>JAMALH010000005.1:0-660684 GCA_023628075.1 Naganishia sp. PG3902-1
CTAACCCCTAACCCCTAACCCCTAACCCCTAAAAAATACATGCGACAGGGGTATTTCTGTAATTTCCAGCTGGACAGGGGTATTTGTGATATTTAGGGCAAACTATAGGGCTATTTCTGCGAATTTCCCCGCAATAATCTGGTTTGATTGTCTTGCGTGACGTAAGCGGACGACCGGGTCTGGCTGTATTTGGCGTGAGCAGCGAGCCTGCGCGCGGTCTTGCGCTCCTGCGGCCTCCCCCATAACGAACGATGGCAGATCCAGAGAGCACCACCCGCGTGGGGAAGAATCCCCCCCACGGAGCGGATGCTGCAAAGGTAGAAACGAAACCAGAGACCACTGCGCAGGGAGCGCTGAGTTACGTCGGATGGGTCGACAACAATGCGGAGCAGACGAACGAGCCAGCTGGAGGCGATGGGCCGACGCTCAGCGTGCGGTCGACGAGGAAAGACCCGCCGAACCCGGTCATGGCAAAGTGAGTGAAGGCTCGACGTACGGACGACCGGGCCTGACGTTCCGTTGCGGCAGACTCGGCGAGATGATGCAGAATTTGTATCGGGATGACAACCCGGAAGGAATCATTTCGCTCGGCGTTGCCGAAAACTCCTTGATGGTACGTTCTTCACCTTTCCATAGTGCCCCGCGCCTGACCGTATACCATCCAGGCAGAAGACCTCGCCCAATTCTACCGACTCGCGTTTCCGAAATTCTTCCGTGAACAGGACCTCACGTACGGAGACTCAATGTTCGCAAGCCAGCGCCTCACCAAGGCCCTTGTGAAGATGTATACCCAGTATGTCCCCTTGTCCTGCGTGCTGTCTCATGCTCACAGCTCGCGAAGCTACCTTCACCCGCATTACCCGCTCGAGGCAAGTCACATCGCAGCAGGAAGCGGCGTCTACTCGACGCTCAACCACCTTTTACACGCCCTTATCAACCCCGGCGAAGGCATCCTCATCTCGGCGCCCTACTACCTCGGTTTCGATGCCATGTGTCAGTGATCGCTATATCTGTCTGGAGGGGTTCGGCTAACATGCCTCGCACAGGTACCAAGCGGTGCGGCGGAGTCCTCGTCGGCGTGCCGATGGATATCGACGAAGATGGGTGGGAGACGGAGGGTGATGTCGAGCAGCGGATGGAGCGGGCGTTGGCGGATTGCCGGAGTAAAGGTATTCCCGTGAGTCTTCTCGCTATCCGCATCAAACTGATGCTGATATCATTGCACAGGTTAAAGTCATCATCGTCACGAACCCTGGAAATCCGATCGGCCGCACACGTCAGTCCCGCTCGTTGCCTTGGTGCATCAAGCGACACTGACTCGAAGCTCACATACCTCTAATCCAGTGGATCGGGAGACCCTTCTTGCCTACTGCCGTTTTGCCGAGAAACACAATTTGCATGCCGTATACGACGAGATTTATGCATTGAGTGTGTTTGATAATCCTAGTGAGCCGCCGCCTTGGATGTCCAGTCATGCCAACTAACGCATCCGTGTTCTCGCAGACGTACCAAACGCCGTGCCGTACACCAGTATCCTCAACATTGACGTTGAGCGCGAACTTGGGCCGACATACAGCAAGAATCGACTCCACGTAAGCACGACCCGACCGTAAATGCCGAAGCCTGTCGCTGATCGTACGCACGGCGCAGGTGCTGCACGGCATGAGCAAGGACTTTTGCTCCAACGGTCTTCGGTATGCCTGCTTGCTTGCTGCCTCCTGAAACGCATAGCTCATTAATTTTCCCGTATACAGTGTCGGCATCCTTATCAGCCAGCACAATCCCGAATGCGTTCGCGCCGTCATGTCCATTGCCTTATTCATGAAGATCAGTTCTGCGGCAGATACCCTCTTCTACGCCATCCTCTCCTCGCCCGCTCCAACACTCGCATCCCACGAAACCGACTCCGTCAAGATCTCGGAAGCGATCCAGTCCGCTTGCGAATCCACGGACCCTCTCAGCCCTGTCGACATCTCGGAATCCTTCGGATCGTGGTTCATCGCAGAGAATCGACGCCGTCTGACGGAATCGGCAGCGTACATGACGCGCTGGTTTACCGATCGTGGGTTCCGGGTCTACCCGGCCAATGCCGGACATTTCCTTTGGGTGGACTTTGGAGACAGGCTCGGGTGGGATACGTGGGAGAAGGAGCTCGACGGTTTCAATGGGCTTTTTGCAGAGAAGGTGTATATCGTAAGTGAACGCTCGTAATCACAGGCGGTCGTGGACTGAGATCGTGATCCAGGGTCCCGGTTCCGTGTTTCACTCGTGCAAGCCAGGAAAGATGCGGGTCACGTTTACGGTATCGCGTGACTTGATGGATAAGGGATTGGCAAGGCTAGATCAATATCTTAAGTCTCGGCTGTAAACATAGAAAATTAGACAAGTTAAAGGAAATGGCAATTCAAGAGTCAATGTCCATGCTATAGCGAAACAGATTCTGGGTGACGCATCATACAACTGTTTTACATACATTTGAAACGCAGTCGACGTTTATACATTCGTGTAGGTCGTATAAACACGGCGCATAAGGGCACATAGCTGGTGATAATCGTATGCGAGGCGGCGTATATGGGTACGTCCCGCATGTTGTTCGTTCGTAAGGTCGTCAAGGCGTTGTTGCGGTCCGGATGGCCGCGGCTCAGTCTTCTGCTGCCAAGTCGTTGTTGGTGGCCCGAAAGTCGGCGACCGTTTTCGCTTTTGATGTTCCATCCCAAGCTGCCAGCGGTGGGCGAACGGTGCCGGAAGACGACGGACTCTTGTCATCCGACGAGGCGTCCGTCGACGTGGAACCCAATTTCTGCGCTGTTTGTGTCTGATGTCCCTTCCCAGCGAGATCAGGCGGATCCGAGGAATGCACATAAAGAGCCGTGTCGGATTGCGAGATGTTGTTCAAATCGGCTAGCATGTCCCATGTCTCGTTGCGGAACGATCCCGGGACGTGGTGGTCTGCGACGGGATGTAAATCCGGATGGAAGAGGTGTTGTCCGGATGATAGTGGGGAAGTCGAGATTGGTGATGTAGGAGACGCGTGCAACGAGTGTTGACGGCTCATTGAATTGGCCTGGGACGGCGACAGGCACGTGTTGAGGTCCAATGACCGCCGACTCGACGGGCTCGAGGCCATGGCTGCCTCGGTTGGCTCCACGAACGGCTGCTCGCCGAGCAACGTCCACCTCGCCCGCGGACTTTGCGCATGATAGAGTCTGCCATGATGCCGTCCCGACGTCGACTGCTCGCCGAGGCTTCCTTTTCTCGCGTACCCTTGCTCCGCAGGCCTGCCAAAGTTGATGCTGCCCGACCGACTCCCCGGCGTCGACGCGGCGCCACTACTGGCGCTATTTCCGCTCCCGCGCCGATCCATCTCCTTGCGCCTCTCGAGATGTCGATACTCCCGAATCTCCTGCGGATCGCTCACGAGATCCAGGATCGTGCCCGAATACGCACGCGCATCGAGCGGCGGCGAATCCTGGGGCGAATAGACAACGGGATAGTCGTTGGATGTCGTTGACCCGTGACCTGATGCGGATGACGTCGTGGAAAAGTCGGATTCCTTGCGCGGGTTGTAGTACCGGGCGAAGGAGGTGGTTGTCGCGATGGGTGTAAAATTGACAAACTTGCGCTTGGAATCCTGCAAGAAATGTTAGCGAGACATCCCGACGGAGATCCACTCGTCTCACCGTCTGCTCGCTCAACGTTCTCCGCCGACCCGTTTCCGGGCTCTCCATAACCCGTCCACCCTCTGCCCACCCCTCCACACGCATCCGCCTATCCTCATCCGAAGGCCTCGTCACGCCGATACTCGGCCTCTGCGAATCGATACTCTGCCTTTGCGAATCAATACTCGGCCGCTGCGTATCAATCCCCGGCACGGGCTCCCTCTCCTCCCCACCGAGAATCTCCTCGATCGGCCTGACCCCCTCGCTCATCAACATCGCTCCCAAATCTCCCACCCTCACCTCCTCCTTCGTCCCCCTACGCTGTCTCCTCCCGAACCCGACAGACACCCTCCGTCGATGCTGCGGCGGACTAGACGCCCCCGCCGGGTCATTCGCCGCATCCGCAATCACCATTTCCGGCACGCCCATCGTCAGCGTGCTTAAATCCGGTATCGGGATCGTCGATTCTCGTCTGGAAGGCGGAGACTTGGACAGTGGATCGTACGATTCGTCGCATGCAGCACGGGGCCATTCATCTGGCCGACGTGCGATACGCGCGAAATGGGATTGCGAGAGCGGAGATGTGGAGAGTGGAGAAGTCATGCGGTATCGTGGGTCCATGCCGATGAACGCTGAGCCAGGAGGCGAGTCGTCGATAGCGGTGTGGCTGGTACGGGACGACATGTAGATTGGTGGTTGGGCTGAGAGTAAAAGGGCAGGCGATGATTCCTGTCAAAGGTAGATCTTTTCCTTTGTTCAAGGCTCGTCGGAACGCCCGACCAGTCCTTGATGTGGTCCCTTTGGATGATTGTGGAAAGTCAATGACAACCCAAGGACGCAAAAGCAAAATCGCCACTCACGCCTGCGAAATGACCGTTGCCGGGTATGCCGGATGACAGGAAAACGGGTCGGGTCGAGTGTGGCGAACGATACACGGCAAACGCACTGGCGACGGATGGAATGGATGATCGCCCCGAGTCGCGCTAACCTCCTCTGCCCGCACGAGGCGACACCCGACGCAAGGAGAAAGGCAGGGATGCACGCTCGCTCGCATTCCCGCAGTCACTCGTCTTTCTGCATCCGCGCGTGTTTCCCTCGCCCTGCATTCCAGCGCGTGATTCCAGTGATCGCTCGCGTCCGCCCGGGAGATGCGCCGAGATAAGGCGATTCAGCTGGATTGCCGGGCGCGCCGGTCAGCAAGAGCCTCAGCAGGATCGTCTCCTCCTTCCGTGCGCCTCCACCTGGTCGTCCCTGCGCCTGGCATGTCCGTGACATCCGGGCACGCATACAGTGCTCACCCCACTCCAGAGTCACATCCACCAGAACGCTCCAAGAGGTATACACATCCGATCGACGGTCGTATTCCAACGTTGTTATCCGTAGCTCAAGCAAAATACAACCCCGAACACGCAAAAATAGATCCTCACCCCACCCACGCGGCTTCCGCATCCCCGGCATGCGGTCCACAGTACGGCAATCCCGTAGCAACGATGTCCCCCTGGCCCGTAGATCACACCCTATACACGAGCCCCGAGTCCAACATGACCTCGTTCCCCTCGCTCATCTTCTCCAGCACCGCCCGCGCCTGCGCGCTCCCAAACATCTCGTCGTTGCCCAGGCCCTCATTGACGAGCGGAATAAGCTCGTCAATGGGGATGTAGTCTTCGTCCGCCCACGCCGAGCTGCTCCATACCGCAGACAATCGGGTTCTGAACAGTTGTAACCTGTAACGAAAATGGCAAGATTAGAAACCACACAAATGTCCGCGCCTTTGTGGTAGGGACTCACCTCTCCGAGGTAACCGCCTGCGGACCCTCTTCCTGCATCGGCACATCCTGCGCGTCTCCTCCCTCCGGCCGCTGAGGCACTTCAGGCGTCTGACTCGGCATCTCCATCCGCTTCGCCTTCTCCGCCGCCCGCGCCGCCCTCGCCTCCGTCTCCGCATCCACCACATCCCCCTCCTCCCGACGCTGTAAGTCCTCGCCCTCCTCGTCCTCGTCCTCCTCTTCCTCGCCCGACTCGCTTCCGCTGCCCGACCCGGCGCGTCGTCGACGATTCTTATCCAGCTTGCGTCGCTTTCGGTGCTTGTCGGCTTTCAAAACTTCCTTGAACAGCGCGAAACGGAGGATCTCCTCGGCGGCGATGGCGTCCCGTTCGTCCACTTTGGACGACAGTCGTGCCTTGGCGTGAGCCGTGGCGAGACGGATCAGCGTCTCGAGCGTACGCGCCGTCAGCGGGGAAGTCTGGGTGCGGCGCGCCGTTAGCGCAAGGACCATGTGCATACACGCCGGACGTACCCTCTTCTGGTTTCCAGCAAGATCATCATTACGCAGCGCCGAGTAGACATTGACGATCCAGTCGGCCGCACCCTGCGTCAAGACAGGATGTATCCTATTCTTGGCGTACTGGATATACTTTTTCACAAACGCAATTGACAAGACCTCCTTCTTCTTGCCCGTCTGACGACCGTACGAGCTCTGCGCGACACCGCCGTGCAGCAGCGGGTTATATTTCTCGAACACGGGCGTTTCCTGAACACGGGATTCTTGCTCGTCCCCGCCGACGTCGAGATTCTGCACCAGGTTCTCCACGGCGGGAGTTCCTAGAAGGAAGTTTAGCTCTCTGGCAGCCAACTTCATACCCTCACTCACCCTCTTCAACCCCCGGCTGCAAGAACATGTGCATTCGCAGGACATGCTCACTAATCGCACGATCCCTCTGTTCGTCCGTGTCATCGGTGACAACGAACAGCAAATCGAAACGTGAAAGCAGGGAATCCGGAAGCGCAATGTTCCGATGAGGATCCTTGTGCACATCGTACTGCCGAGATCCACGTCAGACAGGCTAAACTGCGCACTTCTTGCCGACTCACCTGTCCGTAGATCGGATTCGCGGCCGCAACGACACTGCACCGCGCATTCAAACTCGTATGAATACCGGCCTTGGCGATTGTGACTGTCTGTTGCTCCATGACTTCATGGATCGCCACTCGATCGACGTCCGACATCTTGTCGAATTCATCGATACACACCACGCCTCGGTCGGCAAGCACCATGGCGCCGGCCTCGAGTCTTCGTTCGCCTAGAAGGGCATCAGCATCAAGCGCTAAGGGCTACCGTGCGGACAACCTACCGGTATCCTTGTCGGTCGTAACCGCCGCCGTCAAACCAACACCCGACGAACCTCGACCGGTTGTCGCGATCGCCAATGGCGCCGTATTCAACACGAACCGCAACATCTGACTCTTTGCCGTCGACGGATCACCAACCATGAGGATATTGATATCACCTCGAATATGGGTCCCGTTGGCGAGATTCTTCTCTTCGCCGCCGAGCAAGAGGAGCAAGATGGCGGATTTGATATAGTCCGAGCCGTAGATCGAGGGCGCTAGGGACTGCGACAAGAGGTGGAAGATGTTGCGGCGCTTGGAGAGCTTGTTGATGGCGCGGATATCGTTGTCTGTCAGCGTCGCTTGTGCAATACCTCCTCCCGCTTTGGAAGACAAGAGAACGACATTATTGGCGATCATTTGCGTGCTACCACAGCCCGAATCAGCGATGCCCCCGCCGTCGCCATCCCATCACTCACCTGAACCCGCGACTACCCTGTCCCCCTCCGGAACTCTTATACACCCCAACCAACTGTATCCTATCCCCCGGCTTACACGCATCCACCAAATCATCCGCCAACACAACCTCGATACTCCTCGGCAACTGGCCCGCCGGCGCCCGCTCCGGCATCTCTTGAATGCTAACCGTCTGATGATCGCGGAAGGTTGACAGCCCAAACTCCATCTGCACCGGGTTCCCATTCCCGTCGTCCTTGGGAATAACGGTCGTACTCGGGCCGGAAAAGCCTGAGGCCGAGGTGGCGTTGATGGTTTGCGAGTCTTGATACGTTCGGGAATGGAAGGCGTGGTTGTGCGGTGCGTAGTGGATAGAGCGAAGCATCTTGGGACGAACGAGGGAACCTGGTCGCGCGCGTTAGTGAACGGGGAAAAGAGTTTTCTCGCGGCACTCACATCTCGTTACGATTCCCTCGAGACTGACCATCTTTCCGATCTGGTGACTTCTCAGTGTACGCGGGTTACAATGCTGTTGCCCAAACGATCCACGCAGACCGATGTGGACTAGAAGAATCCAACGTCAGTCGCAACCCTTGTAGCGAAAGCCCATGCGACTCACACTCCTTGCCCTGGATATCATGCCGCGTCGGTTCATGAATGTTCGCTATCAGCTGCTGCAATGCGCCATCGAACGCCGGTAAGAACTGCATCGGCTGCAGCAGCAGACTATCCGCGCAAGTCAGCCCTTCGCGCACTACCACAGACCCCGCAAGAGTACCCACCCATCCGCATAGCTCCGGTCATAATCTCTCAGATCATCGATATTCACAATCAACCGATTTTCGTCCCGGTCCAACATCCGTTTTACAGCGTCCCGATAGTTATAATCATGCCTCGGAGACTACACCACACGCAGACTCGTCAGCGCTTATCATCATCGCATCACCCTCTACTAACCGGGAACTCACCTCATCATCCAGAAACTCGAGAAACTGCCTGATCCGATCCTTGAGCAAGTCGTCCGCCAAAGCGGGGATGGCATCCTGCGTAGCCGTAGGGGGTGCGACGATATCGTCCATTGCGTCTGTGATGTAGAGACTCCTGTATGCGCACGTAGGGATCGAGGGGATCACTGGATGGAAACTCTTCAACGAGAACAATTCCAGACGAGGAATCGAGCGAAGCAAGCGGGGCTGGACGCGACCAAGCAACCGAGGACGCGACGCGTCTAGAAGCGCAGGCGAAGCGCGTCAATCAGGTAATTATGCCGCTGAGACATTACTCGGCCGCCGTCAAGTTTGCCACTCTGGCCTCACGGGCGGTCATCAGGAGAGCAAGGTATCTCTCAGCAAGTGGCCTTTACTCTTCTCACAAACAGTTAGATATTCGTCTCTACCCGCCCGCTCGTCTTGTGCATGCTATGATACTCGTCTATCTATACATCTCACCTCCCCTCACACTTAGTCCATCCTGCCTCTGAGATACCTCGTGACAACCTTGTCCTTCGAGCTACAAACCCACGCAAATCAGCCCCCATCCTCATTCACTGGAAATGTCAGACTTACATAACATGCACGACGGCTCCCCAGCCCGACAACGCGTCCCGGTCCATGGCATTCAAGATCGTCTGTGAGATCGTCTCGAACAGGTCCTCCGGTTCCTATACGGCGCGATATCAGCAAAATAGGGTTACGGCAGTCCGTCAAGGCTTCGCGAGGACTAACAAGATCAGGTTCCCATAGGCCCTCGGCAACACCGTACAGCTTATCCGTCGCCGTACCCGCCACCGCGAAATCCTTCGGAGTCGTAATACATCCGATCCTTGAAAACCCCATCAGCACACCCTCTGTATTCACCCGCCTGGGCGCGACTCACGTATCCATCGTCGAGATGAACGGTTTCGGGTTCGGGTTCAGTGGCGTTGCATCCGGAATACCCGCCACGACCGGCTCGATAAAGTAGGGCCCGAACCTGACGAACGGCATCAGCCTTGCTTCTCACCCCTCGCCGCATCGACTCACCGCTTCTCATACAACGTGCTGCTCACGAGATGCGTAAACGTCTCGGGTGTGATCTCGCGCTCTTCCTTCATGCGGTACATGTTGACGCGGAAACGCAGGGATTCACGTAGAGTGTAGGTATCCGTCGCGAGGCCGGAAAGACCGATGAAGAGCTTGTCATTGACAGGGAACACCTGGCGGGAGGAATGCATCAGTATTGGAAGAGTTTTTGCGGGATTCCGAAAGAGGGGGAAGTGACGAGAGGAGGTCTGGCGAGGGCGCCGAGATGAAGCCCTTAGGATCCCCAAGGAGATCGACGTTTTGTGAAGGCCAGTCGAACTGGGGAACCGCGACGGAGCCACAGACGCCGGTATTGTTTCCAGTGATGATTCGGTTGCACGCTACTCAATTGGGAGGACCTTGAAGGCGAGGCCTTTGCAATGGCATTTCAATCGTGCCCGTACCTCGACGGCGATGTGCGAGTGACGGTGTCACATATGAGTATGCTGACCACCGCCTATAGACAGGGTGTTGTAGGCGTTCCCCAGCCAGCGCCGCGCTAATTTCCAGCATCGTAGCACCCTGGAAGTCCTTCGACGAGGTCTGCAGATCTATTCAACAAGCGAGGCCAGCACGGGTTTCCAGGCTTTGCGGACTTGAAGTCTTCACATTTCCTTGATTCGACCAAAGGCTATTCTTGTCCGCTTGTACGCCATCGTGTTGCGTTTAGGTCGACCCGGACTTGCGAATGGCCTCTTTTCCGCGGATGAGAGCGGTACGAGAGTGCCGAAAGCGCTCGGATGACGGTTCTCCAGGATGATCGTTTCTGGGTGAACAATGTCAAGGATGACCACAGCGTCGTCATTTTTCATCCCTGGGCGATATTTTTGCAAATCCTTCTTAGCCGACCTATCGGCTCTCTCGACATGCGCTGAGCGCATAACGTCCCCGCATCCAAGATGTCCGGCGGAGATGTTGACGCCCTTGATACACAACATGGCAGAGTTGAATGGCTGGGGATCGACAGGTCTGGCGCCAACGTTGGCTTGTCTTCGTTTGCGAGAATCGAAATTGCAGCTGGTAGCGCCGCCTTGACGATCCTTGATCCGATAGGATATGACGGTACATATCCGATTGAACAGGCCGCGTGATCGTTGTACACCGTCCTTTCTCTACTGCTTGCAAGCGACTCAGGCCCGCCCATTATATCAACCCCTTACGCCGGTCCTCATCTTTGACGGAGTTCCGTGCATCAGAGGCATAGCGGATGTCATTCTCTAAGCCGGATTGGACGATGGTGACGGCGGTGTCTTGTAAAGGTTGGCTAATTTGTAGATGATTCGATATGCAAAGGAACCGTTCGGCCAGACGATTGTGCGCATTCGTTGCAGGTTGTGCTTCCCGATCCAAATCTGTTTCGAGCGGTCTCCCAGTCATGTCGAAGACTGATCGAATCGATCCAGCCCCGAAAGGAATTCTTATCCTTGCTCCATCGCGGCATGAGACCAACAGGATGCCATCCTACGACGACCAAAGCCACCGACATCCCTTTTACTCCCCTAACTCAACCTCTCCCTTCTGACTCCGCCACTATCCCTGCTCCTATGATTCACTCACCTTTTCAAAATTGCTCGCCAACCCGACGGCTCCACTTCCCAACCTGAGATCACTCGCGATCGCGACGCAGTCCTTGCCAACCATGGCAACGACGGAGCCGCCGTTCATTTCCATTGGATTTGACTGTTTGTAGATCCATCAGCATTGTGCTCATGGGTAAGGCCCGGGACTTGCCATTGTGAATGAGGTGATAAATAGACGGTCCAATGGTATGGTATGATGGATACAGTATCACCTTTCATCACCTTATTCATCTCGCCCGCGTTCGTCATCCCAAGCTTGCGCGGCCACCGTTACAGTCACGTGACTTGCAATCTGCATCCGCACAGGGCGTTTCGGAAATGAAGAAATAAACCGTCGTCCCTCTTCACGCCTGGGTATGTTAAGGCTGAAGCATCAAGGCCGCCAGATGATCCCTCTCGTTCGATCGGCCATAGCACGAGCACCTCGATCCACACGCAGCTACTTCTCCATCCGCGCCATGTCCAAGCCCGCTACCACCGCCCCTCCCGCCACTACAGGAGAAGCCAAGAAACCCGCCTCCGTCCAGCCCGAAGGTGCAGGGATCCTAATTCCGGCGAGTAAAGTCCACCAGGCGACGAAAGCGGAGTTGTTGGGATGGCTGGAGAGGGAAGATGGGTTCAAGCGGGAGAAGGGCGGTAGGGTTCCGCGGTTGGTTGGAGTGTTGGCAACGGAGAAGGAGGATGCGAGGAGTTATGCTGAGGTGAGTGCGATGATGAGCGGAGTGAGGAGGGGCGAAGATAGCTCGGGTGAAGCGAGAATCAAAGCGCCGCAGGCGAGACATCTCCGGGCGCAGCGAGTTATCATGCCCGTCAAGCGCAGCGAGCATCAATCCTCACCGAGCGAAGCAAATATCAGTATCTCGCCAGGCGAAGCGAGAAGGACAGCGTCACAGGCTTCAACCTCTCGAGGCCGTCATAGGACGGTCGAGAACGCGCCAATGCTGGGGAAAGCTGCCAAGCTTTCCTGCGAGACATCTGCGAACGAGACGCAATGATCCGAAAGACCTATCAGTTCAGCCCAAGAGCTTCTCGTGCCCAAAAGCCCAACAAGCCAAAACCACAATAGCATCGGACATTGTGCTCTTCCATCAGAGGATTGCCGAAAGAGAGCTTTGTCGCCAATCGTTGATGCGGATCCGCGTGATCTGCGATAGGGGTTCTGGTGTTTCAGATTGTTTCACTGGACAGCGTAGGATGCTTCATGCTTGCAGATCGTTAGCTGCCATTCGTTATAACGTGCAGTCTCCCCCCTTAAATGGAATCATCCACTTCTCGCTGCTTTCGATCTCCTTCGTGACTCCGCTAACACTATTTCTCCTCCAGTTCACCCGCAAATCCTGCGAATCCCTCGGTATCGAATACGAACTCCGCCAAGTCGGCGCTGCCCGCAATTCGCTCGGTGACCAGCCCAACGTCAGTATCGGCGTCGAGGAGGCCATCTTGGAGGCCAACGAGGACGACGAAGTGGATGGTATCATGGTCTACTACCCGATCCACGGTGGCAGCCAGGATCAGTATTTGCAGCAGTGTGTGAGCCCGTACAAGGATGTCGAGGGCTTGAACCACAAGTTCTTGTTCAACTTGTACCACAAGTGAGTCGCCCTTCTCACTCCGTCGCCGTTTGTACGCTAACATCTCGCAGTGTGCGGTATATCTCGCCGAAAACATTGTCTGCCGTGCCGGAATCTCATCTCCCGACGTCAACGCAAGCCAACAAGGACGATGTCCCGCCACCGGGAACCGTCAAGTCGGTCCTCCCATGTACGCCGCTCGCGATTGTCAAGGTCCTCGAGTACGTCGGTGTGTACAACAAACTGCTTGCGTACGGTGATCGTGCACGTGGGTGAGTATAAAGTTTACTCTTCAGCAAATCAAGCGCTGACACCTCTCCGCAGCAAGGTGATCACGGTCATTAATCGATCCGAAGTCGTCGGCCGACCGCTCGGCGCGCTTCTCGCCAACGATGGAGCCCGCGTACTCAGCGTCGACATCGACTGTACGCTCTTCCCTCTTCCCTTCTTTAGCGCCTCACTGACCCTTGCCCACCAGCCATCGTCGAATTTTCAAAACGGCCATCTGCCGCGTCAGCCCACACGTCGCGGTTCAACCCGCACCATGTCGTCTCGCCAACGAATATGACGCTTCAGGAATGCCTGCGCGTATCCGACGTCGTGATCAGCGCCGTGCCACACAAGGACTACAAGGTCAAGACCGAGTGGCTTAAGGATGGGTGTGTTTGTGTAAATGTTGCGGGTGATAAGAACTTTGAGGCGGATGTCAGGCAAAAGGTGGGTCCCCTTGTGCAAGGTGTGATACAGAGGACTGACCCGCTCGATAGGCCTCCATCTACGTGCCCTCGGTGGGCCAAATGACGATCGCCATGCTGCAGAGAAACTTACTGCGGCTGCGCAAGTATAGGGAGATGGCGGCCGAGACGCAGGAGGCCAACTTGTTCTAGGAGTCTGCCGTTTTGTTTGGGCGCAGAGCTATGCATAGAGATCTCTTTCCGATTGGCGAGATTCAGCTTCAATCGTTACTCGGCCGATCACTTTCTACACAACGGCGGTTCGCCGTATGCTAGGAGTGTGCTATCGAGGTGCCGGGGATCTAGCTTCCCGAAGCTTGAGCAACACATGCACGCCACTGCTGCATGTATTCAGGCATCCAGCAACGCTGCACACCGACAATGCCCGCTTAAAGAGCTCTGCGTGATAAAGAAGATCTGCGGCATGCAATCTAAACTTCTGGCTGCCGTTGTGGGAGTGCGACGATTTTATGTCTGGTTGACAAATGTTGTTCAAGCCCGGACGTCCTCCGGCCGCTCTTATCGGACATGACCGCGTCCTCGGGCGACAACAAGTCCCGACAGCTTTCCGATCTGTATCTCGTCCCCGAGACGTCTTGCGCTATCCCGAAGGATTCATCGTCAGCATGCTTGCTATCGCGCAAAGAGAGGTTCAACGACCCAAGAGACTATTTTTCATTTTCGCATGAAATCTCGTCCTTCTCGACCTCGCCCAGAGCGACGCCGAGACTGGTTCGGCCAATATGGCGGCTTGCTCTCATGGAGCGTCTCATAGCCTCTGCGATGATTGTCATGGTCAATAGATTATCCATGTTCTCATGAGAGATTTCAAAAGTTCAAGATCCCTATCAAGCGGACGCGGGTTGTCCGAAAACTCAGTCGCAAAGCAAGCAAGCGAAGGCACAGCCGCCTAAGTAAGTAACTTGCCCCCGAGAACGTCTCGAAAATAATTCGCGGATGATCGCCCATCGACGATGATCTCAGGGTCAAGAGCAGAGTGTAAGATGAACGTGGGAGAGTTGGAGGGATGGAGCTAGAGATGGGTATTCTGGGCTAGGTTCTGAAACCATTGACTGCTCGTTCCGTTTTGACCCGTTGTCTGTCAGCAGAACAAGCCACTGCTGCCGAGAACACAATTCCCAGAACGGTACCGGGTTTTACATCGACTCTCTGGCGGTGATCTCAAGCTCAGCCGACGTATCTGCAAGGACAGTCAAGCGCCTGAGTAAGCTTCTCAGCCGTACATAGGACCGGATTAGCATGTCGCCATATTTGCTGATCGGAAGCAGAGTGCGTTTCAGATTCTCCGAAACCCCAGGAACCGGAAGGACGGGGGGCCGACTGTGGACGACCTCTTACTCGTCAGACTGCCGTGGGATGGCACTGTAGGCTAGCTGCGTCCTGCATCGCTATTATCGTCAGCGCACTCCGCTAGCTCGTCCCCTTTACCAACCGAGTCACCATCGCGCTCAAGTAGCCGCTCAGGTCAAGCGCTCGTTTCGGACGCAACTTGCCCGCCGTTCATGCAGAAAGCTGACGTCAAGGATGCTGCCATTCTCCACCATCTCCTGCATCGGAGACAGTGTGTGGGATTGTACCCAAGCGGAAACTGAAACACGATTTTTGCGGTATGTGGGAAAACGAGCCTGCAAGAGCACATCGAGCCACCAGAGAAATCCCGGTCTACCTCCTACGGCAATTCCTCCAGCTTCCAAGATCCGACGTTGCCAACTACCCGAGAGACTCCCGTCCGCTGTAACGCCCGACATCGGTACTAGCGAGAATCGAGATCGAGAAACGTTGAAGAGGGTGCGTACGACTGCTCAAGTGTCGCCACGACGACATCGCTAGGACCCGTCTTCCCCGTCCTCAGGGGACTCTTCAGAGATTCATCATGCTGGAGAAGTATAAAGGGATGGACATACATCGCCATCGACCCCTAAAACCTATCGTTTTCAACCGGATATCCTAAGGCGACTTATACGTGCTTGGAGCCGATTCACCCAAACCACTACTTCCTCATAATTACCTCTTCATAATTCAGTAATTGACACAACCAGCTTGACGAGAAGACGATCACATCCACCTCGCCTGAAGATCGCCTTCCAATCCGTCAAGACATAATTTTGACAATCGCACTCAATGCTGTTCAATTCCGTTTGCCAGCTTGTGGCAACGGTCGCGCTTGCTTCGAGCTCGGCTCTCGCCTGGGAAAAGACACACAACTGGAGATATCTCGATGGATACCCTCTGGTCATTCAGCCCGATCGCTTGATTCAGGTGCAAGGCAACATCTCCTACCCTGGTCCGCCTTCCGAAGGTCCGCTCAGGTTGACCACTACCAAAGACCAAATCGCCTCCTGCGTCGTAAGCATCTCCTTAACCCACACCATCCTGCTGCCGCTCATCGCTTGCGTGTCTTTAGGTTGACTATGGAGCTGTTTACACCGGCATGGACTTCTACAATATTGCCAGCAGTGAAAATACACCTATCTTGCGTATCACGTACAGCGACTCCTTGGACTTCGTCGACTCCGGAGACGCCATGTACGACACTATGATCCAAGACCACAACACTGATCGGCAGCGCAACTACACACTTGATGCCGCGACGACCCGAATCGAGAGTTTCTCCTCGACCACTTTCCGATACACCAAGCTGGAGATCTTGACTCCTGGATCGGGAACTTTCCGAGTCGGCGCTTTGGGTCAGTGGACAAGACAGTTGCCAATGAACATCTTCTGATGATGCCTTCAACAGTCAACACGTTCCCTCGACCTCAGCCCTATGTCGCAGGTAACTTCTCCGGTGAAGGCCCTGGATGGTAAGCCACGGTGTCTGAGCTCGGAAAGCAGTCCCTAACCTTTACCATACAGGATGCAAAACATCTCAAAGATCTTCAACTACGGAGCGCATACGTTGTCCACGACCATGTTGCAGGCATACATCTACGACAAGCCCTACCGACATGGTGGCGCCGGCTTCTACGTCGATGATCAGGCGTCGGGCGTCTTCATGTCTTTCCCAGGTATCTCCAACTACACGATCGACATTAACGCGCACATCATCCACAAGGGTTTCGGAGTCTACAGTCAGGCAGATGCCGTGAAGAATGCCTTCTTGTTCAATGTCGCTTCTGAGCATTCCGAAACTCCCAATCGAATCCAGCTCGTGTATGGCATCAGCGAAAAGGCAGGAACTGTCCTCGGAGAAGCGATCTCGCCGATTCCTATCACCGAGGGCGATTGGTGGAAGTTTACCTTTGGCTATTACAACAACGACACGGCTATCATTCGACTCAACGACACAGAGATCGCTCGGTTCACTGTACCTGCCCAGATCAACGGGGAAACGCCAAGCACTAAAGGATCTTTTGGTTACCGCACGATGACCGGTCAAGCCGTCATCCTGTCCAACGTTACCGTTTTCGACAGCACCGGAAAGACTTTCCTCAACAGTGATTACCAGGGTAAGCGAAGTAGCAAGCATCGAGCAATACGCGGAGCTGATCATAAGCAACTTCAGGCGCTCACCAGCAATTGCAAGTATCTGCCGAAGGCTCATACTATGGACAAGGCACATTGGTTAGTTGAATTTCCTGATGCAATCTCGCACGCAATGGCTGATTTCAGGTGCTACTTCGCAGGAAAACGTTTTGATCAGTGCGGCACGTAATCGAAGGGGAATGGATCTCCAAGACACAGTCGTTGCCGCCAAGGCCGTCTATAACAGTTGGTTCACTCCTGAATTCGTGCTCGGCAACTTGCATACCTTTGTCAGTCCGTGCGTTATACAATGGTCTTAAATGCTGACATCCTATCTCAGGGTGCCGATCAAAACAGGAACGGAAGGATCGCCACTTGGGCTTGGCCTCAGACTCCTGCGAAGACCTTCTGGCCCTCCGACAACACGCCCGTCGATTTCTTCCTCGGATTCGTAAGTTTTCGGTTCAGATGTTTCCGTTGACCGCTCTAACGATGGGTATCAGAACTACTGGGTAGAGTATGCTACCGCCATCAAGGACTACGTCAGCGCGACAATGGATGTCGAGGCCGTTAAGTTCATGGCGAACGAACAGTACCCATCCTTGTTCGAATCCTTGTCTCGATTGAACGAGTACATGATTTCTCAGGCCGATGCCAACACAGGTTTGGTATGTTGACCATATCCCAAGCGAAGTATGTGCTCACCTTTGGTTTGCCAGATCACGATCCCTGAAGGTTCCTCTTACGCACGAGATTGGGCAGGCTGGGAGAACACTACCGCCCCAGGTTATCTTCCTTACGAGGGATCCCCTGCCGGTACATTGGGTAAGGTCAACATTCTTTGGTACCAATCTCTTCGAGCTTCCGCGTATCTGGCAAGAGATATCATGGGTAATCACACTCTAGCCGACGAGTATGACGAGCTGGCCGACAAGGTCCACACCTCTGTCAACAATGAGCTTTACGACAAGACCAACAAGTTTTACTACATCTCGACTGACCGCAAAACCGGTGTTGCCCAAGACTTGAATGCCATGGCCATTCTTTACGGTGTGGCACCAGTGGAGGATCGCCAAGCGATTCTCGACACCTTGAGTGCTGCTCTTGTCGACGAGAGCAAGCCTGGAAAGTACTTGGCCTACTCCTATGACTCATATGGGTACCCGCACAAGGCTGTCCCATACTCTGCGTACTACCATGCCGCAGCCGCTTTCGAGGTCCGCAACACCAGCCTTGGAATGGATCTCATCAACAGCGTATGGACTCCGGTAGGTCGCAAGTCTTTGAATCAGGATTCGGCTGATCCGACTCGCATCATAGATGATCTCAGAAGGCAACTATTTCTCCAAGGGCTATTGGGAACACCTCGAACCCAACGGTGACACCGAATTGGTCGCGTCGCGAAGCACAGGAGTTATCACCCTCCTCAGCGAATACGTGATGGGAGTCAAGGCTACTTCCTTGGGACACTCCACGTACGATGTTCGTCCTCAAATGGGCGAACTCACACGTGTCAACGGTACTGCTGCTACATCTCGAGGACAAGTATCTCTGGATCTGCACAAGGGGGCAGATGGAGCCATGAACTGGACTATAACTCCCCTGTTTTGTAAGTATGATCGAGCGTTATCACCTCCAGCGACTTACTCATTCTTCTCCAGATCCCTCTGACGCAACCGTGTACATCCCCACCTCGGCTGACTTCATCACCATCAACGGAAAGAACGTCTCCACCACGGGTTCCTCAGACCTACCTTGGGGAGTTTCAGACATCTCCAAGAACACCTCTGATTACACCGTCAAGGTGCACCTGGTAGGAACGACCGAGTTCAACATCTTGGTCTGATCCAGCAGCTGGGCACTATGGGGCCTGTTCATCATGGTACATTCTCGCAGATCAACTGGAAGAGACATAGACATCAACGAAAAGAGATATAGATATTGCTCATCGATAATGAAATGACTCGTATACAGTTTTGTGACATATGGAAAATGTGGGTCTTGAGATCATGCCTCGTCGGAAGCCGTCAATGCCTGTCTGTCGTTGCTGGCGCAGATTTTCCAGACTTTTCCCTGAGCAAAGGTGATGCCGTTCGATGCTGCGCTCGATCCATAGGCGTCCTGCTCCTCTCGCCCCTTTCCATTTTGACTCCGGCCTCAATGCTCTCACCGGAAATCGAAGGAGAACAACACAAAGGTATTCTAGCGGTCTGAGAGGGTGGATAAAGGAAAGTTCGTTTCAGTTTTATTTCACATTCTTCGATGTCCATGAACGGGTATCATTGCTGCATTCTGCGTTTCGTATGGGGATCTTCAGCCTCCTGAGAGATACAATAAGGTTGATCAATAAGACCTCAGCTGACGCTTATTTCACAGTGTAGCCGTCTCCTCCCCAGTGAACCTACAAAGACACCCTTGCGATAAAACTTGCCACGCGTATACCTTCCCGCGGACCGATGAGAGCTACCGCAGAGTTGCAATCTCCAGAATTCGAAGGTGGGGATTGTCAACAGCCTGATATACCATGTCGATACTATTTGCCTTCTTAGATTCAGAGTTACTCACACGTCGAAACGCGTCTCCTCGTCTCTCAGTTAGACGCGATTTTGATCTATTGCCACTTGGAATATCCGATGGCACTCTCACAATGCCCGTAACCGGCAAGATAGATAGTGATCACATAGCAAGAAGGCCTGTGAAGCTTCGCAAAGCTTCCCCATTGGTTTCGCGAAGGCTGACTCGCTCTTTGGCTCGCAAACTTCGGCAAGCTTCCACCCAGCCCGCGGACCTTGAGAAAGCAGCGGAACGCGGGGACTTGGACCAGCTAGATGCTCAGAAGCGGAAGTCAGTAGGGGTGCAAAGTCCAGGTCTCGCTCTCGGAAGTCCCCCCGCGCTCGAGATATCTCCAGTAGGAGCGGTCAAGAACGAAATCGTCTCTTCTACTTCTTCGCACACTCCTGTGATCCCGGGCCATTCGGCTATGAAGGGCCGAGCAGCAGCGTACTTTAAGAGCCTTTGTTCCCGATGTGGTGTTGTAGCGGATTTACACCCCTATCGCGACCCTTCAGGCAAGGCACTATGTCAGCAGTGCAACAGGTCCATTGCAGAAGCGGAGAAAGAACATGAAGCGATGGTAAGCTGAAAGTCCCCATTGACGGAGAAACGCGCCTCGGCTTATCGTCTATCCCTCTCTGTAGATGCACGAACGACGAAGAAAGATGAGAGACGACGCCATACTATTGCCGCCTCCTGCAACGCGCAAAGTCGCCTCTCGCATCTCTGATACACTCAACAAGACTCGGAACATTTCACGAGAGCAAAATAGCTCAGAGCTACTGCCGATTCTCGAGCTGGACAATCCACGAAGAATGTATGCTAGCTACAGACAAACCCATTCCCTGCACCAGGGTCCGCTGCATAGCTCTGTTCCACGAAGAGCGTGGCCGTGCGCTAGTGCTGTTGGTCATTCAGGGTTAGCGAATGATCTTGAGCCGTATCGTTTGCCTGCGACAAAGTGGTATCAACAACCCCGTCAGGCGGACCGCGGTGGGCCCTATCCTATGCCCGTTCTTTCGTCTATTACCCGTGCAGCAGGATATTGGGCAACATCGAGATCAGTCTATCCGCCTCATGCCTCCACGGCAATGGATCCTGTACCAAATCGCCAAACCGCGGCATCCATGATGAGCATCAAGCGACGCCGTTCCATGTTGCTCGACTTCCGGGAGGTTACGTTAGATCTGCTTGAAGAGATATCGACAGTTCTGACGCATCTTGACAGAGCTCTACCCAAGTCATCGACAAAGCGTTAAGAACCGGGGAAGCCAGAGAAGATCCTGAACAGTCCTCCGATCGGATAGATGATGCAGAAGTATGTTTTCGTATTTTAGTCATTGTATAGCTCCAACTCGGAGTATGATGCCCTCAGGGCTTTTGTACCATTATTGCCAAAGCTTGACCTAAGCGTAGATGGCCAACCTCGGGTCGAAGACCTTGGTGTTTCCCATTCGGAATCCCTTGTCGAGTCCGCTGATAGCCTCGATATCCTCCTTGGTCAACTCTACTTCCGAGCTCTTAAGGTTCTCAACCATTCGTTCCGGCTTAATGGTCTTGGGAATGACGATAATGTTGCGCTGGGTGCACCATCGAAGGAGGACTTGACCGGTGGTCGCGTTGTGGCGTTCGGCGATCTTGTTGACCACCGGATGGGTGAGAAGGGACTCGACCTGGGTGGCGGAGGGAACGCCGAGTTCGAGCCAGCTGTAAGGGTGAAGTCAGTAATGGAGTCGACAAGACATCGAATCGGAAGGGCTTACCTGGCAGGACCAAAAGTGGAAAATGCCATCATCTTGATCCCAAATGCCTCACACAGATCAATCAGATCCTGTTGAACGTTGTAAGGATGCATCTCGACTTGGCAAACGGCAGGCGGGATCTCTGCGTAAGTCATGAGATCGGCAAGCAGCTGTCCACCAAAGTTGCAGACTCCAATGTTCTTGGCGAGCTTGAGAGCCGGCAGCTTCTCCATGGCAGCCCAGGTTTTCTATATTTGCAGCAGTGAGCATAATGGGTAGGCAAAGTGCAGAGCGGCTTACGTGCAAGGGAGCCCGGTCGAGCTCGATCTTGCCCTCGGCGTTGAACCATCCGGGTGGGTAGCTGACGGCCGGATCAACTGTGATAGTAAGTGAGGATATAATGAACAGGCCGATTGGTACGAGGATGTCAGCCACCGTGACGTACCATACTTCAGCGCGATGGGGAAGTGGATGAGGTAAAGATCGAAGTAGTCGGTCTGCCAGTCCTGGAGCTGTCGTCGAATCTGAATCTCGACTTGTTCCGGTTGCTGTACATGGACTATCAGCGCAAGCCCCTTTCCACAGCTAGGCGACCACTCACCTTGTACGTGTTCCAGAGCTTGCTAACGATGAACAGCTCCTCCCGCTTGACAAGTCCCTCATCCAAGGCCCGCTTCAACCCTTTACCCGACTCGTGCTCGTTCCCATAGTCGCTTGCAGAGTCGAACATTCGGAAGCCAGCCTTGATAGCTTCGTAGACGGTGTCGGCACAGACATCGTTGGGCACCTTCCAGAGACCCTGTTGATGCAAGGTAAGTATAGGGTTATGCCTCCCCGCTGAGAATGGGACGTACCATGCCGACAACGGGGATCTCATCTTGTGTGGTGGTGAACTTTACGGTAGGAGTCTTGATTGACATCTTGGAAAGCTGGCTGATTGCAATCGCGGTGTCAGACGACTCTCTGAACTGGATCTTTTGGCCGAAAAGCACGAAGCACATCTTCGTCCAAAGTCGCCCAATAGAAACGCAAACGATCGGGACCTCGGTGGATCCGAAACCGGAAGAACCACGGCACGGGCGGGGCAAGAGCTGGGGCAAGCCGGGTTAGTCGCGCGGAGCTTGCCGCAGCTTCCGTCGTCCCCAGCTCCGCCTCCAGGCATGAATCTGCAACAAGACCGCTCGACTGAGGAGAATTCGACACAGCTCTTCTACAAATCACCCCTGCTGTAAGTTACGAAACCACAACACGTCGGGAACCGGACAGAAATGTCAAAAATGTCAGACAAAAGTTCGACATGCGATCGGCACGGTTCTTTGGCTTGAGATGATGATCGGTCGGTATCTCTAGGAGCTCTTTAGGGCTACCTCCGTCATCCGATTCGCCATTCATCGTAAAGGATATTACGGAAGCTCGAAAGGGCAAGACTCCCAAACTCCTGCAGGTTTTCTTATTTGTGTAGACCCTCTCCTTCACAGCGATGTCCATTCACATACAGCCTTGAAGCAGCGAGCAGCCCCACACATGTCTTATGCTCCTTATGGACGTTCCGAGTTCGCACGTCAAGATCGCGAAGATCAGGTGTAATGCTGAGTGACGCGAGTGGGTGAAGGTCCTCATCTTCGCGCGATAACCTCAACGCCGGGTATGAGATGCGCTTGTATTTACTCCGGACCGGAAAACCTGATGCGCACCATGTCAATCGTAGAACCTGTCCTCTGGGAATGCTGGCTGTCGACGTTGAAGGATGGGTGCGCTCCGCTGCAACGGTGTGTCGGGGAAGGTCCCTCAAGTTTGGGTCACGGCCTCGTCAAGTCCCAGAGGATGGATGAATGCAACGAGCCTGTTTTAGAAGGCTCTCGCAGGCAGTGCCTTTGAGAGATGTTCTCTCATATCGACGATGCCGACACGCGAGGTACTTGGGAGTCAATGAAAACGCCCTGAGAGGCTTCGACGAAACAAGTGAATGCTGTTGAGGATTGACTTTCGCAATCTTGAGCACGTTGATGTTCCCGGAGAAAAGCACGGGCCGAAAGGTTCTTCTCTAGTGATCACGTCCTCGCGTCCTCTGGAGTTGGGGAAAAGCTTGGCAAGGAATTGGAGTCTGCGAAATGAAATGCCAGACGGATAGCCCAAAACACTCCCGCCGATGACAGGAAGGCCTCCAGATCCGTCAAAATCTATAATGATCTCGACGGCATCAATCATGTCAATACAAATACATGTCACAACACATTACTATTTCCTTTCCTCTGCAATCCCCTGCCTTAACGATCGACTTCACCGAACACCAAGTCCATGGTACCGATAATGGCGACGGCGTCGGGCAAGTAGTGGTGTCGCACTGCAAGCAAGGGTCAGCAAAGTCCAGCTGCGAAAACCGCCGTCAGCACTCACTGATGAAATCGGATCCAGCCAAGTGTGCGAACCCGGGTGCACGGATCTTGCATCGGTAAGGCCGCTGCGATCCGTCCGACACGAGGTAAACACCCATCTCGCCCTTGGGCGCCTCGATCGGCGAGTACGTCTCGCCCGGTGGGACGTTGTAGCCCTCAGAGAAGAGCTTGAAATGGTGAATGAGGGCTTCCATGGATTCCTTCATGGATGCTCGCGGCGGTGAGGTGATCTTGTGGTCGTCGACCTTGTAGGCGCCTTCGGGCATCTTGTTCAAACACTGGCGAGGGATGAGCGGAGTACACGGACGAGGTTGAACGGGACGTACCTGGCTGATAATGCGGAGCGACTCTCGGAATTCCTGCACTCGACAAAGGTATCGGTCGTCTACAACGGATTTAGCCCAGTCACATGTAGCAGCCACAAGCGACTCACAGCAATCACCATTCTTGCCGACGGGCACGTCAAACTCGACCTGGTCGTACGCATCGTACGGCTGCACCTTTCGAATATCCCACGGAATACCACTTCCACGCAACATGACGCCCGAGAAGGCATAGTCCATCGCTTCCTGAGCGGTCACCTTTCCGATACCAACGGTTCGGCCCTTCCAGATTCGGTTACCGGTGACGACCTCTTCGATCTCGTCGACACGGGACGAGAATTGGGTTGCCCACTTGAAGATGTCGTCGAGCAAGCCGTGGGGCAAGTCGAACGCGACGCCTCCCGGACGAATGTAGGCAGCGTGCATACGCGCGCCCGAAACACGCTCGTAGAATTCCATCAACTTTTCACGTTCTTCGAAACCCCACAGGAAAGGCGTCAGCGCACCGACGTCCATGGCGTGGGTGAGGACGGCCATCAAGTGGTTGCTGACACGGGTGATTTCGCCGTACAAGGTTCGGATCCACTTGGCACGCTCGGGCACCTCGATGTTGAGCAGCTTTTCGACGGCAAGCGAGTAGCACAGTTCGTTGGTCATCATGGAGCAATAGTCGAGACGATCAAAGTACGGCAGCGCTTGGGTGTAATTTTTGTACTCGATGAGCTTTTCCGTGCCTCGGTGCAGCAAGCCAATGTGCGGATCGGCACGCAAAATCTCCTCTCCGTTCAACTCCAGGATCAACCGCAGCACACCGTGCGCGGCAGGATGCTGCGGACCAAAGTTGACGGTGAAATGTCGCATCGAGGCATCCTTGCGTGACCCTGTCTCCTTCAAGATCTCTTCCGCCGAAAGCGAGTGCAGTTCCTCGACCGAATGGCTGTGAACGGGCGAGCGCGAGGCGGTCTCGTACGAAGGCGTGGCGAGGCCGCGTCGCAGCGGGGCGACGGTGGCGGGGCGTGTTGCCGCAATCCCGCGGGCGAACAATGGTCTGGCGAGGGACTTGAGCATGGTGTGCGGTGGGTGTGATCGATGACACGACTGTCGCCACACGCTGTTACGCTGCTATACCACCCACTCCAACCCGCGATCGATGGTAATTCGTGGTCTCCCGTTGGCTCGCGCTTACGACGCGCCTCAATTTGGCGACCACCGCGCTTACTCGCCACCGTGCATACGCATATTCCCTCTACATCCCCTATACATGCCGTGCTGATTTATCCTGTCCTATCCTGTCCTATCCTGTCCAGTCTCGTCCTATCCTACTTATCCTACTGTGCCGCATCATTCATGCTCGCCCGCCGATCCCGATCTACGAGCAACCCCACAGACAGCTCGGGCCGCGTCGACACGAAGCTCGCCCGGGAATTAAACCCCGTCGGCTGCCCTGCCGTATCCGCCAGCCCGAGCTGCGCAAAGTCTTCGACGACGTCCGCCTCTTGACGTTTGGTAAGCTTTGGCGTCGTCGAACCTTGTTCCGGCTCCGCTAATGGTGGATGCGCATGCGAGATCGGACTCATCGGGGGAAAGTAATCTGGATTGGCCGGATGGTGTCGGCTCGTCGGATCGACCGTGAGCGGCGCGCCGGGGGTCATCATGTACGTCGGATGCTGCGCTGTCGGAGTCATATTCAGCGGCGCACCGGGGGCGGCATTCATGAACGGGTTAAACACGAATTGCTGTGGACTGTTCAAGGCGGGTGAGAATGGGCCGAGGCCCGGCGAGAGGAAGCCCATCGGCATCAACGGTGGCGTTGACTAAACGCCGTCAGCGTGCGCGCCCAGCATCCCCACAGCGCAGTACTCACAGGATACGCATGGAACGAGAACCCAGGCATAGACGGCGTCATTGCTATGCCCCGTCCACCGGGCGACATCGTCGCACCGTGCATCCTTCCCCCATACCCATTCCCCATCGCGCCGTACCCACCTGCCGGCGCCAGACGCAGCGGCGGCAAGTTGGCCCGTTTAGACGCCAGGCTCGTCCCGCGTTGCGCGCCCCCTGCTTCCGTTCGTTCAGGCTCGGGGAACTGCGGCGGCACCGCACGTTCCGTCGGCGTTAGTGCCGGAATCGGACCGGACTGGGTTCGGTCCTGTCGAACCTGGAGTTGTCGGCCTTGGTAATCCGTCCTGCAGGGCAAGGTCAGCAACGTTCCCACACACACACACACACACGCCTTGAGATACGCACCCATCGAATCGCTCGACAGCCGCAACGGCATCCGCCTCGCTCGCAAACAACACCGTCCCGTATCCCCTCGCAGTGCGATCCGGCCCTCCGGCCTGCGAGATATCCGCGCGCACGACTGTACCCCCGCTCATACGGAACATGTCCTTTAATTCCTGCCACTGCATCGTCGGCGGGAGGTTTTCCACGTAGAGGAGGCGTCCGCCGAGGGTATCTTGTCGAACGGGCGGCGCTGGGCGTTTCAATTGACGTGATGGGTCCGGAAGACTTCCCTGCAGAACGGAGCGAGAGAGCGACGACCGGGCGTCATACACAAACGGCGCATTGAACGACGGCGGCTCCTCAAACGTGCCCAATCCCACCGGCACCGTCGCCCTTCGTCCCGGATCCACACTCGTCCGCCGCTCATCACGGTAATTCCCTGACGGCACCATCCCCGGCTTAAACCCGGCATCCTCCTCCACCTCCCCAAACGGACTCACACTCCTCGTCGACGCATGCGCGCCCAACGGCGAAAGATGACTCGATGCCGGCGACATGACGCTCATCCCCGTCGGCGCCGGCCCGACCCCGAGCCCAGGCGCGAACCGCGCGCTGTCCTTCCGTGGCGCGAAGCGTGAGCCGACGGCAGGGCCGTACGAGCTGGGCGGGATATAAGGCTGGGGTTCGTACTCTGGCGGAAGCCTGTCCGGGCGTACTTCCAGGATCCGCGTCTGCCAGTTGTACCCGTTGAATAGTTCTACGCTCGTTCAGCGCCGACGGTCTTTGAAAGACAAGGGGACTCACCGATCGCCTTGATGCCGTCTTCTTGGCTGCCCATCAATACCGTGCCGTGTCCTCGACTGCGATTACTCGACGGATCGAGACTGACGTCCGCACGGAGAACCGTACCGGCTCGACGAAAGAGGTCCTTGAGGTCTTGCCACCGAACGCGGTATGGGAGCTGAACAATGATCAGCATTCAGCGTCGCACCAGCGTCCAGGTCAACTTACGTTTCCAACAAAGAGATTGACACGACCATCCACGCCTACGGCGGCGGGATGAAACATGATGGGCGTGTGCGTCCGTGGTTCTACGTCCTCACGTCAGCTCGATCCCTTCCGAAGCATGCAAGACTCACTGAAGAGCGGCAAGGATACCGGTTTCGGGTACGGATGAAACGATTGCATGCTCGGCGCCGGTCCCATCCCCATCGCGGCATGACCCATACCCATGCCCATGCCCGTGCCCATGCCCATGCCCACCTGGGGATTCGAGAAGCCATTATACGGATGTTGATGCGAATGCGGTAAATGCGAATGCGGTAATTGCTGATGCGGATTCGGTCCTTGCTGAAACTGCTGCTGGCCATGCTGAAATCCCTCTGCGGAACCCCTCAGTCCGTCAGGCGACCCCGCCCGACTCCCCTCCCTCGACACACCACCCCTTGAAGCCAACGCCATCGCATTCTTGATCACCTCCTCGATCTCCCTATTACTCGGCGGCGGCGGCATCGGCGTCTCCCGCTGCTGTCCCGGCGGCTCATCGTGCACGCGCGCCTCGTCCTCCATCTTGGTGATGAGGGACTGGATGAGTGCTGATGCGCGGGGCGATGGCTGGAGGGGCTGCATCGCTGTCGGGAAGAATACGGTATGGTGCGGGTGACATCAGCGGACGCACTCGCTCTCGTTCTTGTTACGCGTCAGGAGCGCGCTAGTCAGACAAAAGACACGCTAGGAGCCCGGGCGATGACGTGGGCTGCGTGACAAGATGACAGCTTGGGATGGCGAGAGAGAGGCCCACATACAACACAAGAGAGATGCGCATACAACGAGTGTCCATGATATCTACGCTCCGTTCACAAATACAACAGCCTCGGATCCCGGCTCGGGTCAAAGTGCCCGCTCCCCGTCCTGCTGATCGGCCATCCCGTCGAGACAATCCGCGCAGCCACCGGCGGCGCATCCACCACGCTCCCGCTGTTGGACTCTGCAGAGGTCGACAGTCCGCCTGTATACAGCGTTAGCTCGATCGGTTGATGCAACATGGAAAGAAGACGCACCACTCGTCCGGCGGAACGTATCGCTCGTCCATGATCCTTGTCCCCCGAAATCCTCATGGCTGAACGCATGCGTTCCGGCTTCACAAGCCCCGAGTAATGATGATAGTTGATGCTCGTTCGGACGAGATGCCCATGACGTCTGTGTGACTGCCGGCTGCGGTACAGAAGGTTGTGTTGACGTTTGCTCCGTCGGTGAAGCTGGTACCGTGGGCTGCATCCCCGTCACGAACGGTTTACGAAATGGGTTGGTAAGGGATAACATCTTGATATCTGTATCTTGCCCCCCTCTCAACTCCATATCCACCAATCCACAAACGTATATATCATTTCCCCCAACCCGCCACTATCTAATCAGCTGACCACCATCTTTCGATCCAAATAACCACGGAACCAAGCAGCCGCGACGGATCTCAGGCGTGCGGAGCGCCTTTGGTGACAGCTGTTGACGGCGGCAGTAAGTGGGGTTGACCGAGTAGGGCCGATTGAGTACGCGTCACGTGATGTTTGGGGGGCGGCGGTGATAGGGGTGGCGATAGAAGTTGGGAAGGGGTGGGGCTGTACAGCTGCAGCTAAACTGCTGCCGCTCAATCGGCACGGCTTGCGAAAAGCTGTCGTATTACTGAACCCACTGACTATGGATGCTACGGATCAGAATGAACGCGGACGTTTCGAAGATGGTATGTCCTCGGATCCTTGGGAAGCGATGGCGGGTCGGTCATGTTATGA
Source organism: Naganishia sp. PG3902-1 (assembly GCA_023628075.1). Lineage (NCBI taxonomy): Eukaryota > Fungi > Basidiomycota > Tremellomycetes > Filobasidiales > Filobasidiaceae > Naganishia > Naganishia sp. PG3902-1. The sequence goes on from JAMALH010000005.1 coordinate 28,682, forward strand.
CATAGTGAGCGAAATCACTCGATAACGAGACGTATACTACACATAGAAGATACAAGTCGCTTGTACTGCCTCAACAATCACACACTCCCAACCGAGGACCCTCGCAGTATCCCAAGAAAGGGCTCAATTGCAAGGCTATAGCCTGGTCCAAGGCAGGTTGATGACTTTCACACAGCCTTCAAATGCCTTGTTCCTGAACACCACGTCGAATGGTTTGGTGTTGGCTTCTTGTCCTTGCGTTGGTCTTATATGAGCTATCTCGAAGTCAAACTGATCCCCCTCGAAAGGTGAAGTCACACTGAACACCCACCCCTTTCCGTCGGGAAGACTCGCCGAGTGCCATATGCGTTCCTCGAAACGCAATTCCGACGTGTCCACTTCGAGTCTGACTGCATGTTGACCCATTTGGAAGTAGAATGCCAACAAGCGGATTCCCTTATCAGCCTGAAAGTCAAACGTATTTGTCGGAGATCTGACCTCTTTCGCATCGGACATAGAATGGATGTCCACCTTTGGCGCATGTTCAGGGACAGACAGTCCGGCGAGAGAAGTTGGCTGAACGGAGGGTTCCTCAGAAGAGCCACCGGTCATCATGCCGGTTTCGGCGAGAGACCGCTTGTCCACAACAGATCGACTAGATGGGTCGATGATACTGGGAGCTGATTCTTCAGGGATTGTGTATGTGATAAGAGGTATGGAGTCTTGGCTTCGATGTGACATTTCGAACTGAAGTTGAGTATAGGTTCTCGGATGATGACGGTCTGGCTTGGAAGGTGAGTTGGGAGAAAAACTGGAAAGTTCCTCGTGATGAAAGACATTCAGCTGCAGCTTTGGACTTGAGATTATATAGTCAGCTGAACGCAGTCACAACAGGATAACAACTTTTGCGAACAAAGGTAGGGCGAGCTCTTTCAAAGGTCTGGCATGAATGGGAGGATGCTTTTAAGGAGTGGCGGCAGCTGAACTATGCTGGCGTGCTGCATGACTCCTGGCACGTTGATTTCTGGATGCTGACACAGCAGAGCCTACCTGTGACTATTCAATGCTCCCTTTGATTGTGCCCCTCTTTCTGTGAGCGCCAAACAGTTTAGACTTCCCTTGCTTACAGCGATAGGATCAGCTGGAACTGACTCTTGGCGGCGGATGTTGATAGCGAGTCACATAGACTTATCCTTCGGATATGCATCAATACTGCCGTCAGCTCGCCAATCTCTGGACATTCGAACGGGAGAGTCTCCGCTGTAAGCGGCTAGCAAGACAACCTTTTCCAATGCTGCCGACAGTGACATGCGGTTTTCTGAGTCAGGGGGGCCAGAGCGCGTCTGACAGACCCATCATCCCATAGTGTGCCGTCGGTGCTTCCTTCAGTGAGATGGTGGATCGTTCATGCTATATCATAATGTGCGAACCCACTCGACAACGGACCCTTCACTAGACATGAGGCATAAGACTACGTTGGATTTCCCTGACTGCCTGACTCCCGTAGCCTGTATACTGGTAAACAGTCTTGTAGATCGCACGGGACTGAAGCGCGACATACAGCGCAAGCTAGCTCTTACAGCCTAGAGGTGTCAGTCCAACAGCCGTAGCGTGTGGCCATCTCTACCAGGACTTGGTCCATTTCCGTATCATCGTACATTTTCCATTCCACGCGCACCCGACCATTGTGATTCTCGTCAAGGAGGCTGCATCTCGGGCCTGTCGCTTTCCCCTTCAGATTAAAGTGATGCGTGGACACTCGCATGAAGTCCCTTCCACTTGAGCTCCCTTTGTTCTCGAAAAGCATGCAAGCCAAGCCTCTTTTCTTTGACAGCCTGGGGCGCCAGTGGATATGACCCGGATCTTTGTCGATGTTTAGCGTGATGATGAGCAGAAACTGGCCGAAACGGTCGACGTGAACCTTGCAGGTTCCCTCCTAACCAAGCGGCAACTGACCCCTCAGTTCCGATGGACTCGCTTTCGGCACTCAAGCGTTATGGTTGGGAGAAGAGGAGACCTCATCAGATCGCGATCGACGAGTGGTACTGTGGCAGACCCGAAAGGAGGGAGAGAAGCCCTGAACCCAGAAACATTTGGATCGTTGCTTGCTTGGTCCGTCGACGGGTCTATCGCACATGAAGAGGTTCTGGACGGAGCTGTCATGATGGTCGTAAGAGGGAAGTCTGACCCGTCGGAGGAGAGGATCCTTTGTGCTCTACGATACCATGTCAAAGTCGAAGTCGCTACGGTAAAATTTGTGCGCAAGTCTGGGATTATGTATGGGGTGAAGAGGAGTGGCTCTCGCATTGTGGCTCTCGCATAGAGGGTCATCCTGCCCTCCATGCCTCAGGAGCAACTTAGAGAGTCAGCCAGCTGCCGTATTGCAGCAGAACCATGATTTTCGCATATAAGGGATTGTGAGCATCAAAAGAAACTTGACGAGAACGGAAGTAATCTTTCCAGAACGTCTCCAAGAGAACAGGCGAGAGAACAGGCGAGAGATCCTTGCATTTCGTTGGAAACCATCGCCCTTTATCTAGGCAAATGGCTACGACCTGTAGATAGAATCAAGCTTCTCATGAATGAGCGAACAAGGGTGGGCCAATTTCCAGAGTCGGTTGGGGGAGTAAACGTCCCTTCTGATAGTCTTTCGGTAACTCCACTCGAAAATACGGGCCGTGTTCAGCCAAGAGCATTGACGAGTCTGGCGAAGGTAGGGGCCGCGATATAACAAGGAGGGGATCGTGTTCGATAGGACACAGATGATTGATGTTCAGTGGCGCATCCGAGTCTTCAAACTGTCACGCTAAGAGTCCTCGCGCCGCATCATGGAAAGATGGGTTCAAGTTGTGAAATACCGATTGAACACGACAAACTTTCGTGGTTTCTGCACGGCCGCAAGTTCACGGACCGCGTGGCTACGAGGGTTCTTGTGCAAACGTAGCCTAGGTTCATTTCACCAACTTGCAGAGATGGTCTTCGTACCTGAGAGAATATGCTTGCTCCTCGGACAACACGATGACAACCCTAACCACTCATCGCCTCCTCCAGGTCGTCCATCCGCCGCTCGAGATTCTCGTTACAAGCCGTCAAGATATTCAATTGACCTGAGTCACCGTCAGCACCGATCGTAGCAAAGAAGCAAGAAGCGGCGGAACTCACCTCCAACGTAATCCTGCACCATATCCCACACCGCTTCCCGCACACCCCCACCTTCCACAATTCCTTCATTCCTGTCCAGCACACCATTCATTCGCTCGAGCTTCGTCTGCACCATCTCGAGTAGCAGCCCCACAACGTCCAGCTCCAGTTCAGGGTCTTCGTCTGCGGTTGTCTGTCCATGGGCGGAGAGGACGATCCGCACGATCTCGTACAAGTCGTCAGGCAGTCTGCCGGAACGGGGGATGTACCACGTCTTGTCGAGTGGTAAGGAGTTTGGATCGAAATGAGATAGGGCGTTTTTGACGTCCTGCGTCAGCGTTGAGGCCGGGATGCCGAGTTTGAGTGCGAGGGTATCGTCGGGGTTGTCGGCGATGGAGAAGCCGTAACCGAGGATCAATTCTTCGTTTCCTGCTCGCGATGACGTTAGCTTGGCTTACACTTTGAGAGTCGGACCGTACCTTTTGGTCCATAGTTGTTGAACACTTGCTCATTCGCTGGAACATCGGCGCGGAGGACTAGCCCTACGGTGCGCTTCGTGTCGGTGTCTGATTCTGGAGAAGCGACCGACACCCACGTGACTGCCTGGTTCCGTCGATGGTTCAACGTATCCAGTCCCGGGATGAGCACGGGATACGACGTCGGCGTCACTTCGTTCGCTGGAACTTCCTCGGGCTGGGCTTTCCCCTCTGAAAGATGATGCGATGGGTTGATCCGTGATGATGAAGGGTCAAGGAGCGTAGAAGGGAAAGCGCGCGAGGAGATGTACGTATTTGCTAGGAGGTACGCATCCCTGTGATACGTCAGCCTTGCACCACGGAACAACGCGGACAACTCACCAATCGACCTCAACACCTCCAGCTCCGCCAAGCACACGCACCGTCTCCTTCCATTCCCGGTTCCATAGTTCCCGACGCGCCCGGACGGCGTGCCCAAGGTTGAGTCCTTCGAGTAATGAAAGCTCCGTCTCGTTCCATTGGAAAGGTGTTGATAATTCATCGCTGGTAGGAAGTGTGGAGATGTATGGCTCGTGATGCAGATGCTGAGCAATGCTATCGACTTGATCAGTATTCCATTTCGAATCACGCGAGGTTCGAGGCTTACCTGGCATCCTCCCTGATCTTCTCCAAGCCTACAGATACATGCAACGCAACATACCCCGCGACAAGCTGCCGCTCGTTCAACCCCTTCAACGCATCCTCGTCCACCCCGAACGCACGAAACGCTTCCCACGCCGTCTCCCGCGTTATCACAAGTCTAGCGGGACAAGCGATCACCTTGGTCCCCGCGGCAAGGTCCGTACGTGTGGCAAAGTATGAGCCATATGTGCTATCTGTCGAGCAAGGTATCAGTTATGAAATAGAAGCCAAGACGCACGGGAGGGACTCGCCTTTTTGAGACTGAAGGCTTTCGTGCCAGTATCCTCCGTTTTGGCGGAACCACTGGGTGAAGCGGTCGACCTTTGTTTCCGGAGAGGTTCCCATCGGAAAGGTCCTGGAGAGTCGAAAACGGATGTCTGATGGGATGGCCGGGAAGGAATGGAGAGCAGCAGTCCTAGCAAGAAATCGAAGGCTCAAGTTGGCACCAGAGTTGCTGCATCCGCCCGCTAATGTCTCACTTGGAATTCGGCGGCTTGCATGTCGCGACCGACCACCTATGGCGAGAGGTGTCATCGTATCGGTCAGTCAGCTCGATCTTTCCCAGTTCACAAAGTCTAGTAGAAAGCGGAACGTATCCTTCAGGCATTCATGGAAGTTGTTCAATGCGTCCGGCGGAAAGTCCCGTTCTCTTCAAGCGGACAGTTTCGCCTTTCACCTGGGATAGACTAGAGGTGCATGCAAAAAACGGGTCATGTTCCTGACATCTGAGCTCCGCGAGCGCTAGGACGAGGATGTACTTCTATAGTGCTAGAGATGACTGACAACCAGCACCTCACTATACATATGAAGTCTGGAAGCTCATAATTTCACATAACAATTACAACATCTGCTGGTACTGGCTGACATCATTGAAAATCGGAATTATCTGCTGGCCACGGGATACATACGCTACCACTGAAATCGCACAGGAAAGAAGCTATCTCGATTTGACGACTTGCTCGCTGGTGCGTACCAGCATCTAACCAACCAACCTCCAATGGCCAGGTGAGTATGTCTTGACTCGCCCACATTCTATGAAATCCCTGTCGAACGGGTGAGTGATGACTACTGGTTGGGTTTGTCCTTCCCTTAGGTGACTTAGGGTTACTAGTGCGAATGTCCAAATACGGTGGTGGACTGTCATCGCTTCCGGCTTTAGTAAGCATTAATGACCCTTCCGTTTGCGAATGGGAGCCAATGAAGGCTTCCGTGATCGTAAATCGCCAGTGGGTAGGTGCGAAAGGTATGCTATTCCTCTTAGCCTGGTCCTGCACTTCCAGTTCGAATACGAGCTGATAGTCATTTCTGTCGGAAAGGATACCCATCACCTCATTTTTCCGGCCGGGTTTCGCATAGAGCTATCCTTCAGTTGAGGTCATGGTGTGTGAGCGGTATTCCTGCATCGCACTCGCTCCGTTGGAAGCGATGGCATTCTCATTCAAAGTCGTCGCCTCACTGTGTGACGGGGTGCCCTCGGTTTGAGTCGCTCTATGAACAAAGCCATCGTCTCCTGACATTGACATTGACATGATGCTTGGACCCGTGGATGCTTCGTCCACGGTAGCCAACCATCGGCGTTCCGATTCGGGATCAACGTCGCGCGGTCCGGTAGCCCCTATAAAAGCTCTTATCGAGTCTCCAGAGTCTCTGGAACTCGAATAGATAGTTCTGTTGGACACCCGGTCTGACTGGCGGGCTTCGTCAAGCTCCTGGGAACCCATGTTGTGACTCGAGACTTGTGATGAGTCCGCGATCGTTGACTCGTGGAAGATGTATGTCATAGGTGAAGCCGCTGGAAGATGTCGATCCACCGCCCTTCTCTTGACCAGCCATCGTGCCCGTTCTCCAAACCTGTATCTAGCCAGATGTTTAGCCCCTAGACAGCATCGCCATGAGTTTCGCGAACAAAGGTAGTTTCAATGAGGTCAGGGGTTTGCTCAGAAAAGAAGTACCTTTACGAGCGGCCTAGCCAAGACACTTTTGTGGCCTGCGAGACATAGCGCCATCGTCATCTTCGCAAAGCAAAGGTATTTGGCAATGTACCATATCGAATTCAAGTAGGCAAGATTCCGTGGTCCCAGAAATGAGCGCAAAGGTCCCTGTGAGAACGCTCCCTGAAAGCGACATGAACCATATGCAATGAATGGTATGCTGGGTCATTATTGAGGGCCAATTGTATCACAGTCGACCTTGTCAAGTCGCACCACGGCTCAACCTTTGATCGTGGAAAAGCAGCGGGACAGCTGTCGATGATATGCTCGGACCTGGGTCGCGACAACGGACATGAGGAGACCACAATGTGCCTAGTGATTATTTGCCTAATCTAGTTCAGCCAGCAATGCACCGTGTGATACATTTGAATTCCTTCCAGGCGAGCTGTATGGCGGACGATATACCACAATTGTCTTTCGCATATACGCGCGCAGCCATAGATGTGCATCGGCATCGGTGTGTCATATTTTCACTCGGGCGCTTGGAGAACGATGTAACGAGGATACCTCCCCATCGCGCGTGTATTACAAGCGACAAGGACGACCTCTACAAAAACTAAGAGCTAAGTGTACAAGATAACTCAAGGATCTGCCGCCTTGCCAGACGCATAAATCAGCAATGAACAAGCCCATCGGAGAAGCCATCTCAATACAGTCACTTTCGCGCGCTAGCTTGTGCACCGTGCAGAACGGTGCGGGTGCCCTGGGAAACGTCGTTGCACCGTTACACTCAAACGATCTCCGAATGCGAATGCCTCGTCGAACACGGTGTACCCGAATATCGGCGAGGTTTTCTGTCCATCATCTGGATCTACGGTGATTCGCGCGACTTCGAGCTCAAGCCCCTGTTCTCCTTCGTTTCCTTCTCGACCCAGCGACAATATCCAGTCTCTTTCAAAACTTTCTCAGGAATGGTGCCATTTTTGTAACATCTGGCGGGGTCGGTTGTTCGATTGATTATCCATTGCGTAGGCTCGAAAGGTACTCGGCTGATATCGTCCTCCTCAGTGTCCTCTTCAGTCGGGGTCATGTCCAGGTTGCACACCAAGGAACACTGAGCATCGCTGAATGTCCAGATTAGGTGATGTGGAATAGTCGTGATGAAGTTTCGCTTCCACCCGTCCCGGTCTTTCTGTACCGCAGGAGAGAGATCACTTTGCGCGCCTTCCGCACTATCGTATGACGTGGTGCTGCTCACTCTGAGAGCCCCGCTTGCAGAGCCATCGCCTTCGGGCATCAACATGGCGCTTATCATTCCCGTCATTCCCGTCGGTTCTGGAAGGCTCGTCAGCCAATACCATGTTCGGGCCTTGGTCGAGGAGGCCCAAGAAGAGCGGCTTGTTGAGGAATCAGGGTCTGGTTCAGCCCTCGTACCATTCCTTCCGCTCAGAACCCCGCAAACAGATAGGGAGTGTTTTTGAAAATCCTGAGACGCCATCTGTGATTTGATCTTCTGTTGTCTGTTGTCACGTTTAGAAAAATGATGCAGATCAGGTTTGTTCAACTATGCTAATTGATGAATCTTTACTCCCATCAGGACGACTGGCATGCTTGTATGTAGTCAAACGGGTGAATGTAAACAGCAAACTCCCGATTCTTCGCAAACAAAGGTGGTACCAATCTCCGTAAAATGAATGGAAGTGTCCTTTCGTTTGATTCAACGGGACTTTTTTTCTACAGCAAAGGTATCTAGCGATGCGCGCAATGAAATTTCAGTGTGCAGGAACGGACGGGAAGGAGCGGTGACAGTCTCATCGGCCATCCGTCTCGTTATTCTGAGTGCATCTCATAGTGCGATGGTGCGAGAGTCGACTAGTCTAGTCAAACGCACCAAGTTACTATAGATCTACAGAGAGTCCCCCCGTCCATCATCAGGACACTCCCACGCTGACATCCCCTATCCCGCTCCATACAGCTCTCCATAGCCCACCTTGGCAACTCGGTCGCACGCTCTCCGGCCGAGGATGGCATCATCACCGCCGGATTTTGGAATGTCGCCCGCTCACGCGATTGCAAGAAAGCGCGCGCTTGCGTTCCCTTTGGATCCGACAGCGAGCACGCACTCCACTCCTCCCCAACCCGTTTCCCTCCGTCCGTCCGCTCATCAGCGCCCAGAGGGTCCGCGTCCTGTCTGTCCCTACGCCGGGCGGTAGACGTACATGACGATTGCGCTGGCGGGTCTTAGGAATTCTTTTCGACTGTCACACCACCTTCGCGCCATGTCCACCTACACTACCCGAATCGTCGGTGTGCGTATCAGAGGTCGCGTCGTTTCGGGGGTGATCTGTGCTCATTCTCGTTCTTTGACAGGCTCCCAACACGTTGGGTAAATAGGTTGTCTGGGCCGAAATGACGGGATGACTGATACCTCGGATAGAGCACCGTGTCTTCATCGAAAAGGATGGCAAGGTTGTTTCCCCCTTCCAGTGAGTAACAACGCAGGCTATCATGGATCCCGCTCATTGGCGAATCGCAGCGACATCCCTCTCTTTGCCGACGAGAGCAAGACCATCTTGAACAGTAAGTCCCTCGACATCCACCGTAAAGAATTCAAAAGACGAGGCGCCGAAGGGTTACTATGATGAACAACCTTTTTAATACAAATCCAATTGTTCCTACCGAACATGGCTCGATTACTCACTTGCCATTGGCGGAGACTTCGTTACCTGACCACACCGCTCGAGCGCCTCGTCTTTCCGAGACAAACATCGTTACCCCTGTGACAGCGCTGACGCTCTCCCGTAGTGATCGTTGAGGTTCCCCGATGGACCAACGCCAAGATGGAGATCTCCAAGGAGGAAAACTTTAACCCCATCAAGCAGGACATCAAGAAGGGCAAGCTTCGATACGTCCGAAACTGTTTCCCCCACCACGGTTACGTAGGTCCGGAGCTTCAAGAGATGACGCATTCCGCTAATCCTCCTCGCCCGACAGATCTGGAACTACGGAGCCTTCCCCCAGACATGGGAAGACCCCTCGGTCGCCCACCCGGAGACCAAGGCCAACGGTGACAACGACCCTCTCGACGTCTGCGAGATCGGTGAGCGTGTCGCCAAGGTCGGCGAGGTCAAGCAGGTCAAGGTCCTCGGTGTCATGGCCCTCTTGGACGAGGGCGAGACCGACTGGAAGGTCATCGTCGTTGATGTCAACGACCCCTTGGCAAGCCGATTGAACGATATCGAGGATGTCGAGAGGCACTTGCCCGGATACTTGCGTGCGACCGAGGAGTGGTTCCGAATCTACAAAATCCCTGACGGAAAGCCCGAGGTGAGTTTTGCGGTCGAGGTCTGCCCTCGGGGTCGTGTGTTTCGATGCTAATTTGTTTTTTTCAGAACGTCTTTGCGTTCAACGGCGAGGCCAAGGGAAAGAAGTACGCCGTCGAGGTTGTTCACGAGTGCAACGAGGCGTGGAAGCGATTGATTAACGGCCAGACTCCGGCCAAGACCGCTTCGTACGAGATCTCGATGTGAGTCCGCATTGCATATGGTTTTACAGAGGTTCTGGACGCTGATGGCTATTGAATATTAGTGCCAACTCGACCGTCGATGGTAGCGCCGCGTTCACCCAGGATCAGTCCCAGGTTCCCCAGGACTCGAGGCAGCCGCCTGCGCCTGTCGATTCTTCCAGTAAGTTCATCAGGTGATTTGTGTACGCGTGGGGAACGCTAACATCCTCGCAGTCGACAAGAGCTTCTTCATCTCTTCCAGCTCTTTGTAAAGTCGAGATGCTGGACAGGATGGAATTGGACGAAGTGATTAGAAACGGAGATGAAAAGCACATGATGGTTGTATTTTTGAATGATATGAATACAGCTGGAATAGATGAGAGATACGTCTTTCGTTCGAGGATGACGATCAGATGACGGCTTCGAGGCTTTGACGGAGATTCCAGACGATGTCGAGGAAGGTGCAGCGATTTTTCTAGCAAAAACGACATGTCGCGTTCGATGCCGGCCGCCGCGCGAGCTCTCCTGCGCGGAAGCAGACGAGGGATCTGTCCCGCACGAGCGAGAGCTTTCGTTTCCTGCGCCGCTCACGGTCACGTCTCGCAGAGTCCCAGCCTTGCGCGGTATATCTCGCTGCGGCAGTAATCGTTCCGCCACAGTCTGCTTCCTCGGTGATCTCATCTCTGTTGACCCGTGTGCCATCATGTCCGACGTGAGTGTCATCCCTTCATCCACGCTCGAGCAAGGCCCACCACGTATGATGACGAATCAAGAAAACGCTGACTCTTTCCCTGTTCTTTGCTCCTTCTTCTCTGCTCTTCATCACAGGCCGTCGCTCTGAAAGCCGAAGCCAATGCCGCCTTCTCTGCCAAGGATTTCGTCAAGGCGAATGAACTGTATTCCAAGGTGAGCGCGATACTCGGAGGAACAAGGGGCAAAGTTCTTTCGCTGATGAACCGCGCGGGGGGACAGGCTATTGAACTTGACCCGAAAAACCATGTGTTGTGGTCGAACCGTTCGGCGACCAAGACTTCGTTGAGGGATTACAAGGGTGCGCTGGAGGATGCTGACAAGGTGTGTCCATTTGCGGAGGTAGTCCCGGGCGACGCTAATGATGCGTGCAGTGTATCGAGTTGGATCCGTCCTTTGTCAAGGGACATGCGAGGAAAGGTGCCGCGCTGCACGGTCTCGGAGAACTCGAGGAGGCTGTATTTGCCTAGTACGTATAAGTAACCCCGCTCAAGGTATGTCGACTGACGAGACAACTCCCAGCGAGGAAGGCCTTAAACTTGACCCGGCCAATGCGCCCTTGAAAAAAGGCCTCGACGATGTCAAGCGCGCGCTGGATGCCCGAGGACCGCCGGGCGGAGGGGACGGCGGCATGGGTCAATTCTTCCGGGATCCGGCGCTGCTTGGAAAGCTTGCGGCGAATCCCAAGACGGCGCCGCATATGCGCGATCCGGGTTTCGTCGCCAAGATTCAGGCGATGGCGTCAGGTGGGCAGGTGGACTTTGCCAACATGTTGCAGGATAAGAGGATGTTGGATGTGTTGAGCGTTGCAATGGGCATTGATATGGTGCGTTTAGTCGGAATTTGGCTGTCGGAGCAGAATTTGGCTTGGCTGACGGAATGATATAGCAAGCGTTCGAGCGCCCGGAAGGCTCAAATGAGATGCCCGAGGGGATGAAGGAGTCCTCAACGACACCCATGGAGGGCGTCGAATCCACCTCGAAATCTTCCACCTCGAAATCTGCCACCGTCGAAGACGACGTTCCCGAACCCGCACGCGCCAAGCCTGCCCCCGCCCCCGCCGCGGCGCCGAAACAGCCCGAGCCGGAGCCGCCAGTTGAGCCGGATGCCGAAGAGAAGCAAAAGGCAGTCGCCGCCAAGGCGCGCGGTGCCGAGGCGTACAAGCAGCGGGACTTTGAGACCGCCATCAAGGCGTTCGAGGAGGCGTGGGAGACGTGGCCACAGGATGTGACGTTTTTGACCAATTTGGCGGGTACGTTTGGCTTGGCCGGCGCGCGCATGTCGATAAATGCTGACGCCGTTTGCAGCCGTCTACTTTGAGCAAGGCGACTATCCCAAATGTATCGAGACGTGTGAGAAGGCCGTCGAGGAGGGTCGATCGCTGCGTGCGGATTTCAAGGTCATCGCCAAGTAAGAAGTCAGGGTTGTTTCGGCAGTAGCCAGCGCTGACGCCGCTCAGGGTTCTCGGTCGGGAAGGATCCGCGTACGAGAAACAGGGAGACTTGACGAATGCGATCAAGTACTATTCCAAGTCCCTCACCGAGCACCGAACGGCCGACGTTTTGACCAAGCTGCGGACTGTAAGTCGAGAAGACCCATGGGATGGATGGACAGCCGGCTGACAATGTTTCAGGCCGAGAAGGCAAAGGCCGACGCCGAGAAGCAGGCGTACATTAACCCGGAACTGGCGGAAAAGGCCAGGGAGGAAGGTAACGTACACTTCAAGGCCGGCACGTTTGCTGAGGCCGTCAAGTGCTACACTGAGGCTATCAAGCGATTGCCGTACGTTTCTTTTGCCCCCTCCCGTCAAACGCGCGCTGACCGCTCTGCAGATCCGACCCGCGAGCATATAACAACCGAGCCGCCGCGTACACCAAGCTCGCCGCCCTGCCCGAGGCGCTCAAGGATGCCGAGGAAGCGATCAAGATCGACCCTTCCTTTGTCAAGGCCTACATCAGGAAAAGCATGGTCCTCCACGGCATGAAGGAATACACCAAGGCCATCCAGGCGTGCCAGGATGCGCTCGAGGCCGATACGGACAAGAAGCATACGCGCGAGATTGAGCAGCAGATGCAGAAATGTATGATGGAGACGTATGCGCAGCGGTCGAATGAGACGGATGAGCAAACGCTCGAGCGGGCGATGAAGGATCCCGAGGTGGCGTCGATCATGGTGCGTGGCGCGCCTGCTTTCGAATTTGGAGATTCCCGGCTGACGATGCCCCCGCTCCACCGTAGTCTGATCCCGTGATGCAGTCGCTGCTGCAGCAGGCGCAGTCGGACCCGCGGGCTTTGCAGGACCACATGAAGAACCCGATGATCAAGCAGAAGATCCAAAAGGTGTGTTTTGTTTTGGGGGGTGAAGGGGTTTGCGCGGATGAATGGCTGATGGTTTTCGCTCTAGCTCGTTGCCGCGGGAATCATCAAGACGCGTTAAGGATCGGGATGTCAGGTAGTGGGTGTATGCTAGATGATTGCATGATCGTGATGAGTGCTTGATTACAATGGTGAATCGTGCAAGAACTTGGTCATCAGCGTTGCCGCTTGTGAAGGGACGCTGCGCAGATCAATCCCTTTGAGAGGTCTAGATGATGCGTCGGTCCAGAGCATGAGAGTGCGCGTCGCAGGGTAACACGGTTCCTGCGGTCCCCGGACGGGCGGTGCAGAACCCTAGTCGTCCCGCCCTCATCCCTTGGAGCGAGAAACTTGTGACGACAACATACGCGTAATATCGTAGTCGACAGGCTTATCTCCTCGCCGAGTACGAGTCGTGGCATCTTGCAAGACGTTTTTCGTGGCTTGCGTCCGAGACGCGTCGGTCATGGGGATGTTTTGGCCCAGAGCCGTGCGCTCACCTGGTGCTGCTTGTTGGACCACACCCCGCACCGGCTTGGGACTCTACTCGTCACATGAAAGACTTCAGAAGCGTATGAATCAGCACAGCACTCGCTCGCATCCGAGACGTAATTAACCCGGACGAGACACGCCCCTTGCCTCGGCCACGCCGGGACGCGTTCGGCTTGGCTTGATTATGGGCACGGAAAGGCGGGTACCGAGAGAATAGCGTGACGACGCGTCGGAACCGTCGCGCGCGTTTCCACAGAGCGGGAATTGCGCATGGACAGTTCAGCGTGCTGTGCGAAGAGCCTGTGGTGGTGCGAGTTGGGCTCTGAGGATATTGTCATCGTTGCAGGCTTTCAACTATCACAGGACGATAGCGTGATACCCAGATACCCAGACTGGATCGATTGGGCGTCACGTCAGGATGCCGTCTTCACCTCCCGGCCACGGAAACGCCAACGCCAACGCCAGCGCCTACGACATGTCGATAAGCTCGCCGTCGCCTTCTTCGTCGAGCTTTGACCGGACCCAAGTCCCGCATGCGGCGTCGGGCGACCGGTCGTACACGCACGAGGACGAGGTGAGTCAAAGGAAGGGCGAAAGGAGGCGCGCGTGCTGATGGAAAACGCTGGCGTGTGTTCTGTGCATTGTTATCGTGCCTCCAGGTGGACAGCCTCGTGCCAGACTACTACGAAGCGCCGTATGCGCCGCTGCAGCCGTCGCCGTCGATGCACTCCCTCGGCCCGGGCGAGATCGCACAGCCACGGCCCTCGCACGGATCGTTCGCCAGTCTCCACGCCGCGGCCGGACTGGGCATCTCCCATCTGCCCGATCAGCCCAACGGACACCTCCACGTCGCCGCCCCCGGCCAAGATTCGGCGCTCAAGGAACGCCAGGCGTACCGCTCGACCACGCCCGTCGTGCACGGTGCCGAACGCTTCGAGGCCTCGCCCTCGCCGGAACGCAACGGCCAGCACCAGCAGCGGTACGAGTACGAGTACCCACCGAGCGGGTACGATAGCCCCGCCATGTCGTTCGCGTACGAGAAGCCATCGAGTATTCGTTCCGTCAGGACCCAGCAGACGACGACGCGGCCCTCGGCCGCCGCACCGAATTTACGCAGCCTCGGCTTCAGCGAGGCCAGGCCGAGCGGACAGGGCATGTCACGGCGCAAGAAGCAATTCATCACGATCGGCGCCATCGTCGGCGTGATCGTGGCAATCGCGATCGTCGTGCCCGTCGTGTTGGTCGTCAACAAGAATAACGATAATGCTGCCGCTGCGGCGAGCAGCGCCGCGGCCGAGGCATCCGCGACCGGGAGGACCGGCGCGGGGACCATCAATGTGGGCGGATCAAAGAACGTCAGCGACGGAATCGACCTTTCGGCGTATACCGCCGCCGGGAACCCGTTGAACCCGCTGGCGGCGCCAGAATCCATGGTCGTTCAAAGCGGCACCTCGGGATCGACCGTGTCGTCCTACGTCAACGGAACGGCCGTTTCGTTTACCTACGTCAATGATTTCGGCGGATACTACTACTACGATCCGACGAACCCGTTTGAAAAGGGCGGCAAGGCGCAGAGCTGGTCGCCCGCCATCGAGGAGGAATGGGTTTGGGGCCGGGACGTGGTTCGCGGCGTCAACCTCGGCGGATGGCTCGTTCCGGAACCGTTTATCGGTGCGTCCCTCGTCCATCCCGTACTTTCACGCTAACGCCCCTTCCAGTCCCCTCGCTCTTCGAGCCCTACCTTAAAGCTGTCGACGAGTTCACCCTCACCCAGGCCCTGCGGAATAAAGGCGGCGCCGTCTACCTCGAATCCGTCATGCGACAGCACTACGAAACGTTCATCACCGAGCAAGATTTCGCGCAGATCGCCCAGGCCGGGTTCAATTACATTCGGATCCCGATCGGGTATTGGGCCGTCGAGACGCTCGAGGGGGAGCCGTTCTTACCCAAGGTGTCCTGGGACTACTTTGTGCGCGCGATCGGATGGGCGAGAAAGTATGGGCTGAGGATCGATCTTGGTGAGCGTTGTGGCGGACGACGTCCGGGCGTCCTGCGGTGGCTGACGTCAAAGCAGACTTGCACGCGTTACCGGGCAGTCAGAACGGATGGAACCATAGCGGCAAGGCCGGGTTCGTCAACTGGATGTACGGCATCATGGGCATCGCCAACGCCCAGCGCACGCTCAACATTCATCGATCCTTTGTCGAGTTTGTCTCGCAGCCGCAGTACAGCTCGGTCGTGACGATGCTCAGCCTCGTCAACGAAGTCCAAGCCGTCGTCGTCGGTCTCAACGCGCTCCAAACATTCTACTACCAGGCATACAACATGATTCGCGGCGTCACGGGCGTCGGTGCCGGGGCGGGGCCCATCATGGTCGCGCACGACGGTATGGTCGGTCCTGCCGCATGGAAGGACTTTATGCCGGGCGCCGACCGACTCGCGCTCGACCAGCACCCGTACCTGGCGTTTACGGAACCCAACACGGACGCGTGGGACGCGCAGTGGCGAAAGGCGTGCAGTTGGGGCGGCGGCACGAACGAGTCCCAGCGCGATACGGGAATCGTCATCGGCGGCGAATGGTCCGCGGCCATCAACGATTGCGGGTACTGGTTGAACGGCGTCGGGAGCACGCCCCGGTTCGAGGGGATCGGGTCGTGTGATAATTACGATCAGTGGTGGACGTGGGACGACGCGACCAAGCAGAATGTCAAGACGATGGCGCTCTCGACGATGGACGCGCTGCAGAATTACATGTTCTGGACGTGGAAGGTGTGTGCGCCCGGTTCAAGGAAACGTTACAGAGCTGACACCGAGTCTCTAGATTGGAAACTCGACCAAACTCGGATACCCGTCGAGTCCTTATTGGCACTACAAGCTGGGATGGCAAGAGGGCTGGTTCCCGACGGACCCACGTGAGGCTACCGGTCAATGCGCTTCCCTCGGTGTCGGAGGGTACCAGTTTGACGGCCAGATGCCCGCGAGCGCGACAGGAGGGGTAAGTCTGTCGTCTCTTTTGGTTGCATTCTCTCCGCTAACCCGTCGCAGGGCAACGGCCAAATCCCCACGAGCGCCATCGGCAACTACTCGGCTTTCCCTCCCGCGACAATGCTCATGACCGACGTCTCCGCCACGGCGACCATCACCCTGAATGCTGATCAAATGGCGTTGCTGCCTACGTTTACAGCCACGGGGACGCCCGTCACTCTGACGCACGCCGCGGTCCCGACGAATATCGACCCTGGGAGTGGATGGTTCAACGCACAGGATACGGCGGGCGCGTATACCAACGTCAAGGGGTGCACGTATCCCGAGTGAGTCGCTTCGGGTCCGTGCGTCGCTTGCGCTGACCTCTCTCTCTCCCAGTGTATATAGCGCCGGTACGGCTGTCCCCACAGCCGTCTGCACCGGCACGGCCTGAGAATCTGTATGACGAAATAACGAGAATCTTGACGACTAGAAATGTTGGCGTCTGATGGGATACTACCACGACAGCCAATTGTACTTGGGGTTTGGGAATAGATGCGAATTATACCGATCAATGCATAGAGGATGTCTTGGTTGTTCGCGACCAAGAATGACAATCAGAGGGATTTTGGTCAAG
This sequence comes from Naganishia sp. PG3902-1, assembly GCA_023628075.1. Lineage (NCBI taxonomy): Eukaryota > Fungi > Basidiomycota > Tremellomycetes > Filobasidiales > Filobasidiaceae > Naganishia > Naganishia sp. PG3902-1. The sequence goes on from JAMALH010000005.1 coordinate 45,592, forward strand.
AGCGGTTCAAGGCGAATAAGATCGATCAAAGACGACCGGTAATACCTTTGGTCCTTTGACCTTTGACCTTTGACCTTTGACCTTTGACCTTTGACCTTTGACCTTTCTTCTTGTGGACAAAGGTGTGCAAGACCTTTATGACGGACGAAAATGGCTGCCGAGATCGAAGCGAGCTCTACATTGTGCTGACAACTATATTAATCGAGATTTTGCGACGAGATTCCGACAACGATCGCGTCGACATTTGCATGGTAGCTACCTGATCATGCCGTCTTTCGCCAAGAAGGAATACACCGTCGATGGAGCACTGGGAGATGCGTTTGCAGGAGACCAAGTCCAGAATATCTTGCAGGAAGGTGGAGAATGAGCCGCATACGACATGACGCTGACATCGACTATAGAACATGAAAAACGAGGCGAGAGAGCGTGCGGCCGACATCATCCAGCGGGAGATTCCCGATTATATCGCACACCTGAACGGCCTGATCGAAGCTGGCAAGAGGGACGAATCGTCGCCTCTCTGGCGGGGTCATTTGAAGGAGGGACCCTACGTCAAGAAGAATGTCAAGCTCGTCTACCAGCCGTCTCACGGACCTGAAGCGGAACGCGCCCACGAAACTCCCACGATCGTGATCAGGGGCGTAGACGGACTTTCGGTGAACGAGTCCATGAACAGGCTCGACGAGGACTCTGAGGTACCGGGCATGCGGTGGCAGGGTCGACTGGTGTCGAACGATGTATGCGACCGACTCATGGACCTCCTGGAAGAGTAAGCGCAAATGGCGAATGTCGGTCATACACTCCAACATTGTGCGTTACGTGCGGCAGGGAAAGCGAAAAGGCTGTGACGATGGGTAAAGAGCTCGTACACTGGGTTCGTCTCCAGATTCCTCAGGTACGTTTACGCTTTCTTCACCTCGCATTCCAAAGTTTCTGACCTCGCATTGCCCTAGATCGAGGATGGCAACACCTTTGGTGTCGAAGTACGTTTTCCTTTGCGCCCGCCCTTCCCAAGTGTCCTGACCCGCTACCGCTCCCCCAGGTGCAAGAGGAAATGATCCGCCAAATCGAAAAAGTGGTGCAAGGCGCGTTAAGGGCACACAGCCAGCCCAAGAGCCACTACGACGACCGGATGCACCTCGCCCAGGGATGGAACAAGTTTCCGGGATTGGACGATCATGCGGTGAGCCTTGCCGTGGTGTTCCTCGACTGGGCCGCGAATCGGAGGCTGATGCGCGGCGGCGGATCAAGGCGGCCATTGCTTCGTCTGATCGATTCGACTATTTTCTGGCGGTCGTGGCCATCAAGGGCTTGAGGGACGGCATGTCCGAGTTGTTGTCGCATCTGGGAAAGAATTGGGCAAAGGTGCACAATCCCAAGAATCTCGATAGCACCGGGGGGATGTATTGATGGGGAGTGACGTGCGTTCGCGCGGCTGGCACTCGGCGGCAGTGACGATGCGATGATCTTGATACTTTATTGAGAATCGGCAGAGATCACAACGTTCTCGAAAAAGATGTTGATCCCTACGTCCCCGCCGAGCCGTTGCGATAGAATACTGTTCTCACGTCATGCCCGGCGGCAACGACGATGCATCCCCCCGATCCCCGAAACGTCACGTCGACGCCCCCCCGCGTCAAATCCGCCTCGTAAACCTCCCCCGATGATCCCGGTAAACCTCCACGCATGATCCCGGTAAAGCTCGATCTCATAACCACCAGGCCATTCACCTCACGCAGATATACAACCTCTCGTTCTTTGGATCCACCGCGACGCGGCGCACGCGCCCCCCGACATTCCCGCTCATGCGGTAGCGAGCTTGTCCCGTGCGGCGGCCTCGACGGGATGGTGACGTCGATAACTACGCCCAACCCGGGATCAGCCTGTGCGCCCGTCCCTCGACGAGAAAAAGAGAGAGAGAGAAAACAACGTACTCCCAGATCCTGTAAAGCTGTCCCAACCCGGTCGCACCGACACAGAAATTGACCTAAACACGACCCCTCGTGCGCATCAGCCCACACATCGTCCTCGACTCGAAGGGGGAGGGCCGGGGGGGGAGACGTACGGCGGCAAGCGAATAGTTGACGGGCGTGATCACGAGCGAGTACCGGACCCAGATGAAGCCCGTCGCGGCGAGCGCCACGTTCTGGCTCACGCTCAGTTTCTCGGCCGGACGGGAGAGGTCTTTGACGCCCGCGATGACGAGGGCCCATTTGGCTGTGCCCGAGAGGGGTTAGGTCCGGTTTGGAGGCGAGATTACAGGAGGGAGGGAAGGGAGCGTACCGACGGGTGCCCAGAAGAAGATGGTTCTGTGGGATGTTAGGATTCTCCGGGTTGGGTCATGCGTAAAAGGGGAACGTACTTGGGACCTATATCAATACCGCCATCAGTCATGGATACGTGGGTTCAGGAAAGAAGGGACCGAAGAAAACGTACCAGCAGGATGATTCATAAACGCTATCGATCGCGCGTTCGACCAAAACGAATGTCAGCGTTCCCGAATCCCTCTTCGCGCAAGGGGCAAGGACGTACACTGAAACTTGCTCGTGGAGCGGGCGGCGGCGGTGGACGTGACGGGACCGGACATTGTGGCGGCGTGCGATGGGGTGCGATGGGGTTGTGCGGGTGGGTCGTGCGGGTGGGACGGGTCGAGATCAAGTCGAGGAGACGGGATGGATCCCTCGGGAGACGGTGATCCCGCGTCCGAGGCGGGTCCATTACGTAAGCGGTTCCTGGGGGGAGCCGAGGCCGCGTTGGGACGCGCGGTGAGGCGCCGTTCGAGGGTTCGACTGTTTGCGCCGACGAGATGGGGATGCCTGCGGGATGGTCCATCGGTCAGCATGGGCATAGGGTGGGGATGCAGGGCAAACGACGGCAGATGCATTCCGCACATCGTAGGACTTGTACAATCGCATGCCATCTCCCCCTCGCGGCTCAGCGTTCTGCGCGTTTTTTTCTTCCAACGTGAAATGTCGCGCCTGCGCGGTAATTCACGCCCCGGGGCGGATATCGGCCCGCGATCGCTGTCGAGCGAGCGACATGAAGCGGTCGACGGGCGAGCATCCAACGATTCCACCGACCCCGCTGCCCCCCGAGCAGGCGACCATGGCCGATCCACCACCCCAACGTAAATCCGTCCGTCAACAGTCACGGTCACGCACGTATCGTGCGTCCATCTCACCGGGCACGCCTCCTTCCGCTCCCGAGACCTCCACGGCCGTCGTGATCCCCTCGGCCTCGCAGATCGCCGCGGCGGCATCGAGCAGCGCCGATGCGCAGCATTTTACGACGCATGACATCTTTGGTGGTGCCTCGGATTCCGATTTATCGGATCTCACAGAGTCCGAGGCCGGGTTCGGCGCCGGGGAGGGGGAGGAGGAGGGCAAGGTGGACGACGACGCGGACACGGTTCCGCCGCCGAGGGGGAAAGCACCGATCCCGATCCCCACGGGTGGGGAAGGGATCAAGCGACATTCCAAGACGATTCAGTCGAGTGATGAGGCGGATTCCGAGGATGCCGCGGCGGCGGCGCGTATGCGCAAGGATTCATCCGTGAGAGAACCTGCGCGCAAGAGCCGAGAAAAACCGGGGGACAAGATCGTCAAAGTGTCTACGCCAGACGGACTCGACGCACCGGATCGTGAGACGGAGTCAAAGCCGCGGTCGAAGAAGAAGCTCAAGCTCGCCATCAAACGCTCCTCTGAGCGCGAGGTATCCGATTCCGGGGATCGTTCCGCAAAGTCTGAACACGAGCGGGAACCAGACAAGGCGGCGGGGAAACGTAAAGCTTCAGCAGCAGGGGCGGCAAGGAAGAGCACGGAGAGGGACGCAAGGGGATCGTCGCCCGTGATCGAGGCGCCGGTGAAACGCAAGTCGGACCGGGATGAACGGAGGGATACAACGTCGCAGCATGTCCGACGAAGTAAGCAATACCGGCGGGAGGACGACGAGGACGAGGACGATGCATACGATGATACATCGGATCATGCGCGTCAGCCCAAGGACGGCTCACGTGCGGACGGGGAGACGCGCAAGGCAAAGCCACGGAGAGAAGAGGGGGATGTCGACAGGAGCGGGAGGACGGGCAAGATCCCGCGAGGCGGGGACGAGGAGAAGCGCGTCAAGAAGCAAAGGGAGGCGTCGGTGGATCCCGAGTCCCGCAAGCGGAAAGTGGCCGAGGAGGAGAGAGGCAAGGAGGCGCTCCGGGAACGGAAGCGTCCCGGGGTGGATTCGGACGAAGGTGACGTCAAAGAAGCCGTCGCGCCGTCCCAAGACGCCCCGCTGAAAAAGAAGAAACGCCCCCTCGCCGCCACCGCCGTCGATACCGCCGATCACGCCGACACCAAGAAAAAACACCCGCTCGCGGCCGATCGGCCGCCACTGAAGCGCGAAGACTCGGAACTCGAGGTCCAGTCCTCCACCGGCGGTGAACCGTCTCGGGGCGCGCAAAAACGCCAGGGCCAGGTCAAGCCCGCGAAACGGATCGCCCAACTGTCGGGCCAAGGGGCGCGTACGCCCGGTGACAAGCCACGCACCCCAAACACGGGCGAGCCCGGGTCGAATCGGCGGCTGGCGGGTGTGCAGGTCAAGAAGCCGTATGATCCATTGGCGGGCGCGCTCAGTTCGTTGGCGGGTATAGGACCGGGAATCGGGTCAGGGGTGAGTTTCCGGCTGTACGTTCGAGTATGCTTGGCTGACGTTGGTGATCAGGCATCGACACCGATCAATCGCAAGCCGTGAGTCGGGGCGCGGGAGGCTCAGTGAGGGCGCACGCTGATACCCTTGCAGGCTTCTGAAGAGCGACTTTGCGCCCGCCGCGGAATTGACAGAGGCTCGAGAACAAGCTCAAAAGAAGCGCGAGGAGCTATACGTACGTGCCGCGGCTTCCATCGCGCTCTCTTCTGACACCGGATCCACAGGCAAGGCAAGTACAACTCAACTCGATGTCTCATGGGCTCCTGATACGGGAATACGAGGTAACGCCGTAGTCTCCTCCGCCCCTGCTTCGCTTGTGCTGATTCCGAGTCGTAGGACCGGCCAAAACCGTGGCTCAAGCGTGCGGGTATTCCCCGTGACGACGTGACGGGCAAGTATGCCGAGGCGACGGTCCAGGCAATCATCAAGTTGCGCGATGAAGGGTACTTTGGCGAGAATATAGATACCTGGCCGTGATCCGAGTGTGGGAACGGTGTGCTGTGTATCCGCTGCGCCGCTCCGGGATTGCCGCCTCGCCCCCGTTCCCTCCGTTCGTTGTAATCATGCTGTCACTTTTGTATTCATTCTGTCTAGGTACAATGGACACGACCTGTACACGGAGTTTCTTCCCGGCGAGACACACTCGCTTTCGGCCCGTCGTTCTATCTTTACGTCTCCAGTCTACTGCAGGACACCCTCCATGGCAAAGACAACCTCTTCGGGACTAGTCAAGTGCGAGCTCGCCAACGTCTTCTTGGAAGGCGGACCGACGGCCGTGGCAAAAGTCTGTTCCGGCGTGAGGTGGATCTCCACCTCGGGAAGCTTCTCGGCCTCTTCCTCGTCCAGGATCGAGGTGACGGCTATCGGCGCGGCCATCGTGACGGCCTGGCCGGGCACGCGACCGCCCGAGGGGAAGACCGACTTGGCTTGACGGAACATTTCCTCGTCCGTCTTGTCGTCTCCGGCGCAGAACAAGAAGTCGGCGTCCGGGTTCTGGTACAGAATCTTTTTCACGATCTCGCCCTTGTTGATGGCGAGCACTCGGCATTCGACGTTTTTCTTGCCGACCATCAGTAGAGGGGAAAGGCATGTCAGCAATCGCCGCGATTGGCTAAGCGCGGGTCTACTCATCTTCAATAGGTCGTCTTGGAGTGAGGTTGGACTCGAGCAGGTCGAGACACTGCTTGCTTTGGAACTCGCCCTGCAAGGGAATCAGCTTGCGTCTCCCGACGAACGCAACGTCGCACTCACGAAAGACGGGTCACATTGCCGCCAGTGCCATGTGATCGAGGCCTTCTTGACCTCGATCGTACTGCCGCTCGTTCGCTCGGTGTAGTACCTAAAGATCTCCTCGACCTCGCTCATCCAGCTCATATCCATGTGCTCGGTCATGTTGACCCATTCCTGGGCGCCGGGGCCCTTGACGAAACTGCCGTGTTCGGCGCTGAGACCCAAGTTGGGAATATCGCCCCAGTGCTCGTCCAAGAACTCTCCGTCTCGACCGGAAATGAGCCAGACGACGTTCTTGGGATCCTTGGCGAGCCCGGCGATCATCGCCTTGGTTCGCGGCGTCGGAACGGCCTGGGAAGGCACCTTGACGATCGGCGTCAACGTTCCGTCATAGTCGAACAGCAGCAATCGCTTCTTGGATCGCTTGTACGCCGCCGCCAGCGCGTTTCGATCGAGCGCAGGCGTCTGGTGCGCCTGGTGCTCGAGACCGACGTTTTCGAGCAATTGCCGCAGCAAGGTGCGCGCCCATGTGTGCGAGGTATGGGATCGAACGGACTCGAGCATCAGGCTGTGTCGTTTTTCCTTTTCCTCGGTCGACATGGTCAAGCCCCGGTTGATGGCGTGCGCGACGCCCAGCAAGTCATGCGGGTTGATCTGCAATGCGGCCTGGAACGACGAGGCGGTGCCCATGAACTCGGAGAGGACCAAGGGCGACTTGCCGGTCTTGTCCTGGCAAAGCACGTATTCCATCGAGGTCGTGTTCATGCCGTCCCGGAGCGAGGTGATGAGGCCGAGATCGGCGGCGGACAACAGGCCAAAGTACTCGTCTCGGTCAATGGCCTGGTGGAAATGATGAACGGGCGCAAAGTCGAGCGTTCCGTACGCATTATTGATATGGCTGACCAATTCGGCGACCTTGGTCTCCAAGTTGGGCGACTCGGACAACGCCGGCGTCGTGACCTGGATCAAGATCACCTTGCCGCGCCACTCGGGATACGTCTCGAGGAACTTTTCAAACGCCTGCAACTTGTTGTAGACGCCCTTGGCGACATCGAGTTTTTCCCGGCCGACGATGATCTTCTTGTCCTTGTACATGGCCCGAAGCGCCTGAATCTTGGGGTCGACGCCCGCTCGGTCACGGTCATGCATGACCCGGTCGGCATCGACACCGATGGGGCAGTAGGCGACGGCGGTGACTTGACCGTTGGCGTCGATTCCGCCCGAGGTGGATTCGTAGCCGTTGACGCGGATGCAGGAAGAGGTAAAGTGCCGAGAGTACGAGTAGGTCTGGGAAGAGACGTCAGCACCCAACCATCGATTCTAAACACGCCGGCGGTACGTACCTGGAAGCAAACAAGGTTGGCGCCGAGCATCCCGTCCAGAATCTCCTTTCGCTTCGGCAAGCACCGGTAAATTTCGGAACTGGGCCAGGGCGTATGAATAAACATGCCAATGGCAATCTCGCCTTGTTCCCTCGGCTCGCCCCCAAGGTTCCCGAGCGGGACGGGACTCGTCACTTTACCCGACTTGGTCGCCGGCTCGCGTGCGTCCTCGGCGAGCGCGGGCGCGACGCTCGCATCAGGCACCACAACCTTTTCGCCGTGCGACTCGACTTCAGCCGAATGCTGGCCGAGGTATTCCCGGATCATCTTGGGCACGAGCAACAAGTGGTAGTCGTGCACGATGATCAAGTCGCCGGGCTTGTAGATCTGCGCCACACGTTCGGCGAAGAGCTTGTTGGTCGCTTGGTAGTGCATCCACATCGGGTCGGGCGAGGGCGTCGGGACGGGCGAGTCTTGCCAGAGCAGGTAGTGGAATAGGGGCCAGAGAGCTTGTGGAGGCGCGCGCTCGTCAGCCGTCCGGCCTGTCACCGGGAGGAACAATGGCGGGTACTCACTGGTCTTGCAGTAGCCCTCGTAGTGACCCCTCGCTTCCTCGCGGGGCACAAACACCGGCACATACGACATCTTGCCCGCCTCGCCCTTGCCGACTTCATACGCACTAAACTTTTCCAACTCGGCCTCGAGCCCTTGCTTTTCCTGGCTTGTGAGCTCGGGCAGGTAGACGGCGTGCTGCATGTTGGATTGAGGCAAGGAAGGCCTGCCGTCGTCGATCGCGGGTTGCTGCATGGCAGGCGCCGCGGCTTGAAGGGATCCCTGCGAGGGAGATTCCTCGCCGGGCGCCGTACCCGCCACGCTATACGTCCTCTGCATCGCCGGCATCTTCTTGCTCGGCGTGGACCCGCCCGGCACACGCGACTTGGCCGCAGCCGGAGGCGTCCCCTGCCGCTCCACATGCTGCTGGTCCGTATACTCTTGCATGATATCACCCGTCCACGCAACGACGACCTGCTCGTGCGTCGAACTGAGACTGCGCATGCCGCTGATCATGGCCGTGTGTCCCCGGCGGCTCGCGAGTTTCCAGCTCAAGTCCTCGGCGACCCGGCTGACGGAATCGGGCTCCTTGAATTCGGGGATCCGCGGCGGACTCAAGACGCCGGCGGTGGATCCACCGGCGGAGAACGATCCGCGGGAGATACTGAATGCGTCCGTCTCGGGCCGCGGACTGCCTTCGACGGAATGCGACGCCGTGTCGTTGCCCGTATGCGGTCGCGGCAGGACGCGCGTGATTTCGACGGGCAAGTGGTGGCAGACGTGGATGATTCGGCCGGACAAGGGGAAGCCCTTGGCCTTGTGGGCGGCTTCGAGGTGGTCGATTTGGGCTTGGATCTCTGGGATGGATGGCGGCAGGGCCGGGGAAGGGTCGGGAACCATGTTGTCCATGTTGGATTTCGTGCTGGGGCTGGAGGAGGGGAAGCTGATGGGGGTCAGCGCGAGTCGATAGAGGGCGCGTCGGGATCTCGTCCGTTCCCGAAGCAAGCCAGACTGGGTTGTCCCTTTTGAACCCGTCACTTCACCTCATTCCCGACATCGCATACCCCTGTGCATGCAACACCGCAAGCACGGACCGGAAAGACGTACTCACCGGTCACAGGAGAAACGCCGTCAATGTCGTCGCTCGTACTCTTGACAATGCACTGATCAATCGAGAGACTGTCACGATGAGCCGAGAGAGGAGAAGGAGATGCCGGTGTGGGTGGAATGTTTAACGACTCGGACTTTTCACTTTGAATGGCCCGTCCCAGTCAGCGCTGGCTGACCACTGGTATTCGCTGGGATTCGAGCGACAGCCGCGGAGGGGGGGTAATTGAGGCCGTATCAGGAGCCCGGAATACCGTTTACGTCTATACTACGCCGCCGCGCCGCTCAAAGTCTGCAGTTCAACAAGATAAAGTCTGTATTTCCGCTGAAATTCAGCAACCCTCGGAAGCATCCCACCCCCAAACTCGCCTCTTTTCTCCGCTCACGTAAATCCCAATCCAACCAAACACGCGGGCAACCGCACGGCCCAATGACGCGGATTCCCCCTGGAATTCACCGCGTGCGTGCTTAGCGCGTGGGGGGAAGGATGCAAACCATGACTTCTTGCTTCCGCGCGGATGGGCGCACGTTGCGGCGGATGTGATGTCATCGTTTCCGACGGTGTGGACGTTACGTAAGCTCTTCCTTCGGGGTGAGTTTCAGGTTTCCCCCGGGATGAGAAGGCATGCGGCGAGCCTATCTATAAGCGTGCATCTCACTGCATGGGCATGCATCACAAGATGACAGTGCACCACGAAGCGCTATGACCATCTTGACGTCGACTTGCGCCGAACACGACGTCGCACAGGGCGGTGGAACGCGACCGGTCCGTTGCGGAATGGCCTCCGTTGAGCTTTCGCCTAGCTGGATATCCACCTCCAGTCTGCGTTTCAGCTTTCTCCCGGGCTTGTGCTGGAAGCAGGCCTTTCGTCGGTAGACTTCCTCATGCACCCTTATACACTAATTGCTTCCCACAGGTTGGGCCAACTGTCTTGTCGAAAAACCTATGTGACCCATGTAGCGAAGGCGTGATTGACTCAGCACTCAGTCGCATTCACAGACCGCTCGTTGTTGCTGGCAGCGATCACGTACCAATAATGTGATGTGTCAAGAGAGGAGCGGACTTGTAACAATGGCGTCTCTTGAGCCAAGATACTCTTGATTCTCCGGGAATAGCACTTTTCCAGCTCCTGGCAAGGTGGAGTCTCCCTCCTTTCCTAATTCTATAGAAGGTACCACTTCCAGTGTTCCCGAACTTCAGATGGACGATCAGTCATCTTGGCACTTTCCTGACAACCTGTTGACTGTACTGGTGCTTTGTCACGCGACGCCTCCGCGCTGTTACAGGCGCAGAAGAGATATACTCATGTATTGCTGAGAAAGACTTCTTTGCGCCGGTCGGCACAGTAATACCGTTCATCGCCAATGCCACTTGTGCCGGTTTGATCTCCTGAGTCAAGGTGGTTACATTTCGTGGATTGTCTCACAACCTGCGCAGCCGTACACAAGTGATGACCTTGTTGTCATCTAGACGGGTACATATCAGGACCCACACGTCGCGATATTGTGGGGTATACGCAAGAGTCAAGACGACATCGTGGCGTGAAAGCCAATCAGCATTTTACGAGCTTACGGGCCCGCTTGAATGATACGAGCTCTGATCATATGCCTGAAGGAGCCTTAGTCCTATACCAATCTTCCAAGGAGCACCTCGAACATGTTGAAAAGCATGCAATGGACGGTGACATCATAGATTCATAGTAGAGCTTCCTTTGTTAGCGAAAAGTGAGGGTATGGCAAAGTGTAGACTTCCCTTGTCGCTCTGCAAACAGGGAGTGGTGAGAAAAAGGAAAGCACGACGAACGCTCTTTGCATATAAGAGAAGGAGAAAAGGGCGACCGTCTGATGGCCGAGAATCCATCCCAACTCCTAGCCAGCTCATCTAGCTAGTCAGAACTTCCTTAGCAGAGTCGTTCCGCTCAAGGAATACCCGCCAACTCAGCCCCTCTCCCATTTGGCTCGTCAGAGCTTCGCACCCTTATCCGTCAAGGAAAAGCTTCTCCTGATGCTTTCTACACTTCAGCCTCGACATACCGCAGGGCCAATTTACAGCGGCGACCCGAGCGCTTCAAGCATCTCACGAAGCATCTCACCAGTGTCGGTCCGAACTTGGTCCCCCACCCGTTCTAGCGGACCCGGCAAGAGGTCAGTCCGCTTCCACGAAGGGAACAGTGAATATGAAGCCAATTATGGCGGAGCGGCACCGGCAACCGGGGGGGAGAGTCTCAAGCCGTCCACATCGCAAAATCCCTCAGAGCAAGACAAGCTTACGCAAAAATGCTTTGAATCGTTTCTGGAGAGTTTACGAATCAGTGGGATTCTGGAATATCTGGAACAACAACAAACCACGCTGTCCGGCAAAGGCACGTCAATGGTACCACCTACCACTACCTCTGCTACAGGGCCTACTAGTACCGCTCCTACAGAACCTACTAGTACCGCTCCTACAGGACCTACGGCGATTACCTCCGTGAACGAACATCCGGTGAGTCGGACAATGACCCGTCAATCTGGTAGTCTCTAAAAGCTCACATCGATCCGTTCCACATCGACAATCTGGCCATCTGCTATATCCGACATCTGCGAACAAGGTCGATTCCCTCGCCTCCGGTGTTGCGAAGCGCCAACCAGCGGTAGTACGCAGCGTGTCCTACGGCGGCATACGCTTTAATCCAGACACCACCGGAGTGCTCTTTCGTGAGAGACTGCTGCCAGGGCGGGGAGTTATCAAGAGATTCAGGGGCTGGAGCGACTCTGACACCATCCGTATGAAGTTCAAGTTTGGTAGCGTCATGGTGTACGTCGCTCCGCCGAAAAAGACAAGATTGTTCTCCCGTGGTAAAAAAATAGGGTGGTCTTGGTCACGGCACGAGGACGACGGCGACGCTGCGTACTACACGCTCGAGACTAATGATAAGGGAGTAATCCTAGAGCTTTGGGTCTGGGAACAGATTGCGGAGGTCTCGCACAAAACCCGCCGGCTAAGCAAAAAGGAAGAGAGAAAGACTCGACGTGTCAGAAAGCCTCCATCAGACGCTGCTCTCTTCAAAGAGGAGAGAACCCTTCAGGTCTCCGGTGATTGCAAGGTCAAGTGCAACGAGGAAGCCCGAGGTAGGGTGACTGTATACCTGGCCAAACGCTCGCAGCCAGCATACATTGACATACTTCAGCCCGGAGAGAAATCCTGTCAACAAGGCGTTTACGCCCGTGATCTAGTGGGCATTCGGTCTTAACGGTTTGGTGTTGATGGGATGCAACTTCTGGCGTTGCTGTTTCTTGACATAATTGTATCTCGGGATGATTATTGGCTGTCCAGTAATCGAGGGTTCGTCCAAGGTCTTTTACATGTATATGGTAGGGATCGCCTCTGGTCTTAGTGTATATACTCTGCGCAACCTGTGATTATCTGTACAAGATAGGTTCTCCATGCGAAAATGTCAGCCAAATGGTCGCGCTGGCTCTATCGCTTCTACGAGCGCTTGAAAGTGAGCAGGCTTTGTCCATGCTTGATATACGACCGGATGATTTGCGAATGACTAGACCTCTGATATTCTGTTGCTGTCGATATGTCTTGTGATATTACTGCCGATGTCTAATGTATTTACAATTGTCGACTGGTACAATGCTCGAACCTTCCCCTGCGTTTCCGTTTTGATTGAAGCTGAAGCTAGCACGTATGCGATGACTATTACGCCAACGCGTTCTCCACATCCGCCGAATCCTCCCCAGACTCCATACTGGCAAAGTTGAGGAACGGTGCCGGTCGGTGTTCTTCCGCCCAGAATGAAATGGGCGTGTCGAGAGTGAGAGTGTAAGGCATAGTCGGACTGAACTGCTGTGTCAAGCCGACCGAGTAGTTCCACGTCTTGCCCTCGGGAACCAGCGTCGTTCCCAGAATCCGGTCGGAAAGCAGCAGCTGCACACGTTGCGCCATTGACGGATTGAATCCCTGAAAGAGGGGTCAGCGTGGTCAAACGGAAATCACGAAAGACTTACAGCCGGGTTGGCCAACACATCCTGCGCCTTTCGACCCCATTCGAATCCTGCCACCGTGATCTCGAAAGCGCTCAGACTGATACTACCGGGCGTGAACGAGCACGTCAGGCAGATCGAGTTGGGTCCCCAAGTTGGGTTGGCGCTCATGATCTTGGCCTGAGCGGCGACATCTTGCGGCGCAAGGTGGGCGAGCTCGGAAGACTGCGAAATGTCAGCGAAAGTCGCGAAGAGAGCAATGCTACATACCTGTGTCTTGATCCAGCCAAGTGGCTCCATATCCTTCAACAAGAATTCGTGCTCAGGCAACTTGTGCGGCAACTCGACACCATTGTTGCTGCCTCGTTGCGGTACCCATACAATCGCCTTGATCTCCTTGACCTGTTGGTTGTCGGCAGGCGAGATACCATACAGGTATCCAGCCACCTGCGTTCGCAGATCGGCGTTGACGATGAACGTCTTCAAGATGTTCTTGGGCATGACATAGGTCAAGCTCGATGCCTCGTCCTTGATATCGTCGTTGCTAGCAGGGGATGAGCGAATGTCGCACCGTGAATTCATATGACATACCTGACATAGATGTGATTGACACGCAAAGGCAAGTTGGTCGCGCTGATAGCTCGAACGCGCCAATCCGACTTGGAGCTAAACGTCTGCTGCTCGTAGTTGGTCGTAGTCACCGTTTGGATCTCGTCACCGTGACTGCGAAAGATCAGCAAACGTATCAACACGGCCGAACGCACTTACACGTTTGTAGTCTTTGTCTGAATTGCCGTCACCTGGGCTTGAGCTTCGGTTGTCTTTTCGATTTCTGCCATTTGCTGACGCTGAATGGATGGTGCCGCGATTTCCATACCCAAGATGATATCACGGACTTCACTGGCGGTCAACGAGGCCACATTGACACTGTTCCGTTTACCGAAATCGGTCAGAATGAGATCCTTCAGGGCTACTTCGACCTTCATCCATTCGTCGTCACTGAGCGTAGGCCAGATGTGGTGAGGTTCCGTGATCGTGTTCTTGTCCGGTCGCAGAATGATCTTGGCCTTTTCGTTGTTGACGTGCAGCGCTCGAAGAAGCAGAATCAATCGCGAGAAGGCGGTGTACGACGAAATTGACTTGAGCCAGTCGTCGTACAAGCTGAACAGGACCATCTGGGGCTGGGTCGCACGCAGAATGAGATCTCCGAACTTCTCCATCTTCATGGTAGCCTGGAAGGGCAGCTGCAATTCACTACCCTTGATAACGATGTTGGGGAAATCGAGCAGATGGACCTCGAGCGGGTCAAGCATACCCTTTCGGGTGACAATGACCTGCTTGGGCTGTTCTTCTACGGGCAATGATCTGATCAACGCCGCAACTTCTTCGGCCTAGAGAAACGTCAGATTGTGCCGCAGAGCTTTTCGAGCGAACTTACCGTCTTCCACTTGGCCAATTGACCGAGACGCTTCTGACCAGCCCACACGGAAGTGTGAATGATCTTCAAGAAGAGCTGTCCAGTTCGCGGGTTGAAGATGAAGATGGCACCGTTGATCGGCTTGGTCGTCAAGTTACCCTCGAAGGTCTTATGAATGGTGACTCGGTAGACGTTGGTGTCATCAACGAACCAAATAATTTGGTTAGAAAAGAGCTCCGAGTAGTTGCCACTGTTCAGGTACGGTTCTGTCGGTTCGGAAGAGTACAGTTGCAGCGCCTTTCGAATTCGTTCACGCAAGACGAAAAGAGCCGGGTTGGCCTTCATGATCTTGCCCATGGCCTGAGTGATCAGAGGCTTGAAACCGGGAGCCCAGTTACCGTAGGCGGAGTGCAAGTTGTAGGCCAGATCAATGGCGATGAGAACACCGGTGGGCGACGGGTAGATGGACATGCTGTCCGAGGTGTAGTCCAGGAACTTGGCTCGAGCGTATCGCTCGATGTCGTGGGAGTCGAAATCTAGAAGGGGTCAGCATCGGCAGGCACAACGACCGGTCACCGGACTCACCTCCGAATCGCAACTGCACATCGATCCAGTACTTGTTACTGGTGATACCCTCGAAGACGTCCCGAGCATCGGCCAACAAACTGGGTCGAGAGATTTGCCACTTGGCGCTACTGAAGAGTACCAAATCGGCAGCGGAAGAGTTCATCTTATACGACTTTCGCGGATGAATCGTCTCTTTCGAGACACTCTCGATCATGAGAGCCTCCATTTCCTGATCAAGCACTTGCGCTAAGTCCATAGTAACGGACTCGTGAATCTGAACAGGGGTTTAGTTTGTATTTCAGAACAAGGCGCGAGGACTAACCTTTTGCCACAAATGCGCTCGGAAAATCTGGATGTAGGAAATTTTGAGTGTTGGCAGTTTACCGTGCATGAAGATACTGCAAGAACGTTAGCTACTAACGCTGCAGAGCAAGTGACGGACGTACCCAGTCAAATCCAACTGAACCTGGAAACCAACGTAAACGTTCGCTCGGTTAATGGTAGGCGACCACCAAAGCGTGAATCTGCATGAGGTCAGCTTGGAACAAGCACATCAGCTTCAAACCCACCTTCGGTTAGGAATCTGGTTGAGACCGGATCGCTGAGCGTTCGTCAACTTTTTGAACTTCATCGACTCTTCGAAACCACTGGCTTTCTCCCAGAAAAGACCCTCCCACGTGGGGAAAGCTGTTCCAGCAAACATGGTATGCTCGAGGATACCCTCGACACCTCCGAGCGAAGCAATGACATCGACACGGTAGTTGTTCAACATCCACAACTTTCCGTCGTGACGCTGATTGGTCCAGATGAAAGGGTTGTGCTTGAGAACCTGATACTGCTTGAAGAGCGTTCGGACCCGCCATCCCTTGTCAAAGGCCAATGTTGCTCGGTCCTTTTGGAAGAGCGTGTTGATACGAGGGATACCACGGTCCCAACTGTTCTCCAAGTCTTCCAACGTCAATCGTCGAGACTGAGCGGCGGCTTCCTTTCGCTTCTGAGCATACTCGGCCCAAACCCGAGCAGAGTCCAAGAATTCAGACTCCCAAGGTATGATGTATCGGTACAAGTTCGGGATGAGGTTGTTGGCTTCGTGGGTCATACCGGCTCGGAAGTGAGTAATGCCTCCGGCGTCGGTCTGCTTGGACCATCGCAAGTCACTCTGGGGAATCAAGACGTGCGACATGGACAACATGCCGAGACCACCCAATTCCTTGGGTGAGTAGAAGACGACGGGCGGGAAACGACTCGGCATCTTGGAGTTCAAACCGATCTTGACTCGAGTCTGGACCTTGCTCTCCGCCTTGACGATTGAGTCAAGAAGTTCATTGGTGTGAATGATGGCTTCTCGGTAGTAGGTACAAAGACCGATGATGGCCGTGTTCCACTTGTTGACGATCTTGGAGAAGGTGGTAGAACCAGATGACATGAGGATCTGTCGGAGTCGGTTGTTGAACTCTTGAATACCATAGTCGGACACTCGCAAGTAGGCCTGAGCGGTTCGTTCTTTGGTGCTTTCCTGCGTAAGGTTCCAGACGCTATCCTTGAGAGAATAGACTTCGCCGTTCATGGTTCTGATCCTGGGCAGAATTCGGACTTCAAATCCGCACATCGAGAAGAGCAACTGAGGATTGTCTTTCGAGTACACCGACACAAAGCTCTCGTCCCACTCAATCGTAGTCAATGACCGCGGCAAGCTGTTCTTGACATTCCAGAACACGGCTCGGCCAAGGTTGACGTCGTGCTTGATGAGTCGCATTCGGCAGTCTCGTGGCCAACATCGCTTGTTGTTGTAACCGATGACGTTCTGGTTGTTGGGATCCGGCTGTACACTGAGGTAACGTTGGATGAGATCTCGCGATTCTTCAGCGGTGAAGCGGAAGAATATGTGGATTCGATCGACATATCGCGAGTACAGTCGGATAGGGTGGCGCGTCTCCGAAGCGGTGTCTCGGTATTGCAGGAAGTTGTTGGGTGTCTGAGGTGGCCCAGCCATTTCACTTGCACGTTGAAGACCGAGGATCAACAGATCCAATACCAAGCCATAGTACTGGAAAACGAAACTTGCGAATTGCAACCCTCGAATCAGACCATAGGCGTTGACATGAGACATGTCCTTGTACGTCAGTGTCGTGTTGTTCTTAGCGGTGATGTAGTCTGCCAAGTTATGGTCCAGAATCAACCGAAGCAACCTGTTGAGCAAGGTCAAATCGATCTTTTCGTAAACCTTGGACAGAACCGTCTCCATCATGACATTGCACTCTCCCTCGCTCGTCTCCCAGACGTCGGTCAAGTTGTTGATACCTTGACACCACTTGTAGACCAAGAGCGGTGGAGGTTCGGAATCGGCCGGCTTAATCCACGCCGGGAACAAGTGTCGCTTGTCAGCTTCGTACCACAGGAACTGATCCAGGTAGGCATCGGTGATCTTTTCAACCGGTTCGATGTCGTAACAAGGGATAAGCTTGTCGTAGGTGTCGAAGAATTCAATACCGGTTTCCTTGAACGCACGCTGCGTCAGGAGCAATCGCTTGACTCGCGACAGACACTCGTGAGGGTTGTCGTAAGCTTGTTCGATTAAGGCCAATTCCTCTCGCTGCGACTGGTTGAGACGGCCCTTGACACTGTACGCCTCCTTGAGCTTTTCCAGAGCCAACACAAGCAACTTGGTATCGTGCTTGTACGAGAGAGGCGGGAACGGAATAGGCGCAAACTTTCGGCTTTCGAGCCAGTGAACGGTCGAGGTGTAAATAGCCACAGCTTCTTCCGACGAGATGTAAGGACCATCTTTGAGGTAACCGTTCTGTCGCTCCTGCTCAGCCTTTAGGTAGAGTCGAGTGAGACGACCCAAGTTCTTCCTGACGACGGCCTTGTCAACCGTAGCACCTCGCCTGATTCGTTCACGGTTGTAATGCGCAACGGATGTCCACCAATCGGCCTTGCTCTTGACGTATCGAAGCAAGATGTTTTCGACGGCGGCGGGCATACCCGGAACCTTCCAAGGAATGTTGGCCTTCCAGCATCGCCACGCTTCTGAAAGATGCTGCATGATCGTCTTGGCCTTGCTCTGTCGAACCGATTCCGGCATCATGTCCAAAATATCGCTCATGACGGCAGCTCGCAATTCCAAATCAAAGTGGGATTCAACTCGCTGCTTGGTGACCGTCTTGGCGATACCCTTCGAGTTTCGTCCCTCGAATTGTCGCGCGAGCAAGTTGTTGAGCCATCGCTCAAGCAACGGCACGATACCGCGCATGAAGAAGAGCCATACTCGCCATCCCGGTGCCCAGAAACCGACACCGGGACCCTTTCCGACGGGACCGGTGTTGAATCGAGCGTAGATCAAGTGCTTCAGATCCTTGCACATTCGGACCTGTCGCATCAACTTGTACTTGTATCGATACATACCGGTCAACTGACCGACGTGCGCGAACATGTACTGCAGGCCGTCGGCCAACTGGAAGGCATCGACGTTACCCAATCGGTATTGGACGTGGGCGTCGACAATCAACTTGGTGAGCCGCAAGATTTCTCGGATCAAGTGGAAGGCGTTACCGAATCGCGACTTTTTCCTTTCCTTGGTGGTCAGGGTCTTGATCGGCTTCAAGTTCATATTGTAGTCCAAGTGCAGGTAGTTCAAATTCTTTCGATGAATGAGGAGGTTGAGCATGTTGTAACCCTGTCGACAGACTTGCAGACCCGCCTCAACCCAGTCAAGCGTCGTCGTTTGGAAGAACTTGGTGTTCTTCAAGCTCTTGAAAAGGTTGCGCTTGCCCATAGCCTTGGGCGGCTTGTGATGGAGAGCGTTAAGCACGTAACACTTGAGCAGCTTTTGGTACGAGACTCGGATCTTCACGGGCTGATTGGGCGGGCAGTGCTCGAGGTAGAAGTTCTTGACGAGCGGGATATCCTGAGCGCGACGTGTTCGGCCACTTCGCTTGTCGTACGGGTAAGGTGCCCAGTACAGAGCGATGGCATCGGCCGTGTTGTCATTGCTCAACTCCTCATCCATCAAGAACGGCTCGACGTCATCTGGCAATTCAAACTCCTCGTCCTCCTCAACTCCATAACCGAAGACGGCATCCTCGTGCGACACCTGCTCCGTATGCGCCTGGATGACTTGACGCTGCGAAATCGGGTTGATCAGAGGGTCAAAGTAGAATGCCGGGAGGTCCGGGTCGTCGGTCTTGATATAGACGTTTTTGGGTTCGTGGTAGGTGCCAACGTGGACGCTTCGTGGGAGTGAGTTGTACAAGTGCGGGAAGGCGATCTTGTACTCTGATCGGATAAGACCTCGGATAATAACCTTGTTGATGTCGTTGAACTCGTTCCAGTCCTCGTCAAAGTTGTCCATGTCGCGGTACAGCGGCTCGAACTTTGGTCCTCCGGGAAGCGCAACGTTTAGGGCTTTGGCAGTGAAGAAGGACTTCTTGTCGAAAAGGTAGAACGCATTGTTGTCCGAGTAGTCGCTGAGAAGCTGTCGGCCGATTCGGTACAGGTTGGCGAGCTGAGGCAGCGTCAGGTGGAACGTCTTGTACGTCGGGCCATTGATGTGCGGCGTATCCAGCAGCGGCTTGGGGTCGTAGAACCATTCGGCAATCGCGGCATCCTCCTCTTCGTCCAACTCGAGCTGAATCGCCTCGAGCGGCTCCACGTCCAGCACATTATCTCCATAGTCCATCGGCGGCTCTTCATCGTCAAACGGCGGGAACCTCATTCGCTTGAAATGTCGTCGATCACGCTTTTCTCGTCGCATAGCCAGCCACATAGAGGCCCATTGAGCATGGTAGATGGGTTCGGCGACACGCGGCACTTCGTTGACAAAGGTGATGGCACCCGAGATGTGGTACAGGACTTTGACTTCGCGTACTTGCTGCAAGGGGATCAGAGGAGTTGGTGGGTAGTCGAGACGGGACTCACCTCCCATGGACAAGGGATATTTTCCAGCAACTTCATCACTGCATGCGGCACATACTTTAACGCTCCCAGATGCACACGTTTGTCGTTTCGGAACTAATGCAGATGTCAGATGGATCCTTAGCTTCCAGCGCCGCAACTCACCTTCCTGTTACTCATATCTCCATGATCCTTGATAATCTTTCTCAAATGCTCAGGCGGCAGCTCCGCCTTCCCGCCATCAATCCCCCCTCCACCACCGCTCTTTCTCTTCTCCGAAAACCTCCTCGTCTGCGTCTGCCTCCATTTCCTCGCCTTCTTTTCGATCTCCGCCTTGGTAAGACTCGTATGCTCCGGCGGCGACGTCGGCTGTCCATCGAAAGCGCCGTCCATCATCGGCGGATATCCACCGTCAAATCCTCCATTGCCGAATCCTGGCGGCGGGCCAAAACCGGGCGGGAAGGAAGCCATGGTGGGGTTTTGGGTTGGCGGTGTGGTGGGATGTGTCGCTGGACGACTGCTCGAGGGGCAAGGGCGAGGCCGTGATCGATGATGATGAAGTCGGCAACAGGTATAGCGGTCGATGGGATCGAGCCGAGGCCGCGGTGAGTGGCAACACTCGCAGGCGGGGAGCTAGTTGCGGGCGCACCGTGATCGGCACGCGCTTCTTTTTGCGACGGACTGGAGGGTTAGGGATTCATAAAGTTGCCACCGTCGGTATGCAACGGTCTAGGCTGCAACGTTGTCGATGCGATAGCTCACTGACGTCTCGTGGAGAACGTGACAGCGGCACCGATGCCACTTCCAAACGATACCTATGGCGGTATCGTATTTGCCGACGCCGTCAAGGCCGACCGCGACAACTTGCGTTGCCTCATGGTCGCGAATATGACTTCAGCACCGCATCTGCCAATACCATCTCCTTACATAGACTCCTTCCATACGATCGCAATCAGACCACCTGCAGATTCGAAGAATTCGAATACGAACAACGGTGGAGGTAGCGCTCGCTTAAGGCATTTTGAGTAGCGATGCTGCGGATGTAGCCGTTGTAGAACTTGTGAGCGGGAGCGATACAGCAGAGGCGAAAGATAGTTGCAGAGCAATGCTATCAATCTTTGTTGAAGAGGTAGTTTTGTCCTTCCGTTCCATAGACCCTCCACAATCATGGTTATCTGCCATGTTGGAGCCAGCGTAAGAATGTGATCGGGGTGGGAACAAGACACTACGGCTTGGATGACCACAGGGTACGAATGAACACGCGCCGGCGAGCGAGAGGCGGGGATTTCGCGAGCTTGAGCTTATGCTAAGAAGTCTGATTAAAGGAGGCGGGATCTGAATGCCAAACTGGATGAGGAGTCTCTGGAAGGAGACACACCCAGAGATGGTGAAGCGCAACAAAATTCGAGGCATATTCCAGTCTTTCGGATCACGATGCGCGGTTGAGAGGCTCCGACGCACTGTACAGTGCAAACGGTCAGTCGGCGTCGAGCTGGACGAGCGCGCGCAGGAGCGGGAACAGATACGGCGCCGTCAAGCGGAACTAGCACTCCCAGCACCGATATATCACCCGACGACCGCACGCTCGATTACGTTGAAGTTATGATGTGCCCCGGCGGCTGCGTCAATGGCGGCGGCCAAATGAAGCCGTCCGTGGCGCTAGCACCGATAGCAGAAGCGGATCGCGATGAAGAGGGATTTCCAAGGATATGGGCGCTTGAAGGCGTTGAGACGCGGACGCCGCAAATCGACGAGTCTATGCGTTGGTCCACCAAGGTTTGGGTCGCAAAAGTGGAGGAAATCTATTGGTCTGATCTGCCGACGCCACCAGCTTCGCCCCCGCCAGACCCTGCGGCCGCCTCCAAGAATCAGGCAGGCTCTTTGAAGCCGTTCGACTCGCTCACGGAATTGTGCTCTCTCTCGCATCCCCCCGAGTTTTCCCGGGCCGACGATCTTGCCAAACGCATCATTGTTGATACATGCAAGCCACGCGATGGACAGTATGCTGAAGTAATGGATGAGTAGGCAGAACACAAGCGATGGGAGTTTCTGAGAACAAGATATAGAAAGGTCGAGAGTGATATAGGTCAATTGACGGCGAGTGCAGTCAAGTGGTAGTGCAACGATACTCGTATCTAGCCAACTTCAGGAATCATGACAATACATGAATCATAGGTCGGTTCGCCGCCATCGTATGAACCTCCCTCAAACGTTACCTTTCTGAGCTGTCATGAAGGAAGGAGTACGTCAGACGGGCCATGGCGACATTGACAGTATCCTTTATGATGGCTCCTTCTGGCTTTCCTTTGTTGTACACATGTATGGCAGGAGACTGGACCCCTGCATGCGGTCGGCTGTGAGATCAGTGATAGTATTTATGGCATTTGAAGCCCACATGCGAAGTTTGCCTTGAAGGCATTCCACCTTAGCTCACTTCGGTACTTTCTCCAAACTTCTACTGCCAAGATGCCCACTCAAGAGATCGGACACGATGATCAAGCTGCCATTATCTATGGCTCAGGAAGGGCAGGTAGCCTCTTCAGTGCGTGTCATCCGAGTTGCTAGCATCAACCGCTGAATATCTGGTTCCCAGGTGCTGCCCGGACGGAAGACAGTAACAAGACAAACACAGACAATGTTTCGTCGGAACTAGTTCAAGTCGCCACTTGCGCACCCCCTCCTCGCATTGCAACGCCGGTACAGGAGACTATCGAGGTCAACGAGACTTTTTCTGACGCACTCGCCTTCATGGCGTTCGATCCGGATACTGCATTCTCCCCGGAGCACGCAAAGCAAAAAGGCATTCGCAATTGGATTCTCTATCTGCATGATGACATTCTGGAGAGCGTTAAGGAGCTGAACGACAGACGATTACCTCTTCGATATCCAGGAGCGGAAGACCCCGTCAAAGAGGCTAGAGACGCCATGATCCATGCGGAGAAATTGCTGTCCGCCGGCGTTATATACTCGCTTTCGCCTGCTGCCGTTGGGGAAGCCGAAGGAACGCAACCAACCGGACGATACAACTTCATGTATCATCTCATGAGCCGTCGCTCACATTTCATCAAAAACATGCTGTTCTCAGCTTTCATGTTGTCACGGGGTATGGCTGTTTACAAACGACGCACACCGGCGGGCAAGCCCAAGCACAAGACGGAAGGCACTCTGCAAAAGATCATTGATCTGGCCTATACCGTCAAGCGCGCCGCACAAAGGATCGAACTCGAGAAAGAACATCAACTACTGCACCTCTGTTCGATAGTATTTCAGGAAGCCAAGAAGCTCGATGTGAAAATACGCCCCGATTCACCTTGTGCGATTCGATGTGCTTTAGAGCAGGCAAAGATCGTTGGAGCCACGAAGACCGACGTCATGTTCGGCCTCCTGGATTCTTATCGGATGCGATTACAGCAATGCGAACCATTGCCAGAAGCCGCAAGAAAACTGATGACACTTGACATTCCCAAGGATTTACAAGAGGACGTCAAAGTTCATTGTGGCCTGGAAGTGCAGATTTTAACGTGAGGTGTCTGATTCGTGCCGAACATGTTGTATGCTTGTGATACTTTTTGCCCTGGTCATTGGCTCTGTTTTGCGACTCTTTGGTCCTTTCAATACACCTGTTATCTGAGAGCTTCTACGTTGCCAACAGCCCTCTCGCTACCCAGACTGCGCTCAGCACATCCCATGGCGGTATTTACGATCTGATCGATCGATTTTGTCCACTCTTGCCGTCTGTTTACTTGCGACAATAGCCCTCCAACGAATGAGTCACCTGCGCCGGTTGTCAAGACAATCGAAGGTAGAGATTCTGCTGCGTGATGCGGCATTACCAATCTGCGGAGCGGACGCCCTGTTGTAGGCGGGAGTTCATGTATCGCCTTTGTGAAGGTCCGTTTTGAGGCGCTGGTCGATGCGCTTGTTCCTTGATCCTCTTAGATACCAAGGTATACAACACCCTTGTCGCTGCACTTGAGCTAGAGATTCCCGACCCACGGTAGCAAGCTGACCATCATTTGCGCGACGCCTTCTTGACCGATCCATTCTTGGCCACTTCGCTTCGCGAGGCGTTCCACGCTGTTTCTCCAGTTCGAGTCGAGCTGCAACGTATCAATGAACTGCCACCGAGTATCATCTCAAGGTCATAAGGGTATCGCATGACACGCCTGCCAAAGAAGGGGCGACTCGCGCTCGCTGTGCAACGGGGAAACCCTCCGCGATGAAACTTCGCTGAAGGCGGGATCCAAGTCGGTCGCGTCACACACACGCCGCGTCTTCTACCCCTTTCCATTACGACTCTCATGACTTGTTCCATCAAGTACTATGGGACAGAAAGGATGGACAGACTTTCTTGCTCGTCTGCTGTGGTTAGAACGGTCGGCCTGGGGTGCTTTCCTTGAAGATGTGAAACCAGGCCGCTGGCTAGGCTCGCTCGTGTCGTCAAATTTTCGTCAACGCGCCATCCTTCTTCGCAAGACGTATATATAGGCGAGCGAGTCTCACGGAAACGTTGCTTCCAGGGATCGATGGAAAGGTCGTGTGAGAAGAAGTGTGATACTTTGGTAGAAGACTCGTAATGCATTTGTGCTCTTGAAAACCAGAGGTACACATCAATGCTCCCGGCTCTCCGGAGCGCTCTAACTGCCGGTAAAGATCCGCTCAATCTGCCAACATCGAGTACTAATCGCAAACAACGACACCACGTCGAAGGGTGGCTCCACTGTTCCTGTTGTCGTCCAGACGACTAGGAGCCACAAACGCAAAAACGCGACCGGCTTCCATCAACGTCCATCAATGTTCCATACGTCGAGAAACCCTCATTTCCACAATAAAGAAATACAGACGAGGGAGCCGAGAGAACATGAAACGCCGGAACCTCACAACAATCCAATGTCACCGGATTCTCCCCTGATGCCTCGTGCGTTGCTGGCAGATCGGGCTCGCAGGGTGGAATGGGGCAGTTGCACATTGCCAGGCGACGCGTTTGTTTGTGCTTGCCTCTTTCCGCCTCGTTACCGCACCTCCTATCGCCCCATCCCTTCACATATATGCTTGTTCCGCCCGCGTTCCCTTTTTGAATCCCCATCATTTTCATCCCATACGACTACGACTGTTACCTCCCCATCAATAGTATTCTCGCGACACGGACACTGGGCACCTCCCGACGCATCGACATCACGATGCACCTCGCGTCATTCCCCCTCATTATCAGTTCCCTCCTCCTCGCCTTTCTCCCCATCACAATTGGCGCCAACGGCGACGGCCCCACGTTCTGTCAATCCGTCGACAAACTCAAAGTCACCAGTCCGCTCACTTTCATCCGTCCCGTTCCGTCGTTCAACTTGAAATGGTCCCCCAACATCTGCCTCTGTCAATCGGATGGCGAGTTGACGGACGCGACGGTCGAAAGGTTGAATGCCAAAATCACGAGTGAGGGCGTATCCAAGCTTGCCAAGAAGCTCGGGTTGGATACCTTGCCGGATTACTGGGAGGAGGCGTTTGTACGACAGGCCGTGATTGATGCCGCTAATGCGTTCGTGAGTCGCGTTCGATACGTTTCATCCTTCAACGCATACTGACGTGAAGGTCGGCAGCTCGACCAATACAAGTCCTGCCCTCGAGGATGCGAGTATCCTAAGGGCGCCATCCCGAATAGCTGCAAGACCTGCGACTACGGTACGTCACCTTCAGCCCGATCCTCACCCCTCCATCACTGACACTCACCTCCTGTCCAGACTGCCCTCCAAAGCAAAAGAAATGCAACAGCAAATGCATCAAGAAGGACAAGCCCTGTCCCTCCAAGACCCCCAAGCCCACCAAACCACCCAAGACCAAGACCCCGGAACCGACTCCCACGACCGACGACGAGTACCCAACGTACCCGACGTACCGAAAGCGTGATGCCAGTGAGGACGACGATATCTTTGCCGACTTGGCCCAATACGTCGATGACCTCGAAGATTTGCAGAATTTCCCCGTCGATCAGTGGAAGGCGTTCCTCTCCACCGGCGCAGCCGGTACCCCAACTTTTGCCGTCTCTGATATCCCTGAACCGACATTGATCCAGCAGTACTATCGGAGCAACAACGATAACCGCTGCGAACCGGGATGGATCCCCTGTGCCGTCTTGCGCAAGGGAAAGGCAGACTGGGAATGCACCGATGTGCAAAACTCGTTGGATTCGTGTGAGTATGGACGTGTGGACCGTCGCGCTTGATGCTGATACTTCGTCCTTGAAGGCGGCGGTTGCATCTATCCCATCATCCCTGGTCCGGTCGGAACCGCTTGCAGCGACGAACCAGGCGCTAACGAGGTAAGCTATTCCCTCTAACTACCTACTGGCTTCAAACTGACTCACCGCCGATGATCCAGGTCGCCTGTGTCCAAGGCCACTGCGTCGTCAAGTCCTGCCAACGTGGATTCGCCCACAATGGGACCGCCTGCAACCCCGAATCCCACAAGCCCCACAAACGTTACTCCCTCGACTAGATGTGCTCTTTCCTTACCTATTCTGTTTCCTTGGTTCATTTTGTATGTGTACGACATGTCTAGGCGTCGGATCCCGTAGGAGTGGATCCGAAGAAGGCAAGATAGATGGTGGTTTTTCGCCGCCGATTCCGGTCGGCCGAACGGACGTTTGTTGAACGCTTCACAGTTGTTTCGTATCCTTCTGAGACCCTCACGTTCGCTCATTTCGTATGGATATTATTGTTGCGTCGATCGGCAAGGGTCTCCTTCGTACCACTGAACCTGATTGCCGAGCTGGCACTCGGACTCTGTCATAGGCAAAATCGCGTTTGAACAAATCGCAATGCCGATGGACCCCCAAAAAGCCGTGTATATTCCACAGGCCGGTATACAACTATCGGGTAACGTTACAACCATCAAAGATAACCCAATCCCAGAATTACGTGATTCCACTTCTCTATTAAGGCTCATACCGAGGCAAATACCGGGACGCGCCGATTGCGGTCGTCGAGCTCGCCGCGCCATTCGTACTTGCAGCCGAGTCCTCAGCATGCGGGAACGCCGGCGGCGCCGCGAGATCGGATGGAAGGTCGATGCCGAGCGTGCGATGCGGAACCGTGAAGCGACGTGAGAGTGACCTGGTCACTTCCGATGTTTCTTCTGGCTGATCGGGTGATAAGGGAGGTGCCATGGGTTCCGGTCGGTCGACGTCTGGCTCCGAGCGGTCAAGGTCGAGTGGGGGAGCCGAAGGCACCGCTGCCGTACCCTCAGGCTCATCGTCGTAAGGCGCTGACGGCGCACTCGCGATAACAGGCGAGGACATCACCGGAGGCGCCGATGGCTGAGTATAGGCCAAGGACCGTTGGGCGATAGGTGCCGGCGGCAGAGGCAGAACCGCGCGCTGTCCCTCACCCGTATCCCCCGCATCTGGTGGTAACAGATCTTCCAGTGTCTCGAAACCATCTTCGTCTACTGGCAAGGCCGGTGCCGTGCCGTGCTCAATCTCGGCTGACCCGAGGGGACGGTCGATATCGGCGCGAACTCCTGATTCGTCCATCGGCGGCGGAGCAGATCCAGCCAGACGCAAACGCTCGAGGACCTGCTTGTCGTCCGTCGCCACATGTCCTGCTGCGCCTGCTGCGATCGGCTCCACTGCGACGGAACGTTCTCCTGCACTTATTGTCGACGACTCGCCTGGTGCAACGGAAAGATTCCGATTGTACGCGATGTTGACCGCCTCTTCCTGTTCCTCTGTTGTCGGTGCCGGGAAACAATCGTCGTATCCAACACCGGCCATCGGGCGTTTTTCCAGTGCACGCGCTGAGGGCCCTACATCTGTAACTCGTCCTGCTGGAGATTCTTCATCCGGCGAAGCAGTTGACGTCGACGGCAAGGCGGTGCCTGATGTTGTGCGATAATATGCAGGCGGGAAGGCGGATACTGGTGCGCGAGGGGTCTCCTCGGCTGGGCCGTTTGCCAATGACGGCTCCTCGCTGCTCGTCTCGCCCAGAATATGAGGGTTCTGATCATTGCCGGGTGACGATGCTGGCGATGGCTCAGGGAGGTTGTCGATGACCGGCGACGCAATGACCTCGGTAACCGTCTGCTCCTCAGTCTCCTGCTCGATCCCTCTCTCACGCTCCTCAACCGCTCCTCCACCGCGCCTGCGCAACCCCTTTTTCCAACCCCAGACCCTCCTTGGATCGCCCAACCGCGCCGTTCCGATCCCCACCGCCGTATTGACCCCGCTCGTCCAACCGAACCGCTTCTTGGCACGTCCAGCCCGCGGTGCAGCCTCAATCGCCTCGGCCGCAGCAATAGCCGCCGCACGCTGCTTCGCCAACCGCACCGTCGTCGATGTCGTTCCGCTCCCGCTCGGACGTCGTGAAGAACCTGCATCGTCGTGCCCGTCCGAGGAATCCGAAATCGTCGATGCCGAATGCGAGCGCTCGCTGCGCTGTTGCTCTTCCCGCCCTCTACGGGATCCGCCCGTCCTCACACTCGCGGCTCGCCCTCGTTCTTGCTCATCCTCCATCACCACCGCGGCCCTCATTGCAGCCCGTTTCTCCCTTCGTTCCCGCTTCTCCCTTGCTTCTCTCCGCCGCTTTGCGCGTTCCGCCTTTCGCCTCGCTTTGACTCTGCTGATGACAACGACGACGACGAACGCCATGAAGAGGAGGGCCATGCATACGGATGCGACAACGATGAGCGGGACGGCGTAGAGTGCGCCGCGTTCAGAGTTGTTGCCCCAGCCGTAGGGGAGGGATGCAGTGATATTGAATGTGCGGTTCTGCGGTGAATCCGTATCGGCAAGAGCCTGGTGTGTCGGCTGCCGCACTCAGGGTCAGTGTCTGGTAAAGTATGTTGAAGAGAAACTCACATCGACACTTGTCCGGCCATACAACGTCCACCCGCCGTCTGCCGTCGTCCAGTCACCGTCGCCTCCCTTGGTCAATTTATAGGGTAATACCGTCACGGGGACCTCGATTGGGAATGATGTCGTCTTTGCCGATGCTGTCGCAGAATCTGCCCGTCTATGGAAAGTCGTCGGTGTTGGATTGGAAGGTTGCTATCAAAGTATGAGACAATGGCGTCAATCTCCAGAAGCGGCATACGTACTTGTGAATCCTGCGCGAAAACCGGTACCATCGCTTCCCCATTCGGCTCCCTCGTCCGCATCCGCCTCCTCTTCTCCCAGCCCTCGTTCCCCGTCGTCCTCTCTACTATCGCCTTATTCATCGCCCGATCAGCCGCACCTCCAGATCTCCGTCTGTCCCTCCGTATGATTCTCGATTCCGAACGTGGATACGCCGCGGCGGGAAGCGGTAGAAGGGATAACAGCATCGCGGATAGCAGTGGGCCGTATGTCGATGAGGAGTTTGGCAATGCTGAAGATGATCGTCGTGGACGATTGCCAAATTGCTCCCGTCCATCGTCCTCTGCATCGGATCCCCGATCCCTCGTCCCTCCGGCAACCCATGTATCCTTCTCCTCCCTTCCCATGCCGCCAAGGCTGTTCAGCGCCCCGCTACCACCCTCCATCGACCTGCATGCTTTCGATGATTCGTATAGTGATGTGCGCGCGTCGTCGTGGTCGTCGTAGGCGCGGCGCGACCGCTCGGAGGGATCCGTCGTGGAGCGTATCGTACTCGAAGATGTGGCGCTGTAGTGTACAACGATCTGGCTCACTAGAGTCGGCTGCAGCGGAGAGGGCAAGAATGTCAGTTAGTCAGGGGTAAGCGTCGTTCAAGGTGCAGCCAGAGCGGAAACTTACCGACTTGTCAACAAACGATAACTGAGACCTGTCCAATCCCCGCGCGTTTTCGGTCGAAATAGGACAAAGATACGGCCGTTCGCGGATACGTTTCTCTCGCCACAACAAGGATGCTGAGCGAATGTCAATGCACAGGGTATAGCCATCCACCACGACCACCCAGATGAAAACAGGGGCCAAACGAGCGAACTGTGCCCGCCGCCCGCCGCCCGCCGTACTCTGCGGCGCAACGCACCCGGGATCCTTCCTCCGGTGAATTCGCCTGAATCGCCCTTCGACCGACTCTGGAGCGCCGTCCGAGTCGCGGAGAAGGACGCTGAAGGCGGGGTTGCTATTTCGGGCGTGCTGAGGGGAGCGGCTGTGAGCGGCTGGCGGCTGCAGTCGAGTTTGCACTTACTTCCTGGTGCTGCTGAAATGACTGTAGATCAGGACGGCGCAGGACGGCAAGGAAAATGGTTCAATCAGCTGACTACCCCTATCAGCTAGCTTCCCTATCGATCATCTGCAAGTTGTCTATCATTTGTCGCTTAGGGCACGTTGTGAAGCTATTTTCTAGAAGAATCAACACAGCCTACAGAGTTGCTTATAGCCTTCCAGTAGTCATAGTAGTATCGCTCAGCATCAGCAGTACATGGCATCGCAGCACCAACGTGGAGATTTTTGGCACGACCGCCGGCTCGACTGCAGCCTGCAGGGGTCTGACATTGAGCTCGCAAGCTGACTGGCTGCAAAGATGTCGCTCCGGAGGGCTCGCGAGAACGGTAGTCTTGCGCAGGACCCTAATGCACTATATCTCAACGTTAAATATAGGCTGGTATGTCCGGCACGTGGCAGAGGTATCCTTCGTCCGTGATGAAACTCAATTATGCGAGGCAGCGATTGACGCCGCCGAGCTATTGAGAAATGGGATGCGTTGCATAGAGAAATTGGGGCCTATGGCATAGCGCGATATCAGTCTACCACTGTCGTTGTTGATACTGAATGTACAGAGCAGGACAAGATTCCTAGACGAAGACGGTCAGCAAACATCTCGTTTTGATGACACGACGGTCACATCACGAGAGACCGTTGTCGATTCTGAAAGACGAAGAAGAGAGCGCCATGTTTCAAAGAAGTCGTCCCCATTGTTCAGAGCCATCATGATAGACCCTCTGGGTGCCACGGACGGGACGATCGTACAGACGTGATCGAAAGACAGATATTTCAGGAAGACGCGAGCTATGACGAAAGTGGTAGGCGTTGCCAAATACCCACGCGCCTCACATGCTGAGAGGGGAGATGATGCCAGCAGTGTAGTGTCAGAATCGTACACACGAGGGTGTTGATACATGGCTAGGAGGTGTCTTGACGAGGCGGCCGAAGGTTCTGGAATTATATGCAATAGGGCTTGCCCGTATGACAAGCGTAAGACAATTGATACTTTGGTCGAAATACAAGGAAAGAGGCGTAACCGGATACGACGAGAGCCTAAAACTCAAAATATACCCCCAAACCCTTTTTGCCACCGTGTCCCGACAAGCTCCAGCAAAGGGAAAGACTTTACGCGACCGGTTGCGGCAACCGCGCGTCGAGCCATTGCCCACTCCATAGCTAGAGATATGTGAATGGGGGGCCTTTGAGTGACTTGATACTTGAAGGTCAAGCGAATGAATGACAGTATCCCTCGCAACGAAAGGGTGCCAATTATCGTGCATTCTCCTAGATTCTCCTGCAGCTCTTGTTTGCCCTTGGGCCCTTTGCGGTATGGCGATTGCTGCTCTCATCATTGCTTAGTCAGCTCGTCGTTCCCCCTTAGCTGATCGCCCAGCCTCCACCCATGACGCGTCGTCCGGCTGTTCCGGAACGTCTTTGCAGCCGCGCCTGGGCCCCACATGGTTCGGTGCCTTTTCCCGTTCCGGTCTTTTGATCGGCATGGGTATATATCGCTTCGGGAGCGAATGCGCATTGATCGTTCTTCCGCCCCGAGATCCAGCACTTACTGCGCGCCACCATGACGCCCCTCGGTTCCCTTCTTGCACTCCTCGTCGCAGGCAGCGCCCTCGCGACGCCCCTCTACCCGCGTCAAGCAGACGCCTCCAGCCCCTCTATCCCATCCGCCAACACCTCCATCACCCCTCGAACCATCTACCTCGACAACGGTATCCCCGTCACAGGCTACACAAACGCCCAATACAACGTCTCTTCCTTCCTCGGCATCCCGTTCGCCACCTCTTCTCGTTTCCGGGAACCCGTGCTCGTCGATTACAGCGGCAACTCGACCTATGCGCGCGGGATCAACGCGACGGCGCAAGGACCGGCGTGTATGCAGAGCCCCGGAAGGGGCAGGAGCTTGGCGAATGGGACGTATACGAGCGGTGGAGTCAGTGAGGATTGTCTGGGGGTGAATGTGTTTGGACCGGCGGGGGCGGGCAATGGGACAAAATTGCCGGTGGTGGTGTGGTGTGAGTAACTCCTCTCTGTCTCTCTCTCTCCTTTTTTTTCCTCTGTACTTGGCTTGAATGTGGGAAAGTATCAGGTCGAGCGTGTGGAGAGGTACTCTCAGCGTGAAAAGGTGATACTTCCCATATTGGATATTCCTGACACGGTGGAAAATCTCACGTTAGAGATCTCGGGAAATAGACTCCTCTTTGTGACTTTCGCGGTCGACTCCGTGATTTTGCTTGACCTTAATCCTCATGATGAGATCACGGTTGAAGAAGGCGCGAGATGTTCAAGCCCTTCTTCAGGGACAGAGTCCTGCTTGCGCGGAGAGCCAATGAAAGATTTTCGGGTTGATGTCGATAGGAGGTGATGCAACGGATATATTCTAGTCGATGTCGGTGCGGTAAGATATCCGACGATAGCATACTGCACAAGTCTCGCATTTGTTTGTCGAAGCTCTCGCATCGATTGCTCTTCGCTAGAAATGGCGAAAGTACAGGACTTCAGACTTTTGCCTTCTCGACCTTTCCTCTTGCTCTTGGTGTCCACACATGCTAAAATTATTTTTGCAGTCTACGGCGGCGGCTTCACAGGTGGTGCCAACAATATCTACGATGGAACCGCTATCGTCGCTCAATCGGTCTTGATGCGCTCGCCCGTCCTGCTCGTCGCGCCCAACTACCGACTCAACATCTACGGCTGGCTCAACGGCGCCGAGGCGCTCGCTAACAACGCGACCAATTTGGGGTTGAAGGATCAGGTCGCGGCATTGCGCTGGGTGCAGGAGCATATTGCAGCGTTCGGTGGGGATCCCGAGAAGGTAACGGTGCAGGGCGAGTCGGCGGGTGCGATCAGTATCGTAAGTGGTTGGCAAGAAAACGATTTGCTTGTGCTGATTTGCTGCCAGGCCTTGCACCACCTGAACCCAGCCATCATCGGCAACACGAACGCTACCGGAAACATGACAGCCAACATGAAAACCATGGCCTCGATGAACACGACCAGCAGCGGCAACTCGAGCGCGTCCCTCTTCCGCGGCGCGATCATGCAATCCGGCGCCATGTCCACCTTCCCCATCGGCCCCGCCAACGAAACCCGTCAACCCATCTTTGATCGCATCTCCATGCTGACCGGATGCGCAGCCAACGCTTCTCGCGCCTTCCCCATGGGCAACGCCACGCTTGCTTTCAACCAATCGGAATTCGAATGTCTTCGAACACTGCCGAACGAGTTGCTGTTCAACGCTACTCGCACCGTCCTCGACGATCCGGCAAACTCCTACGGAAACTTCCCCTTCGGTCCCACTATCGATTTTTCGTCCGTTCCCGCTTCCCCCGCCAAGTTGCTTCAGGAGGGAAAGTTTGCGCGGATCCCATTCATCAGCGGTAACATGCTTGACGAGGGCACGCTCTTTACCCCGCCGACTCTCAACACCACTGAGCAAGTTGTCGCCTACATTGATCAAGTGCTGCCAAACGACCCCAACTCAACCGTCAGTAACACCTTGTTGTCGTACTACAACAATCCCGTCGATGGATCGCCGTATGGAACGGGCAACGTTTCTGCTGGGTCGCAATACTTGAGCCCTCTGTGAGTCCACCTACACGCCCTTGGGGACTCTACTGACCCTTCGGCAGGTTCAAGCAAGTCGCGTCCCTCTTTGGCGATACCACTTTCCAGTCATCTCGCAGAAACTTTTTGCAACGCGCAAACGAGTATAATGTGACCCAAACGTGGTCATACCTCTTCAGTCAGAAGAGAGCCGGGCAGGAGAACTCGTACCTTGGTGGTGAGTGATCGTCGTCGTCGTCGTTTATGTGGTGACGTTGTCTGACTCGTCTTAGCTTCGCACGGCTCCGATGTCCTCTACGCGTTTGGTCTCCCGGGTAACGCTACATCGGACATTACGGTCTCTAGGCAGTTTGTCGGATACTTGTAAGTATCCCGTCGTTGTCAACGTTCGGCGCTAACGCTCGGTCGCAGTGTCAACTTTGCCAACACGCTCAACCCGAACGGCAATACCAGCAACCCGCTCAACAGCCTCGTTTCGTCGACGCTGAACCTGACGTCATGGCCCGCCTACAGCACGTCGACTAACGGAGGCAATGCGAACATGTTGCAGTTCCTCTTCAACAACAATACGGTCATCCAGGATACGTTCCGTGCTAGCGCTATCGCTTATATCAACAGCGTTCCGGAGGCCCTCAATCACTAGGCGGACGCTTATCAGGACAGACTTGTAGGAAACAAAATGGATTGGTCAAAAGTCAGGAAGGATAGGATTTCTCAGAGCTTGCAAACGCAGCATCATTTTTTGGTTGATCATAATCGCTAGCATACATAACTTATCATTATTCGTTTCATGTTGAAATGTGCGCCGGTATAATAGCCGAATCGGCTTGATTGACATGTCAAATTCATCGCGGTCCGAGTCAATCTTCAAGGCACAAAGATGAATGATGGATAGAAGGAATTGCAACCCGGTTCACGCGCTAGAGACAGCTCGACAAATTGACCCGATAAGCCATCGAGCGAGATTGCCATTCGCCCATCAGTCAGAATGAAAGAGGTGAATGGATGACAGTCCCGCGATCATACTTGATTAAGGGTTGATCGCTCAACACCGGCTGGGAATTGCTCAGCATGGAAAGCCTGATGGTTCGCTGCATGTCTAGTTGAAGGATCGACAGTACCATGGCGCAGATCCTGCTGTGTTGCCTCAAGTGTTTTCCAGGTGACTAGAGGCTTGTTGAGAACTGGAGGCAAAGACAGTCGTACTGGACTAGCTACTGGGTGATTATACGAACCAGGATGGTCATCAGCTTGGCCAACTTGAACTCCCAGTGATATGACGTACCTACCGGCATCTAGGGAAACTCCAGCGTACGCTCCGCTTTCACCTGCACATCGTCTTGAATGTCATTAACCATGTGAAGGTCTTGAATTCGTTGTCTCCTTGCTAAGCGCTTGGTACTCCGAGACCACCTTGAACTCGGCGACTGTTTGCTGTAGTATGACCTTGGCATCTTCGGAGAGCGTAGAGCACGCCGTCAAAATCAATCGCTCGATTGCAGCGCATCCGGCAAGGCTTCGTCGCTTTCTGATGAAGGGGATAAGAGTAGCGGCAGGGGCAAAGCAGGAGTGAAGTTCCAGAGTCTGCAGTTTTGGACAGCTAAGTGGATTGTCGTTCAGAAATCCAAGAGCGACGATGGATGCACGCGACGCCGACAGAGGCCAGCGACCCATGTGAGCCGGGATCGCATCCGGATAAGGCCAATTCTCGACACCGCGAATAAAAAGCTTTGTGACATTCTGCAGGCGAGGTATCCAAGCTTTGACGCTTGACAGTCTGTCTGTAGAGGAGCACAGAAGCCTAACGGACTGCAGTGTTGACAAGTTGTCTGTCAACGGGTGACCTTGTGGTAGAACCATGAATGGCCTGTTTACGCCGGGGCCGTAATAACTGGGATTATTCTTGAGCGTGAAGTCCAAGAACTTCAGACTGGGCGCCTGGAAGTCGATTGACCAGCACGCCAGAGGCGGTAAGCGGCAGGTACGCAGCAGAGGCAACGTCACGGGCAATTTGGTGTCGATTCGTCCCTGTTTGCGATCTCGCCAGGAAATGGCCACCTCCAGGTACTCTAAATTCGGAGCGCCCCGCAGTACCGTATGCAGAAGGTCTGCTTGGAAAGGCTTCACCGGAGCATCGTTGTTGGCATGCTCATGGTCGAAAGCGCATTGGCGAATGACAAGCCGTGACAATGCAGACCAACGATTTACGACAGGCGCGCTAATTAGGCGACTTGACATGATGGTTCCATCACGCTCTCTCCTATCACTGGATACGAAGTCGATGCCTACCAGTTGCAATTCGCATATGTCATCGGTAGCAAATGGCAACCCGTAAAGGATTGACCGAGAGGCCAATTCTCGCTGAACAGAACCTTCGCCTTGCCACGACCATCCGAAATCCGCCGCGAGAAGCACCCTTTGAACGTTGTGAAAGGTGTTCGAAGGAACGCGTTGTGTCAGTCTACAGAGAGCATCCGAATATCTTGCTTGGAAATCAATCGTTATAGCATCTTTTGCTTCTTTCAAGGTTCTTCTGGTAACCTTTGCGGCAGATGTAGCAGTGATATCCCTGAATTGAAGGGTACTGCATCGTCCACCGCACCGTTCTTGCCAAACTGCCTTCCTTGGGTTCGTGTGTTTGGCGACAAGCGAGGTGTGAGTGAACTTCCATGTATTCCACAGTTCGGGGCAATTGTGAATGATAGTGTTTCGCCACCTCCTGTTGACCCAGCTAGCTTTCATAACGATCCCGTTATCGGCTGTGAGCGCGAATTGGAAGATATTAAGCATTACTTCCAAAGGCAAGATGTTCAATGGGTCCTCTCGATAAACATGATCCAGAACATCTTTGGACTGTTCTTGAAGGCGCTTGAATTTTTCGAGATGTGCAACACGTTCGGCGGGGCTGAGTAACACCAAGGCACGTGCGCAATATTCATGGGCTTTCACGAAATCCCGTTCTTGGCCATAGCAAGCTGAAAGACGAAAGAGGACATTTGGATTCAAGGGTTCCAATTCTGCGGCGATCACAGCGGCTTCTCGAGCGGGGGTCCATTTCTCTCCCTGCATGCGGATCATCGCGAGCCAGGTGAAGGGAAGCGATTCTTGGCCTTTGCAGAGCTTCGTAGCCTAATATCATCGCATGTGGATCAGATGTCTGGCGCTTCGCCGATAGTAGACATGCGATGACTGACCGAGACTAGAAGTTCCTCCGCTGCCGCAGCGACAACATCGTCCTCTACATCGTCCCCTAAGCCGTCGTCCGCTTCCTCCATATCATCATTGATCGGCTTCGCTTTGGCCTTTCCTTTCTTAGTCGTCTTGGATTTGCCGTTCTTGTTCGTCTTAGTCTTGCGCCTCTTCGAAGGTTTCGACTTGACCTCCGCTGTGACGTGTGTTCCGTTCTGCTGTCGCTTCTCCAGCACATCCATACGTCGCGCGGCTCGAAGAAATGGCCCAGTCCAGGGGGGAAGCCCTTCGGGGAACTTTGCCACCAGGATCTCCTCTAGGATCTTTGACATCTGACGGGATGCGCAGACTCAGCAACAGTTCTGACGTGTTGCGAGTATACCTACGACTGATTGAAGGAAGCTAGCTTAATCACACTACGATGTTATTCGATGAAATTCGACCAACGAAGGATGATTGATGGTAAAGTCCAGTACCTAAGCGATGATTTCAAGCGATGGCCGAAGGATGGGCGTGAGCAATGCAGAAGACGCTGTGCAGGACAATGAGCGGACTGGACGATCAATCGCCACGACGGATCCCTGCGCTGATGAACACGACCAGTCGGATCTTGATGAATGATTGACGCGAATTCGGTGACGCAAACCTGTCGAGAGTGGACTGAACGTGGAGTCAGCAATGAGATGTATAACCTGGGTGATCAGACTTGCCCTTCGAAGCCTCGGACGTCGACAGCCGTCGCGTCGATTCGTTGTCGAGGATCAATGTAGCGTCGATGGCATCGGTCTTGAACACGACAATGAGCGCTGCTGTCACAGACGATGTCAGCCAGAAGAAGACGCAGTGGAGAGATGGACTCACGGGCAGCTGACAGTATACCGGCCGGAATCAGCAACGATGTGTCGATGATGGTCAAGGGATGATTACCTTGGGCTGATGAAACGCGACGTGCGATCGGGCATTTTACCCCTATCTCGCTTCTGCCTTGACGCACAAACCTCATCTACCCTGTTGCCAAAGAGGACCTGCACAATACGGACCCACGCCTGCCTAAATATATGACTATAGGTATTCCTTGTATGGCCCTATAAGACAAAGACCTTGCTTCTACAACTCCCGCACGTGTGCTCGAAATTGATACAACGCAATGGCGCAGCCATTGTAAAACCGCGCGGCAAGTCCTTGGCGTACCCGCCGTACTCGTGCTGCGTTTCCGGCGACAGCTGAAACTCGACGGGTGTGTCTGTGGTGATGGAGCCGTACGTCGGCTTGGTGGGTGTGACGGGCTTTGTCGGTACCGCGGGTGTGGCAGCAATGGATCCTCGTGGAAAGGCGAACGCGCGAATCCGATGTGCGTCGTTGTCGCCGACGACTTCCCGCGTCCGCACGGGTGAAGGACTCGTATACTCTGGAAACGCGAATGCCTCTCCCTCCTCTACTACCGACGAGCGCGAAGCGGCACCTTCCGCACGGCCGTGCTCCCGCAGCTCCGCACGCAGTGCCTCGACTTGATGTGTCGCCGCTTGTTTTTCAGCGTCCAATTGGGCGAGCGTCGTCGTCAGCTTGAAGATTTCCGTGCGCATAAGCGCGAGCTGCGGTGTGGTCGATGGCGATCGTGGCGCGACGGGTGTATCGATCGTCGGTGATGTCATGCCCGAGATGGACGAAAGGTGGTCGCCGACTGCACGGGGTCAGCACGAGTCTCTCGCCCCTCACCGCGACTCACGTTTCCGCACACGTTCCCTTAGGAATACGCCCTGCTCCTTTTCATGCTTGAGCTGCATCTCCAACCCCTGACACCGCGCTTGCCACCCCTCGATATCCTCCTGCATCGTCTGTTTCTCCATCTCCAGCTGCTCGACCAGCCTCTTCAGCTCCGCCACCTCTGATCCCGGCCGTACTTCACCCTCCTCGACATCATGCAGCACGCGCGAATCACTCGACGTCGTGCTGCATCGTTTCCCGCCCTCGGCGGAACTCGTACTGACCGACGGACTCCTCCGACGGCTGAACCGCCTCGTGTCGCGCATGAACGCGACGGGACTGGCGCCTTCAAAGCTCAACGACCTGCGCGACCCGATCGAGCCTCCATCCCTGTCGTCGTTCCCGACGGACGCAACGGACGCCGCCCCCGTCGGCGTCGAAGACATCGACACAAGCCTCAACGGCCGGATCCTGGCCGATGTATTCCCCGCCGAAGGCGGCGACGCCATTCCCCTGACCCCACGCTCGGGCGTCCGCACACGTTCGGGCGCGAGCTCTTCGTCCTCTTCTAACAGCGTGCCGAGGGCTGTCGCTTGTGATGCCATGCTCGTGGATGCGCCGAGGGGAAGACCGACGGCGAGGCCGATGGGGGGAAGGGCGGGTTCGTGCGGCATTGAAGGGGGAAATGTGAAGGCTGTCGGCGTCGGTGAGATCGGATTCGGGCTCGTCGAGAGCGGGATCCGGAATACGGCGTGGTCCGTCGGCGTCTCCTCGATAACAGCCTTGAAAACGACACTTCAGCGCCTTCCTTGTCCGACGCGCTAACGAACCACTCACCTCATCCTCGGAATCGTCCATCACGGGCAACGCAATCTCCACCCGATCCACTCCCGACACACGACTCCGCCTTCTGCCAGTCCTCGCCGTGTCCTTCCCTGCCCAGGCCTCGCCCTGCCCCATCCGCCCTTCAAGCGTACTCAATGTCTTCCGCCGCTCATCCATAGTTGTCGCCGTCGTCGCCGTCGTCGACGACTCGTCCGGCAAAGTGGGAGAGGAAGGAACGATGCTTGCGCGCGTCGAGATGGAGGTGCTCCGCGTATGTGAATGGCGTTTCTTCCGTGTTGGGTTGACGGGTATCTCCGTCGATGGGGGATCCGCCGCCGACGGCCGTCCGAACGTGAATCCGCGAAGCCGACCTTCCTCTTCCTCTGCTGGAAGCGGGGGAAACGTAAACGCCTTGCTGGGGGATGTGGAGGATGGTGTGGAGGGAACGATGGCGACGCTTGGGATGGAGACATTTGTATGTGAGGGTATATCGAGCGTCAATTCGGCTTTGCGTGGGTGTTGTTCCATCCCCCATGTCGGAATATCCACCGTCAATTCCGCCTCTCCACCAACGACGGGAAAATCCGGCAACGCGATCCCCTGCGCGTGATCCATGACTTGACCCGTCCCACCCACATTCCACGACCCGGCCCAGGGCTCAGCCCCGCGAATTCTTACACCGCTCACATCCGTACTGGCCGTACGTAAATGCCTCGACCGCGCTCTCTTGTGCATTCCCGTCGGCTGCCATTCCACCGGCGTCTTTTCGTCCCGCAAGGATGTGTTCAAGATGCAAGGCTGGGCGTTGGGTTTTTCCATGAGAGGAAGGAGAGAGGATGTGCTGCCCGGTGATCGGTGACGGAATGTTTGTAGCTGCGGCGTCGTCAGCGGCGGAAAAGGAAGGAAGAAAGGGAGAGAGGGAGAGAGGCGTACCTTTTTGCGTGCATTCCTTAGTTTATCGGCGCGTGATGCGTCGTCCATCGTATCACAATGGCGTCATTCGTCTGTGTGTCGGGTAACGAGCGTGGGAAAGGGAGCGTGGGAGGGAGTGTGGTGATGGAATGGCAAGCGATGACAAGGGAAGGACCGTCCGTCGGGGTGAAGTCATGCAGGCACGACTGATTCAATAACAAAGACCCTCGGCGCGTCTCATCGCGGGATTGCTTCCGCTGTACGTGATGACTTGCGGCGCGTGACGTGACGGCCGCCTGGGTCAGCTGTACCTATGAGCTCGACGCGATCTCTGCGCTCTCGGGGATCTAAATGCACGCATCCTTGCCTCTTTCCCACCCCGTTCCGCGTCCCTCTCACATCCTTACCACCTGCTACGCCAGAGACATCATCCCTATCCCTCTATCCGTCCCTGGCTCGATCAAGTAGCTCCAAGATGGAAAGATCGAGCCAAGGCCGACGCGGGCAAAGTCGGGGTCTCCAGCCGGGGCCCAGTGCGTCCGGCCTACCGGGCACCTCGACGGCCGGGCGGATGCAGATCATCGCAGCGTAATGAAGCGTGACCGGCCTCGTCGTTTCTTTTTCTTCGACGCTCTATAAGCACTCCCCCATGGTCCCCTCATCCGTCGCGCGCCCCCACATCAAGGCAAGACAATGTCCGACCCGGCCCCGAAAAAACGTAAACTCTTCTCGGCGTCCATCCCACCCGCCGACTCCTCCTCAAGCGACGAACCGGACGAACCTCCATTCAAGGAACCGCCCAACACCGCTCCGTCCCGCGGGGGGAAGACGACGGGGAAACCGGTGCGCAAGTATGCGAGCGCTTGTCAGTTTTGTCGGCGGCGCAAGGTAGGTCACCCCTTCGTTGTGGCACCGTGGGGAAGGCTCGTGGGCTGATTTACGGGGGAATTAAAAGATGAAATGCGATACGCAGAGACCGAGTTGCGCGAATTGCGTGGAACATGGGGAATCGTGCAACTATGAGCGACAGACAAAACCTCGGTGCGTCCGTCCTTCTTTTCCTCGTCGGCTACCCTTTCCCTAATATGTGTCTGTCGTCCGGGGGTCACAGACCGACGCACGCGGTGATTCAGGGCTTGCAGGATGAAGTAGCCCAGCTGCGCCGGCTGTTGAGCCTGCAACGTGTCGAATCCGCCGGTCTCGAGAAACGAAAGGGCGAT
Source organism: Naganishia sp. PG3902-1 (assembly GCA_023628075.1). Lineage (NCBI taxonomy): Eukaryota > Fungi > Basidiomycota > Tremellomycetes > Filobasidiales > Filobasidiaceae > Naganishia > Naganishia sp. PG3902-1. Next base: position 86,932 of record JAMALH010000005.1, read on the forward strand.
GGCGAGGCGAATGCGCAACAGACGACGGACGAACCGATAAAGACGGACGTAAAGGGGGATGCAAAGGCCGATGAGACGTTGAGCGAGGTGAAGCAGGAGAAGCCGGAGCCCGTGCGACGTGAGCCGGGGGGATCTGTCGAGCGGAGTCCGAGTGTGCGGTTTACGTGTGAGTTGAGCCTTCTCATCAGTGACCCTTCCGAGGTTCTGCGAGGGAGCATGAGGATTGGGAAGAACCGGAAGGTGGGGATGCGTTTGGAAAGTTTTTGGGTGGAATGATGCGGCACGTTGACAAAGGGGCGCACAGCATGCGGGGAAGCTGGTGACGAATAGACGACGTGCCGGAGAAATCGCGCTCGAGCAGGTCTCCATCGTGGACGGCTCGAGTATGATAACGGCGAAACGATCTTGTCTAGCATTCCGATATGTGATGGATCCGGGAGGAGCGAAGCATCCGGAGGCGTTCCCGTTTGTCTCATCACTTGTAAAGCACTACTGAACCCTGCCTTGTAGCTAATCTCACACGAGACTCGGAAGCTCGCGCCGGTCCAGCGGAACCAAAGCTGGAGAGCGAACGAACCTCACCCGAACCTGATGCGGATGATGTGTAAGTCGAAAGTGCCCATGGAGATGCATCGCTGGTCCCTAAACGGCACGCCAACAGCCACGGAATCGCGCACTACTCAACCTCGGCATTCTTCGACGCCACCTGCGTCCCACCGCCCATCGTCTCCACCGACATCACCGAATCTCCGGCAATGCTCGATCCCAACGCACCCAACGGCACCACATGGGACCTGTCCCCGCTCGGAGACGGCACCAGCACGCACAGCGGCATGCAGGAACACGCCGACGACGGGAAACCGACGTTTCGTCTGCCGTCGGATAGTCACCTCCGGTCGCACCTCGAAAAAGTTGGACGAGGCGCACGACGACGTGGATCGTCGGCGGCGGATGCGGTGGCGGTGCTACGGGATGGCACGGGCGGGATGGATCCGGATGATTTGGTACGGCAGAACGAGTTGATGGCGCGTGCGGCGCAGGGACGGCATTGCGAGCGGATAGATTTCAGTACGGGTGGGCTAGATTGTGGGTACCCCTTCCTGCCGGGAGGAACGCTGCTCACGCTGTGCGGCAGTCGACGGGTGGTCGCCGAGCTTGGTACGGCATTTGCTCGAGCTGCATTTTAATCGTCAGCACCATGCGTTCTGTATCACGTATCGCCCGGCGTTCATGCGTGACATGGCTTCCGGCGGGCCGTATTTCAGCAAGTTGCTACTCAATGCGGTACGTCCCAGGGCTTCAGGAGAGGCAGCTGCTTATCGGCTTCTAGATCCTCTACGGCGTCAGCAAGTATTCAGATAGACAGGACCTTTCCCTGCAATCGCTACGCGGTGGGCTTGGCTTCCTGGAAAGGGCAAAGACGCTGCTGGGGGAAGACTTGCACGAGCCAAGCGTGCCGACGATTCAAGCGCTCTTGTTGTTGGCCAACTCGCTCGGTGCACAGGGTATCGCCGGGAATGGGTCGATGTTGTATCTCAAGATCGGTGAGTGAGGAGGGGGCGATGGATGAGACTAGGCTAATGCGTCGCAGCTCTGGCGATGATTACCGAACTTGGTACGGGTGTTTCGTTACAGCAGCGGCAGGAGCTGATATTGCTCTAGGCATCGACAGGGAAGACGTCAGAAGTCGAGCGTCGGCCGAGTCAAGGGAGATCAATCGCAGAGTCGTCTGGGCGGCCTATGGTAAGTACGTTATCCCAGGCTCGACAGTCGCTGATAAGCTCCAGTCATCGACAAGCTGCAGTCTCTCTACCAGTACGTAACGGCATGCCGAACTCCGACCCGTGCTGATTTCCCTTCAGAGGACGGTCATATAGTCTTCCGCTCCATACGCTACATGTCCTTCCCGAGTTTCTCGACCTGTACGAAGAATTGGAGGAATGGCAGCCGTATGCGTTCCCTGGTGCACAGACGACCATTACGACTACGGCATACAGCGTGTCAACTTTCCAGGCACTTTGTAGGCTGTCCATTATCATTGTGAGTACCTCACCCTATTCTTGACCTCCCCCGTTTACCCATCCGCAGGAACACATCATCGGGGAAATTTACACGGGGACGCAACGCCGAACAAAGCAGGCGCGGAGGAACAAGCGCGACGAGTTGGACAAGGAATTGCGTGCTTGGAAGCAGAGTCTACAGCCTCATCTCTGCTTCAATCCACGCGAACCGGTGCATATCCCGACGCCCATGATCTTTTCTCTGCAGTGAGTTCCCCCTAGGCTTGTGCTGGCGGATTGAGCTGACCGTTTGCAGCGCCTTGTATCACACGAGCACTATCATCCTTCATCGACCGTTCGTTGAGTCGACCGAGGAATTCTTCTCAGATTCGAAATCCACTACTGCCAGTTGGTCGGCATGTGTCGCCGCAGCTGTTGCATTCACACAGTGTCTCCGGCTCTACCGGCAGATCTTCACCATTCGACGTGCGCCGTACCTGATATCCTACGCTACCTACGTCGCCAGTACGATCCACGTTCGAGCCGTCGCAGCCGAGAATGCAATCTTGGAGAGAATGCGACAATCGAAAGGTGGCGAGAACGGCAAGCCTGCACCTTCCGAACCGAGCGATGCCACCAAAGCTCTCAAGCTTTGCTGGGACGCATTGGTCGAGGCTGGCAAGGTGAACGCTGGCTGTCGAAAGGCGCAGAATATTATCGCTGGCTTGATGGATAAGCTGGGAATCTCGTTGGGGCAGACGCCGAGAGTGGTGGATGCGCCTTTGCCAGATGGCGGTGAGTTCTTCGAAATGCGGCGTAACACAAGCTCATTCTCTGCAGCTCGTTACCGGCATGATCATCCGCCCAACGCCATAGAAGAGATCAGGACGACCCCCATTGCACCTGAACCGGCGATGCCGGCAGAACACGATATTGAGAGTATCATGCGATCTTTTTGGTGGCCGGAACCGTTTGATGTGTCGATCCCAGGCCAACATGATGGCGAATCCGCGGCGGCATTTGGATCTCTTGCATTCCGTCCCGGGGCGCCAGCGGACTACGCACCTTCAGCTCAAACAGGACCTACGGGAAACACGCCTGCGCCAGCTTTCACGTCATCGATGATGAACACGGGATTCGATCCGTCGCTCGGTGCACCTATCCATCAGTTACAACAACCAGTCTTTGCGCATCCATCAGGACTTGCAACTCCGGCGTCGAATGGCCAGACCGCTGCCAGTGGTATAGGAGAAGACTTTGCGCTGCTCGGGACTGCGGGAGCGACATCGGCGATGCTGGATCCCTTGATTGGATTCCTACACGAAGAGCCGTTCTATGGAGTCTAGGTCGTAGCAAGACGGAAAGTTGTAAGCGACAATGGTATGAAGATCATTCGTTGAGCTTCGATCAAGATCAAGCAATCCATCGACGATAATCTGAAGCCTTCGAGACAGTGCGTATGCGTATATATATATATATATATATATATATATTATCATAAAGTCTCGAGCGAAAGGATAGCCGTTGCCGACTGAAGCTTCGACGGCTTCCATGGATAGGCGACCGAGAGGTAAATCTCGTACTGTGTCTCGAGACGCCCAGATGGCGTAGCATCCCAACGGTGCATTGTACCGTGGACCTGACGGGTATCTCTATCCGACAGAAGATCACCGAATCTTCATTCGTCGAGCGACTCTATATTTTCCACATTGAAATGCGACGAAGCTTCTGCCGGCATCCGCAGAGACGGCACATACTTGATCAAGAGACATCTGGTCGGCCTAGTATTATAGCATCCACGTTGTGACTATGACTTGCTACATTATGCAACAATCAGCTTCACAACTCCCCCTTCTCGTCCGAGGCATCGACCCGCTACACCATGACGCGTAGCCCTTCCACGCCCTGGTCCGAGATATGCCTTGCTATGGGATGCTCCGGCTTGAGGGTTGGCGGCCGTGGAACGGGTATTCGATCCGGATCATTCACTTCATGCGGAAGGGCTGGGATATGGTCCTTCGCTTCTACGTGGGTGGTCAACGGATTGACGAGCCACTTTGGAATGGGTCAGTATCAGTCAAGTCGAGCGCAGAGATAAAAGAATAGCTTACAGTGTGGGATAGCGCATCTCGGGCCGATGGGCGGCGATACGGATCTGGCTCAACAAGTGTCCTTATGAAATCCTTGGCTGCAAGTCCCTCACGATTTAGCGAAAGCAAGTGGCAGGACACTCAACGGCGACTAACCGTCATCTGATACCCCACGGAATGGCCCTGGACGGAACTGTGGATCTCCACGGATTGTTTCCTGTATTAACGCCACGTATTCTTGCGATTTCCAGGGTGAAGACGCCGATAATCTGGTGGTCATCATCAACAAGGTGTATCGTCTAAGAAATCCTGGCAAGACTCACAGATTATACGCGATAACACCAACGCCAAAGTTATCCTGGTTCTTCCCGTATCCTGTCCTGCGGAAGACTTCCGGTGCAGCGTACCCTGGCGTTCCCGCGACCTCTGTCTGTGTCTTGGGGTCATCCTCGGATTGATTATCCAGTATCTATATACGGGAAAGCGGAAGAAAAAGAATCAGGATGTGAAGCGAGGACGCGCGAAGAACATACTGCGCACCTTTGAGATGCCAAAGTCTATTATCACAAAGTCATCAACGTCAGAGTCCGGATGGCGATAGAGGAAATTATCAGGCTTGATATCCCGGTGGATGATCCCCTTCGAATGGATATATGCGAGCGTATCCTGTTCGACATTCGACATCAGATCTTGACAGGCATGAAGATGGGCGAGCACGTACCAACATGACCTTCATTACACGTCTCACCGCATCCTCCGTAAACCTGCCGCGCGTATTCAGACGTTCGAGGAGCTCCCCGCCCGTAAGCAGGGGAAACGTTATGTAGTATTTTGAGGAGGATTCGAACCAGCTGCAAGCGGAGAGATGTGGCTTGTCAGCGGAACGAGGGATGAGTAGCGATTGGAGGTGGACGTACTCGAGTCCTGCGCCTTTGAGAATAGAACGGAGACAAGGAGAGTCAGCATAGGTATAACTTTGATGCATGGAGGTGACATGGCGACAGCTATTCCGGTCGATTAGATTAAGCAAGCCCATATATCCCTCTAAATTCTTTGCATGCTCTTGTATCGTAGGAATCCAGACTCCGGGTCCATTCTCCGTACGGGTCATCGAGGCCCCGCAAAGCAACTGGATTGTCTTCACCGTGTTGAGTCATGCTGGGCGGCTTTCTGGGTGCCTCCTCTGTCAGACGACGACACGCTCTCAGAGACCACAGCTGCTGGTTGCAGCTTTCGTGCATATCCATTCGCCCAGTGGTATTGCCGAGAAGCACACCGCTAACATGCATTCGTTTCGACGACAACTCACAAATATTTGGATTCGTATTTATCCTTTCGAATCCCCTGCGCACGCATATCAGTCCCTTTCCGCTGTTTGCTTTGGCAACAACTCACGGTCCGATAATCTTCAAGTACTCTGTATGATCCTTGACGGCCTCCTTCCGCACCACCTTGACAGCCACCACCATCCCTCCACGCGCCATCCACCGCGCCTTCAAGACATCACTATACCCCCCACTCCCGATCGGCGCGGTATGTGGGAAAAATTCATATTCCTTCTTTTTCCCCGATCCATGAGATCCGCTTGATGAGTCGTGTGAGGATGCCTCGTGGTGGTGCGTGAAGAGCGACGCAAAATGATGGATGGGCGTCGAGTGGCCCGAGTTGTGTGGGGATTCGTGCGTGGGGCTGCCTGCGCGGGATCCTGACCGCGAGGAAGGATTCGAGCGGGACGAATGCCGTGGAAGACGGAAGTGGTCGAAGAGGGTCATTGTGGGATGGAGAGGGAGGGCGAGGTTGTTGGTAAGAAGATGGATGGGGATGCGGTGGGAGCTATTCATAGTACGGCTAACCCGACAGAGTCATCTAGTGGGCCCCACACAGCGGGCCAGACCGGGAATCGGGTCACGTGATGCGAGGGTCGGCGTTGGATCGTCTTGACGTCGACATCGGTCTTGCAGCAAGCTACAAGCAGTCAAAGAACATAGGCTTCATGGGTATCGAAGTAGTTCGATCGTCGGCCTGCGCAAGCACCCTACTGAATGATGGGCGTAATAGAGAACCAGGAGCAGAATGACGCAAGCCTAAACCCGGTTAGGGCGCTTAGGGCATTCAAATTTCAGGATCGTTCGTGCTGTCCGCAAGCGATGAAGTCTGATATCAATTTGCATCTCTGAAAGAGTAGACTCCTATGTATTGCTGTGACTCAGCGTCATTGATTGGTAGATGTTGCCAATCCAAAGCTTCAAAGGGTTATGGCGGCGCAAAAATCTCCCATCACCTGCCTCATGTAAGTACGGGCGGACATGAGGAATACTAATTGCGGTCCCGAGCGTCTTGACTTTTCATAATTACCTAGTATGCAGCGAAAGGCTCAAGGAAGCATGCTCAAGTGTAGAAAATGACCCAGTAGTAGAAACACGGGAGGGCCGGTCTCTGGAAAGCAGCTATGAGCTTACAAGTTCGCAAATGTGTTGCGAGTTCGGAATATCATCCACAGCTTAAATGTCGAATGAATTGTGCTGTTTTTCTCAAGAAGCAGTGTCAGCTCTGTTCACAGATGACCATTTCCATCATGCTTCGAGAAGCGCAGCATTGGTCAAGGTATGGACGGCAGCCTACATGGCGAAACTTCAATCAAATCGATCGCGAGAACGTTGCATCTGAATACGAGACCTATCAATCTTCTAATCCACTAAATCTATAGAATCCTCGGCATGTCGACACCCATACCATCATTGGGACCTTCTCGCACCATGCTTTGACTTTTAAGCCGCAGTATTCTGTCTGTTTGGTCCAATGGGAGGTTTCGAGTCGGAGCCCTGGCCCTGGTTCTGTCCTGTCTGTACCACTACAGTCGCATCCTGGCCTTGATTGGCACCCATAGGTGGAACAGGTAAGGTAATGCTTCCCGGTGTCCTATCTGGGGTCGTAGATTCCTCCTGACTTCCTTGCCCTGGACTTGTACCGCGAAGAGAGTTCCATGCTGCGGAATGGGAGGCTGCACGGGAGGCTGCACTACCTTCAGACGAAGTTGGAGCGGTTTGCTCGGAGTCGCTGCCGAGAAATGGCATTTGTAGGACGTATGCACTGAGGAAGGAAGCAAGTTGAGGGAATGGGAAAGCAGCCAATCGCGAATTCGCTACACTTCGACCAACGAGTCGCACTCAGGGTATTAATAGCTTTTAGAAATCTTTGTGCCAACTATGGTATTACCAAGCTGAAACGTTGCCCTTGATCATCGGCAATTGAAGCTCTCATGACTCCTCACATGGCGGACTCTTAAAGGTTGTCGGAACCTAAGGGGAGACTCAATACTATCTCGTATAATGGAATACTTTCAAGCCACGCGGGAGACGCAGAGCAGGACGCTGGTCCACGGAGCGATTCAGCTCTCAGAAAATGCTGAGCCGTGAGAGGGAAGAAGTCAGCTACACGCATGATCGACATCAGCAGTTCTTGAAGAAAGGAAGAATAGGTCTCTTTTAGCACCGCTTCCAGCATCACCACACGCCTCGCCCTCACGAAGACTCACCGATAAGAACTGACCACGTCCTTTCAGCTAAAGGGAGTAAAAACAAGTCGAGGTATCGGATTTATCGTCAGAAGCCCTTCCGTTAACGTTGACGAGAAAGGGGTAAACCGCTTTTCGGTCGGTCTTGCAGCAAATGGACCAGGGGAACATTACAAATCGAGTATTCAGTATTTCTCGTACCTTTGTCTGACGTCTCCTTTGACTTCTAAGTAACTCAGAAAGAAAGTAAGACCTTGCTCTCTACCGGCCGAACGTAGAAATCCTTCGGATGCTTCCTCCCGTCGGCGGAGTTCAGCTTTTCGGGCGACGCTTAGCCTGGATGAACTCGATGACAACCTTTTCAGTCTCCGCCGAGATTATCTCTCAGCAGACTGACGCATTTCTAGGAGTATCGATTGGTAATCAAAAAGTGATCATCAGACTTTCGCAGGGAGCGTATAGGAACAGTCTTATTCGACTGTCTGTGACATCGCGATAAGACTCTTTCTGCGTATCATCTGGCCTTTCACCGTCAAAAGCTCGGCCACCCAACATCAATACCAACGTCACTCCTGGCCCTAGCCCCTGGTATACGCACAGGCAGGCTGTCGTGTTACGATGTGCTGGATGCTACACGAAAGAGATGGAGAGACCTATTAGTACCCTAGAACAAACGCTAGCAGTGGTCGCCTTGCTCAAGCTTCTTACCAGACCTGTAGTGGACTCGGGAAAGGGTGCTTATGTAGCTGGTCAGGTGAGGACAGCTGATATACTGGTACGAACATTGGACAGGGAATATGGCGGATCTGGTCACCGAGTTGGCATCGTCAACTGGCCATTTTCAAAACGCGCGGTTCAACTTGAAGGCGCCCCCCCTCGGAAGATTCTGTAGCAGCACCAGGGTCAAGAGTGTCTTATAGATACGAATCAGTAGAGACATAGAGTCATGGTTGGACTTCTTCGAATTGTATGACGGCTTGAAGCCATTGCAGGTAGGACTGACGGTAATCTTCTTTCAGGAAAGGCTGTGATTGTGAATTTGTGAGGAAGAGTCGCCACCACGCTCGCCGTCGCCGAGCGTCATTTCGCCTTTCGCTTCCGGACGCGGCTGAAACTCGGTCGCGATCGTTTTTCACCTTTTGGCCGTCAGTCAGCTCCAAGAATTCCATCATCTTCGTCGTCGTCGTCGGGAGGATCTGCAGATTCCCCAAAGAATATCACGCCCATTCATCCACCATGGCATTCACATCCTTCCTGTCTGACAAGCAGAACTACACCGGCGCAGCCCAGTCCGCTCCTCAGCCGGCAACGTCGTCACAGCTCTTCCAGGACGCATCCTTCAGCTCGTCCTCCTCCATCCCGACCGGCGCCGCAGAGGCCTCATCAACCCCAACGCCATCCCTCCCAAGCTCATCAGATCTCTTTGCCGCATCAGCATACGACCCGGCAAAACTGCACCCCTTGGCTTCGTTGGGGGATAACCTGGATTACTTGGCGCTCGAGGATGCAAAGGTTGCGGATCTGCCGGGAGCAGGAAGTGCGCTACCGAGTAGAGGATGGTCGGATGAGCTGTGTTACGGAACGGGGTCGACGTATCTGAGTGGTCAGTACGATCTCGTGAAGTGCGCCTCGTCTTGTACTCATCCGTTTCTCAGGTCTTGTTCTCGGTGGAGCATGGGGATTGAAGGAGGGCATGCAGCGGCCGCTGGGATCGTCGAGTTCGATGAAGCTGAGGATCAACAGCATTTTGAACGCGTGTACGAGGCGTGGGAGCTTTTTGGGAAACAACTTGGGAATATTGGGTGAGTCTCGCGTGGCATGATTGCACGGCGGTGGAACGGTGAATGGTAGTTTGCGTTGCTTTGTCGAGAAGACGAACCCGATCTCGGGACAAGATGCTCGTATGAAGGCGGTTGCGGAAAGTGCAAGGAGCTTCAGAGTATTCTCAGACGGCTATTTTGTTGGGAATCAGGTCGTCGTAGGATGATCGATGAATTCAGGCTCGGAGCGAAGGAGTCACTGGCAGGCCAGTGCTCATCGATGGTGGCCAGCCTCTCCGCATGCATGTCCTCGCACGATGACGAACGCCGCCGACTCCTTACTGGCACGTCAGCACGGAACCGAGGATAAGCGAATTCACCGAAAGCTGTTGCTGCAAAATCAAAAGGAGGTCCCTTGACCGATCTGATCCGTCGAGGGGCGTATTGAGTGGCGTAGGGCAGGAGATACTGCGCATGCCTATGGGCGTGCCACCGATAGTCAGGTGTCAGATATCGTTTGCCGTAGTCTCCTGGCGGCTCTTCGATATTTCGTGGTCGCTATGCTTCGCATCTCATTCAGCTTTCCACGCATCGAGGTAACGACGATGTTTGCCAGAAGGCGTTGGGAAAGTTTTCCTTGACAATACAAATCGGCGACCGCTCGACTCTGTCACGCTTCTTGGTTACATCAGCTGACTTTGATCTTTTCGGTAGCCTTGTTTTACAACGGTGTTAACTCGTCCATCGACGCCTACCGAGGAAAGCACGACACGTACGGTGCAATCGCAGCTGGCGCACTGTCGGGTGTCATTTACAAGGCAACTGGTACGTCTCATCGTCTCTTTTTCTGCTCTCTCCGCTGACTTTGTGTCATCTCGCAGCTGGTGTGAAACCGGCGATCGCAGGAGGTGTGCTCATGGCTGCTGCCTCGACGGTGTGGAGCTTTGCCAAACAGACTATTCTGGACATCGACTTGTAAAGGGTTGTAGGAAATACTCGGTTCACAGAATGCATGGCATCACTTCTCCTTGTCCGGAACGGGGTCTACAACGTGGACTGTCTGTGAGGAACCTTTGCGACGACTGTGAGTGCCACTCTGACGCCCAAGTTGAATCCGTCACTGGGCGTCTTAGACGTCAGGGTCTTCGGAGACTCCGCCACACATACCGCGATGCATTGTTGGTGCCATGCGTCCTACAATCGCGTTTCAGTCTACACACTGCGCAGATTATGGATTCAAGGCCTAAGCGAAACTTGCCTCGAATACCATCTTGTACAACCCGTCCTATCTCGTGTCCTTACTCCGTAGATGCTACAACTATTTAGATACCTGATTCTCGATTCCTTGTGCATAACAGATGATCACGTCCTTTGCCCGATCACTCCTTGTATCTGAAGCCAGGGTGGTTGTTTCCGAGTTTGTAGGCGTCTTCAGGGCGAACATTCTGCAGGTAGTGGTCGTAGTCGCCTCGTTCTCGCTTCTTGTTGTTGCTCTTGATGAAAACGAGAACTCCAGCGGCGAGCGATCCAGCGAGTAACGCCGCGGCGAGGTTGATAGCATTGCCAGTAGGATAACCGTTCCCTGTAGACAGAAGGAGAGGAGGATTAGTACGGTGCAAAAGGCTAGGCGAATAAATGGAGAGGCGGAAAAGGACGCGACCGAGTCATGAAGACTGACCTTTCTTGGCGTCCGTGGGCAGGAAACTCCAGGTGGAGATCAAGCCTCCACTAATGATGTGACGTGCATCGTCACGAGAGCAGAGGCGGAATTGCAAAGGACAAACAGTCGCAAGAAAAGAAGAGACACGCGAAAAGCGAAAACGGCAAAAGGCGAGAACGAAAAAGGCGAAACGTTAGTAAGCACTTCCGCCACGAGCGCAGAGGCGCTTCAACCCACATATTGCCCATCATGACAGTCCACCCTAAAGCTGCAGCCCTGCTGGTGTCGTTCGCGACGTTGATTGCGGTCCAGCCGGTACCTTTCGTCCAACATGCCAGAAGCAAATCAGCAACATGTATATCGTGTTTGAGAGGTCAATGACGAACAGAGAGGTCCAAATATGAAACAGCCACTCATGGCAAAGAACAAGGAGACGTATCTGGCCGTAGTGTTCTTCGTTGCCAAGAAAATGGCGAATCCGGTAGCCACCAGGGGACCGGCCATGCACAGAAAGACTCCTCGCTTCTTGACGCGCATGGAGAGGTACGGGACCTGCACAAGGGCGCATACTCTTCGTCAGTTCGTTGTGGGGGCGGTATCATACCAGACAGACTCACAATCAAGGTGAAACACGCTCCTACCACGTAAGGGGGCACAGTGAACAGCTGTTTATGCACCGTGGACTTGGTGGGGAAAATACTGGCGACAATGGTAGGAGTGAAGAAAGCCAGTCCTTGCACCGTAATGTTGTTGAGCAAGAACATGAAACCGATTGCCAATGTGGTCGGGGCGAAGATACCTTGCTTCACGGCCCGCGAGTTCAGTTTGTCCAGAACAACAGTGGCGCCGACTTGCTCTCGTTTGAGTCGCGCGTTCGCCAAATCTTTCTCTTCCTGGCTAAGCCATCTGGCGGTCTCGATACGATCTGTCATCAAAACATAGGACGCAATGCCGATGATGACGGTGATGATGCCTTCAATCAAAAAGATCATCTCCCATCGGACGACCGAGCCGATGCTGTCAATCTTTAAGATGCCGGAAGCTAGTAATCCGCCAAAGGCGCCGGCAAGAGGGGCACAAACTGGGAAAAACAGAGGCTGAATGAGTCAAAGCTCTTTCAATGGTACGTCCCAGAACTCTTTAGACATACCAATGTACATTGCGATTCTGAAGGCGAGTTCATCCTTGGTATACCACCGAGACAAGTAGTACGAAATCCCGGGCAACATGCCTGCGAGAGCGACATGTCAGCCAAATATGATCCGATCGACATGTTCAGACATACCGGCTTCCGCGACACCAAGCAAAAACCGGACGGCGTTGGCGGATGCCTTGTTGCGCACAAAGGCGAAGGCGATAGAAAGCACGCCAAAGGTAAAAGTGTATAACGGAATTGCTTTACCGGGCCCTATCCATTTCGTGAAAAGATTTGCGGGAATCTCGAAAATGATATACCTAGTAGAGAGGCGAGATGTAGATCAGAAACACTGTGGAGAGACATGAAGCAGAGTGACGCAGATGACATACGATACGTAAAACACTGAATCAAGAAAGGGGCCCATCAGCCCATCGAGACATGATATAGTATGATTGAAAGCTTACTGGACAAAAGAAGATTGTAGTCATATTTGACAAGTTTCAAATCTTTCTCCAAACCGGCTGGAAGAAGATTTCGTGAGCATTTCAGCATTTAACAAGGTTCGATCTAGAAGTACTTACCAAGACGTGCGTTACCGATGTTCGCACGGTCGATGAAGGCGAAGAGGTACTGCAGCGCGACAATCGGCACGATGTACCTGTCGATCTGTCAAACAGGTCAATCTCAAAATCTGCAAAGCAACTTCGGAGACGAAGAGGCTTACCTTGCGGGCCAATCTCCTGCTTGCCACTTCATCAATATCGACCAGGGGGTTGCCCTTCTCATCCGTGGCAAAGTGACCGGCGGCGGCAGCATCGTGGAGGTCGACGTGATGATTGGCGTCATACTCCATGTGCGAGACCTGCTCCTTCAGATCCACATCGTATGGTAGATTGGTCTTGGACATCCTGGGGGAGGAGAATGAATGGTTGGTGCACAGATCGATGGAGCTTGGCACTAGGGCTGATGAAGGGGTGCAACAGAATCTATATTTATAGACGCGTTGCGTCCTCACATCGGCGAAAGTCACCCCTACGATACCACCGCTGTAGCGGAATGCTCCGCCAAGCGAAGGCGACCGCACAACGGTCTGTAGGCTAGGTCGTAGAGAATCAGCAGATAATTCAGCAGCAGGTGACTACACGCTCCAGAGCGACCTGCAAGAAACGATGAAGGAAGACACGGGAGTAAATAGCAGTAAATACATCGCGTGTCACTCACCCGTAACCCCGTGGCTCTCCAATCTGAAAAGCGGGGTAGTCATCGGGTAGTAATAGCTGTAGTAACAGCTGTATTAACAGCGTTGCCTGATTCTTCCAGTTTTTCTACAAGCTACCAGCGAGTATCTCAAGCGAAATGTCGAGCGCTTCCAGCAGTTACACCTTCCCTACACTGATTCCCGATCAATTCCTGCATTTTGATGTATCGCATACCATGAGCGGATGGCAGCAGAGGGAATCGAGATGCCACTTCCATTCGGGGATGTGCTGGAGAGGGCGACACTGCGGCCGTACACGTAGCAGCAACGATAGGCTGAGGCGAAAGAGCAATCTGTAGCAGTAGGGCAGCGCTGCGCAACACAGGATCCACCGGAGCAGCTACTGGAGCATGACCCGTCGAAGCTGATAAGATCAGCGATCAGCTATAACGAGTCGTAGCCGGTATAGGCGACTACTGGTTCATCGTATCCGACATTCCGCGAACGGTAGAGGCTTGTCAGCTGTAGCTGGCCTGTCTGATGCTATAGCTGATACTCAGCTTGATACTCTCAGTGACAAGCAAGGAAAACCAGAAAATACAACAGAATGCAAACACATACAGTAGACGAAAGAACACAACAGCATCCGCTCTGCGGGATCGGCGCCTTGTCGTCCGTGACCGAAAAGCGGGTAATTCTGCGTACTGGCCTACTTGCTGGCTTACAGGCATGTTGCGTCTTCAGAGCTTGAAAGCATCCAGGCTGCTTGAGCACCCGAACAGCTCGTCCGAAGACAACTGTACGCCGCATCTCGGGTCGATCCACTCTGAGTCGGCAGGAGTGCAGGACCGGCATTCCGGAGAGAGGTGAGAAGGTCTACTTCTGGCCGCCTCGTCGAGCATCGTGGAAGCTATACCAGACCTGTCAAAGGCATATGTGAGTAAGTATACGCTTTCAAGCTTGGCTTCAGAATCAACCTCCATACGCTGCGTATATTGTAGCGCATCTCAGCGGTTACGACTGATCTTGGGAGCGGAATGGCGCTGTTTCGTACGCTCCGGAGGTTCGCCGTCGATGGCCATGTACCCAGTCCACACCCCGCTGGCAAAATCAGTCGCAAACGAACCGATGATCACATTCATTGTCTCACATATTTGATGGCTGCCGAACCTGATCACAGCCCCAGGGCGGTACGTCAGGGAAGCACCAACTCCAAAAAGCAATACGTCTCCTACAGCTTATTTACACTATCATATTTCACTATGTACCGTTTTACCTGAACCGCCGATGAGACACTTGTTGAAATGACCATAAGAAGCTAGTGCAAAGCAGGACAACTTGGGTTTCCGCCCGCACACTGCCCTCACCATAGACGTTGCCCCACACCTCTATACCCTTCTTTGATACTGAATTCAATGAATCGGGGAACTATGCTGGCCAGGTAACGAGCGTTCTTCCATAGCCGCAGGCCTGGAGCTTCGTGGACATTCTCCCTCTACAGGGAATCGACAATCAGGAATCTTGGCATATGTAAGGGCGAAAGTCTGGTCATTTGTCACGCTGCTCTGCTCGAGCACCACGAATGATGGATCAACGGTTTTGGATAGATGGTATACGTGGTGGTACACGATCTTCGGTGCTCGGTTGGTTATATCGATAGCCTGGTTTTGCCTGATTAGATCTTGTTAGCAGCCGTCACTCAGCCGTCTGCCTTGGGTATAAGCTACGGGCAATTAGCTTGAAGTGTTGTGGAGAATCATAACGATTGGAAGGTCGAGAATGACAAAGGTGATCTTAGCTGTGATCTTGCGAATCCAGACAGGAGCGATTTGCGCTTTGCGAGGCTGTTATCTTATTGATGCCCCGCTCCTGATACTCGGCCCCCGCTCGTTGTGTCTTACGAGCATTCAGTTTGGAGCGATTCCCCTCACTGAGCAATCCGGCTTCCAATCGATCAAGCCAAGCCAAGGCAAAGTATTCTACACGCTTACTTCGGTGTTGTCAAACCTTGATCTCTTGGAGCGAGGGGAGAAAGGGGAAAGACGTAGAAACTGGGAAAAGCGGGTTGGCGAAATCTCGTGCTGGAGATGCGACTTGCGATAACCCTATGACCAATCAGCTGACCAATTGGAAGCATGGCTGAAAGTATGCAAAGCGCGAAGAGCTACAATAAGGGAGAGAACGACAGCAAGCCAGTCCAATGAGCCTTTCCCATGAGCTTCAACAGCTGCTTTGTCAAGGCAACGTTGAGGAGAAACTCGTCGTTACTCGGTCGCAGCAGTCTCAGCAGTAACGTGAGCACTACTGAAGCCACTATTGAGCACTACACCGGCACGTACCCTAACATCCCATATTTCGGAAGCTGCCTGGAATCATGACGGATGGGGCAAGGTGAACTCGGCCCGCAAAGCGGGGACCCCGCTCGTTGAACCGAGAAAGAATTGCCGAGGTGATAGGTATAGCACGTAGATGTGGGTATGGGAATGCAATGTCTTCGGTATATGCTCCAGAGGAGCGCCAAGCAGCAGTGATAGCATGTTAAATCGGAGAGGAACGCCGTTTGCAAGCATGACTAGTGGCACGCTAAGATGGCCAACCCTCCTGTGTCCATGCTCTGCCGGATGAGCTGCCGGATCAGACCTTTCCGGGTCCATGCATGCCAATCTCATACAAGGTATATATATCACGATCACAGCGTTCCTTATTGGGATTATGAGTTTCGACTCTCGCTGAGTCATTCATGATGATCAGGACCGTTACGCTGCCCTTCTTACTTGCCGCCATTGCCGGAGCAGCGGCATGGAAAGACCAGTGCGAGCAGTTTACCGTCAAGTCCCTCGACGGTGTCCAGCTCGTGAAGGCTGTCTACTATGATGCAGGTGCACTGGTCAACCTCACGACTCCTCTTCAGAGTATCACGACTTCCCAACTCCCGGCATTCTGTCGATTGCAGTTAAATCTCACCACCAATCCCGCTACGGGCAAAGCCGCTTATTCGGAGCTCTGGCTCCCGGATGGTTGGAACTCGAGGACTCTAGGTTTCGGCAACGGTGGATGGAGCGGCGGTGGTATGTCGCCAACAAAGAAATTACCCCTTATGCTCATTGGATCGATCGATCGTAATAATCCTGTTGAATAGTACCCGTTAATGATCTCGGGTTGAATGGTGTCGCACAAGGCTATGCTAGTTTCGGGACAAACACTGGTGAGCGATCCGCTACTAACGTCTATTCCGCATGTGCTCAAGCCTTTGGCGTCACAGGTCATGATTCTCCTTCACGGGACGGAACATGGGGCGGGCCATACAACGACGACGGAATCATCGACTTTGCCTACCGAGCACTTCATATCACCACTGTCGTTTCGAAGCAGCTTGTGAACCAATACTACGGCTATCCGCACACGAAGAGCTACTACTTGGCATGCTCGACTGGAGGCAGACAAGGTATCAAGGCCATGGCGGCATTCCCCGAGGACTATGACGGAGTAGTGTAAGTCAACCTGACTCGAAGTCTACCTGCAGATCTAATCGGTCTTCCCAGAATTGGATCTCCCGCTAACGCCATGGCTCGACTTCAACCCTGGTCGATCCATCAAGGACTGAACGTTCAGCCTGTGAACTCTTCCCAGTGGATAACGGCTGGATTGTGGTCTGTCATCCATCAAGAGGCGTTGAAACAATGTGACGAGCTCGACGGCGTAAGTGAGATAGAGGTTGATGATTTCATACGTTGACCTCGTTGACATCATGCTTGCGTTCGCTGCAGGTGAAGGACGGTGTAATTTCGAACCCTGCAGTTTGCAAGTAAGTTACGGGGTAGCTAGTAAGAAATCCCATGACTAATTTACTATGTAGTTTTCAGCCGGAGCTGCTCACTTGTCGTCAAGGCAGCAACACCAGCGAATGTCTCAACCTCGACCAACTCGATGCTCTTCGAAAGCTTTACAGCGACTATCTAGATGCCGACCAGAACTGGATCTTTTCCGGATACGTACCTGGAGGAGAATTAGGCTACCCGACTGGTCTGGCGACAGCTCAACCTTTCCAGATTTCCACTGATTACTACAAGTACTTCGTCTTGAAGTGAGTGCGGGCAACACATCTCGGGTCTTTGAGCTTAAATCAACTTCCAGCGACACAAATTGGGACTTCAATACCCTTAATGCTTCCACGATAGACCTAGGTATCAAGCTTAACCCCGGTCAGATGGACGTAAGTCCCATGTAGGCTCCAGGTTACCTCTTTCTCTTACCCTTTTCTGCGTGCCAGACTAATGTCCCTGACTTGACGGCATTCTTTGCTCGAGGCGGAAAAGTGATCCAATATGTCGGCTGGAACGATCAACTGATCTCGCCAGGGAACAGTGTAAGGTGCTGCGACAGGTGGCTCTCACTCAGTCTGACTTCTTGGTTGGTGAAATAACAGATCAAGTGGTACAAAGACGTTTACGCTTATACCTTGGCCAACTCGGATCTGGACCCTGAAGAGCACTTCAAGCTGATTACGGTCCCGGCCATGGCTCACTGCTCCGTATGTCGGACCGGAACTGGAGCATTACTGCGATATTGACCTTCTCTCCGCTTGTCATACAGGGAGGCGAAGGAGCCTGGGTATTCGGAGGCGCTGGACAGCGTTCTACCTCTCCCCCGAGACAGCCTCTCCAGGCTGGACCGGAGTATGATATCCAGGCCGCAATGGTCGCCTGGCTCGAGAACGACCGGCCGGTTGATCATATTATCTCGACAAAGTACCGAAATGATAACGCTTCCGCTGGTATCAGCTTTACCCGAAAACTCTGTCCGGTGAGCAACATACGGTGTGTTGGCGTCGATTCTCCATTGACCCAGTATTTCCTGTTGCAGTATCCTCAACAGGCGGTTTACCAGGGTGGTGACCAGAACACGGAAGCGTCATTCGCATGCAAGTAAACGAATCGAAGTCGAGCAGGAAGGTAAAAGGGCGGTCAACCGGTACTCGTCATAATCGAATCATAAGGGTAAAGTAAATTTAGGAACTGAGCACATCAATGCAGACCTGCGTATAAGAAAGATAGTAAATGACATTGTTCGTAACATGAACTAGCCTCTTGTTAGCGGAAGCTCGTTGTCTTAACCGGATGCTTCAGACGATGCAACGGACGGAGCCCGAATAGTCGCACAACTGCTATGCTCAGCGAGGCTTACTGAGGACTACTGGGCTGCCATACCCCAATTGTGGCAGGACCTGCTCTGAAAGCCATACCGTGGTGGGATAACGATTGAAGCCGAACGTAGGTGAATGATTATCCCACAGGCACGCAACTGGCACAAAATCGATTATATAGTATTATAGGGTTACGAACAGACGAGGCTTGCTAGACGCCTCCGACAGGCTGGACCACCTGAGGATATGCCCGTTGTATTTCCTATGGCCATTCAGGGTCAGTATACGATCGCCCCGAGGTGGCACGAAAAACTCACGGCAAAGAGCGCTGGGCTCCGTTCTTGCAAGATGTACGGGTCTTCTCCGAGCCCGACAAAGATAGTGCTGACTCCGGCATCCTGTCAAGGTGAAAATTTAAAAAAGTTTCGAGCAGAATATGCAGGCGTGACTCACGATGGCACTAGAGACGGCCAGACCAACATTGAGACCAATCAATGCGCCGAAGAGAATGATGGGCGCTGTGTATTGGCCGTCCGCGTTATACGCCGGCTTGGTGTAACGAACCTTTTCTGGTTCGTCAGATACCGAAAGTTGGGTGATCGCAAGAAGGACTCACGTATAGGTAGGCGAAGAGAGCGGTCAACACTGTGAACGAGCATGGCATTAGCGCACGCTTTCCCAAGCAAAGGAAGCTCGAAACGCACAGCCGACAATGTAAGCACCCGTGGTGAGGACCATTCCCACAAGAGAGTCATTCACCAAAGCATCGATGCCTCGCTTCTTGAGCAGGTTCCAGGTGTCCTTGGCGGCGGGGATCTGCAGGCAGATAGAGGGTCAGCGAGCTACCAGTCGGTGGACGGATCTGATAGCATACATAAGGCTTGCCGTAGAGTGCTGAGGCAGGTGTTAGCCACACATCAAGAGATGTCAGATCGCAATTACTAACCGATCTCAATGCTGAACATCAGGAGAGAAAGCAGAGTAATCAGTAACTCTCGCGCATACTTTGACTTCCAGGCGTACTAAGCGTATTCTGTGACAAGACGTGATCAGCACTACGGCGTACAGAAAGCAAGTGAAGCACTCACTGTTGAAGTATTGCACCATCCACGAGAGGCAACTGATGCAGCATGTCGCGCAACAAGCCAGGATTGTGCCGACGACTACACCGTCGCCGTCAGTTCTGAATTTTACCCTTTCTCTGCGAGACTAAATTGTACTTACTGTCTCCCTCGTTAGCCTCATTCTGAGCTACCACCTGCATGATGGTTCGAAGGACTTCCAGGACCGTGACGATGAGTGATCCAAAGGCTATTGAACCAAGAGACGAAGTCGTGGCGCGAGTGAAAGACTTCAAATTCGCGCGTTTGGGCACTCCAGCGCCGTTTGCAGACCGGGGGCCGCTATAGTACCAGGAACCGAACGAGCCTCCCGCAAGGGTGGCTAGAACAACGTTGGCGATGACTTGAGATACCCAAATGTAGGCAAAGGTGGCGAAGAAGATCAATCCGGCGACTTTCGAGCCTGAACAAGAGTTGGTTGCGCACGCTGTGTAATTTTAGGTGTCAGCCGCTTCCTGATCGCCGCGGAATGATATAGGACATACCGGGACTGCCCGTGGTGTAGGTCACGTAGATAGCGACGCAAGTGAACGAGTACCAGACGTTCCATGCTGTTTGAACGAGCAAACCGATGATCGTGACAACGTAGACGCTAGAAGATTACCCGGAATCAGCACTGGTAGGGACAAATTTGTAGAACACGGCTCACCTTGGGTGGTGTTTGCTGACATCGACAGTAGTCTGGAACAGGATCTTGGCGAGCGGGATTCTACCAGAGACGATTATTCAGCGGGTCGATCCCTGTGAGCTGGTGACTAAACGAACCGCTTCCTCATGAACCAATATGACAAGACCGAGATGATAGCGATGATAAGGAAGATGATGGCGCCGCTCCAGTCTGGTGGGTTGTAATCGATGAGCTTTATGTCCTCACGAAGCTTAGCGCTGTAACGCAACGTACACCTCATGACAAAGTAGTCTGAGAATTAAGGAATGAACGGGTGAGCTTTGTACGAATTAAGCGATGGTGGGGAACTCACAAACGCAGACACCGATGTTCAGCACAACCGACAGAACGAGCACGATCTAAGGGGGGAATTGAGGTGTTTGATCAATGCCAAAAACCTGAAGCAGAAGCGGAGGACACAAACTTCAAAGATAACCTTCGTAAACGTCCTGACAATCTAGACCTCAAGCTCGTCAATGGCCTTGAATACCCTCGCTGCCGGTGAAGCTTACCATCAACCAGACAAAAGATAGGAAGAGCGCCAGGCCAGATGCAACGAGGAGGAGGTAAACGGTATGGCTTTGCAAAAAGTCAGCAAAGCTCGGCATCCCAGGCAAGAAAGAGCGCCCCACTAGTCAAGCGTCCGCGACGAGCCATCGATGCCACCGAATCCCCCACCGGCACCGTTGTATTTGACGAATTGACGAATGGTGATTGCGCTCAGGGCCACAAATCCAGCAAATACCGCAATGAAGCTGATGGACGCGATCGAATCAGATGCCGTAGAAGAGTCGAGGCAAGAGGAGACACTCACGCGATAGCGAAAATCGGATCGTTGAACCGTTTTTTTGGACGGAATCGAGCGCCCGTCTTCTCGTTCCCGTCCGATACGGCGTACTGTCCGCCATTCGGCGCAGTATTGCTGAATCCTTGAGTTTGAGGTTCGGCATACGGGGCAGTCGGAGGCATGGAGGGCGGAGCATATTGTTGTGGCGGAGGAGCATATTGAGGAGCGTAGGATGGTTGAGGAGCGTAACCCTCTTGGCCTCCGTAGCCCTGCTGAGGGGCATAGCCTTGCGGCTTGTCGTTGTCATAATACTGCGCGGCAGACATCTTGTCGTGTGATCGTCGACCGAGACGCAATCAAGCCCTCTTGTTGAGCGCCGATCCAAACGATTATCACAAATGCTCGATGACAGGTTGTTGGGCTGAACAGCTAGATGTCCGAAATACTCACTGTTTGTTTTTTGGGCGACTGCGGAAGACTAGCTTAGCGCCGATGACGGGATGCTGCCTTCATGTGGGTGACGCACGAAAGGGGAAGGAGCGAGCGTGATCGGCGGCAGGTTGCATCCGCCCTCTCGGAAACGTGCTCGGATCTCGGGATCTCGGCTTGGCGTTCGGGAGAAGCATTGCAAGGGCACGTTTCAGGTTGATGCTTCGACTGTTTTTCCATGCCGCTTGCCTGTATGTATGCGGACCCGTATAGCGCAATTCGGCGGAGGCATATCACAACGCTACGGCCCGACACGAACCCTGATTGGACGAGGTAGAGCAAGTGGCAAGTAACACCATGTCATCGACAGACGTTATTCCTCCATTGTCGGAACGCCTCGCCGAGACGGTCAAGGGCTTCTGGCATCTAGGCCTTACAGCATTCGGCGGACCTGGTAAGCGTCCCCTTGCGCAGACCTCTTGACCTCTTGACTCTCATTGTGTCGCTTATAGGCACGCACATCGTCATCCTGCAAGTCTCTCATATCACCCCGGACACACAATGCTCACTCTCCCCGCAGACGACGCCGTTTTGTGGAAAACCGAGCATGGGTCGACTCGACGACATTTGCAGACCTCTTTGCGCTCGGGAATGCCTTACCGGGACCGGGCTCGACTCAGCTGGCATTCAGCATCGCAACCGTTCGAGGCGGCATGCTCTGCGGCCTCCTTGCGTTCCTCTTCTGGTCGTGAGTCTCACAAATAAGCTTGCTCGAATGTGTACTGATGACAGTGGCAGGATACCGGGAGCAGCAGGCATGGCCGGACTCGCGGCTGCCGTTCGTTCGTTCCCCGATAAACTGCCGCCCATCGTTCTCGCGCTGTTGACGGGTCTGAACGCGTCTGCCGTTGGATTGATTGCGCTCGCGGCGTATCAGCTGAGCAATGGATCAGTGACGGATTCCGTGAGCAGGATCGTCCTGGTTGGATGCGCGAGTTTTGGAATCTGTTATCATGCGCCTTGGGTGAGTGTCATCCGTTCAACGAGACTACTTCCAGCGGGGAAAAGACGCGAGTATCAACAACCTGTGCTGACGCCTCTTTCCAGATGTACCCCGTTCTCGTCGCCAGCGGAGGCATCATCACCTTCCTGTACGACTTCCGTCACCGTCTCCTCTCCCGTCTTCGTCCCCGTCGACGCCGCATCTCATCCACATCCCCACCGCCTTCCGACCCAACACTCGAATTGCAACCGATGCCAAGCTCGCCCGCAACCGTGGCGGTCCCACCACTCGCCAAGACTCGTTCAGCGGGGGGACAAGAACCGGAAGAACCCAGCAAGAAACCCGGAGACGAGACGGGGGAGTCGAGTCTTCGCCAGCGACATCCCGTCGCCACGACCGTTGCCGTACCTGTCCCTTCGGAAGCACCGATCGACGAACGTCTTCGTACGCGCCTGATCGTTCCGCCTCCAAAGATCGCCTACACCCTCGGCGCGTCATTCATCGTTCTCATTCTGACGCTTCTGGTGCTGCGGGCAAAGTACCCCGTGGATCCGGTGCCCCGGGCGCTGGATTTCACGACTAATATGGTGATTGCCGGTGTGATCATTTTCGGTGGAGGGCCGGTGGTGATCCCGCTGCTGAGGGGATATACGGTGGAGAATGGTGGGTTCTTCTACTGGAGAAGCGAGGCAAAGAGGGTTCTCATTCGCCATGGAATGTTCGCGAATAACCAGGCTGGGTGAGTTCATCCTGTCTCGTAAAGCTACCTTGGCTCTTCTAACCCGCTCCGTCAGGTATCATCCCGAGACTTTCTCCTCGGCTTCGCAATCCTCCAGGCATTCCCCGGGCCAAACTTCAACTTTGCCGTCTACCTAGGTGTCCTATGCAACCCTTCCTCGCCCGTCCTTGGCGCGTTTCTCGGCTGGCTCGGAATCTTTAGCCCGGGAATACTGCTCAAGCTTGCGTTATTGCCGCTATACAACAGTTGGCGAAAAATTGAGGCGGTCAAGAGTGTGTTGAGAGGGTATGTTTTGACGAAAAGTTCTGGTTGCATGGAAGCTGATTGGAGTAGCTTGAATGCTGCGGCATCAGGACTCGTTTATGTTGCCGTCTGGCAATTATTCCTCGGTACGTCTCGACATACAACGCTCACAAATCCATCTAACCACCTGCATCCAGTCGGCTACATCTACCAACCGCCCACTGGTCCATCCGGCTCGACAACCGCTTCCGGTCCACTCACCTCGGACCCCTGGTGGGGCGTCGTCGCCGCATGGTCATTCGTCGTCACGCAGTGGTTCAAGGTGCCGCCGGCCGTATCGATCGTCATGGGTGGTGTTGCAGGGCTAGCATGGTTCGGTGTCGTCGGAGAGAGCGGCGTGATGCGGGGGTGATTCGTCGGCGGAGGAAAAAGCCAAAGCACAGTTATATCGCCTGTCCAAAGCATGAGAAGGGGTTGTATCATGCATATCGGGATGTCATACTGGCCGAAGCAATGACCGTGGGCCGATGACCACCATCGCCATCGGGGAGAAGCGCGATATCCCTAGCGCGTGTTCGTGATTTCTTCGATTCCTGCGAGTATCCTGGAACGCGAATTACGTCATCTGACATCATCCGCTGCTTCTTATTCCTTTGCTTCCCGATGAGATCGCTCGGCGAGACGGTATATAAGCGTCCTCATTCAGGTGCAACCAGCCTTCCTCCCTTCATCCACCAACTCATACATTCACAACACAACAATGTTCTTCCGATCCACCACTCAAATCGCCCGAATCGCTCGTCCTGTCGCTACCCGAGGGTACGCAGACAAGAGTACGTTCCTCCGCCCTGCTGTCCTCTCCAATCACTGATGGCTCTTGCTTCCTTGTAGCCGTTGCTGAAAAGGTCGGAGAGACCGTCAAGAAGGTCGCTCAGACGTTTAGCGCCGATGGCGGTGCCGTGGGATCCAAGTTCCGAGCGGACGGCGAGGTCGGCCAAGTCGGTGAACAAGGTACGTTACCGTATCCTTCTCCCACGTCGAGATATCTAACCTCGAGACTTTCCGCAGTCGGCGGCACCTTCTCCGCCAAGCAGGGCGGCACTGTGGGCCAGGCGTTCGAGAAGGACGGCGCGATCGGTGGCACTGGTCAGAAGGTGTCTGACAAGGCGTGGGACGCTGGAAAGGAGATGAAGGGCGAGCCGATCAAGGGCAAGACCCAGTAAATTATCTGATGCGGACCACACTATCAACTTGAAACGTCGTTGTATAAAATAGAAATAACGTGAATCAAGCCGTCACTGCAATACTGCCTTTTGTCTCGTACTTTGCCTCCTGTCAGTGTCCTCCGTCGCGTAAAGGGCCATCATTGTTTCCTCGAAGAAAATGAGTGAACAGTGAGATGATGCACATGCGATTTTCTGCAAGTGCCTAACAGCCTTTGCGGTCGTCGCCGCTGCACGAAAGTCTGCAGATATTTCATTTGATTACGATCTACTACAAACTAACCTAAACGCGATTCGCTTCAACACCTTACATCTTGGAGCAGATCTCCTTGATCTTCTCGGACGAGAACGACTTGGGTCGCTCCAAGGGCAAGCCCAACGCTCGGCTCCAGATCAACTGAGCCATGCATCCGAGCGCACGCGAGACACCGAACAAGACGGTGTAGTAGTTTTGCTGGGTGAAGCCGAACGCCGTCAAGAGCTGACCGGAGTGGGCGTCCACGTTCGGCCACGGGTTCTTGGCCTTGCCGGCCTCGAGGAGGATGTTGGGCACGATGTGGTAGATTTGCTCGACGAGCTTGAACATGGGGTCGTTGGGCGTGTGCTTGAGACCGAATTCCCGCTGGGCGGTGTATCGCGGGTCGGTCTTTCGCAGGACGGCGTGGCCGAAACCGGGCCAGACGCCGGTCTTCAAGTAGTCCCAGACGTACTCCTTGATCTTTTCGTCCGAAGGGTTCTCACCGACGGCATCTCGCATCTTGTAGATGGCACGCAAGACTTCCTGGTTGGCCAAGCCGTGCAAGGGACCGGCCAAACCGTTCAAGGCGGCACCGTACGACAAGAAGGGGTCCGAGAGGGCGGAACCGACCAAGTGCGAGGTGTGGGCCGAGACGTTACCACCTTCGTGGTCCGAGTGAATGGTCATGTAGAGACGCATCAACTCGACGAATCCGGCATTGTCGCCGTAGCCGAGCATGGTCGCCAAGTTCCACGAGTAGTCCTTGGACGGGTCAATGGCGGCGACCTTGCCGTTTCCGTAGACGTTTTGGAAGATTCGACCGGCGATGGCGGGCAACTTGGCGATCAAGTCCATCGAGTCTTCGTAGATGGGCTTCCAGTAGTCCTTCTTGGGCGTACCCTCGGCGTAAGCCTTGGCGAACGCGGAGTCGTGGTTGAGCGCGGTGACGGCGAGCGAGAACTGCGACATGGGGTGCAACGTGTTGGGGCATCGGTCGATCAAGTCCTCGACAAACTTGGGCAATTCACCACGGGCGGCCCATTCGGCGGACAAGCCCTTGACCTGTTCGGGCGTGGGGACTTCACCGGTGACGAGCAACCAGAAGAGGGATTCCGGCAAGGGCTCGGTACCGCCGGGCGCGGCGGGAAGCTTGGCCTGGCATTCGGGGATGGTGAGGCCTCGGAATCGAATACCCTCGTCGGCGTCGAGGACGGAGGCTTCCCAGATCATGCCCTTGATGCCTCGCATACCACCGTAGCTACCAAACACGTCAGCTCCCCTTCAGGCAGAAACAGGTTTCCCAGATCCCTCGACTCACGCCATGTCAACGGTGACCTCGCCCAAGACCTTGTTACCGTGCTCCTTTCGGATAGCCTTGACATTCTCAATCTCCCGGGGGATGAGCTCGGACAATCGCTCCTTCAAGGTCTGGGCCTTGGCGGCGGTAGCGTATCCTCGAGCGAGGTTGGAGGTCTGGCGGGGCGGTCGTCAAGGTGGGCAAATACGACTGCAAGAGACGACGAAGACTTACTTGACCTCGGAGGGCGTTTCGGAGAGCGAGCATGATGTGATGACTTTTTTTGGGTACGAACAGACGTTGCGAGGGACACCACCCCCCTCGTCATCTCCGCCCTTATCGTCCACCTGAAAAGTCCCCCTCTCGCTCGCTGTCCACCGTGTGCGGGTGCGCCCGCGTGTGGCCTGCCCCCGAGCGCTCGCCGGCCGGCTGTCTGATTTCCCGCACCGCGTGTTGCGCCGCGCGCTCCCGGAGCTTGGGATTGCGGGAATCCTCGCGGGTTGCCGTAGCTGCTTCCGGGCAGCAGCAGCGCGTCGTCCGTGCGGTCCGTGCGCACGGGCGTCGCAGTGGATCCATGGTAATTTCCGATGACAAACAATCTACTCGGGCTCAAGAGATCATGAATATTCACAAAGTAAACAAGTGAAGCACATTATTAGCCAGCATACTCGTGCAAGTAGCCATCTCGATCAAAGCAAGAAGAGCAAGACGTCATTGGCCTTTTTCATCTAGCATTTCTACCAGCTATTCTACCGATACAATGCAAAACCTACCGCCTGCTAAGAGCGGGGTGTGGTGATCTACTACTACTACTACTACTACAATAGTGATACAAATAAGCAAGTCCATATAAACACAACCAGAGAGCAGAAACGAAATTATGGAAGAAAGGGCGCCGAGCCATGCGTTTGTCGAGTCGTGGTATGCTGCGGATACCGGTGCGCGTCCGAGTCGTCGTAAGAGTACAAGGGTAATCCAAAAGGTTGGAAGGAGGTCGCTTTAAAAGTCCTCGTCGAGCGTGAAGCCCTTCTTCACGGCCGAATGATCATTGTTGATACTCTGATTCACGCTCGACTTGGAGTACGCCGAGACCCGACTCTCGAAAAAGTTGGCCTTGCCCTGCAACGAAATGTTCTCCATAAAGTCGAACGGGTTGGCATCGTTGTAAATCTTTTCGTTACCGAGGGCGACGAGCAGTCGATCGGCGACGAACCGAATGTACTGGCACATGAGCTTTTCGTTCATGCCGATGAGCGAGACGGGCAGGGCGTCGGTCAGGAATTCGCATTCGAGGTCGACGGCTTCACGGATGATGCGTTCGACGGTTTCCGGGTGCGGACGACGCTTGAGGTGGGTGAAGAGCAGGCAGGCAAAGTCGGTGTGGAGGCCCTCGTCACGGGAGATGAGTTCGTTGGAGAAGGTGAGTCCTGGCATGAGGCCTCGCTTCTTGAGCCAGAAGATGGATGCCTGGAAGGAAGGTCAGCATTGGTCGTGATTCTTGTCACCGCGAGACTTACGAATGATCCAGAGAAGAAGATACCCTCGACGGCGGCAAAGGCGATCAATCGTTCAGCAAAAGTCGATCGAGTGTCCGAGATCCACTTCAATGCCCAGTTGGCCTTCTTGGCAATACAGGGGACTGGACGGAATCAGCAACAGCTCGACACTTGGAATCTCGACTCGACTCACTGGTCTCGATGGCATCGAACAAGTACTGACGCCTGGCCGGGTCCTTGATGTACGTATCGATCAAGAGCGAATACGTCTCCGAGTGAATGTTCTCCATCATGATCTGGAAGCCGTAGAAGAACTTTGCTTCGGCGCACTGAACCTCGGCCGAGAATCGCTCGACGAGGTTCTCGTTGACGATGCCGTCCGAGGCGGCGAAAAAGGCGAGGACGTGTTCGATAAAGTACTTTTCATTGTCGTTCATCTTGTTGTCCCAGTCGTGCAGGTCGGACGCGAGGTTGATCTCTTCGGCAGTCCAGAACGATGCTTCGGCCTTTTTGTACATTTGCCAGATCTAGAACGGATGGATGAGTACCGACGTGGTAAGAGGGATGACGACATGCTCACCTCTCGGTACTTGATCGGGAAGAGCACGAAACGACTCTTGGTCTCCTTCAGCAACGGCTCCTCGCTCTCGGGCAAGTCAACCTCGCCGACAAACTTGGTACGGTACTCCTCGAGTGGCTGGGCCTCAATTTCGGACAAGTCCTTGGTCTCTGCGGTAGTCTCGGCGGTGGCATCCTTCTTGACGTCGGTGGACTTCGAGTCGGCCTTGGCAGCAGCGGCGGCAAGCTTGGAGGTGAGGTTGGCGGAAGAGACCTTGGTCTCTGGTGACGCGAGGCCGATGTGGGAGAGGGTGTTGGCGAGGGGCTTGGATGGGGTTTCGAATTCAAGAGACATGGTGGACAAGAAGTAGGTGGTGGTGAAGTTGCTGTATCGAGAAACGGGGCGACTTCTGGTCTTGGATGGATCGAAGACGATACGGAAACCTGACGACGGTCGTGCGAGGTGTATATATACGCAGGATGAGGGAAACCTGCACGCGCTCGGACGAGGGAAAACAGACGCGTCGAGGGTGCAATGTGCCAACGATCAGGCATCATTCCACCCACTCGCGACTCGCGGGAGATTGTTTGATCGTGGAGCGCGATCTGGGTCACGTGACAAGCGCGGTCAGCCACTTTGGGAGGGGAATGCCCGTCACATGAGGATAAACAGCACATGAGGGTAGATGAAGCGGTAATCAAGGGCGTTTGTTCGCGTTTCAGGGCTTGTTGGGGTGTTTCAAACTGCAGGCGAAGGCTGTCTGGGATGATATTACACAGGACAGGCAGAATACCACATAACCCGGCGTTCTTATGATCGACCTTACCATGACTGAATCAAGACATGGACGCCTTCTTGTAACGTAGCGATCCAGCCCAATGGTTCTGGTTAGAGGGGTGAGATATCAGACCTGCATGAGAATATCAGTATAAATCTGCTCGCCTGTCCCTAACCTTGACCGAATTTAACCTGCATGGACGATCATCCAAGGACCATTAATCTTTCGTGCAACCTGTCAAGCGCAGCGGGACGAACCGGGTCCAGTTACTCGTATACGCCCCGCACCAATTTCCGAGTCAGGATTTCCTGTTCATCTCAAAGGTGATCAGATTGGTATATGTACATCCATTAAGGCAGCTCTTCGATACGCTGCCCTAACATTGCGGTTTGCTGTGTCTTCCAACTAGGTTCTCCCTTGTAGCGCGTAGAAACCCTCTGAATTATCACGAATAGTCAAGCATGTACGCACGCAGATCGCGAACAAAAGATTGCGCTGGCCAACAATGTGGATAGTCTTTGAAAGGGTCGACACTGATCTGACAAGGCGCCCTTTGCGTATGAGCGCTCCTTTGTAAACCCACCCCAGGCAGACACAGAAAGGCATTTGACCCTGAGACAATGTGGGCTTTGTACCCAGCAGAGGAGGACTTTCGAGAAGTCCCGAAGGAAGGCTGTAGATGCTCATCAGAGCCGTCCATGGACGCCCTGTACTTCACTTGAATAAAGGGAAATTCAGAAAGGGTTGCGGATCAAAGGAGTGCCAGGGGGCTGTCGTTTCGACAGGGATATAAGCAGCCTCGGATATGAATCGCGCTGTTGATATCGTCCCTCTGCTCCCTCTCTCTCTGCACCTCTGCATCCAGAAACCATCATGTCTACATACTCGGGAGTGAACTCTCTGTCTGGTGCTTCCGCGCGACCACCAACCGTCTTTACTAGGCGTGATGCTTCGCCTGGATGGCCTTCAGTAGGGGAGACTTTTTACATATGCGACTACGACTACAAAACTTCAGAGTGCATCATTTCGATCCGAGACCACGAAAGCAGATCCACGGAAAGGTTCGAGGCAGACAACGACACCGGGATACGGGAAGGTGTGGATCAGCGCTTTCCCGGAGTCGGGGACGGTACCCGCGAAGAGATTAAGCAGTGTTTACGATCGATGAGGGTCCGCGACTATTGCCGTTACGACTCCAAAACCAAGAGTTACGTGCTCTACAGGTGGATCGAGACCAAAGGGATGTGGGAAATCTCAAAGAAAATTTACCTGCAAGCCAAGGAGACCAGCGACGAGCAATTGAAAGAAGCCATCGCGGAGCATGTGCCAGAAAAGGAGGATCTTCGTTTGGTAGTTTTCGAGGAACTCCAAACGCTGAAGACAGAGCAAGAGAAGCTGAACAAATGGGCGGCAAGGAAGATGATCACTGCGTTCCTGGAACAGTAGAGCAACTCGCCACAGCGGTGAGCTCGTATACCGGTAGTAATGCGCAGCCTGTCAAGGCGCTGACGAGTCTCCGGCTTTCTTTGATGTGCGTTGTTCCTCCTTTCTCAATGCTGTCCACTAGTGTTAGAGCTTCCCGGGAACGTGATCCACCCAGTGCAGCTGGTAATCGCTTCGCTCGAAGATGTTTCCTCGTTGTATTAGTATCTGCAGTTTCTGGTATCTCGGTCTCATTCGCACAATGTATACACGAGGCTCTGGTCTTAGCGGACGTAACTCACAGTCACAGTGGCTTGGGGATCGCCTTCCTATCCTGTAAGGTCCTTGAGACGATTCAAAGAAAACCGCCCGAATCTCCAGTATCCTGCTGTGCTGAGACTCTGAGACGATAGCGAGCCCTTGAGTCGCTTCCACAGCGGATCAAAGCCATCTTTTTGCATTTATCACCTTCAGATGTCACACACTCTGTGCGTTTGCTTTTTACTTTTGAGCAAGCGATGTCTTGCAAATGTAGGCTCCTGCAAATACGACGGAAACTTGAGCACTACCGGCGCGGCTGTCTTACACATCGACGATACGCTCTAGCCATCCAGTTCTCGCTTGTTTCGGGCGGAGGGGAAGTGAGCAGAACCTCGTTCGCCCACACCTCGAGCGATATGCCTTTCAAGATGACAGCTCAGGACCGTTACGCAGATGCCATCTACCCTTCCGATGATACAGCGCCTACCGCCCCGCCTCGGCCATTCCCCACAGCGCCAACACCCTCTCCTCCACGCCCTCACCCGCCCACGTATACATCCCCTCCGCCAGCGCCAGATTCTCCGCCTCGGCTTTGTGCACTTTTGCCGCATCCGCCGCGGCGCCCATACCCATCGGCATCCCCTGCTGTGCGCCTCCCAGGGCATGTACGGCGCCCATATCGCGAGCGGAATCCGGCAAGCCCTCTTCCGGTGCTGGAAGGAGGAGTTTGAGGATGCCGTTGAGGCCGAAGAGGGTGAGGAAGTACCATGAGAGGGCGGAGACGTAGTGGACGGGCATGTCGGGTGTTGCGATGTCGCGTTGGAGCATGGGTTTGAAGCCGTATGTGAGGGGGAAGGGGAGCTTGACTATACGAGACAGAAGAAGGCGATGAGATCAGCAGGCAGGAGTACGAGCTGATGGTCAAACGTACTGAGAACGAATCCCGAGAAAAAGACATTGATCCACTGCATGACGACCATATTCGGAATCATCATCACTGCCTGCTTCTTCATTCCGTCCATCATACCCTCCATCTGCGCCGGATCCGCCAACGGATTCACGGGTCCTTCCGTAGGCTTCTTCTCGACGGGTGCACTGACCAGAGCGCCCGTAGATAGCTGCGTGTATAGTGTGTTGGAGAGGGAAGTGTACAGTGTGGGTGGTAACGGTGAAAGTGTTGCTGATTGACGGAGAAGCTGGGATCGAAGAAGTGCACGTCTGTCGAGAAACATTGAGCGTACGGTCCCTGATGTCGCACGAAGACTCACTGCTCCTTGACTGTGCTCGCCGGCTGTTTCTTGGGCGGAGTGTTGAGCAAGAGCGTCACGTAATGACGCAGCAATCCGATCAGTATCTGCCGCAGCGGGTCAGTCAAGGATTTCGGGCTTGATCGCTTGAGCGTACCATGACCAGTGTTATGGGAAACAACACCCAGTCCTATTTTGATATCAGCATATGTGCAGCGGAAAGAAGCGACTCGGCTTACCCTGATGGAGGGATCTAGATATAACGAATCGCTGTAAGGAGGCAAGCGTCAGCTATGGGCATGTTGAGACGATTACCCAAGACTTGCGCGATAGCCATCTTGAGTGAACCGGACAGCAGCGATGGTGATGAGGCTGAGATGATGACGGCGGCGGTGCGTGAGGCAATCTCAGGGCGAGGGGACTTGCTGAATGCTCGCGAGGTCGCAAGCTCGACCTCGGACCTCGCATATTTGCTTCCGCGCTCACGGTTCGTCGCCGACGAGCAATCCAAGCTAGCTTCCAAGCTGCGATACAGCGTGCGTCGCTCCGTCGACGTCGAGCATGCGACTTGGGCGAAGGCTTCACCGCCGTTGACCGAGCTATCGGTGAAGTAGTCTCAGGATAGAGCGTACATCGGAATCTTTCCAGTAACACGCGAAGAGACCGGTACCATCTCGCAACCCATATTCCATGCATTGATTCTCCCCCTCACGACCCAAATCTACCCCACAATCTTTGTATGAATCGCCGTGACGACCAGCTCCCCATCGCTCACCCTCTTCACCTCGACCCTCGTAAAGGCCATCCTCCTTCCCAACTTATCCACCACGCCTCGGATCTCGACAACTTCGCCCAACTTGGCCTTGTTCAAAAACGTCACATGCATATCGACGCTCGCCCCACTCCCACTGCCCATTGTCGCGAGCGCATTACCGGAAGCCCAGTCAACTATGGTAGCGCTGACGGACCCATGAATGCTTCCGACGGAATTCAGGTGTTCCGCAGCAAGGGTGAGGTGGCTTATGGAGGTGCCGCGGGTTGTGGATTGTTGCGGAACAAGGGAGCGCAAGAGGAAGCCGTAGATCGGGGAGACGGTGGTGGATTTGCGGTGGTGGGCAACGGACAAATCGTACGGTGTGTCTGCGTCCGGGACAAACGAGGAGGTTGCCGCGGATTGAAGAGGATCTGAAGACGCGTTCGATGTCATTTTGGACACGGTCGAATTCTGGGAAGAGATTTCGTCAGCACTGATGGATGTCGTCGGACTGCACTTACAGATAGTGGGTTCTCGTAGGCCAGATTCACGGGTCTCCGATATAGGGGAACTGATGAAGGATGATCTCTGCCGACACGCAGCTGTTCAACATGTTCGAGCAGATAGAAGATGATCGAGCAGACATCAAACGCGCTAACGAACAAGCCGAACGTCGGGTCACCCGGTATATTGCCAGATATCAGGGGTATTCTGCGGCTTGCCACGATGAGAACGTACGTCTCATCCTCTCTGAGTATTCCAGGTCTCGGGCATCAGGTCATATTGTATGGATTCCGCCACAAATATCGAAGGTTGCGCGCCGCAGTGCGAACTACCACTCATCGGCGACCTGCCGAATCGGACCGAAAATCCCCGTACATGGGTCACTCTGAAGCAGTACTGGTGCACAGGGATGATCGACTCGCGACATCTCCCGTGATATCGTTTTGAGACTATCAGGCCTGCTTCCTGGACCACTCGCAACGAGGCAGATCGTGTTCCGCCGTCATGGGAGACGCGCTCCCGATATTCCTGGTACTTCTACATATCGCACACAGTGTCATGTTGATGCCTTGATTGTCCATATAAGCGCACCCTCGCCTTTACACAACAACGAAGACCCATTACCGTCTCCTCGCCTTCCCACGCTGCAGCAACTCGTCCCTTCGCTCTTCAACTCTTCCCAAAAACGCCTCCTTCTCCAAGAACCCACCGCCATTCTCCCTCCGATTCGCCGCGAGCTGGTCCGCCAGCGCGGTATTCGACGCCGTATGCGCCGACCAATCGTGTGCTGACTGCGGACGTACGGTGTGAGTGGTTTTGCGAGGGTACAAAGAGGACAGACGTACCTTTTCGGTCATGCTCATTTTCTTGCCTCTTGATGCCGCGAGGAGCGCGGCGTTCATCGCTTCGAGGCTTTGTCTTGGTTTGCGGCGGAGCGGTGGTGGTTTTCGAGGTTGATCAGGTGTACTTGAGGCTGTTTTCTCAGCCCTTGATGAATCTGAGGGATCGGCGGATATTGTGGACGATGATGGTGGATCTGAGGCAGCAGTCGGTTCGGCTGCGCGGGGTTGCTCGTTCGCGGTGGACGCTTGTTCGATGGTCCCTGATTGAGCGGCTTCTGAGGTGTTGTCCGCAGCTCCGTACTTGACAGCATCAGGATGTGTTCTCGGCAATCTAACAGTCTCACTGCAAATCGAAAAGGAGGTGTCAAGACATATTCACCAGATCTGCGGATTCCATACCATCGCGCAACTCACTAGAGCGTCTCCCCGGAAAAGAACCTCGGCCTTCTAACCTCTACAAGCTCCTCCCCGCCTTTCATCTGCAGCCCCACCTCCCTCTCCCGCTTCGCCTCCTCCTCAACACCTAAAATTGTCTGCAGGTCCCGTTTTGCTTGTTCCGCCTTTCGCTGACGCTCGATATCGTCCTCTGGTATGGATTTGACGCGTTTCGAAGGATGACCGTTTTGCTCTTCGCCGTCGGAGGATGAGGTGTCCGAATCGGGGGATTGGGATCTACGGCGTTTTGATGTGCGAGGAGACTTGACGGGAGGTACAAAGTCTGCGTCGTCTTCCGAGAGGTCGTCGATCTGGTCGAGCAAGGTTTTGCCGGACATTGTTCCCTTCGAGGCCCTGGATAGAAGCTTGGAGGATGAGAGCGGAGCCGCCGTCTTGTGCTGGAAGATTGGAAGGGTATATAAACAGCAGGTTGAAGCGGTCAAGGGATTCTATTCAAGTGGAGACGTCCGTGATCAAATGTCTCACCCTGCAGCGCGGAATCAAGTGGTTTGTTCATCTTAATTTCGTTCAATTCGACAGTCCAGCGTGGTAGCAGTCAGCCCAAGCAAAACCCCCCTACACCAAGTTCGATTCGAACGAATGTTCCGCTTTTCGAAGGGCAGGAAGAGAACCATGGCTTCTCCGAATACTCGCATTCGTGTAAACCCCATGGCGTCTTCCGGGTCCGGATAACGCCACAGAACAAACGTGCAGCGCCATAGCCGAAATGGTCTCGTCCCGAATACATGCTTGAAACCAAGCGAGGTCGCGAAGGTCGCGAAGATTCTCTACCTGAGGCAGTGCAAGGTATCGGCCAACGCCTGCTCGTAAGACAGCGCATTAGAAAGAACCATCGCCGCAGGCGAATGTGCGAGGACGTTTGTGGTAGGGGCAGAAAGGCGAAAGCACGAAGAGGCACAAAGGAGGAATCAGGATTTGCAGAGGCGCGCTGGGTGCAAGGTGAGCCTCAACGATATGACGAGGCGGTGCAGCGGCCGTTCTCCATTGTTTAGGCCCTAGTCGAATCGATGTTGATCTTGCGACAACTTGGACGTTATCCTTTATTCAGATTAATATCGCTGAAATTGTGTGTGTGTCCGACGTCCTGTGACGTTGCACCGTTGACTCTCTATACATCTGCCTCCTTTGTCCCGCACCATGCGACGCTTTTTACCCTCCGTTGCTCACTATATATTCAAGCGGTGTGTGAAGAGTGAAAACTCAGAGACCCGTTTATCTACACACGAACATTTCAAACCCGATGTCTAATACTACAGATCAAATCAAAACACAGAACGGTGAGAGGCAGCGGCGTAACGCTCTGAACCCAACGTAAGAGTTGTGCTCGATAAGCCGCTAAGGATGAATCCGAATGTCTGATATGGTCGCGACTCGCATCCTTCTTGTCTTTCATCAGTGAAGCTGCGGAAGTGAAGGAGATTGCTGAGTCTATGAAAGGCTTTGAGGTGGATTTTACAAATCATGGAAGCGGAGAGAATGACACGGGATCAGGGGATATGAGTATTGCTACTGATACGGGCACGGCTTCCAGCATATCTGAGGAACCACCGTCTTTCTGTGGCCCTTCGTGGCACAGCACTGGCGATACTTCTGCCGAAGGAGGGGCATCAACAAGCAACTTATCTGATGAGACAGTGCCAAGTGCCCATGAAGAAATCCCTCTATCGCCTAAAGACACGAGTCAATTAAAGAATGAATGAATGAATGAATGAATGACTGATTGAATGACTGATTGAATGAATGAATGGCAGAATGAATGGACTATTGCATGGACGATAGCCTTCATGGTAACGGAATCTCAGTGTATGTTGCTCTACGTGAGTGAAAACGCGGCACGAAACGGCTACTATGTCGGCAATAAGCATATCAATAGTTCCATATGTCGAAATTGTCAAGACTGTGCCATCACGCAGCATATAGCATGTCGTTGGCATGCTCGGGGAATGGTAAATGGCAGTTATAATCCATACATGAAAAGGAGACGTCTTTGCTCGCCCTGACCTCCTGCACAGCTTCAATAACGCGTTTCTAGGGTTGATCTCGAAGATGGTCTGACCACCATCGAACCTATAAAAGATCACTGGAAATGATGGATACTTCCGCTGAGACTTACTGCCCTCGGCTCAGCCCTCGCTTTGTTGCACGCAATTGTTCTCAATTTGCGCTGCATCGTTCCTGTATAATTCGCACGAATGCATGCTACTTGCGGTCGCTCTCTTTCTTTGACCGAAGAAGAAACGCGCCCATCCCGATCCAATACCTCACTGCATAGGAGACCGCAACATACCTTCTCTGAGTACTCAGACCGCGCATGGTGGCGAATGTACTAAAGAGGTATCGAGTGGCGAACGAATTCCTTTTCACGCTGACAAGCCAGGTCTCTATAAGCCGGGGCGTTTCGGGCAGGATGGACATCACCTCATATGTTGGCGCTCGAGGATGCTGGAGAGGATGGATGGAAACGGGGTACTGCAACGAAGTGATCTTGGCAAACGGGCATATAGCCATTGGTTCATGAGGTTTGGTTTGTCCTTGCGCCCCTTCCTCATGTTCAGTTGAACATATGTTAGTGCTGCTGCCAGACAACGATCACCCGTTGGATTCTCGAAACTTGTATGATAAAGCCCAGGACAGTGTGACGCAAACGTAGAAAGACCGCTAAGCGCGAGCTCGTACGCCAGTCCAATCCAAGACAAGAAGCCTTCCACAACGAACAAATGCAACGAGATGTTATATGCATGAGCCAATCCTATCTGGGGAGTATCCTCGTCCAACGGAACGAGGGGTGTACCAACAACCGCATCTATCCACCGCTTATTGGTATCGAGCAGCAGCAGCCTGACAGGCCTTCAAAGCCTCTGCATAGAGGTGAGCGCCGTTTCCAACACGAAAAGAGACTAAACATACCAAGGTAGTAAGAACACGACTGGAAGTCGTTCGTGGCGTCGAGACATTTCGTAAAGTCCTTGGCCTCGATCGAGCACTGAGGTGCCTGCGCCGCAGCGTTGGAAGCCCATGCTTGTTGCTGGTTGACGGGCGCGGACTCGGCGGGAGGAGGGGCTGCCTCTGCTGGGCGGGATCCACCGAAGAGCCTAAGCAGGATCGTGAGCAATGGGAGGAGAACGAATGGAGGACTGGACTTACATGTTGGAGATACCGTGACCGATAACGCTTCCACCAGCAACACCAGCGGCGGTGCTAGCGGCCTGAGCAAACAGACCAGGTTGTCGCTGCTGCTGCATGCCAGCGGCAGGAGCGTGTGCCACGGGCGGGGCAGCATGCGTTGGGTACGCCGCAGTCGAGGCCTGTCGGGTCTGCTGGTGCGAGGGGCCCGAAGGAGCGGCCGGGCGAGCGGCCGGGCGGGAAGATCGTGACTGTCGGGGCATTGTGGAGTGGATCGTTGGGCTGGGGTGTCACAGATGGATGTGGCGGGATTTGTGGATGGATATTATAGACGGATCGCCACTTGACGGTGACGTTCCAGAAAGCGAAGCACGTACTTTCGATCGTTTCTCGGGCTTTCGGGGCGCACCCGAGGTAGCCGGATTTTCTCGGCTCTGCGCAAGCTGGGCCGTCGAGGCGCGTAAGCGTTTGCTGGACCGACTTGCGTGCGGTGACGTTGAGCAGGGTCGTGCTATGCTAGATCGCGATGCTCAGGTGACCCAAAAAAAGATACACGCTGCCAGGCCGAAGTTTCTGAACAGCGCTCGCGAGGCATGTTTCGCCGATGTATGACAATGACAGTACTGAAAGCTGTACGGATCAGCGAAGTCTCACAGCGCTGAAGGGGTTATATGTGAACAACAAAAACCTCTTCACAGCCTTCTCCCTTAGCTCAGTGGTAGAGCGCGTCACTAGTATTCTCCTTAATCGGTTCAAACGACCAGCTAGGGCCAAGAATTCGCCATGACGAGGTCAGTCGTTCAAATCGGCTAGGGAGAACTCCCTTTTTGCGCTCTTTGTTTCTCTATGGAACCGCGTCGATTCGAGGTGTCAGTCTAGCTGCGGTTTTCACGATTTCGTGGCGATTGGAAAAGTGCAACTGTTTTCATGGCATCAAAAGATGCGCGGTGCATGGGGAAGGTCGTCTCGGCTCAATCGGTGGTAGAGGCAACTGCTCCTACATTTCCGGAGGGCAGGTGCGAAAGACGGGGCTGGGATGAAGGCGAATTGCGCGATTTGAACACTTGCAGCCGGACCTTGCAATTATGGTCACCCATGGACCCCGTTTGATCTATATGGTACGACAATAGTCGTTTGCGCTTATCCGGAGCGACGCGGAATGACATGCAGCTGGTGCTTGCGATAGACGCGAATCAACGCTCTGGGAACGACCCGAGCGAAGAACAAACAGAAATGCGGCTGAGTCGCCACACTGTCATGCCTCCGCCATGACCATCAGGTCTCTGCCTTCAGTCCCGGCATCATCGCGTGCGCCATCTCGCGTAAAGACTGTCAAGCTCGCGCGCGATTCCAACGAGGCGACTATTGTTCAGTCGCGTTTCGGAGGACAAGGAGGATTTTGGGAGTAGACTTTGGAAAGTGGTATAAGGGGCAAGGAGGGAATCCCCTCGTGCCCCATCTCGAGTTGTATTCCTAGAGCGAATATTGATAGTCTAAAGGTTCTCATCCGGAGGACCATATCGCTACCTAATACAACCCTCCGCCCAAGCTCCTCGTCTCAGACTCAGTCGCGTTTCCCCTGAAACGACCGGAACCGTCAGCCAACCTTGGTAGCGGTCCTGACATACACCTTGGGAATGCTCCCCTCGACAAAAGGTCCGCCTGACGTGCCGGGGACCGGAAAGATAAGAAGCATCGCGCGACACGTTGTTGCTGGAAGCTCGCTCAGGCGTCCTTCCGAGCGCTCCAGCGCAAGTGCGTGGACTTCGGTGCAAAAGGCCTCTCGCCGTATAACTTCTACTCGCTCGCGAGAGAGAGGGAGCCAGCTAGAAAGGGACGCCCTTGCATGCTGCCCTTCTACTTCTAGTGACGGTGCGAGTTGTCGTTTGCCAGTTTCTTGGCAGACGAAGCGCATCGAGGAGGCCTAACCAAAGCTGTGGCTAGCAGAATCAATTTTCTAGTATCCTGCTAGTTCCAGTCGATCGGCACTCGAGCTCAAAGATACCTTTAGCCTCGCATCGGTTTGGCACGACTCAGTGACCCAAGCCTTCCGGACGCCTTTACGACCGAATCGCCTCCGAGCTGAAATCCTTCCGGTCTACCCTCAATGTGGAATTGGAGCGCCAAATGTGGTATCTCTTAATCGATCGGATGATTCTCTTAAAGAGTGTCTCCACTGACGTCTTGCAACACTGGCAGACACACAACCCTACAGTATGAGCCTAGTGAAGCCGTATATGCTGAGTCTCTAGAAAGTCCACCCCATTGCATTATCGACTCTGATACGATTGTAGCCTGCGTCTACCCTGACTGACCATACCGTCCACTCGACTAGAGATTTAACTCCGGTACTACGGGGAAACCGGAAATGGATACGGTCATCAATGCTGCATGCCCTGATTCCATACATTCCTAAATACCCTGAGCCTAGAACAATCCCCAAGCCGCAACAACCGCCACACCTCCACCGATCCACGAGCCTGCGCCCAACGACCCGGCATCGGAAACCGGCGTCTGCGTCGGCACCGTATTTCTGTCCGCGCCCGTCGTCGTCCCCGTCACCGACAACGACCCGCTCGCGGCCGACCTCGTTGCCGTCTGCGCCGCAGACGAGCTCGAACGCGTGACACTAGCTTGTGCACCCGTCGATAACTCGGGATCAATCGAGTCAGACGTTCCGTATACGTTCAAATAGTTGATCTCGAACTATCGAATGGGTCGGAACTCAGCATTTTGCGCCAACCAGGGGAAAGGGGGAAAGGGGGAAAGGGGGAAAGGGGGAAAGGGGGAAAGGGGGAAAGGGGGAAAGGGGGAAAGGGGGAAAGGGAGGGACTCACGTATGCGCGATCGTAGTTTCTCGAGTCGAGGACGTAGGTCGTGTAACACGTCTGAGGCGCCACGAGTGCCGGACATGTCTGCTGAAGGATTGTGGGGCCGCCTGCAAAGTCTCCGCACAACTGAACACGCCCGCCAGTCAG
Organism: Naganishia sp. PG3902-1; assembly: GCA_023628075.1. NCBI lineage: Eukaryota > Fungi > Basidiomycota > Tremellomycetes > Filobasidiales > Filobasidiaceae > Naganishia > Naganishia sp. PG3902-1. Next base: position 127,602 of record JAMALH010000005.1, read on the forward strand.
TTGAAGGAACCCTCGACGGAAAAACCGACGTACAGTAATATCGAGCGTCAATTGCTGGCTCCCAAAGTACCGATTGATATCGCATGTGCTTCCCGAATAACTCGCAGACGGTGTACCGAGCGTCGTCAAGTCGATGCTATCCGCCGCGGCACCGAGCGCAGAGGGTATACTATCCCGACTGAAGAACCAGATGTTGATTCCCGACGTCTAGCATCCCAATCCGCATCAGCTATCGTCCACGCACTCTTCGAACAGGGAACGTACTTCGAACGCGGCAACGTAAACGCCTCCTCCATTCGCGTTGAATCCTTCCCCGGCACTCGCGCGATTCGCATCCCGGACCGTACATCCGCTACCCGAGTTCTCCGCCTGATTACAGGAAGTGGATCCAGCCGTGCCGGATTGGCCGAGCGTGGCGTTGGGACTCGCGGTACATCCGGCGGTGGTATGAAGGGCGTATTGGTTGGCGGACTCGTTGTTGACGACTTCGAAGATATCTATCATCACATATCAGGCTCAGCAACAGCGCTTCTCAGTGACTTGCGAGAGGAGGGGAAGGCTTACCGATCTCGCCGTGTTCTGGCCATTGCGTGCCCTGCGTAAACAGCGCCGGCCAAACGGAGCACCCAACGGGGACATGCGTCGCGTCCATAACCCATACCGTCCCGGGCCTGTAGTAGTTCTTGGAGTAGAGCTTGACAGAGTTTCGTTTCTCGTTATACGGGACGTCGGTGACTGAATTCGGATCCAGATGAGGACGCGTGCGAAGAAAGGGAGGGAATGGGAGGTGTGCTTACCGTTGTCTACCTTGAGAATCGCTCGTCCAGCGTCATTGACGTACGCTACATTTGAATCAGACTTCCAGAACACGTCGCCGTTCGCTATAAGCCATCATCGAATAATCAGCAATTCCTCACAGACTGTAAAAGCGGGAATCCTATACTGACTGGTATTATCATATCCAGTCGCGAATGTCCATCCGTCAAAGAACGAAGTGCCGGCATGACTGACGACGAGATCGTATGCGGCTGATGCGGGTTGGATGAGCGCCAGGGCGAGGGCGGCGAGGGGTAGTGTATGCGTTGATGAGATCATGGTGCGAATCCTTGACGACGCGTTTGCTTCTCGAGAGAATGAAGAATGATGGAAAGGGCAAACGAGCGTGTGGTTTGCGAGCTGGTTTGCGTATTGGAGTTAACAATGGAGAGCGATCCGCCGAGGAGAAAGGGAACCCTGATGGATGGATGGCCTATTCCAGCACTAGTGCCTTTCACCACGAACAAACAATAAACCCATCGTCCCCTTCTTCCCGCTTGTTTACATTTCGCTCATTCGGCACCTCGGGCAGCACCTCGGGCTTTTCACGCTTTGCATGCGCGCTCACTCGGCAATCTCCCGCCGATCCGCAGCGGAAACAAGCGCCAAAGGAGTTGCCAAAGGGTTAGCACCGATTAGCATTAGCAGCTGATGAGCGCCGTGGTTGTGTGTCGATAGAGTCAGTAAATGCAAGATGTCATCATGGAAGCTGTTGGGGGCGATCAGAGGGCATTGCTAGATCATCTTCCAGTGATTACGAAGGCAATGTCTTTTCGTATCGATCGCTTGGGCAAAACGTGGCTGTCACGAAGAATACACGCTTTCGCGACCACTACGATACACAATCTTCGCGGCACTCGTGTACTTTACCCTCTCTGCATATCATATAAGCAGGAGTACATTCATCTCGTGCTACTGCTGACAGCTACGAGCCGAACCACGCCCGGCGTTCCTATTTCTAAACCTCCAACCGACACCGCCTCACCGCCTCCAACTCCGCCTCCTGCAATCCCCCCGCCATCTGCCTCACATACCCCTGAAAACCCCCAGCCGTAACCCGCTGCGTCCTCCCCGTCCGCCGATTCACCCTCGACCGTCCGGCCTGCGCATCCGCGGCGTCTTGGGCAGCGAGTATATCGTCGATGCGCGTCATCCAGGAGATATGCGGGATGTAGTCGAGGAATAGGGAGGGATGGGGGAGGAGGTGTGAGTCGAGTGGGATCAAGGGGTCGAGGAATTCGAGGACTGTCTTTTGGTAGGTTTGTCTGGCGAGGATGCTTCAGTATGAGGTGTTCGTCGAAGTGTAAATACGTACCTCGCCATGCCTAGATTCTCCACGAGCGAATCGTCCACCCATCCGACTCTACACGCTGCACCGACTGCGAGATCCATCGCCGCAGAAGCCATCTCGTCCTCATGCGACAACATCGGCAGAATCTGGCTCTCCAGCCGGGGGAGAGGCTTGAGCATCGCATGAAACCCGATTTGGTCATCCTCAGACGGCTTGTAGTGGTCAGGGTCACACAGCTGCAAGCAAGTGAATGAGCGATGTTTTCACCGCATGACCGTTTCCAGGAAGATACCTCTATGATCGCCCGCGGCCTCCTGGCGATTCCTGCATCAACGGAGGAAATCACATCCGTCATACGCGCGACCTCCTTCATCTCCCCCAAGTCCCCTTCGGGGCCTCCTTCACGCATCGGTGGCGGCTTGACGCGCTTTGCACATTTCGCTTCCTTTCGGAAGCTGTGCGAAAGGTGAGGGCTTCCGCCCACCTCCAGCTGCAACTGGCACAGCGCAGCACGCAGATCCACACCGAGAGGCCATCGATCCGTTGGCGGAGGCAGCGGTTTATGAAACACGATAGAGTCCATGCGGTGAAGCTGACAGTTCTCAACCAAAGAGCGTAGGTACTGGCCTGACACCGCTTCGTGTTCCGCGGCGGCGATGCCGGCAAGCAACGCTTCCGCGGCAGCAGGTTCTGGTGGCGAATACAGCAATGTAGTCTGCAGCGCAAGTTCCTCAAACGGAATCATGGACAAGTCTGACCCGCGGTCAGCCGGGGTCCTTTGCAAAGGAGATCCACTCACCGTTGCAGGTCATGATCACCGGCCTCTTGGATCCCTCGATCAACGCCACCACGGCCGCCCAAAATCCCTTGTCCTCCTCGAACAGAATATCGACTTCCTCCAACAGGATCAACGACTGCCGCACGTCCGATCCGCCAGTCTTGCTCTCCCTCGTCTCAGCCGGAGCCACAAACCCGAAATCCCTATCCTGAGGCTTCCGTCCAGGTGAATCCGTCAAGTCCACGGGAACCAATAGAGCAGCATCTCCGCTCTTTGCTTTTCCTGGCATTTTGGCAAACGCCTGTAAGAGCGGATTCTGCTTCTTCTGCGGCGCGGGACTCGGCGGCATCGCTGGGCGTCCTTTTCCGACCATATGATTCTTCCCTACATCGCCGACGAGTTGCGAAAGACTGGCGCCCGAGCGTTTACCGATCCCGGGATAGACTTCAAAGACTTCCCATCCTAGTTCCGTCGCCGCTGCGTATATCGAAGCCGTCTTACCCGATCCATACGGTCCTTGCAGCAGAATTGAATTCGTCAATCGCTTCGAGAGGTCCGGATACCCTGTCTGCTGTGCAGCCTCAGCATCATCGACTGCCTTGTTGTCCTCGTCATCAGCAAAAGCGCGAATCGGTTTGTCATCCTGTACGATCCAGTCGTCCTCCCTCGACTGCCTCTTGCGCGTCTTGATGACCTTTCGCTGGACGTGTCGACGATCCTCTGGTACTTCCCCGCCAATCCCAATGGCCAACTCTCCCAGCCAATCAACGAGGTATTTGGCCGGAACTTCGTTGCCAAGCACTTGTGCGTGATCGAGCGGCCGATACTTGTCGATCCAAAGCTGCGTCTTGCCGCCATTCGTGGCCTTGTCTCGCAGACTCGTGATCGCCGGATGTTGGGCATACGTGACCACCTCGGGCGGTTCATCAACTTGCTTCGACTCTTCCGCTTCCTTCTCGACAACGGGTTTCGGCAAAAGCCTCGCCCAAAAGCCCTCATCCTGCGCACCACCCATCCTCCGCCTCGCCCGACGTGGCAAATCCAACCGCGGCCGCTCAATCGCATACTCGCTCGGGACCTCGATCTCTTCCGCGCTGGGCCAGAGAGCATCCTTCACGGTCGTCGCGTGCTGGGCCCAGCCCGGTCTGCCGATCGTTGATGTCGGCACAGGCGTGAAGAATGGATTGGCTGTCTCGGTGGAGCCGGGTTGGTTCTTTTCGTGCCTTTTGGATTTGAGGCTGAAGATGCTGTGCACGGATTGAGCGACCGTTGATGGGGCAGGACCTTGCGATTCCAGACCGGCAATCGTGGCGCTGGAGCTGACAGCTTGATCCTGCGCATCACCCGTCTCCCCATCTGTCCGTGCCAACAAGTCAACATTCAATGACCCAGTTTTAGGCCTTGCAAAGAACGAATGTATCGGTTTCTCCGGGGACGACGGATTCGCCTTCTTCTTCACAGGCGGCATCTCGTCCTCGTCTACCTGCACGGCTCCATCCCACATGTGATCCGCGCTGCGTGTGCCCTTGACTCGGTTCCTTCCGACAGCGAGAGACGCTGTTGAACCGTTTCGTGAAGGGCCCAGGACGCGGACCTCGTCTTCGTCCTCCGTATGCGTGAGATCAAGCTCTTCCGCCGTCGTTGTCGTCGAGGTCTTTGGCGGACGTCCACGGCGCTTTGGTAGGCGACTGGCTTGAGAGGTTTTCGGTTTAACGGGCGAGGAGACATCGATGATTTCTTGAGGGGCGGGCTGAGGCTGTTTTCGTGGTCGGCCGCGTTTCTTCGGCGCTTCGAAAGCTTGAAGTGTTGACTTGGAGGAACCTGCTATGAAACGCAAACGTCGTCTAGCCTTGAAACAATAAGCACCTCAACAACGCACTCACCCATCATTCCCTCCATCCCATCATCGACATCCACATTTACCGCAACAGCCTTTCCCTTCGCCCTCGCGGCCTTCTCCTCCATCTTCTGCTTCTTCCGCGCGGCTGCCTCCATCTCCCTCATCTCTGCATCCTCATCCGTAACCTTTCTCCCTCCCGTCTTCTTCCGTCCACCTGTCGTTGTCCCAGCAGTCTTGCGTTTGGAGATCGGTTCGACAACGGTTATTGAATCTACGGACGTATCCCCATCTGGCTTTCGTTTTGGCTCATCCGTTGTGGAGACACTACCGGTTACCTCTGTTGCACTCGGCCTCGAGATGCGCGAGTCCCCGTCGAAATCTCCTTCCACAACCGGCGTCGGCCTCCCAAAGAAATCCCGGATACTTCGTGCTGACTTCTTTGGCGGCAGTCTTGATTGTTCATCTTCAGTCAGTTCGTCCCTCTCGACGGATAATGGAAGCGGCTGGGGTAGCTGTGCCGGCTCGTCGCCCATCCCGCGATGTACGTCGTATTCGGGAATATGCACGGGCCGCGCCATGCGATGTCTTGTAAAGTTCAGGATACGTTACACCTGAATGGACGCTCGGAATCGCTCGATCGGCTAGACTGAACGGACGCGTTCCATTCTCCTTCATGTGCTATCATCTCGAGCGAACGCGGATTGAGCTGCATCAACGGCGTTCGTCGTCACGTGATGGCGGCGTTGTGGCCGTTCGAGCGTTCAAGGTAACTTGTCGCGATAACTCATGGGGAATGGGTTTGATACCACCATGCTTCGCCTTCTCGATATCTACCCTGCGCACCCAAGCGCTGTATCTCACAAGTCTGAGTCAGAGACCAACGTTAACCAACGGTACACCGATTCCCTGTGATGGATGATGACGAAGGGGGATCTCTCCTTCAAAGGACGAACCGCCTCACAGCTGAGACGTCGAGGATGATCTCGACAGCACCAAGGCGACGAGCATTGTTGAGATATCATACAAGGACCGATCGACCAGGGACGGACCTAATCCGAGCGCTCGCAATACATCGCATGCTCTTCCCTCGACCCGGAGAGGCTCCAAATTGGACACAGCTGCATCAAGATGCTTAATAACGCTTTGAAGCCGAAATTGCGTGAGCTCGAAATGTGCCCAGGGGTTCAAACGTCGTCTCTGATCTGTCCATCATAAGTGCGTATCGCATATAATGGTCCGAGCTTCAACAAGACGGATCGAAGATTTCTAACCCCTGGTTGACCTCAGAGGGCACGCGAACCATGTAGACTGGATCCCCGTACGATCAAGTACAATCCGACGAAGCAGGAATACGGCGAAGATAGACCAGAATCTATGCCTACGAGCCTGCCTCGAGCGGTATCTAGACATCAGCTCGTCTCGTCCGCCAAGATCTCGATTCAATGGATGCAGTGTTAGCCCCTATTGCGTTATAGGGGCGCTACTTGCCGACTGCTAGGCAATGCTCCAAAGGAACAAGTCCCTAAAACAAAAGTGTTCCGCATCTGATCATGCGTGGATGTTCGAGAGCTGGCTCAACAAGTTGTGTCCCGCCTGGAAGCACTTTGCGTGGACAGCGTTCATCAACTTGAGCGCTCGATGTTTACCCCTTTGAACTCACGATCTCACATGCACACGATGCTGTACGAGTGCCGTCATACCTGGCTGAGAGCATTGGATGCAATCCCAAGCTTGAGACGGTATACTTGAACGGTATCTTTGTCCATCCCGGTGATCTGTCACGCACAATGAGGAGCACGGCAAGACGCCAGGCGGCCGCTCCAAAACACTCGAGGTGCGTTATAACTCGACCCCGGTTAAAGAGTGTGCTCTGCTGCATACCGACTTCTGCGGGCTCAACTTCCGCCATATCCGACATCATCAGGATCGCGTCGAGCTCGAGGGGTACTATCTTTCCCATTTCCCATCTCCCGTCGGGGAGTATGCGAAGCTGAGTAGCGAGATGTGTACGCGTCCTTGCGCATGTGCTCAGGAAAGGTGCCCCGAAGGCAAGCCTGGCACAGATGGACACTGAAAGAACAGATCTATGGTACTGGGTACGACGAAGGTTATTATTGTTGTGATATGCGGCTTTGCAGCCATTTGATTATCGTAATATGTGACATTGTGACATGAAAGAGAGTGAACTGCAATCCATTCTAGCCACATCGCTACGCTACAACAGGACGACGATAGCGCGTCCACGGCAGCGCTTTATAAATCATCCAGGCCAGTCACTTGTCGAAGCGGGTCCCGGCATTGCGGTACAGCGATTTCTGTTATGCGTTATACAGCCGGATAGCGACTATCGATGTCGAGAAATGCTTGGAAGCTTTGTCTCGATACCCGGTCCAATGAGAGAGGCGAGACACTAAAGTGATCTACCTGAGTGGAAACCGATATGTAGGAAAAATATGCTTCTTAGTTGACTAGCTTGAAATGCGCAACATGCGCAAGAGGGCCTGAAACCGACCTTGCCCGGGGGACAGCCACGTCAAATGGTCATCGTATTATACGGCTCTTTCGCTCTATCTGAGACATTCCTATCGATACATTGTCGCAGTCCCAGTGACACACTATTTCTTCTCTACGTAATCTCCACGTATCGCGACCTGATATTCTTCTTCCCAGCCGTACCCTTCCTTGCTGCTCCAGCAGGTGGCAATGCCAGCGCATTCCCCAACGGCGGATCCCCGACATTGCTCGAAGCAGGCCTTGAAGGCGGCGTTGCCATCCCTGGAGTTCCCGGCGCAGATCGCAATGGCGTGATTCCTGGAGTAATCGGCGGCGGAATGGCGCTTGATGGGCGGGACGATGGTGGCTGGGCGGAGAGTGTTCCCGGCGATGGCACTGTGGTTGGTGTGGCTGGTTTGGGCGTCGCTGCGGCCCGCGGGGGAGGAGGAGTCGCTTTTGGTGCTTCAGGGACAGCCTATACAACACGACAAGTTAGCATACGTCATCCGAGTCAAGATCGCGCTCGTGCGTACCCCCTTTGTCACCCATCTCTTCAGCTCCTTGTCATAATACATCGAACTCTCATTCCCCAACTTTGCGCGCACAGGTCCAGTCGTCTGCGCCTCGGCTCCGCCCTTGCCCCACAGCCTGCCCAACCACGATCCGCCCGAAGCGGCCGGCTTGGGTGATTCCTTGGGCTTCTCGGGCTCATCCTTAGTCTCGACTGCGGGACTCTCCTTGGGTGGCGGTGGTGCGTAGTTCGATGTCGCTCCCGAGGCAGGGGCAGCAGGTCTCGCGGCAGCCTCGGGAGCAGGTGTCGGTTTCTTCTTGGTCGAGCTGTTGCCCAGACCAAGGTCATCCTCATCCTCATCGCCAAAGTTATCATGTCGATTTCCAGAAGACTCATATGCAGCCGGCGGGGTGGGCGCCGCGCTCGGGTACATAGAAGCAGCCGGAGTGATAAAGTTGGCCATCGGGTTGATGAAAGACCCCGTATCCATCTCCGCCCCAGATGCGGATTCCTGCTGATTCGTATCCTCAAAGGTGTAGCTTTGTCCCCATGAAGGAATTTCGACAGCAGGTTGCTCCTCGGCCGGCTTGTATGTGTCACCAGCATCCGGCTGATACTGCTGCGTAGAGTGCACCGGCGCGATCTCACCGGCAAACTCTTCCGCGACCGTCTCCTCTGCATTCGTTGAGACCTGTGAAAGGGCCGACAACCGACTGTCCGGTTGGCGGTACGCCATGGCCGAAGTCGGACGCTGCTGGGTCGTCGGCGTAGGCGCCGGTTGTGGTCGATAGCTCATGGCTGATCCACTGCGTTGAATAGTCGGCGGAGAATAAGATGCGGAACCTGGAATGTCATAACTCGACATGGCACGCGAGGGCAATGCTGGCGTGGATTCGGGAGTGATGGCGCTAAAGTGCGAGAATGGACCGATACCGGCAGACCCCGAAGACGATTTCTTCGAATGGCCGGAAGCTTTCGCATCTGTTGACGGCATTTCGTCTCCGGCAATAAACTTTGTGAGGGTCCCTTCAAACCATGACCCGAGGTTTTCGAGCTTGGGTTTGGGTAGGCCTTTGGCGCTAGCCACGTTGAATTCTTCCCCATTGATTCGGCTGAGGAGACACTGGAGCTGCAACTTCATGCGTTGACTTGCTGGATCCGGTACCTTTCGCGTACGGAGAGACGCAACAACAGCATCGCAGTAACTGTGAGTGGCGTCAGTCAGGTCGAGAGCGCATGCTGTGATTGCTTACCGCTTGGCTTGCGCAACATCTCCCGTTGCGTACAGGGTAGCTGCCTTGTTCAATTTGTACTGCAATAGCCCAGGCACACCCTGGAAAATTTCGGCACCCTTGGCCACCGGTCGCAACCAGATTGCATACTCTAGTATCTCGGAGATCCAGGTCGCTTCCGTCTGCTGATCCGTCTCGGATGATCCAACCAGTGCAAGTGGCGAGTCGGGGCGCGACTGCTGCCAAGCCACGATCACTGGTGACAGCATGTAGCTGAGCCGAGGATTAGCGTCACTCAGGGCGATTATGCAGACCGCTCACCATAGATGCGCCGCTTTTATCAAGCCGTGCTGTTTCAACTTTTCCGCCAAGGCGATGATGTATGTCGCATCGTTGGGTTTACTGCTAGCGACGATGGTGGCCAGACTGTTCCGCCAGAGACCTGGCAGATCGTCGGCCGGAATGGACTCGACCACCGCCGGACCGCCTTGACCGTATATGCTATACGCCGTCGCAAGAACAGCGTGGCTGCCATCTCCTTCAGAGGAGCGCACCGTGGCCTTGACAAACGCGGAAACAGTGGAGGTCCACGTAGCAGGGTCAATCCCGGCAGCCAGCAGCAAAGCATGCGACCACAGATGCCGATCCATGGCGTACTGTAACGCGGCTTGCGGGTCCCCCTTGAGCAGGGACTCGCTCAAGAAGTGCGTGTCCGAAGCGGATCCAACACCGTGGACTTCGCTCGTGGGAGCGTTCTCCTTCGGAAGACTCGATGAAAGCTTGGGCAAGAGAGCCTTGAGCTCCGTGTGAGCGGTCGGGTCACTGCACGACGGTGAGTCACTGGAACGGAACGTAAGAGATTGACACCTACCTGGTGAGAATCTTGCCGTCATGTTTGAGCATGAGCTGAGCGACCTGGTATAACAGCATCATTGCTTCTTGATTCGCTCGGGTCACCACATCCTTGCCGGATGCTGTGAGGTATGGCAAACCGCTTTCGATTTCCTGTATTCTCTCTGCCAAAAAGGCATTCAAGGCTTCGCGCTTCTTTTTTTCTGCTGCAGAAGTCTTGCTTGCTTGAGGATCCGTGAGGAGAGGGCCAGGCCAGGGCGTCGACCCAGACTGCTCTATCGGCGGAGGCAGAGAATCTGCCAATTGCCGGATGTGGACGGGAAGTCCCTTGCTGTCATCTCCGTACGCCAAGGACGTGTTCTGCACCGAGGTTTCCTCTTCGGAATCGCGTTGGAAAGCCACAACAAACGTCCCGCGGGGACCGAATGAGACACTCGGTACGCGCCGGGCCTGGACGGCGGACCTCCCCAGGGGATCTTCATCGAGGTTGTTTGCACTGAAACCGTCAACAGGATCATAGGCAGAGTGCGAGAGGGAATGGGATGACGAGTGACCGAAGGACTCGATTGGCAGCGAACTCGATGGGGCCTGTAACGGTGCAGGGATATCGACTGGAGCAGGAACTCGGGAAGACGGTGTTTGGACAAATGGCGAATGCTGTTCGGCTGCGTATGGTGTGTATGGGTCCGACATGGGTATGCTGCTATGCGCCGGTGGAGCGGCTGTTGAAGGTATCCTCGGCGCATAGGTAGACGTGTTGACCCCAGTCTGAGGCTTGGGAGCGTACGGATCATACGAGACCGCTTGTGCCGCAGCCAGATTCGGTTGACTGATGGGCGATTCAGGCACAAATGTGTTCGGCTGCAGGGCTGGGCGCGGCTTTGCAGATTGGGCGCTGTATTGCGTGAATACCTGATCTTCCTCTCCGAGATCGAAAGCACCGCCTTCTGGGTCCGCTGCATCGGGTTCCGGCATTATATTCTGCTCGCCAGTGTGAGATGGCAATTGACGGGCTTCCAGCGGGCTGCTTTCGTTATGCCCAGCTCCGAGTGCTGACCGCGCATCTCTCGCCCCCTCACTGTCTCCATCCAGATTCATCCGCGCAAGGTTTTCGTTCAGGTAATGAACGGAAAGGGCATCCGCAGATTGCGGACGCTTCTGACCGATATCCATTCCAGAAGACGGTCGCGAGAATGGCGGGGCCTGATGATTCGGTGGAGGAATGCCATAAGACAAGGGGGAATTGGCGCGTACCTGAAGGGGAGGAGCTTGGGGCGTCCTACTGGATGGAGGCGCGGGCGACGTCCTCGCCGGAGCGCGATAGGCGTGTTCAGCCGGAGGGGGGGCGTATGTAGACGGAGGCGAAGCCACAGGTCGTTGCTGCGGTTCCTCATTGGGCGTGGGCGGCTCCGCTTGTATTCTCGGTAGTCCAGGCGTAACATCGGTATTGTGCGTTGCTGTGCGGGTGGAGGGCGGATGAGCCACACCAGGCAAACCTCTGGGCTGACCTGTCAAAGTGGGAGCACTCCTTGGAGGAGGAGGAGGCAGCACATTCATCTGCTGACCAACGCTTCCGGTGGGAGACAGTAGCATACCCGAGCCAGGGACGTTGGACGTTGCCACCCGGCTCGCAGGTCGACTTGGCATGACAGGCAACGTGGGCGGGTCATATGCGTTGGGTACCATTGGATGGGCAAGCGCTGAGGGTGCTTGTTGTGGCTTTCGTGGCGGTGGCGAGAACGCTGAATGAAGACCCACATTTGCAGGACTGGTGACGCGCGATGGTCCTCGTGGAGGTCCCACTGGTGGAGGGGTGACGCCGGGAGGCACTGAGTATGCGTTGCTTGGTCCGTTGTTTGCTAGACTATATGGCGGCAAGGTCGGCGCACCAAAGGGTGTAATAACTGGTGCAGCTGAGGCCGGCCTTGAAAGCGCCTTGGCCATTGGAATCATCGGTGGGTCGTATGCTGTCGAGGTCTTCATCCGGTTGAGCGCTGGTGGCGGAGCCGGTCTTGCTGGTATCGTGTTTGCTGATGACGGTACAGCGTACGGTGAAGTAGCGGTGATCACTGGAGCCGCTGGTTTATAGATGTTGGCTGTCGCTTGCGATACGACAGCAGCGGGCGGATCGTACGGCGAGTAGGTCCGACTGATAGGATCCAGCGGAGCAGAAGCTGTAGCATGAGCCAGGGTCGGCTGCTGTTGAAAAGGTACATAGGCGTTTGTACTATGCGGCGTGTAAGCGGAAGTCGACGCGGAAACTGGGACGGACGGTTGGTAAGGATCGTATGCACTCGTACTGGCTTGCACACCGGAGGTTATTGAGCCCGATGATTGATATGCGTTGTTCGCGGTTGGCACATAAGGTGGCAGTTGCGGCGCGCTGTACCGATCTATCGGCGAGGCTGAGACAGGCTTTTGCTCTGACGATGCCAAACAACAGTCAGACATGATTCGAGCGAAGCTAAAGCCACTCACCTTGTGGTTGGTTTTGCGCTTCATCTTGCACCTCACCAAACATCCCTCTCGCAACGTCCAGCCTCTCCTCAGCCGAGTACCAGTTCCATCCGCCCTGCTCGTCAACCCATCCTTGAGGCACTCCCGCCGCATCGAGATCCATATCCTCCACTCGTTGCTTTCCAGGCTGAGATAGTTGTGGTTTCTGGTCTGTTGGTTCGCTAATCAAAGTGAAATCGGCGGTTGCGGTCGCCCCGAACAAGTCCTCCGTTTCCTGCGTTCCTGCTCCAGGTCCGAACAAGTCATCCTCTTGGTTGCCGTTTTGCGAGACGGCGAAAGATTCTACGGAGCCTTGAGCTACCTGGGCTTCGCCAAAAAGGTCGTCCTTGGATCCGTCTGCAGCCCATTCATTGCCGAAGAGATCATCATCATTGGCACTCTGTCCGAAGAGATCCTCACTGCCGGCCGCTTCTGTCGTCTTGGGCGCCGCATCGCTTTCCGACACTCCGGCATGAGAATGTTCCACAGCAATCTCAAACTCGTGCACACGTGCGTCCTCGGCTTCATCGCCAAACAGATCGGTGGCGTCGTCCGCCGTCTTTACTTCATGGCTTGCTGCTTGCAATTCCCTTTGCTGGGCAGGTACTTCCGCAGCTTCATCACGAGCTGACGATACTTGATTGAAAAAGGCGCCGGAATCTGCGTCACCATTGGCCTGCTCGGAAGAGCCAAATAGATCATCTGCCGTGTCTTGGTGTTCATCGCTCGTGGCAACGTTCTCTGTATGCGACCGTGCAACGGGTTCTGATGTCTCGCCTTGAGAGGCATGTGGCGCGAAAGATGATATCTCGTCGAAGAATGTTGTCGGATCTGCCACATCTCCCGCTGATCCCGAGGCCGCGAAGAGGTCCGTTGGCGCATTGGAGTTCACCTCACCCGCACTCGCCTGCAATTCCCGTTGCGAGTCCGTCTTCGCCTCGACTCCTGCATCCTGAAAGACGTCATTTGGTGTGTTTGATGATACCTGTTCATAATAGGCACTTGCTTCCTCTGCTTCCGCAACAGGTCCGGAAGCGGCGAAAAGGTCGTCTGTAACATCGTTGTCTCGTGCCGTGTTGACATTTTCGCTCACGATCGCCTCCTCTTCGTGCTGGGCGGGACTCGTCGATGCTCCGGCGTCCTCTAGCTGAGGAGACGCAGCTTCCTCCGGCTCCGCCGACTCCTGAACATCCGACCGTGCTTTCACCTCTTCTGCCGATGATATCGGGTCTCCCCCCGACGATGCTTCCTCTACACCTCCTGGGTTCCCTATCTCCCCCTCAGTTTCGCTGTCGGCGTTGTCGGTAATGTGTTCCGGAGCTGGTATTGACGAGGCGCTGACCGAGTCGAGCGAGTCGGTAGACACCGGTTGCTCTGCCGATTTCTGCTCTTCCTTTGCAGGTTCCCCCGCAGTATTCTGGTTCTCGGTAAATGATTCTCTGGGTGACATTCTCTCCGCTTGGGTTTCGAGCGGCGCTGAGCTCGATGAACTGTCATCAGTAGTCCCGGCTTTTCCCTTTGACAGCGTCGCGTCCGGTATCTCGTCCGGAATAGCTGCTGCTCCTTCGACAAGCTCCGTGTTGACTACCGAAGCATCCTCTACCGTGACAAGGACCTTCTGAGTAGACTCCGAGGGTCTGTCGATGACAATCGATTCACCCGTTACGAGATCCTCTCCAACGTGTACCTTGTCGTTCATCTCCGGCTCGGGCGCGGCTGGCGGCGTCGGCGCGACCTTTGCCTTTCCGGCTCCTCCTGCATTTTGTGACTTCTTCTTGTTCTTCCCCATGGCTTAAATGCTGGGAAAGCCCTTGCGAGGAGAAGGTTGTGGCTGAAGACAGAGTGATGGTGATCTTCAGTACGTCCAAGTGTAATCGTCATCGGCAACTCCGGAGACCCCGATGCAGCGGGAAGGAGACGCGATATGTCCGTCAAGGAATTTGCCACTTTCTTTTCCAGATCTCCAGTGTCCGTAATCCGTATTGTGAGGAAGTCTCGGCGGTTGTGTTTACAACGTCATGCCATACGAGATGTGAAGATTTCTTATAAGGATGCTTTACCACTCAGGTCGAGAATCCGCTGAACAGTCCAGCGTAGATTTATGTGCCGTCCGACAGATGTAGACCACATCTGCGACTTTCTCGCTTCGCTGTTGGTTTCGGTTTCTATGAATTGCATAGCAGCTCAACAAAATGATATAATCCCTCAATTTACATACATTTGAGTTTTACCCCTTGCCGCAATGATCGCTTGGGACACCGGCTATCAAGGGGTGTCGTGGTTCGCCAGCTACAGCGCGAAGTTCCCGCTCGAGAACACAACAAGATTCAAGAACGGTACGCTTTGGTGGCTCGATATTGCGTTGCTATAGCTGCTGCGACTACTCTTAACAACGTGGATCGAGATTCGCGTGAGTGCGAAAGGGTAAAGATTCGCGGGTGGCGCTCGTTTTCTCCTGCGATGTCAGTCGCAACTCGCGACTAAAGCCTGGACCCTTACATCGCACTTGACCTCGACCAATACGTGTGACTGATATTGCTCACGCCACGAAGACCGTACCTATATGTATGTTGCCTTCTTGGTAAGCCGAGATGCGACTCTTAGTCCTCTCGCGCTATCCTAGGTGTTGCAACCCGACAAACCATGCAAGGTGACCAAAGCTTTCCTGATTTTGCCATCGCTTTTAATCCGTCTTTTCCCACTCCTTTCACCATATGATGTCTCTTTGTTCGTCCGGTCCGGATGAAATGGTCGACAAGTATCCTTGATTATAATTATTGCACTTGGTTACTCTGAGTCCTCTCGGCGCTTGCGTCACGAAATTGGAGGGATTTCAGAGTGCGGTGAGTAAAATCCTGCAAGTTCGGCAGAAGTGCCGGCCAACGCCTGCCCGTCTGATGTTGGATCGGAAGAACCTGGCTTTTTGCTTCCTTCTTCCAGCGCTTTTAAATTTTTCGCCTGCGTTCAGAGCCTCCAAGACCCTGTTACACCGTTGCTACTGTGGAACCCCTAACGGAGTCCAGAACAGAACTTCACCAAGTTCTGCGGTCTCGAGCAATCACTCTTCCGTATCCATCGTAGATGCGGTGAATCTCTATTGGGCTTCTCTGATTCCTTTACGTGGATCCCTGGGTGATTAGGAGCGACGTGGACCTGGGCTCTAGGCTCTTCCTGCCTCTTGGTCGATCCAAATCTGACGGAGAAGACTAAACGCACACATACACTGCAAGCTTCGTTTCACGCCATGCGAAAAACCGAGACTTCTTGCCTGAGCCTGAGATCTCGAGATTTATCCAATTCGCGTGTGATCGAGCGGCATATATGTCGAATTCATCGATTGCACGAGCTGGCCAATGGCAAGTAGTTGACGGAAATCACCTTTTCGAATGATAGGATGACCCTATCTCAGAAACAACAGTGCGATCCGAAGATTGAAATCGACTCGCCTGATCTCTATTGCTAGCCCATCTGCGCGCGGACTGATCTGACCCCGGAAGGTCACTGGACATGGCGGATCCCGGAGGCTGTTTCGTCTTTGTTTCAGCTTGAAACCAGGGGTTCTGCTCGGCCCGATAGCTCGGACCGGAAACTCGAGACAGAGTCGGCTGCGCTAATTCTGAAGTGAAAGCGCAAAGAAATGCGCTTGCGAATTTTCTTTGAGCTACACGGTGTACACGTAAGCGTACGGTCGGGACCCGAGCCATTCCTCGGAGACTGTCGTTCCCTTCGCCGCACCAACAAGAGCCTCCTCCCGTTTCACCTCTACACCCTCCGTCCACGCCCCTCACAAGCAAGTCCTCAAGAGCCTTCTCGTCACCGGTCGACACACCTCGTCTCCTATACCGTAAAACAACCTCGTCAAAAATGGCCCCCACTACCGCCCGAAAGTCCAAGTCTTCCAAGGAGTCCGCCTCCATCAACTCCAAGCTCGCCTTGGTCGTCAAGTCCGGACGAATTGCGATGGGTTACAAGCAGACCTTGAAGAACTTGCGAAACGGCAAGGGTGAGTGATTATATTTCTTTCATTTGGCGCCTCTGCAGGTTGAAACCGGGTGGAATATACCGGGGGACTGGAGCACGAAAATTGCTGAGAAGGTCCCCATTGCTGACGTGAAATGTGTCTCGTTCTTGTAGCCAAGCTCATCTTGATCTCGCAAAACTGCCCCCCTTTGCGAAAGTCCGAGATCGAGTACTACGCCATGTTGTACGTACAGCCAATGTTCTGTTGTTGACGGTACGGTACTGACTGTAACTCTCCTTTAGGTCCAAGACCGCCGTCCACCACTACCAGGGTGGTAACGTCGAGCTCGGTACGGCTGCCGGTAAGCTCTTCCGAGTCGGTCTTTTGACCGTCTTGGACGCCGGAGACTCCGACTTGGTGAGTAGCAGACCCCCGCTCTATCATATTCAATCGCTTATACCGCCTTCCTCTCTTTAGCTCGAGGTCACCGAGGCTGCTTAAGCGACTCTTCACGCTTCAAGTTTGCAGCATTTTGCAGTCCGGATTTGCCCGTAGTGTATCGGTTCAGAAACGCCCATTGTTGTAATAGGTTCATTAGTAGGTCCTCTTGGTGTGCGTTGATTGAGCGATATACTATGGGTATATGATGGATTGTTATGCGTTGCTATCATGTCGAGCGGTTACTCTGGTTAATAAGGAGACGGTTCTACGAAGGATCTCAAGAGACTGTCAATGCCATGGCATCATGAACGTTCTGGATCCAATTGCTCTGCTCCCTTCTTCGCAAGCCTCCTGTCCCTCCTCTGTAGTGTATCTTTTTTAGAGTAGCCCGTCGGCTCGTGGAAGACTGTCAGCCCTCAGACAGCTCCTTGGACATCACCAGCCGTTCGCAAGTTGGTCATTTTGCATTTGCCGAAGCGACGCCGTTGCATCCGCTGCACATCAATCGAGCCTTCCGGGCGTTCGTGATGACGAGTCACCGCAATGCACCTGTGACAAGCCTCTGTAACATCCATAGCAATCTAGTGACGCCTCATCCAACTGTAGAGCTTGATGCTCGTCGTTCAAGTACCTTCCGATGTCCAGAAACAAGAAGGGACCAACGTTCACGAGCGCGGACATCGAAGCTCAGCTGTCTCAGGTATGTATCATCTATGAGTGTCCGTACCCCACTGTCTAACAATTCCCCTAGATCACCCTCGATGAAACTAACAACACCACCGAAAACCTCGAGCCGCTTGCACCGCTCGTAAAGACCCTCCAAGACACCCAAACCTCACAGCTATACCTACAAAGTCTCGATACGTTTGTGCAGGAAAAGGAACACGAGATCGAACGGATCTGCAATGAGAATTACGAGGACTTTGCGTCGGCAGTGGGGATGCTGCTTAGCTTGCGGGAAGGTACGGGACATTTGAAGGGGCAGATTGCGCAGCTGGACGAGCAGATAGGGCAAGTTGGGTCGGAGTTGAGTAACAAGGTGCGTACAGGTGTTCCCTGGAGAGGTGGCGCGCGTTGACAATATTTGGCCTAGAAACATGCCTTGTTGAGGCATAAGAAGGTCGCCCGGAACATTGACGAAGCCATTGATTCGCTGCAGTCATGTTTGCGCGTGTTGGATCAGGTCAACAAGGTCAAGGAGATGATTGCGAGTAAGAAGTATTTCGGTGCCCTCAGAGTACGTCCCATCGTTCAAGAAGCGATCCACCTCTAATGGCGCACAACAGGCTCTTGAAGGCCTCCGCACACTACCACCAAGCACCATCTCCTCTACGCCATTCTATCAGCAAATCATGCTCTCGATTCCCCTCTTCCGCGCCGAGATCAAATCCTCCGTAACAGCCGAGCAGAATGCATGGCTTCTTGGGATCCGAGAATCGAGCCCGTTGGTAGGACGGTTGGCGCTACGACATATGGAAGTCCGTGCGAAGAAATGGAAGGCAAAAGTCGAGCGGGATGGCAATGTCAAGCAGGTCCGGATAGGGAGCGCGATTGAGTTGGTGAATAACGAAAAGTCCGAGTGTGCGTTCCGGGTATGGCGTGAGGGAGACAGGAAGCTGATTGATATGCCGCAGTCAATCCTCTCAATAACGAGCACATTTCTCTCGACTTCAAACCGCTGCTGCAATGTATCCATATTTATGACGCCTTGCTCAGCCGTCCAGAGCTACAGCAGGCTTACCAAGCCGATCGTCAGGTAAGTCCCGCCCATCTACTGCAACTCCCAAACCAGCTGATCCTTCGGTCATCAGCGTCAAGCTCAGCTCATCCTCTCGACCCGCGGCACTATCACTCCCGAAAATATCAGCACTACGCTACCAGGTCTGATGGAAGACCTCGTCGGCTTCTTCATCATCGAGCAGCACGTGCTCAAGACTACCCGAACATTCCGGACGGTTCGCGAGGTGGACGAGCTTTGGGACGAGATGTCTATCGCTATTGTGCAGGTGGTATCTGATGGGTTGAAGGGATGCGAGGATTCGGATACGTTTCTCACTGTCAAATTAAGCATTCTAAGATTCGAGCAGACGCTCGAGGTGAGTTCCACGAATGCTTTTAAGACTGAGTATGCTAAATCAATATGCGCCAGGGCTATGGATACGATGTCTCTGCATTGACGCGACTGATCATGACCATGTTCGAGCGCTATTCCGATCTCCTGCAGCGGAAATACTGTGCGGACTTTGACCAGGTATGGAGAGATCCCGTTTTACTGCTGAAATCTGGACTGAAGAGTTTTCGCCCTGTAGATTGTTATGGAAGACGACAATCAGCCGATGTCTGTCAAGGACCAAGCAGAGTTTGAGCAGGTCGTTGCGGCTTGTTGGTTGGCGCGTGGGGAAGCCGAGCATCTAGCCACGTATGTTGCGCGATGGCCGGAAACACTGATCGCTTAGAGCTATCTTCCTGTTCTAGTCAAAGCTTCCCGCGTACAATGCCATTCTCTCAGACGTTTCCAATGTGCTGCATCAACATTCGCAACTTTGTCGACCAGTTCTACCACTTTGTCGAGGGTGTCACGCAGCGTCACCGCAATATTGATGAGCTGCTTCGTAAGGTGAGTGCCTTACTTTGCCGTTGCAGTCCAATTCGCTGAACGCGCCACATAGTCTCTGGATGGCTTGCTAATCACGCACGTCAGCAAGAACATTTGCACTCGGCTCAGCAAGATGAACAATCTTTCGCAAATCGCTCAAGCGGTGATTAACCTGGAGCATTTTGCTACAGCCGCAGAGCAGTTGGAAACAGTCCTGATGACGCTAAAGTGAGCCGAGTGTTATGACTTCACTATACTGCTAGAAGCTGATCGTCGCGATGATAGATCCGGGAACCATCAAGCCTCCTCATCCTCTGGATCAGTTCTTACTCTGCAAGCATCCCATTCCTTCCAAGCAGCAGTCGGCTTTGCCCAGGGGCGTATCGACGCCATCATCGCATCCAAACTCGACGAATTTTTCGAGATGGCCGAATACGACTGGACGCCTCCCTTGCCTGCCAATATCCGGAAACGGGGAGCCCTCAGTGTTGCGGCACCGCAGAACGGCAATCGGCCTTCTTCACCGGCTGCGGGCACGGCCGCGCAGAGACAGAGCACAACGATGCAATGGTTCGATGCCAACACGACACGCGAACCGAGTACTTATCTTTTTGAGATGATTACGTTTTTGACGGCATATGTGGATTCGGTGTTGATCATGTTGAATGAAAGCATCAAGACGAGGAGTTATAGGATGGCGCTGGAGCATATCAATAAGGGTTTATTGGTGAGTCCGACTTTCGATGTCGCATCTTCTGTAGCTTATGTTTTGACTCAGGGCTACCTGGTAGGACCGGATGTGCCCAGGCTGAACGAGCAGGCTTTGAAAAACCTTGCAGACGATGTCACCTTTATCGAAAAGGAGGTCAAGCGGTTAGAGAAGCCCGGATTAGACGACGTGTTTGACGAAATTAAATCGGTGCGCTGAACATATCCCTTTCGTGGGCCGTTCTCTTATTCTGCTCTATAGATGATCAACCTCATTCTTTCAGAAGCGATTCAAGCATACATGGAACCCTCAATCCGGCAAGGGTCGTACACGCACGTGAAACCAAAGAACCTCAAAATCGTGCTGGAGAAGCTGGGTCGCTATGTGGCGGATCCGGCAAAGTTCTCGACGGAAGATGCCTTGCGGATGAACAAGCGGAAGAGGGAGGCGGAGATGGTGGGGAGATTAATTCCTCCGAGTCGGTAGGCGTGGACGAGGAATTGCGGCTGCGTTGCAGGACAAGAGTTGTATGCCATGTAATGTATCAAGAAGGTCTGAGCAATCAAACGGCTTCTGAGCCAGTTCTTCCCCGCCAGACGCTCCTGCAGCCGAATTGCTTTTAGACCCCTTGATCTCTTGTTCCCTCTAGTGCTGTACCGTCATCAGGCAGACCTCCTGCAAATCAAAGGTTGTTTCAACCTGAGACACTGGCGGATCCGCCAGGGCGGCGGGAAATCGCGTGCGGAGCCGGTTGAGCGTGGATCCGGAGATGACCGGCAAGGAACAATGGGCTTTCCGAGAAAGAAACGCGATACTGATCTGGCGAACAATAGACAAACAAGATTTCGTAGAGCCCGGAGAGCGGCGGGCTAACCGAGCAAGTGATACAGGCAATGCCCGAAAGTTGTTCCGTCCACTATGTTGGTCGTTCAAGTCGTGGTGTTCACGGTGTATTCACGACTGCAACGGCGCGAGTCCACAACTTCGCGTTTCATCTTTATCCCTGTGCTTTCGCGCCCGCCCAGATTGCAACGCCCCGCTCTATTGTTCACCGGTCAAGACAATGCATGAAAGCGAACGGGGTCAGGAATAGCGAGGGAGGCCGGAGCTGTGGATGAGGACGGCTGATGGAATCAATCGAGAGGTATATAGGAAGTGATCAACGTGAGTGATTACATGAAACGCCGCTAATCTTTTCGCATCAATTGGCTCATTAAATACCCTTCAACCCTTTCCGGCATCCCGCTCGCTACTACCCACGGTCCTTACAGAGACTCTGCTGACTCACCGCCCCGAACCTATACCTCAAAGGACCCACTCTTGGCTCTGGTGAGTCCGCCTCATTCCTGATCCTTTCCACTGGACCCTTGATGTCGTGATGGAAAAAGGTGTCAGATGGCCAATCGAGCAAGCCTTCTGCTCCTTTCGCCATCATTTTTGGGGTTGCACGCTTGCTGATACATGTTCTATCTTCTGTCCTTTAGCCCTTGTTCCCCTGTCCAAACGCCAATCACAACACTGTTTCTGCTCTTGTTGTCTGGCGTGGCCGCTGGTAAGCTGACCGCCCAATTTGCCGCGACGCACATGCTGATCTGTCCTCTCTTGATATCTCCAGCGCGAGATCCTCACCGTCGATACGCAACAGACAAAAGATAAATCGCATAAAGACCTCCTTATTCGCCGCCCATCGCTCTGATGGTTTCATCGTTTGCCATGATGGACGCAGCTGGAAGACGTCGAAGCCAATCAACGACATCAAACCTTTCCTCTTTGGTCAACAGTACACACAACACGCCGCTCGGAACGCACGTCGCTCAGTTCGCAGGCAATCTCGATCCGGCACTTTCCCCTTCCGGCCAATCTGTCCCGTGCAAAACGCGTCCTCCTTCGCCACAAAACTTCCTCCATCCGGCATCAGGTCCGCACGCGGCGTCCCATCAACAGACGGATCTTCATCAATTCTCTTCACAAGCGGATCAACCGTCGTCCGTCTCCTATCCCGCTGATTCGAGCTTGACGTACAACATCCACTTCAATCCGCCCCTCTTCTCGCTTAGTAGTGCTATCCAGTACGCTGCACCGATGACCGCTCCAACCAATTCGCCCTTCGCCGTGGGGGCATATAGCGCAGGGGTTGCCGCCCTTTCCCCCCGCGTTCAACACACTCGTCCTGCTGCACCGACATCAACCGAATCTAACAACACCGACCCGCGACGAGCTCCTCCGACTCCTCTTCCGTTCACTCATCCCTACTCGGCGGGATACTACATCTCAACCGGTCTGACCCCTATCTATACCGCCACCCAATTCCGCGCGGATCCCTTCTTCGGCGCCGTCTCGCACCTCACGCCGACACCTAGTTGCACCACCTTCGAGGCCGCGCAGCAAGACTTTGTTGGATCCTTCCCGCCAATGCATCGACCCGTTCCTATTCGCTACAACGATCAAGCCAGCGTCGTCATGTCCAAGCCAGAACCCGTTCGTGTTCCCGTCTCGCCCCAAAGTCCCATCAAGAACGAGGACGACACGAACAAGGTTCCAACAACGGAGTCAGCCAAGGTCGACCCGCCGCAAGCTCCATCGACTGAAGAGCGACACAGTGTCGAGGCTCCCGCTGCTGCTACACAGGAGAAACAAAATCAGCTGCAACGTCCTACATCTGCCGACGTCCAGTCTTATTCAGCAACCGAGCAGCGCCCGGAGCCTCCTCGACCTCCTGTTACTGCTTCCGGGGGCAGTTCAGCACCCGCCGCCGTGCCCTTCGAGTATGCGATGCCGCAAGCTGTGCCTCATCTCAGTAAGTCTGATGTTGTCATTGCAGTGTCCTCGCTTACATGTTCTACTAGCGCATTCCATTCCCGTCAACGGAAACCACGCTCGGGTGCCCTCCTTCTCCTTTCCGTCCACGGGGTCATTCTTCGGTCATCCGGCCCAGACTTATTCTGTTCTCTTCGGTCCCGACGGTCAACCGCACTACATTGCTAATCCCATGCCCCAAGCGATTCAGGATATCAACGGCAACCTGACATACGCATACCCTCCTCAGGCATTCCAACCCGCGCAAGCCATGTCGCACCATGCATGGGCTCATCAACAGAATGCATTCGCCTATCATCATGGAGACGATGTGGAGATGGAAGCCGCCACGCCCGAGCACCGACATTCCGTTGCTTCCAGAAACGTAAGTCGAAGTCCCGCGGGACGACATCGCGCGCGAACGGAAGACGCCGAAGGCGAGAGCGACGACGAATACGACGAAGAAGTCTACCTGCCTCCTGTCTCGATGAAGCGATCGCGCAGCTCATCGGTGACTTCCGAGTTGGAGGAGAGCCAGGAATGCGATGATGATTGGCAGCCGACGCGCAAAAGTGTCAAGATTTCGAGTCATCAGCGCAAGGCGGTTGATACGAAGCGACAGGATGGGCGAAAGGCGTCGATGCAGATTGAAGCCGAGGCGAAGAACACGGGAAGGACCCGATATACCTCTAATGCTGAGGATAAGCAGACAGACAGGGTGAGTGGTTTCCTTCTTAGAGATGGTCGGTACTGATTTTTCTAATAGCTCAAGCGAGAGTGCTATACCTGCGGATCTCGAGATCCTCCCAGTTGGCGCCGAAGCTGTCTCAACCACGAAAACATTGTAAGCTTTTACCTTCTGGCCGTTCGACCTCCGCTTATCTTCCTTGCAGCTGTGCAACCGATGCGGAATCTACGAGAAAACTCACGGCGTCGCTCGACCTTTCCCTCTCGACGAAATTCGCAACCCGCCTTCGCGAAGCAGTGCCGCCGCCAAGAAACGCAAGAAGTCGGTCAAGGAACTCGGACTCAAGTGTCTACAGATCACACAGCCTGCCATTCCGCGGGCCAATACTGTCGTTGTCAGTTCTTCGCGAGGCGACGAGGAGAACTCTCGTGCGCCTAGCCGAGAGGAGTCTGCCGAGGACTCCGAGGAGGAGAATGGTGAAGATCGACGTGTCAGCTTGAACTCAAATAGTAAGCCACTTTGTCCCAGGCGTCTACCATCCATGCTCATCTCCCTTCTCATCCAGAGTCTGGCCGATCTGCCGGAGCTTTCTCCACCGCGAGCGAGATGACTTCATATGGCCCGCCCACTCCATTAGACGATATATCGCGCCATGCCGGACCCCGAGCCAAGGCTTCTGCCATCTACGTGACCTCGGCCGATTCTCGTGACGCTTCCTACCGATCGTTTGCTCATCCAGTGGCCGTCTCTGGAAAGAAGAGCTCCAAGCAGGTTGTGGTGGCCAAGCAGCTGAAGTCGAAGAAGGCGGGACGGACGGGTCATTCTCGAGGCCCATCTATCAGGGGCAATGATGAGGACGACTAGTTTACTGTGTGGATGGGCAAGAAGAAGTTGCTTGACGATATGACGAGAAGAATGATAGTTTCGAGTGAGCCTTGCGTGTAAATTTTAGGCATGCATGTCATGTAACGTTTTAATGTCGAGTCTGGAGTGTAAGACTGTAATTGTATCTCATTACCGCATTGATGCTCATGAATTTCTCGTATATCGCAATACCGGTCAATCCGGCTGGGCATCGTCCCTGTTCGATGTTGTATGGTATATGTCCGCGTTTGCCAGGCAACTTCCTTACACTTGAGATCCAAGAGGTGCAGAACGTCTCTCTCGGAATTAAAGCGACAATACCAGTACATGGGTCAATGCGTGTTGGCAACGTGAGGTGTTTACTTTGTCGCGATCACCAATTGTTGGCGGAAGCAGAACAGTAACTTGTTGACTTGTTCGAGTTGTCTTGAAGACTCGTGATGCTATGGTTATCCGCTTGTGACCGCATCAGCTGCAAGAGCCCGTTGGCTCGAAACCCTCGCAAGGAGAAACCCGAAACAGCTTACGGCGCACCACCAGAAACCCTCTGAATTCGCTATGGCTACCCCAAACAGGGTAGACTTCCCCGCCCAGCCCGTTCCAGCACCGGAACCACC
The DNA here is from genome assembly GCA_023628075.1 of Naganishia sp. PG3902-1. Classification (NCBI taxonomy): domain Eukaryota; kingdom Fungi; phylum Basidiomycota; class Tremellomycetes; order Filobasidiales; family Filobasidiaceae; genus Naganishia; species Naganishia sp. PG3902-1. The sequence goes on from JAMALH010000005.1 coordinate 152,583, forward strand.
GACGATCGACAATCTTCAGACACTCACCGAGAGATGGTCCCTTCACGTCCCACGCCGGCTTCTGATCTTGCCGCCGACAGCGGTGGTACTTGGAGCGGTGATTGGTATGTCCCGTGGAGGAACACGGGCGAGGCTGCGGTTCTTGGCGGAAAATGCGCATCGGCAACCGACGACGATACAAGGATGGGTGAGTCGTGACTCTGCTTGGCCTCCTGGATCTGAGATCTCAACTCTCTTCGCAGTATTTCTACACCAAGACGCGGAATTACAGGATATTGTTCGGATCATTACGAGAGGGAGCAAAGACTGGTTTGGCATTGGGCGCTGCAACAGCGCTGTATGTTTTATCGGAAGAGGGCGTCCGGTCGGTACGGAATCGGCTAGGATTCACCCGCGGGGTGACGTTGGGATCGATGGCGGATGAAAGAAGTTCGGACGTCCGGACGACAGATGTTGGTCCTTCAACGCAAACGACGGCAGACAGGGGAGTCGGATTCGAATGGCTGGATGGAGGCATTGCCGGTTCAATTCTAGGTGCCGTGATATCCGGCTTCAGTGAGTCTTCATTCGCCCTTCGACGCCGTCAAAGATAGATGATCATCCACAATCCCAGATCGATTCCCGACTCCGCTATTCGCCCGGACTGTTCTCCTCGGTACCACATTTGGAGCGCTTGAAGGCTGTTTGCGCATTGCACAGGATAAGATCGGACGTCTGAAGGAGGAATCTGAGAGGCAGAGGAAAGAGGAGGACAGTCGTGCGGTGTTGATGGCTGAGGCAGAAGAGAGTAAAGGTCAGGTTCAGAGTGTATGATGCAGCGTTCAAACGTTGTCAGATTCTATCGTGAATCGAATGAGCAGATGCGTTACTTCATCCACAGACCATTCTGAACAGGACAGGTACCGTTGCTGCGTTTCGCCCAAGGATTACTGCTACATGTTGTTCCAGCTACAACATGAAAGATATGTCTGAATGATACGATCCAAGCAGAGAAGAATCCGGCCTGAGAAATGCGTCAATGCGTAGGTTGATGCTTGCATGTGAGCGGCTAGCCATCGCCCGGCGCTCAGGATGCGATCCATAGAACCATGCGCCGATCCGACACTCTTCACAGTAGGCGATAGTCGAGAGGTGAGGTGTACCTGTGTACTTGCCCCTGACGCGTTTCGGAGGGTGACACGGGATGGAACCATTGGTCTCGCTGTAGAGAACAGCTTACGTCGTCTGTTCTTAGGTGCTATTCAGGAATGAACTGTAAAGTGGATTCCCACGAAAGCTTGTGTTCATCGCCCAGAGCTCCTGCCATACAAGAAAGTCCTTCCGAGAAGTTCGTCGATACGACAGAGGTCCTGAGGGGCTACATGGAGCATGACGCCCTCCCCGTCAGTTGTGGCCACAAGGGAGCGACGGCAGGTAGTGAACATGCGCCTTTTGCCATCGCGTGTCTTCGACCCCGTGTAACGCAACCAAAATCTGCAAAACGACGAAAGAAGCGTCGCCGCATCTTCTGAAATCCGATGGAGCAGTCTGGCTCGACATTTGCCCAAGACTCCCGCATCGGATCGCAATTCCTCGATTGAACGCCTTCTTTCGCCCCTCAACTTTCGCGAGTTCGTCCCGGAACGGGTCCCACCGGCATTCAACAAGAATGCAAAAAGTAACTCCTCTCAGCCCGGATCGAACGGGCGACATTCGCAGCTATACGTAGCGGTAAGGAACAACCAATTACAATGCGACGCTCTTCCAACTGAGCTATGAGAGGAATCGTTATTAACCCAGAAAGTCACCGTATATGATCACACCAGCTTCTGATGCCGACACCGCCCTCTCAAACCCTGCTCTAGTCAATCTCATACACAGCAGTTCACCTGTTCACGCATTTGGAAACCCGTCTGGTGATGTTACGTTCAGCGCGATCACCTTGACGACCAATCGCAGAAGAGGTCAGGTAGTGGATAAGGGACTGCTCATCTGCTCGTCCAACTGTCACGCGCAGATGCAGCTTGCAAAAGTAGGGAGAACTGGCACACGCCACAGTTACCCTCAGGAAACACTCCAAGAGCAGCAGTCCGAACCGATATCCCTTTGCTGTGCGACCAAAAAGCCCCGGACGGCTCGTACCGGGATTCGGGAGATCGGTTCGGTCTACGCCGAAGGGCTTTTCAAGCGGGTGGCTCGAGCTATTTGAAGCAGCGAGTCCCATCACGTGAGCAGACTGACAGCTGGACCGACATCCCTGCAAGAGTTATGATAGGGTCATAGGCTTGTTATGGGAGACCCTCGCGCCGTCGTCGCTGACGCCTTCGCAAGATTGTGCACAAAAATGGTATACAGTGAAGGTTGCACAGGATCCACAGACCTCGTTCCGTTGTTGCTCGGGGCATGGGGAGCCGGCCGGTGAAGGAAGTCATTCTGAAGGACCCCAGTTCGTATACGCTTCTGTACACTGATGACACTTTGACTGCTCGCTTATTGCTGATCGCTGACACCACGATTGTACCGATAGATGTATTTCTATGATGATGTTAACCAGCTTGTTGCCCTCGAAGGCATCTACCAAGAGCTCTTAGATACAGCCAGGTTCAAGAACCTTGTGCGAGCTCCTGTGCACTGCGAAGCTGTCTCATATCTGTGACATGTGTGTTGCAGCCTTCTTGGCATTTGCTAAATTCATACGAGTGTTTCTGCCCGAGCCTGCTAGAATCTTTGTCCACCGATACGGCCGATACCGTATGTACAAATCAATAACTGAAATGAATCGAGCTCTCCACCTGCCACCTGGAGGAGCTGAACTCCTGGAGGGTCAGTGAAGTCCTTCATCTTCATTGTCATCAGGGACCGCTTAAGAATTGGTGTAGGCTGCGCTGAGCAGACAGCAGCCCAGCCAGCTGGGTAGTGCTTACCCTATGCAAGTAGCTGTCAAGGCGAACCAAAAAGTACAGAATACACCATCTCGTAACACATACGGCTCGGTCGAACAGGAAATATGATCCTTGTCAGCTCTCTGGCCTCCCTTTGCAGAGGTCTTCACACAGCTCTTCAAACCATTCTTCAAACGAGCGACAGGAAGATCCCGGTTAATTCCAGGTACCTGCCGCCCTCCACCATTAAGAAGGCTATTTTCGTCTTTCAACTTCTGCCTCTCTGTTAGCTCCACAATTCATGCCCTGGGGCTGTCATGGCAGCCTGCGCGCGATAGCTCGCGCGATATACCCTGCCCCGTGTCTCCCCGCTCGGGTGGTTCAAAGGAGCTCTAGTTACTTCTATCCTTCCGAGTACTCCATATGGAGCCCTGTTCCCCCTCCTCTCGCCCTTGATATCGATCTGCGCTAGAAAGGCATCAGGGGTGCAAGAAAGGACCGGCGGCAGTGTGGCAACGCATCCCATCGGATCAGCAGGCATCAGCTGAGCGTTGGCAAGGTACCCTATTGACTCTCTCGCAGCCACCTGTAACCAGCATTTGCTATATAGCTTGGTCTCTCGTCGCAATGAATTCCCTCCCAGGGACAAAGCCATCACATTCACCAACCTCTTCACAATGGCTGAAATCAAGTCGGCTACCAGCAAGGTTGAAACCGCCCACTATGAGTCGTTTTCTGAAGGGCGATATCCAGACAACCAGGAAAAGGGAATCTCAACGACAGTAGAAGACACGGAGGCTTCCGACAACAGCCAAGTCCACAATGTCCTCGCACATCTCAGCAGAGAAGAATTGCTGACCGATGTCGACCGATTCGCCACCCAACATGGACTGGAATACGCGATTGATGATCTTCGCAAGGGAGCCTTGCTCGCCCAGCGACCACAGCACTACATGTCAATCCCCGAACTGAACGAGGAAGATCGGGCGATCATTACGCAGGAGCGGCAGCACAAGTGGAAGCATCCCCTCACCCTTTACTGGACCATCTTTGTCTGTTCAGTTGGGGCGGCAACCCAAGGTTGGGATCAAACTGGAAGGTCAGCACCTTGACAACGTAGAAAGATGACGATGCTGACTTTCCTTGCAGTAACGGTGCCAACCTGAGCTTCCCCGCCGAGTTCGGCATTGCGGGTTCAGGAGGCGATGTAAGTAGGATATAGTCTCATTTCGACTGGTTGGCTGAGTCGGGAACTATCATCGCAGGAATGGCTTGTCGGACTCGTCAACGCTGCCCCGTACATTGCTTCTGCTCTTTGTGGCTGTTGGCTTTCCGATCCCCTGTTCGTCCAACTGCAGTATGTTTCCTTGATACTTAGTTTGCTAATGACAACATGTCTCCAGCAACAATCTTCTCGGACGACGAGGTGTGATTTTCCTGACTGCACTCTGTCTTATTGCCACACCCATCGGTTCCGGATTCACCCAGAGCTGGCAAGGCTTGTTCGTTTGCAGACTTGGTACGTGTGCAATTGTGGAATTGCGAAGTATGAGAAAAGTGCTGACTGTGTCTTAGTTCTCGGTCTCGGTATGGGCGCCAAAGGATCGACCGTGCCCATCTTTGCGGCAGAGAACTCTCCGGCATCGATTCGAGGGGCCCTGGTCATGAGTTGGCAATTATGGACTGCTTTCGGTATTTTCCTTGGTAAGTCATGGCCATTCCAGCACACAACCCGCCTTTCGCTGAGTCGCACGCATAGGATTCGCCGCGAATGTCATTGTTCAAGACACGGGCTCCATTGCCTGGAGGTTGCAGCTCGGTTCCGCATTCATCCCTGCTGTTCCCCTCGCCATCGGTATCTGGTTCACTCCAGGTGAGAATTTTGCTCACCCGTGTGGTTCATGACGTTGACGTTCTGCTGGTCAGAATCTCCCCGTTGGCTGTTGAAAAAGGGTCGTCATGCAAAGGCGTACAAATCTCTGTTACGACTGAGGTTCACGCCTCTTCAGGCTGCCCGGGATCTATACTACATCAGCGCTCAGCTCGACGAAGAGGCCAAGATCCTGCGCGCCGATAGCTTCTTCCGACGTTTCCAGGAACTCTTCGTCATTCCCCGAGTCAAGCGAGCTACTTGGGCTGCCTTTATCGTAATGATTGCCCAGCAGTGAGTTCAAATCAAGAAATCTCACGAAGTCACGGCTGACCGATCTTCTTCCAGGATGTGCGGCATCAACATCATCGCATTCTACTCGAGTACCATCTTTGCAGAGAATGGTTTCACCGCACGTCAAGCCTTGTACGCCTCCCTCGGATTCGGTGCTGTCAACTTTGTTGTGCGTACTCCCTGCAGAAGCACGTCAACAAGCCTTTTTCTTACCCGCCGTTCTAGTTCGCATTCCCTGCCCTATTCACCATTGACACCTATGGACGAAGATCGCTTCTGCTCTTCACGTTCCCGATCATGGCCGTGTTCCTGCTCGCTGGTGGACTCTGTTTCTTGATCCCCGAAGAGACGCACAAGACGGCCAAGGTCGGCCTGGTCGCGCTGTTCGTCTACCTCTTCGCAGCCGCCTACAGTCCTGGTGAAGGCCCTGTCCCATTTACGTACTCGGCCGAAGTTTTCCCTCTCGCCCAGCGAGAAATCGGAATGGCGTTTGCCGTGTCCGTCTGCCTCGGTTTCAGTGCCATTCTTTCAATCACGTTCCCAGCCCTACTTCGAGCCTTTGGAAGCACAGGCGCTTTCTGTTTCTACGTATGTAACGCTCTGCAACCGTCTTTGAACATCACTGACCTTGTTTCTCATTGCAGGCTGGGCTCAACATGATGTAAGTAGTATCAACAGTCCGTTGTGTAGCACGCCCTAATCTCAGTCACACAGCGCATTCTGTCTCATTTTCCTAGGGGTACCGGAGACTAAAGGGTGAGTTAATCGTTGGAGGGCTTCGGACGATGCTGATCCCGCCCATAGTTTGACTCTGGAAGAACTCGATTACGTGTTCGACGTTCCGTCGAGCACTTTCATCAGGTATCAGTTCAGATACGCGCTGCCCTACTGGATCAAGCGTTGGATCTTCTGGAAGCGAGATGTACGATTGCAGCCGATGGTTGTCCTGGATAACGACGTCGAGGTCATCAAGAGGGGCGGCGCCAACAACGCCCACAATTAGGTCATTCACCTAAATATGCTTCTCCGCGCTCTTACAATCAACTGTATGCTAGAGGCTTTGCCAGAGTAGGATATAATCTCGTAAATTCGTCGTGTATTCGGTTTCAATTACTGTATCATAACATGTACATGAATGTGCGGGAAACCCTTGAGTCAGAACCTCTTCGTTCCGCGGACAGAACCCGCAGCGCAGGTCTCAGAACATCGCGAATTGACTCATTATCGCATTATCATATCGCCTTCCATGCACCAAGGTTCTATTCAACATACCTGTTAAAATATGAGGCAAATGGCCGAGGAGACTAGACTGAGGATCCTGACGCGGACGCTCTCCCTTATGCGACCATCAACGGGCTGCCGCATGAATTATGTAAGAACCGCATGAACCATGTAAAGATGTCTAATAACGGTCATCGCAGAAGGATCCTTCACATTTATGTATATCTCTTCATTTGCGCGTGAAGCTGCATTATATCGGTCCACTTGCCCAGGTATGCAGCAAGGATTATGGTGCAAGCAGCATTTCTGACAACATGACTAGCACTCTACTTCTCCGAAGGCATTCGGAATCCTCGGAACATGGCAGTGCTGTTTCCAGCGTTCGAGGTTGAATTCGCCTCGACAACCTGGATGAGCGGGCAACTGGGCGGGACCAAGTATTGGCCATACTCGCCAGCCGTGTGAAGGATGACACCGTTGGACCATCCGAAACCGATCACGACTTCGTATTCACCGCCACCTCCCTGGAAGCCAAGTAGGATCAGTACAATAGATCACAAGCCGTCATGGAAACTTACAGCCGCATCGGGGTCAATGAGCGTGAACTTTTCAAAGATGTGGCCTAATCATCGAACGGACTTGGTCAGACGATTCAACGGGGCTTATCGCGACAGACCTACCGGTATCATTGGGGTTTCCACCCACACTAGCAATTTCTTCGGGGGTCAAACCTTCCAAAAGACCGGGGATTGAGCCACCGGTAGAGTACCTATGACGTCGATCAGATCGAAGAACGGATACATAACATCAAGTTGCGACTTACCAACTGCAGAAGGCAGATTGCATGTATCGGTTCGCCCATTCGATCGCAAGTGCTAGATGGGAGCTTCAGTGCCATTCTCAGACACCGTTGAAATGACAGAACTCACCTTTCCACCAGGGCTTTCCAGCCTGGATTGCGGTCAAGTCGGCACGGAACGTACGCGTGTTGACGCTGACCAGACTCTGGTTCTGCTTCGGGACTTGTGACTCGTCCAGACCGAATTGTCCGGCGGGGACGAGCGAGAAATCGGTGATGACGGTCTCGTTCAAAACCGTACCGTTCGGGTACAGCCTTCCGACTGCTTCAAAGGCCTTGATGGAAGAATAGGCGTGCGGGGGCCACGCGTTGATGTCCCAGTTGAGTCCGGTGTCGAGAAGGGTCGCGGCAAAAGGAGATCCCGCGTACGTTCCGGCAATCCATCGGAGACCCTGGAAGACATTGAGCGCTGCAGTCTCGTTCTGTCGGATCTCGGGTGGAGTGATGTTGTGCCATAGCGGGAAAGTACCGCCGGCATGGAAAATCGGGGAACGGTCGTTGGCCGTGGTGTTGTAGTCGTAGAACCATGACTTGACGGGGTCCCAGCAGAGGTCGAGAATGGCCGTTTCAAGCTCGCTGGCGATCATTCGGTGGGCCATAACCTTGCTGGTCATGTTTTGCATCGATCCGGATGTCTCCATTGTTCGCGTCGAATTGTCAGAAGTCGAGTTGCCGGAAGCGGAACCGTTGGCGTAGAGCTCATACAGGTTTGCCAACTAAAACAAGGGTCAGTCCCTGCCGCACGATCATCGCACTCATACACAAACTCACGATAGCATGATCCGCGTACAACAGCGCGTTCAGATCGACCGGGATGATCGCCCGCACATTGAGCTTTCGCAAGTTGCCGTACGGGTCCGTCTTGTTGAAGCTGATCTCACGAGACCATCGCGCCGAGTAGTCCCATCCGGATTCAGCTCCCGAGGCGAGTTCCGCCCAGAGATCTTGTCGTTCGGTCTCGTTCAAGGCGGGCTCGGCGCCAAAGGCGGCCTCGTAGTCCTCGACGTACCCCTGAAATTTGGATTAGTACCGCTTTACATACCGGAAGATAAAAGACTTACCTCCGGCCTAGGGGCCGTGTTGTTGACGGCGAAATGCGCAACCGAGTGGGTCTGATTCGTAAACGGCGACTTGACGCTAATCGTTCGGTTCGTGCGCCACCAATCAAGCTCGGCCTCGAGGATGGGCAAGGCGCGTTCGAGGATGGTGGTGTTTCCCGTGGCGAGGACAAAGTCGTTGACCATGAGGGTAAACACGGGTGGTTGCGATCTGGACTCGAGGTCGCATGAGGACATCGTTCGTGGATTCGGAGCATTGGGACTTACCGATTCAGGTAATACTTCCTGCCTCCGTTGGGAATGAAGCCATAGCTGTCGATCAAGTCCATAAAGTTGTACAGCAAGTTCCCGGCGTAGTTGTAGAGCTCAGATTTCAGCAGGCCAGAGAGGATAAATAGTGAATCCCAGTAATAGATTTCTGGTATTTGGAGAATGTCAGCGTGAAGACGGATCATGAAAGATGTAATTTACCTCGATAACGGCCTCCCGGGACTACAATCGGATTCTCGAGCGGAATGACAGAGGAATCACAGTTGGTACCGTTGCAAACGGCGCTCTGATTGGTCTCCCTGCACGGGGGATCAGCCTCGACATTTCCTTGCCCCAGCAATCGACTTACCGAATCAACAATGTCCAGTATCCATGAACGATCGAGCTGAATCCCTTGTATACGATATCATCCACATTATCGAGGAACTCGGGCGTCGTCGTAAAGTTCTCAATCTGTACCGGTACAAGTTCGAGTCCCTCGCCCTGGAAGTAATCCTCGACAAACGTTACGACGTCTCCGACGGTGGTGTTTCCCCGGGGCAGCTTGGAGAAGGCTTCGTACGTTTCATTGAGAGAGTACTTGGTTGGCTTGTCGACAAAGGTCTTGGAGTCCGGGAAGATTCCGCTGAGCTGGACGAGCTGGAGAAGTTCGCCGGGGCAGTAGGTTGCGTTGTCGCCGCCGTTGCAGAGCGCTTGCGTGGGCGGGAGGACACCCACGTCGACGATGCTGTCGAGGGCGGCGGTCGGGGAAGGTACGCTCGTGCTGGCTGCTGCGACGGTGGCGCTGCCAGACGAAGTTGAAGTCGGGGAAACCGTCGCCTCTTCGGACGCAGATGCGGGGTTGATCGTCAAGGTGGTTCCAATAGAAGGGACGAGGAGTGTCGTCTGCGACGCTGTGGCGGACGACGTCACGGATCCAACGCTGGATGCGACGGCCGAGCTAGCGTCGCTCTGCGCCGAAGCGAGCGAGAAGAGGGAGGCTGCCGCAAGGATGAGCTTCATCTTGCACGATTGAGGGAGGAGTCAGGGGTCGACGATGACGCATCGCTCATGCATGATGCTTATATATTGCCTGGATGCTCGCCAAGGTCGCAGGAAACGGTGAATCAGCTGAAATGTCCGCGGAAGCAGCGCAATCCAGGGCCATCGTCTGCATTCCTCTCCCCTCATCATCCCTCTTCCAGCCCTTGTTCCAGAGCCCTGATCGCCTCAGGACCTTGCCCAGGTTGGCACTTCAAGTGGTGCCTCCCTCCCCGCCGTGCCGTCACCTCCATCACCTGACTCGGCCCTCCATGGAGCCTCTCGACATTTCTCCATTCCCGCAACCTTGGCAGCCCATGATGACGCAAGCGGCTTTACTTGTTTCCGGGGTAAGGACGAACGATCCGAGGCGCGCTTAACCGAGACAGGGGTGCTGGCGGTGCCTTCTCTGCGGGGCTTTCGGCGGATCATCAATTTGGACAGCTGCTTTTCCCTCGGAATTCTCAAGAGCTTCTCCAAGGTGAATCGACGCTCGTCTGTCGTCATGATCGCAGTGACAGCGCCCGGCCGCACATCCAGCGCCAGAAGCAGCGTCAGCGCTTTCATCCAGCTCTTTTCATCAGTGTCAAATTGCAATCGAAGACGCTATGTATTTCGGATGCGCAGTCATCACCTTGGCACATATCATTCTGTACCTATTAATACATCATCCTCTTGCGAATTTTCCTTTCTCTTGCCAATAGATCATCTACAGCTCCTGCTTAACAGCCTCAGTCGCCCTGTCATACACAGAGTGCACGCTCTTGGTAGCATCCCCAACGACGCTCTCAGCAGCCTTGACGGCCTCGGCAGCCTCGTCAAACGTTCGCTGGACGAAGGAACCGAGAATGTTTCGCTTGATCGTGATCTCGTCCTTCTTTGCCGGGGCGAGCGAAGTCGAGCCGGCGAGCTTGGTGAATCTAGCAGATGAAGGAGATGAGTTTTCGAGTCTGATGGCAGCGAGGGGACGAGACCTACCTCGCAGTCTCCTTCTTCAACCAATCCTCACCCTTCTCCAACACCCTCTCCATCGCCTTCAGGTAGTAATCGGGCGCGCTACCAGCCTTGACAGTCAAGTTTGACGCGACATCCCGCGCGCGCTGCATAATTGCCTGTCGGTCCGCCTTTGAGGGCGTCGAGAAGAATTCCGAGGCGAGCTTGTCGAGCGGAAGAGCACGGCCGGCGGTTTCGAGGAGGCCGCCGGACGGGGTTCGGTGTGTACCACAGTGTTCATTCAGGAACTGGCGATGCGTATAAGAACGCGTAAGCGGAGGAAGGAAAGAGACTCACGTGGACAAAGGCTTCTTCGGTTCGAGCGCCCGAGTACGGGATCGGCGAGGATCCATCACGCGGGTAGAACTTGATGGTAGGGTACGAAGAGACGCCTTGTGCCGCGGCGAGGTCACGGTTGAATTCGCTGTCCGAGTCAGGGATCTCGGCAACGACACACTGTGGGAGGGTGTCAGAACGATTTGACAAGCCACGGCGATGCACTCACGTCGGGTTCAGACGCGAATGCTCGAGCGACGGCCTCGTAAGGCTTGGTCATGGACTTGCAGTGTCCGCACCTGTCACACAAGAATCAGCTCTGATGGACAGCGCAGTTCCGAGACCAACATACCAAGGAGCCTTGAAAGCAATCAACACATCCTTTCCACTGTGCACAGTCTCTTTTTCAAAAGTTCCCGCGTTCAATTGCTTGACGGCTGGAGGAGCAGCGCTCTTGATGTTGGATCGGATTCCAGAGTTTTCGGTCACGAAGGCAGCAAGGTCGGCAAGTTCACGTCCGCCGTTGTAGTCGGTCGGGTTCTCAAGATCGTTGGCGGTGAACCATTTGAGAGCTGACAAGGCGTCAGAGTGTACTCGGAAGGTGTTCGAGAACTGTACTTACTGGGGAATCCCTGGATGCCGTATCGCTGGCCCATCTCCTTTTCAATGTCGGCATCAATCTTGGCGATGATGACTCGGTCCTTCTGGTACGCTCCGGAGAATGCGTCGGCGAGTTCTTCCCAGACGCTGTGAAGGGGTTAGTATACTGTCGATTCAGACGCGTAGTGCAACGTACGGAGCAAGCCGTTTACACTGCGAGAGACCAAGTCAACCGACGATCCGGACCAGATATGCAAGGGACGTACGTGACCACACCACGAAGCATAGAATTCCACGAGAGCAGGCTTTCCTTGTCCTATGATCGAATCAAAGTTCTCCGTAGTAAGAGTGACGACGTTGCTTGCGCGAACGTATGTAGCCAGCAAAGCTATGGCAGTGAGCGGAAAGAGCGAGAGAATGTTGAAGGTCCTCATGATGGGGAAATCGTGGGTCTCGCGAAGCAGTCTCGAGAAGGGAAGGACTGGCGACGGCGATATAATAGGAATGGGAAGACAATAAATGGCGAGGACGTGTAAGCCCCGATCTCGTTTAGCGCGCATGACGAATCAGGCGCTAGCGCAGAAGACAAGACGAGATGATGCAGGTGACGAAGCAAGCTGGTTTCGGCATCATGGCATCCAGACAGTCTTGGGAAAGCATCGACATTGATCCGATTAATCAAGGAGAACAGGAGGATTGCAATGTTCGAAGCCTCGGCAACCGCGGCGAGGATATGCGATGCTTCTGCCTGATAAAAATCATGTTGCGGACCTTGCTGTACCCCTATCTATGCTCGCATAATTCATTCAAGATTACAGTATTCGCGTTAGGAGGGAAGTAAGATAGGAAGCCTAGATCTGTCAGTTCGTGTGTTCGCGATCAGTTCCGCTCCTCTTGCTGAAATGAAGGGGCACGATAGCTGTGTTCACTGCGAGATGCACCACTTAGCCATGTATTCAGGAAAAGAGGAGTCTCTTCAACCTGAAACGTATGCAAGTTTACATGACCATGACCACGCTTCGAGGAAGGTGATATTGGGGGAATCTCATGCGAAACTTATCAACCCAGAACCACGCGCAACGTACGGCAATTCGGATGAGAACATCGACTCCACGATAAGCACAGATGGCGGATGCGATGAGACGACACAGCTGAGTGTTGCGTGGATGTCCTCTTTGAGCGAGTTCCAGCAGGGGTAGTTGCATTGTTGTTGGACCGTCTCAGCCACTTAGACGCAAGAAAGCCTAAGAAACACGACGCAAAGGCTGACAACGGTGATTGCGAATCGGGCGACCGGAGTAGAGAAAGCCTTGACAGGTCGTAGGTGTCAGATGTATCGGTATATCGACGGATGACAGATTATGCGACAACCTTCTTGCTTCGCCTGAACAACGAGCGTTTACTATTGCGCCTGTCAAATGAGGGCATGATCAGCCTCAGCATCTGGTAGTTGAAGAGGGAATCGCAGCATGAAACTCACGCATCTTCCGAAGCAGCCGAATCCACAGCCTCACCCGCTCCAACAGGCACCTGCCCCTCATTCAACGTTCCTCCACCCCTCACTGCTCCGAAAGAGGTCGTCATGCCTTGACCCTTGGCGGCCGCTAATCCTTCCGCTGCAGCACTTCCTGGCGGCGGCATGCCTTGCTGAGTCGCCGTGGATGTACTGGTGTCGTCAACTGCAGCGAGCGGGACGTTTGCGATTGTCGTTGAAATATCGCCGAATATGAATGCATCTCGATGGGCTGATACCTTAGCCGCAGAATTTTCGAAGGCGCTGTGAACGCAAAGCGTGTTTAGCGGCGGACCTTGCAGGTTAGAACAGCAGTACATGCCGTTGTGTTGACGCGATTACTTCTTCTCTTGATGGCGCAACACGAGCGGTCTGCACTGTGACGCCGGACCTAGATATGTTTCTAGAAAGGTCGAAGATCGCGGACGACCAGAAAGATCAGCTGCGACTTCACAACGCTTCATAGTGACACCGGTTTCCTTAGCGATAGTCGCGGATAAAAGACTTACACGCCTTGCGCTCTGAGCTGTCCCTTCTTCTCCTCGATCATTCCTTCTGCGACACCCGCTACACGATACACGATCACTTCGTAGGCGACACACCACCGCGAGAGCGTCAAACAAGAAATTTAGCTATACGAGTATATTTCGAGGCGAAAACTTGCTTACCGACAATTGCCACGAAGACGACCCAGAGCAGAGCCGTGGAGACCACCTCGAAGGTGGAATAGCCATTATAGCCCATCGCGATATCTTGTGGATACCGAGAGGCGGTGATCACGGCTTGCTTTCGTATCGTCCAGGCGTCCTGAAACATAGTCGTATATACCACAGTTGTGCCTCTATGTGCGCCGACCGCTGTTGGACCGGATCCAAATTGATTCTCCTTCATGTGACACAAGGATGACGACAGCCAACGACAATCTCGCGTCTTTGTTCACGGATTACTTCTTCAATCGCCGACGCCTCAGCTGACATCGCAGGCGATAGCCCATTTTATAGGCATGCCCAACAGAATCTGATAGCCTCATTCGAGTGACATCGTGCAAAGGACACTGCTTTGATTTCGTACGGTCGATACGAGCAGGAGTGCAACCGCAAAGCGCACATCTCGTCGCGCCGATGGACACCGCCATTTGCGAAAGCTCAATGCAGATGAGCGGCCTGGAGAGCGGGCGTAGCATTTGGTATCACAAAAGATTACAGCCACAAGCTAGGAAAGTTTGTAGAAGGGAATGATGTGAGATAGCTTGATGACATATGGAATGGATAACTACCCGACTGTGTACTATCCACTATCCAGCATACGCTTTCCTGCTGCGATACGCATAAGGACCATATCCTTCCGTTACATCCCCACGGCACTCTTCAGGCACCTCTAATCGGACTCTCCTACCATGAATGAAGAGAGGCTAACGTTGCGATTGACGTATAGCCGCGGCAGAGATGTGCCCGTATTTGCGGTTCATGCTTCAGATAGCTCTTCAGATCAGGCAAGTACTTTGCATGCAATCATGAAAGGTGCTGCCGACCTGAGACTGTATCTTTCACCTTGAAAGCTGTCTGCTCTGTGATCCTATACACCTCTAGGGGTATCCCCTGACTTGCGTTTCGACGGCCCTGTCGGAACGCTCCGAACCTGATACTGATATAAAAGTATCATCGGCGCTACTTGACACGACAGATTGCACGCCCAGCTGTGATCTCGCCTGAGAGCGGTATTCCTCTATCGACCGGATGACACTGCTGATCCGTGTTCGCAGTGAGCTGACAGAGTCTAGAAACCTCTTCTCTCCCCCTGAACTCCATTCTTCTTCGCCCATGTCCTGTCTCCGGATTTGTGCCAAAGTCAGATAGTCCGATGAATCGGAAGAGGCAGTGCGGATGGCGCGTCCTCCCGCGGCGCCTCGGAGCTCGCAGACCCTTGGTTTTACTAGATACCGGGGTTTAGTGGGAGACGAGGGGAGCAGCAAGAGCAAGCTGTCGCGCAGCTCGTCATATGAAGGGATTCCCGGTATTGAAGAACCATTTTCGCTAGTCTGCTGTTCATCAATCGAGTTGGGAGGGTCGGCTTCAGTTGGGTTCATGCTTATCCCTTCTGCGAGATCTTGTAGTCGCTGTGTGAGCTGGCCATCAACCGGGAGTTGGAGACAACTGTTTTTCAAATCTTCCAATCGCGCGGTGTACTCTCCTATGGAGAGCGGTGATGACGACTGGGAAGCGGTGTCGGTGTCGACCGGAGGCTCAGCAAGCTTCAAGTATGGCTTAGAGCTTCCTACGTCGAGTACATGCCAAGGAGGCCTCTTCGGATTCGTCATATCGAAGACGATGACACCCGATTGATTGTGATCGTCCGTTAGAGGATCCACCCATCGAACGCCTCTATGCTGATACGCGTCGTTCAATCCCTCTCCAATTGTCTTGCAACAATCGATCACGTCTTGCCACCGGGTTATCAAGCCGGAAGGCAACTTTGCTTTCTCTAGATCGACCTTGATTTTTTCACATTGCGACAAGAAGGACGTAAGATCTCCGTTGACTTTCCCATGTCCCAGAGCGACTTTCGCTGTTGTATTGACGAAGGCTGTCAATTTTGCAATTCTCGCTTTGATCCCGTTTAGATTTCTGCAGTCTTCATGAAATCTGTAAGGATCGTTTACGGCGCAAGATGAAATGCGCGTAGGCGGGAAGTCGAGAAGATGCTCGTCCAAGATGGCAGTGAGCATGTTCGCGAGTTTGTCGAGAGCGCTCTCCACGTGGGCGAGGCTGCCGTCTGCCATCTGTCCGGTGTTGCTTGTCGCGGTTGATTTATGGTTCGTGAGGAGTGTCTGATCAGGACGTTGTCAAGATCTGCGTTACAGAGCGATAGGGGTATAAAGGACGAACGGCCGCCTTATATAGCAAAATCAGATTCTGGCTCTAAATACAAGTACGGTTTTTGAAGGTTCCTCTGTTCTATTTTTCGTTGCCGTAGCTGGCCAGCGGCCCGGAGTCCATTAGCGATGGCGCGGCTACGCTGTCCGGGTGCCGTTGAGGATGGCTGTTGCATTGCATTGCCACTTGCCACTGCGATCCATCCTGAAAGCGATGGTGGACAGTGGAACCGCGCGACCGAGTAACTTCCTGGTGCGCCCGCATCCCCCGTTCCGTCGGCTTGTGCGATGACGTGCACAGCTCTCGAGTCGACCGTCGAATTCGCATACTCATGACGGCCGGATAGTCACTTCAGCATCGGGGCATAGCTTCACAGAGACACAACAATGTCCATCTCCATTCCCAGCGAGGCACAGCTCGCATACAATACCGTCCTCAAGGGCGATCCCAAGGTCGAATGGGCTATTTTGTAAGCGGATTGACAGGTATTCGGCGTCTTGTTGCTGAAGACGGCGTTTACAGTTCTCTCGCTTCAGCCGGGAATGAGCTCAAGCTCCAGGGAACGGGATCCGGATTGGATGATCTCGAGGAGGAGTTCATGGACGGAAGGTTAGTACGGCGTTTCGTGGTGACTAGACCGCGGCTGAAAGAGCGCTTTCAGGATTCAATACGCTTTCGCCCGAGTCGAGGATCCCAACGTTAGTAACACGTAGTATTTCGTTCTACCAGTACTCATTTGGGTTCCTCGCAGTCGAATCTCGAGAAATTCGTGCAGATCAATTGGTGCGGTGAAGGCGTTCCAGAACGACAGAAAGGCCACTTTAGTAGGTTTTCGCAATATCCGTCGAATCATCGCTCATCCATTATCCTCAACCGACATCAGACACCTACGCATCCCAGATCGCATCCTTCCTGAAGAACTCACACATCGTCATCCAAGCGCGAAACGAAGCCGACATCACACCCGAACACATCCACAAGCGACTCAACGAATCCAGCGGATCAAAGTACACCTCTGCCCCGGCTCCTGTGCCGTCCGCGCCGAAACCCACGCCAAAGCCCTACAACGCGCCCAGCAGCTCATTCGTTCGACCGATCCCCGGAACCACTCCATCCTTCCAACGATCAAGCGCTCCCTCTCCTGCCGTCTCGCAACCCCCGCCCGCGCCCGCTGCTGCGCCCGCTGCACCTATCGCATCCGCCAACTCACCCGCTCCCGAACCTGCAAAGCCCGTTTCGACACCAGCACCCGAAGACCGAATCGCGCCCGTCGGCACCGCGTACACGCCCGTCTCCCTTCCCAAGCCGAAAAAGCTCGGCAATCGATGGGGTCCCGGAGCGGTCCCTGTTGGAGGGAGCGATGATGAGGAGCCGCACAAGGCTGGTGGTGCGGAGGTACCGAAGGCTTCGGCGTTTGCGAGTGCGCGAAGTGCATTTGGTGGCGGATCTGCGCCTGCGCCGGCTGTGAGGTCTTTCGGTGGAGGTGGAGGCCCGGCTGTTGGTGGTGCGTCGTCGGGTAAGAAGTTGACCTGGAGTGAACGGCAGGCCGAGGCAAAGCGGGAACGCGAAGCGGAGGAAAAAGCCGCGCAGGAAGGTACGTCCAATCCGCTCGCGTCGCCTGTCCGTTCTGTACTGAGTCCTTTCGTCACAGCTATGTCGAAAGCAGCGTCCGCCGCACCCACGAGGGCGTACGGCGGTACCTCCTCTGGCGCGATCAATACCGGCACAACGGATGCTCTCTCGCCAGAGGAGCAAGAAGCCGCAGCTGCCTCACCTCCAGCGCCCCCGGCAGCACCGTTGCCGCCTCGTGTTCCGGCGACCGCGGACGACGATGAGGAAAAGGAGCGTGAAAATGAAGATGATTGGGATGATGTGCGTGTCGCGAAATTTCTTCACCCATTGCGCAAATGCTGATCAGAATTCTCCGTCGTAACAGGCGCCTCCTGCCCCTCCTCCTCCCGCGCCCTTCAGACCTCCCGCAGCTCCTGCTCCTAAGGCCGAAGAACCCGTTGATGAGGAAGAGGTGAGTTCAGATTGCAACTCAAACGCGTTTTGGACTAACTCTTCTCAACGCAGGATGCCCCTCCTCCCCCTCCTCCCCCTCCTCCGCCACCTCCTCCCATGCCAGAACAGGAAGACGTAAGACGCTAGCGTAGCCTCGAAAGGATTGTACCCTCTAAAGCGTTTTTGTTTGCAGCCCGCCATCGCTCAGCTACACAAGATGCAGGAAAATCTCCGCCTCGACGAATCCGGCATCCCTGCTGCGCCTCCGGCTCCTCCCGTACCGGTCGCGACGCGGCCCAATGTGGCTGTCAAGAAGGAGGATGCTGGTATTCGAGCCAAGGCAGAGTACGATTACGAGGTGAGTGAAGTACCGTACATTATGGACGAGGGTGCTAATATGTCGCGATCGATAGGCTGCTGAAGAGGTAAATTGCCAGGCTTGATCTCCCGGACCAGCCTCTGACAATTCTT
Organism: Naganishia sp. PG3902-1; assembly: GCA_023628075.1. Taxonomy (NCBI): domain Eukaryota; kingdom Fungi; phylum Basidiomycota; class Tremellomycetes; order Filobasidiales; family Filobasidiaceae; genus Naganishia; species Naganishia sp. PG3902-1. Next base: position 170,766 of record JAMALH010000005.1, read on the forward strand.
GATTCCAGAATGAAGTCTCTTTCCAGGAGAACGACATCCTTACGCAGATCGAGCAAACCGATGCTGGTATGTCCGATGCTTGTGTCCAAAAGAGCGAGAATTTAACACCTTGTACAGACTGGTGGACAGGCACAAACCCGCAAGGTCAGCGTGGTCTCTTCCCAGCCAATTATGTCACATTGCTTGAAGCAAGTGGAGCTGAGGAGGAAGAGGCCGCGCCACCTGCTGCACCGGCTCCTCCTCCGATGCCTGCGCGAGAAGAACCTGCGGTTGCTGATAAGGGCAAGTGGGCAATCGCTCAATACGAGTGAGTCGACATTAAAGTTTTGCCCAATGAGCACGGGCTGAAGACACTGGTTTGCAGCTACGACGCCGCGGAAGATAACGAGATTTCCATGCGAGAGGGCGAGGAGATCCTCGACATTGAGGAAACAGATGAAGCCTGGTGGACGGGAACCACTGCCAACGGCCAAAGAGGACTCTTCCCTTGTACGTTGCTGTCTTACTGCTTTCGTGCGTGTACGCTAACTTTGGTACGAAATAGCCAACTACGTTGAACTGCAAGAATGAGGAAAACGAAAGGGATAAAATTGTTGTACACATGCAGGATAGAATCCGGACAAAGCTCGTTTGCCGGCCAGCTAAATCAATGTTTCCTGACACTGGCAAGACCCGATACAAGCATGATATATTTCCAGATGATTGTTTTATTGCCACAACGGGTACAAATACAAGAACACAACAACTCTTGAAGCTATCGATGATAATTACTGAGACAACTATGACAGTCGAAGGGGCGGCATCGATCCCGCACTCGAAGTGCGATTCCGCATGAGCCCGCCATTCCTCGACGGTTTTCTAGGATCCTGCTTTTTGGATCTCCTTGAGTCCTTTCCCCCGGCGCGTTTATGGTTCTTGCTGCGCTCGTCCATATCTGTCGCCTCCATGATAGGGGATTCAGGATATCCCGACGAGGCGTCCATGGCGAGGGTCGTCGCGATGGAGGGGCTGGTGAAACTCGGTCGCAAGATGGAGCCATTGGGTTGATGGAAGCCCGCCGCGGGGTTGCTGCCGTCCGCGGCAAAAAGTCCGGTCGACGACGTGAACGGCGCATTCGAATTGCGGCTCCTGCGGAACGTGGTGATGGGTACTTTTTCCCACCGCCTCAAGCTCCGCAAGTGTCTCGATCCGTAAATCTCCTCATTGTGATCGCTCTCGTGTCCATGATGATGAAGGGCGCTCGTATCCAAGACGTCATCCAGAGCAATCGGTTCCGCCAAGTCATCGTGATCGGACGACGTGTCTTCGCCATCAAACGATTCGCGCGGCACAAGTCGAAGCGGAGATCCACGAACACTGTCGCTGACGTGGCCACGACCGGCGGGAACGGAAGAATATCTCGGCCGTCGTCCATTCGTGCTGGGACTTGCGCCCAATGCCTGGCGTTTCACGATCCCGCTTTTCGCTCCCGTCTGACTGCCGCCTCGTGCTCGGCCTCGCGGGAGACCGCGACGCATGAACGGACTCGGTGTGATTTTCCCGGTCCCATCGATAACGGCGACGCGATCCGGGTGGTCGTGTTCCGGAAGGAAGGAGCCCATGACGGGGAAACCGGGTGCGACAGTCGGAGGGGTCGATTGAGTGGACGCCAATCCAGGAACGGCGTGTGCCGGGTGTGGCGAGACCTCGATGTTGGTGTTTGGCGTAGTGACAGTCGATGACGTCGGCGCGGCGGAATGATCCATGTACAAGCCCTGCATCGAGCCATTGACCGGGAGCTCGGCGACAGCAAGACCATCCGCCGGACTCGCGTCGAGCGGCGTCTCTTCATTGCCGGTCATGCTAAGGCTCGAGACTCCGCCGAGTAATTGCTGTTGCTCCTCGACGTGTGCGCGCTCCAACAAATTGCGCGCATCGGCAAGCGGAACGCCAAGGTCCCTCGCGAGCGCAGCCTCATCGACGGTCGTCACGCCAAACGCCGCAGCGTTATGCACTTCCGAGGCGTCGAGATGCGCCATCAAGTTGGGCGGACTCGGCATATCCTCGTCCGGCAGACTATCGGTCGTATCGCCGTCCGATCCATCGCCGTCAAAGACATCCTCCTCGTCAAAGTCTGCGCCCTCGTCCACAAGCAGAACCGGACCCTCTCCATTCGTCGTGCTTCCCGTTGCACTGCCCTTCCGCGATCGCCTCCCCTTTCCGCGATGCGATGCCGAATTCGACCGACTGGGCGTTGGGGCCGTTCCAGCATCTTCACCCGAGATCCTCGGCTGCGCAAAAACGAGGTTCCCGGACCAGTCCTCCATGAGCACGAACGGCATCTCCGCTTCCCCGAGCCCAAAGGCCGCATCGAACGCCTCGTCTTCTTCGTCATCCAGCATGTCCGTATCTGAGGTCCCGTTGCTTGAATCTGATGCTTCAGATCCGGCGTCCATGTCGTTATCAGAGTCCCGCCATTCGTCGAGAGCTTGGAACAGCATGCCCTGCCCCACGTTCGTTTTCAGCACCGATACCATCAAGCGGGACCGGGACGGGGAACTCACCTCGTCTTCCTCGTCGCTCCATTCGGCGGGAACCGCGACCGGCGCCAAGCTCAAAAAGATATCCTCGACATTCTTCGGATCCACGCCCTCGGGCAAGGGCACATCGTTGCTTTGATCCGGCGCGACAATGATTCCCCGATGCGGCATCGATACCGCACTGGGGTCGTCATCTGACGGGCTCTCATCATCATCGAGGTCGTGCTGAAAAGGCAGACATGAGCCCCACAAAGCAGCAAACGCGGCACAATGGAAGACTCACAAGATGTCGATGTCGCTTGCTATTCTTCCGGCACTTGCGACGATGGCTCTTCTTCTTCGTGACGCCCTCGCGGTGTGATCCGCCGCCAAAGAGCTTTTCATGGTGAAACTGATGCGCGGCATGGGACTGCCGGTGTCGTTGTTCCCGATGGAGGGTTTTCTCCCGCTCGCGTTGTCTGTCGCTGTGAGCGAGGGCCTGATGAGCGAACCCAGAACGAGTGCAGAGAGATGCGAGAGGGGGGATCTTACCGCTTGTACTTCTCCTCTTGTTGTTCTTGATAAACATTCACGTCATCATCCTCGTCATCACTATCACTGTGAATCACCATGCGCTCCTTGCCCTTCCAACTCGACCGGGCCACCACCGCATCCTCCTCGTCCGAGTCCCGCTTATCCTCCTTGTATTCATCCGGCAAGCTGCTCAGATCATCGTCGTCGTTCTCGGCCACGGCGGGCGGCTTGGGCGTATGGAATGGTTGCGTACGTTTTGGTGGTCCCGAGGGGCCGGCGTCGGCGTTTGCGGGATGGTGTATTGAGGATGGCATCGTTGCGACAAGTCTTGTGCGTGCGTGATTGAAAGATTGATGACGTTTTGGAAATTTCCTTTTCTGTTTTCGTGGTTCTGTCCTTTTTTGTGTCTGGTAAGTGTGGTGGCGGAATGTCGGTGCGCGGGGTCCTTGTACGACTATAGGGCCCGTCGTCCACTCGGGACTAGCTTGAAAAAGTGTGTGGTGCTCTGCGAGCCGTTAAAGATATCCCCGTTCCGTCTCTCGTCGTCGTTGTCGTTGCCGCCGTTGCGCGGTTTCCAATTTTCCTGTATGAGGGAATTATGACTCGTGCAAAGCGTCGTGCGTTTGTCGGTGATCATCACTTGAAAGACAAAAAAGGTAGGACTAGCGGCCAATGACTCGTGCTCGAGAGGAGCAAGTGCCGTTGGTGTGAAGGTGTGAAAAGATGAGCGGTAGAGGGTCTCGCGGAAGGTGGTGTCGCAAGGCGGTTTATCACAGACGCATGAGTGATGACCCGAGAGAGCACACGATGGCAGTGGCGGGGAGTGATGGCAGGCTGTTGTCTAATGGGAACCCGGTGGATGGCGGCGGAGTGTATGGTGATATAATAGCGTCGGATCACCCCATCCGCCTACGCTAGCCTGAAAAAGTTTACGGCGGCTGCTGGGTGCGACCCGCGTGCTTAGCTCGCCGGCGTTGTTTTCGCTGCATTCGGTCCGCGCGGCCAGGGGGGGGTCGATTACGTAAGCGCGTTTCCCCTAGTATCCGCGACCGTGCACGCCAGTCATCCTCGGTTCCTGGCGGGACCGACGGCGGTACAAGTCACCCAGAGGTCACTCTGGCACAGAGGCTGCCCCGCGTATGATCCATGGCGAGCTTGCCGCCAAACTTGTCTTGCGCCGCTATTCCAGCCACGATGCCTTGTCGCGGCGTCTCTATATATGCGTGAATGTTGATACAAATAATGACGACAAGCATATGCTAGATACAGAGTGTGATACCAAACCCGGAACAAGTACAGTCTATGGAGGTCGTGATAACGGTGCTTTTTGCGTGTATCGGTGTGGTCATGACAGGACAGCCACCAAATGATTGAACAAGACGTCTGCCTCTTCGTTTGCAACTACGACCGCAAAAGAAACGCTCAGTTACCGGTCAAGCCGCCGAGGCCCGTCATCACTCACCTTTCAAGACAATCTTCACAAACCGCCGCGCGACCTCGGGCCGCTCCCTCTCCATCTTCTCGAGCCCGGCCTGATCCAATTTCCAAAGCCGACTATCCCGCTCCGCGACCACCGTCGCATTCCGCTTACTGGCGCTCAACATGGTCAACTCGCCCGCGACCGTACCGGCCACCATCGTCTCCTGAATGAGCTCGCAATGATCTTCATATTCGTATGTTGCCCGTAAGCAGCCCGATTCAATCAGGTAGAGCGCATCCGCGGTCTCGTCGCGTTCAAAGATGACTTGGCCGGCCTTGGTTTGAACGGGGCAGAGGTAGGGAACGATTTGGTAGAAGAAGTCGTGCGGGTTTTGCGACGGTTCGTCAAAGTAGTCGGAGAAGGTCTGCAGTAAGATTGGCAACGGTTGCTTAAGCGAGAGCGACGATCCGCCGGATGGATGACCGCTCCGAGATCCGCCCCCGCCCGACTTGTGTTCTCCGCCCGTCGGCGCCGCAAACGGCAGCGTCGAGACGCCGACTTCGGCAATATGACTCCGTCGCGGACTATTATGGAAGCTATCCGACATGGCAAACGGCGGTTTCGTCGCTTCCGGAACATCCAGTCCGTGGCGGTTGCCGTTTTCGCGTTTCGCCATGGCGTTCGAGGCGTAGAATGCCGTCCTGCGATGTTGCATCATCAGTCATCCCGCACTTGGAAGCCTCGGTCTCTCACTTACAGATACGCATTCTCACACCATTCGAGCGCAGAGTTGAGACCGTCAAATACCTCGACCCTTGTGCCCTCTTGGTCCGCCCAAAGATCCACGGCCTGAAGTGCCCGGCCGACGAGACCATCAGGGTTGGCGCCGCACAAGATGAGGAGCACGTCTTTTTGCGACAGCAGTCTCTGCAGCCTGACGAATGCCTCGGCCGACGAAAAGTCGAGACCGGGGACGAGCGCAAAGTCGACGACTTGTGAAATCATGGTGAGCTGAAAGGTGCTGATGGGAAAGAAGAGACTCACTCAGGAATCGGATCGGGTTACTCTCCCACGCTGCCATATCCAGTAACTTTCGGATTTCCTCTTCTACCTTGGTGATTGTACCGAAGAACACTGAATTGTACGGCGTAAGCGCGAGCCCAGGGATGCGACGAGATACTTACAAAATCCTTGCAGCTTCATGATCAACGTCTGCTTTCCTACTGCCTGCAGGAAGGCGCGTTGCGGATGCGGCCGTCTTACAGTACTTTTTGCGCTCGAGCCGCTAAAGACTGCGCGAATCGGCTTTCGTCGAGAGTTTTGGATAACAAAGAACATGGAGGCCAGGATGATTCCGAGCAAGAGACCAATGACAAAGTCAAACCTACGACAAGGGTCAGTGTTGCGCGATGCCGATCCCAAATACACTCACAAAGTCATCCCGATCGTGATGGCCCAGATCGTGATATACTCCATCTTATTGACTCGATGTCGGGTGTCCCAGACCGCCTAAGCAATGTTGATGAGTTCGGTGCCTTTTGTGTGTAATGGGCGACATACCTCCTTTACCAAATCGATACCAAGAACAAAGATCAAGGCCCCGACAACCATGACAGCTGTTGATCAAGAGGTAAGAATCCTGTTCTTTCCCACAAATAACAAACTCACGGAGATACGCAATGACGCTCGGACCGATGAACATGATGACACCAGTTGCAGCGGCCAGCATCAGACCCGACAGCCGTGAACCACCTCCGACACGATAGACTGCGCGGACCGAGGTTAGATGCGATCCCATAATGGCTGGCTAGATTTGAAGACTTACAGAGCACCGTGTTGACGTAGCAGAGATAGTTTGGTACCGTACCAAGCAAGCCAGCGCCCATGTTAGAAATTCCGTGCGCAACCAGCTCCCTGTCGAGATCAACGTTGTCCTCCTGCAAGGATACGCCGAGGGCAGGAACCTGCATCAAGAGGAGTCAGATCTTTGCCTTGACAGTGGGTAAATCTACTTACGTTGAGCGGAACGTGCAGGATCCCGAAAAACACCAGGGCCATCTGCGTAGGTATACAAGCCCAAAATGCTTTCCAGCTAAATTGATGGAAGTCTATGGAAGCGGCATAAGCAGCATTCCGTGATTGGCATCGGACGCTACTTACCAAACAAGGTGTAAAACGTATACCATGGCCGGGACTCTCCGCCCACATCAAAGATCCAACCGGCATGTCGCAAAGCGTCAATTTTCCATCCACCGACGAAGACGACGAAATAAAAGACGCAGGGAATGACGAAGAAGTAGCCCGGAAAGATGAGCTGATGGTGGAATCGGTGGGTGATGAGTCTAAGCGTGATTGCGAGCGCCAGCGGGATCGTCCAAAGTGCGATGGCGTGACCATTTGCGAAAAAGATCTTCAAGGTATTCAGATTGTATTCGAATCCTTCCTCTTTTAGACCGCGCGAAACCTCGAGCCTATACGCAGGCGTCAGAGGCGAGCCGAAGGGTTTTCCATTTTCGCTACACACCCTGTCTCGAGAAGGAATACTCCGACACCACCGATACAGCTGTAGCGCAGCGTCAGCGGGAGCTCATCCAAGCCTGAATCGAGCTTACCCAACGAGGATATGCCGCGGGAAATACCCGATGAGACCACCAAGTCGAAAGTATCCCAGCGAAAGGAAGACGAGACCTGAGAATGTTAGACGCGAGGACGCAACCATCGCGAGACGCTTACCTGTCAAAACCGCACTAAAAGCGTACGAGACCATGGTCGTGGAGATGATGGCAGAGGGCTACATATGGGTCAGCTATATTCGCTCAAAGCCCGCCCATGCGTCTCACGTTGTCCCCGACTTCGTCGGTGATGATGTTGGTCAAGATATGAAAGAATGGCTGCGCGAGGTGAGCGGCCGCAGCCATGCTTTGCTTTCAGTGACTTACCACTGCCTCGATCATCATCGAGCCGTTGCCACCCCTGCAACAGAAACAGGGTCAGCTATCTTCCCCGGGATCAACGCCGGAAACTCACTTGAAGATACTTCCACCCATGGTATACGTCAACTGCGAGATGATGCACCTGCGCAAACGCCCCCCATTCAGCGCGGATTCCAATCGTCAGAATCATTGACTCACGAGACGAAAAACATGGAGACGCCCAATGACCCGAAATTATCAAAGATCGGACTCGCCGGGAACCTGCCGCACGGTCAGCCAAAAGCCGTGATCACTTGCTGCGGGGCGCAAACGCACATGATCATGCCATAACTGACGCCATCCAGCACATTCAAGAGACACCCCAAGATCGTCGCGGGCAACAACTTGACCGGCTCCACAAACACCTGCTGCGCAGCATCGTGCCAGGTCGTCTTCCGCAGGGAGAGGTACGCCGCACGGACATTTGCGCGTGCACGGCGAAGCGCGAGGTAACGTTCGTGCGGTGGCGAAGGGTCCGTCGGGCGCGGCTTCGCGTGGGTGTGTGTGCCTTGAAGGTGCGTGGATTCGGTGGAGGGGAGGAGAGGGGTACGTTCCGTCGCGGGTTCCTCGTGTATGACGGGAGGCGAAGCGGAAGCGGGACTCGTGGACCGGGGTGAGGAGGATGAGGGCATGCGATGCGTCGTGTCGGGCCGAACGGTCAGTGACGAAGTGACCGAGGACCCTGTATCTTGTCCTACACCCCATCAGCTACCCCGAAAAGAAACGTAACAGATCCAGGGGAAATCGTCGGAAACTCACCGACACCCACACCCTTTCCGTCATCAACCTCGGGCGCCACCAACCCGGCGACCACCCCTCCCGCGCCACTCGCGAGCCGATCCGTCCCGACATCCCGCCGCGTCGGACTCCCCCTCTTCAACAACAAACTGAGCCCACTGGGGCCGGACGCCGTTCGCGGACTGAGATCCCCTCCCTCGGTGGTCTGCTCCTCTTCCGGTCCTCGCGCGAGCGCTCTCCCGCCGAGGGAGACACGCGGGGTGAGCAGGTCTGCGTTGGATGAGCTGCGTGAGGATTCACGGATCGTCGGCAGACCGTCTTCTTCCGCCTGCTCGTCGTCCTGTTCGTTCTCGGGTGATACCCCGCCCTGGACGGGTTCGAGTGACGATCTACGGTGGGAGAGTGATTGCGGACCGGGAAACGAATCGGAGCGGGAGGAGCTGTACGAGAGTGATGCGGCGAGACCCATGGATGCGTTCCGAATGGCTTGGGAATCGGTATGCATCGATGCCGAGGCTGCAGGGTGGTGCCTACACGAGTTCCCCCATCCTCGTTCCGTTAGTCCGGCGTGACCCGAGAGCGAGAGAAAGAGGTAGGACGGGACTCACGCATCGTCGCTGTAAACGCTATGACTGTCTCCACGTACACTGAACCATCCGCTCCCGCCAGCACTTCCGTTACTGAGCACGCCCGACACCCCAGCATCCAAGTGTTCGTCATCACTCCCGCCGTGCGTCATCCCCGAGATGCTCTGCCAAAGGCTCTTGCGACGTCCGGGATCGTGTGCACCATCCAACGTAGGAATGCCGCTGATGGATTGACTACGTCCCGTCTCCGGGTCGTGTTGTGATTCCGCGGCCGTGGGAAGCTGGGTGACTCCATCCGCGGACTTGACGCTCGAGGGTGGAAGTGAAGGGCGTTCGGCGCCAGAGGGGAATGAGCCGCGACGTCCCTGGAGACCGGATTCGAGGTGGTGGAGGTGGTGCTGGAGGTGTTTCCCCTGTGGATGGCGATGGGAAGTGGAGGAGGAAAGATGGGCCATGGGCGCCGCTGAGGGGTCTCGCGCGGGCATGGCGACAGTGGACAGAGGAGAGGGGTATGTGTCGAGGTGGTGGATGACGATGATGATAGATGGAAGGGTGTCACTGCGACCGACCGAATTGGTTCCGTTGCCTCACACGAGCTCTGCGGGCTCCTGGGCGTGAATGCACGAGACAAGCACGAGCGGGGAGGGAGCGATGAGAGAGAGGACGGCGACGCAATAGGACGGATGAGTAAGGTGCACACGACCGGAGTGCAATGCTAGCAGATGCCCGAGCAGGACGCCCGGGGTAGAAAGTGGATGAAATTGATCGAGCCGTGCCGCGGCAACGGCGGACCCATGGCTCATGGCTCGGCCAGATTAAAATCACGTCTATAATTGGCCGGTGGCCGGGCCTCTCTCGGGCGATCCACTCGACGGTATCGCTCCGCCAGCTCGCGAGCAGAACCCCAAGGTGACGCTGATCCCCTGGCGCGAGCTGATCGTCGCCCTGGCGTGTGCTTCTTTTCTTATCTCTGCCACCGAGGGCCAAAGGCGGGAAACGCTCGAAGGCGAAAGAGATAACGACCGACGCACGCCACGACGACCCGCCCACGCGTCGGCTGCCGGTGGGATCGATCGCGTGACGGGCGTGTCCGAAGGCCGAGGTAAAAGTTGGACAAGGTCAGGTTATCCAGGGGAACGCCCATCGAAATATCATCGTTTGCCTCGTATTCGATATCACACCATGCCCCAGCGAGGATCCCATAGAGGCACGTCCTCCTCACGCGGCCGAGGCGGAGGAGGCGCCCGTCCATCCGGCCCACGTCTTCCCGGCGTCTTATCCACTCAACTCGGCCTTCCGAAACCTCGGAAACCGCGGGACGATGGGTTCCGCAGTGCGCGAGGACGTGGGGGTGGGGCGGTAAGGGGTCGGGCGGAGGACGTTGCGGTCAAGAGGAAACGTGAGGTGATGTCTGACGAGGAATCCGAGAGGCCGGTCAAGATTAAGCAGCAGCTCATCATCGAAAAGGGTTCCGGATTCCGTACAAAGGTCGGGAAAGACGCGCAAACGCCTCTGGCCCGTCTCCTCGCTTCTCAAGCCCCATCAGCCTCCGATGACGACGACGATGATGGATCCGCTCCGGAACCGACGACGTCGTCGAGGAAACGAAAACGCGCCGAGGACGATGTCGTGGATATCTCCATTATGGGTGCCGCCGGCGGGAAAAAGACGCAGGCAGAGGTGGATGAGGATGCGGAGATTGCGTGGTTGGAGTGGAAGCTTGGCAAAGGGAAGGGCAGAGGCGCGGATGAGGATGAGGGGGATGATGGGTTGGATGGTGAGTTGACGGGTCTGCGTGCGTGAGAAGATGTGCTGATGAGGGTAGATTTGTTGAGTTTTGCGGACAAGATCGTTCCTGGTGGAATGGCGGGTGATGACGAGGAAGGGGAAGACCTGGAAGGGGAAGACCTTGAAGAAGATGACGAGGATCTCGACGCTTCCTTACGGAGCGACGACGACGAGGTAAGTGCATTCCAACCCAACACCGGCGGAATTCACGCCTCACGCGTCCATTCTAGGCATTCACAGGATTCGAAGACGGCCCTGACGCAGACCTCGAGGAATTCTACACGACCGATGAGGACGAAGACCAAGACATGGATTCCCTCACGAGGGCGAATACGGCGCTCAACAGCGCCCCTGCCGTTCCCGACCTGACACACGGAGCCGTAACACCCGCAACAGAACCGACATCCGCGCCCGCCGTGGCGCCGAGTAAATACGTTCCGCCGCATCTGCGGGGTTTGATTCCCGCCACGACGGAGGCAAAGGTCGAGAAGACGGCGGATCAGGTGAAACTTGAGCGGAAATTACAGGGATTGTTGAACAAGTGAGTTCCGCCCGGTTTCGGTCAGCTGTTCGGCGCGTGGGAGCTGATGCGTCGGAAAAGGCTGAGCGAGGCGAATATCGAGTCGATTTTGAACGAGATTGAAGCGCTGTATCGAGATAATAGTAGGAATGGTGCGTCACGAGTCTTTGCTCGTTCTGTGAAGGATGCTGATGGGGTTTGCACCAGCCGTAACGTCGACGATTACGGATCTCGTCATCAACCTCATTTCGGATCGGGCGAATTTGCTCGATTCGTTTGTGATCCTGTATGCGACGTTGCTGGCGGCGCTGTACAAGGTCAAGGGTCTCGAGTTTGGTAAGGCACAACTCCCGGAACTACCCGCGGCGGCACTGACAATCCTTCAGGCGCACATGTCATTCAAACACTCGTACTCAAATACAACGCCCTTGCCATGCAACTCACCGGCACACAGCAAGAGGAAGCCCAAGCAGGGAAACAGCCCTTGAACATGTTGACGCTCATCGCTGAGCTGTACAACTTCCAAGTCATCTCCTGTCGCTTGATCTACGACCTCATTCGCGGATTCATCGAGCACCTCGTGCCGCAAGAAGGCGGCGCGACCGGCGTAGAGTTCCCGGTGGAGGGCCTGTTGAAGGTGTTGCGAGGTGAGTCTCCCGCGTGTAGGTGGAGGCGGAACGGGGCTGATGCCGGGTAGCGTCGGGATCGCAGTTACGGACGGATGATCCGTCGGCGTTGAAAGACATCGTCCAGCTCGTGCAGCAAAAGACAGCGGGACAGGAAGCCAAAATGACGTGAGTAGAGGCGTGTTGGTGAGGTGGTATAGAGCTAAAAACGGGATCCCAGGACGCGCGCAAAGTTCATGGTCGAGACGTTGGTCAATGTCAAGAATAACAAGATGCGCGCTATTCCCGGTGGAGAGATTGCCGCCGAGGCGACGCAAAAGATGAAAAAGTTTTTGGGCGGTTTGACCAAGAAGAAGCATAGTACGTCGTTCGCCATTCCACTGCGGACTCTACTTGACGTCCTCCAGTCCTCGCCCACGAACCTATCCGAGTGACGCTGGATGATCTCCTCAACGCGGAAACCAAGGGTAAATGGTGGCTGGTCGGCGCCGCATGGGCGGGCAACCCGCTCGTCGACAGGCAAAAGGAGATGGAAGCCGCCAAGGCTGTTGATAGCACGCAAGCCAAGAAGAAGGCAAAACAGGTCGCCGTCGATGATGATGACGAGGAGCTTGATCTGCTTGGGACGGATAATCACGAGGAGTTGATCAAACTGGCCAAGAAGCAAGGAATGAATACCGATATCAGGAGGAGTATCTTTGTCATCATGATGACGAGCGATGTGAGTCTTCTTGTGTGATTGACACCGTGTACGGCTGATCGCTTTTTCAGGATTACGTTCATGCTTGTGATCGACTGTCGGCGCTCAAGTTCAATGAAACCCAGCAGAGAGACTTTGTGCGAGTGGCTTTGCACTGCTGCGGCGTTGTAAGTACATTCAGCATCGTATTGTTTTCGCTACTCAGTCTACGAATAGGAAACGCGCTATAACCCATACTACACCCTTATACTCCAGAACCTCTGCGAATCATCATTTGCGCATCGGTTCACATTCCAGTACGCCATGTGGGACTTTCTCCGCGAAATGGGCGAGACCGACGTCGGCGGTGCGGCCGTCATCAACTCGGGTGGACACTCTGGCACGATGGGCTTTGGATCGGACAACAAGATTTCCAAGACGAGGATAGCCAACCTTGCCAAGATGTGCGGGTGGTTGATAGCCAAGGGCGCTGTGGATTTGACCATCTTCAAGGTGAGTCGCATGCTACAATCGACGCTCTCTCACTGACCCCCTTGCAGCCCGTCGATTTTACCGCTCTGCAAAGCAAAACAAAGACGTTCTTCAGGTCGATGTTGACCTACATCTTCCTGGGCGTACGCACAGAGTCGCCACTCTTCAAACTTCCGGCTGCAAAGACCTCAAAGTCGGGAAAGCCAATAGCAACACAGGCCATCGAGGATGCTCGGGATCTACTACGCGCCACCTTCCAAAAGAGTCTGGCACATACCAGTCTCGCGCAGGGCATGAACTTTTTCCTACGAAGCAACGAGATGAAAAAGGTCGTTACCGGTACCGCTTTGGAGGAGATTGGAGAGGAGGGGCGGGCGGCGGTCAAGGATGGGTTGAAGGTGGCACGGGAAGTCGTTGCCGTGGCTGCTTAGGGAGTACGTCAGATGAATTCCTGCCAAAAGGGTTTTCATGTTTATTAAATGCTTTCAGAAAATCGCTGGGTGCGATAGTCCGCGCGGGGGCGCGGGTCTTGCCCAAATTGAATCATCCGCTATGCCACGCCCATCCTTGCAGCCCCACAGGGCTAGGCGGTAGCACACAGCAATCAAGGGCGACGACAATGTATCGCAGATCATGGTCTTTCACATTGCGTGAATCGCATAACACGTCATCCGAATCGCCATGCTCAGACAAAAGACATCTTGTGATAGATCCTCATGACTGGTAACTATGGCATGTGTGCATTTCTAGCTCTCAGATGCCGAAATGCTATGAGAATCTGACATTCACTCGGCGCTGACGCTTCCCCAAATTCGCTGGAATAACAGAAACTCAGGTTCATACAGTGAAGGATCTAGCATGACACCCGCCCATCATAGACTTCACCCGGCCGGCCCATGTGTGAAGGTTCCGAGCCAGGCCGTTCTTCCGAAAGGTTGAGTGGGCATCTGCATGGTTTCTCCGCTAGGGACTCCAGATGTCGTGAATGATGGATCCCTCCTCACGGAGCCGTAGTCGAATGTAAGCGAAGCGTAAGAGACTGTTGCCGGAAAAGAGTTGTCGAGCTGGGACGAATCAGGTTGATTGCTGGATGGACCCGAAGGGCAGCCAGAAGGCCCAGTGAGACCTGATTGAGAACTCGCAAACGATGCCAAAGCCTCTCGCTCTTGCGCTTCTGCAGCGAGGATCCAAACATCGGCCAGTAGACGGCCTCTCTGGAGAAGATCGCGAAGGTTACCAGACAGATCTACCAAGCCGAGGATAGACAAAAGGGGATGCGACTCCAGCCAACCATATAGCCACTCAGCAAAAAGCATTGACGCCAAGGTATTCGAGATTGCTGCCAGACAGGCCGCAGAAGTTGGCTGGTGGGGAAAACGATATCCATTAGCTCGTCTTGCACTGGCCTCAATGTTGATCAATTTTTCGAAAAAGAAAGTCGATAGTGCCGCCCTGTCTGAACCTTGGATCGCTTGGCACACCTCCTGGGGCATGCTGTTCGGATCAGGGACTGACCAAACTGGGTCAGCGTCAGGGGTTTTCGTCACGTTTGTAAAAGAAAACCATCAGTTCATGAAAATCTGGACAGATAGAAAGCGAATCGACCAAGATCAGTTACTCTGCCGAATTCCCTTTCCCGATAGGCTCCTGACCAGGCTACCTGGGTTTCTTGTTTCGCGATATACCGAATGGATTCAAAAACGACTTACATAACAAGCTGGATGACTCGCTTATCGAAAGTTCTCTTTTCTAGGCCGAACTCCTCCATTATAGCAGCTAACGCTGCAGACAGCGATTCGTTTGAAGTTGGATGTCCGTCCATAATGCACTTGTGTTTGTCAGAAATTTTCAGGAAGAGGTTGATCTGGTTGCGAGCTTGTGGCAAATGGCTCGATGGTCCATATATATGGCCCTACGAGGAAGAGCATCGAGCTTAACGAACGTGGGAGGAACCGCCTTTGGTGAATGTCGGTCCTTTCTCCGGCGGAACTTGACTACAAAGGAGAAGGAATAATAGGAGGCTATACTCTTTCCGCTCAAGTCATACAGGGCGCCTGGAGCGAGATGTGAGTTGGTCCAGCAGGGGCTGAGTCATGCGTGCAAACCGGAATACCGTCGAGGTATCCCACGGGAGCCTTCGAATCGCTGAGCGCTGATAGAGAGACCCTTACGATGCGGTACAAGCCTACGGACGAAGGCGCTTGGTGAAATCGATTGTATCACCTAGCAACGCAGAGCTAACAGCTGTGAGGTCAACTAATATACATGGTGGCAGAAAATCGTAACCTGTATCAGGAGTAATCACGGAAGAATCGAGACAATCGACTTCGAGCAGAAATGGGTACTACATGCACGAGTATCCTCCGTTCCGCTCTGCATCAGTCCTCCGCGGCCCCTCCGAACTCCCCTAGAGCGCGGACTTGCATCCACAACAGCGTCTCATCAGCACGGACTACGGCCCGCCACAACATCGGCTTGCTGTTATAACGGGGTTCAACTGCTCGAAAAATTAAAAGAAGGCTCGCAGCTATAGCGAGTCGGCCACATTTCCCGGTCAAGGTGGAGAGCTCGCAAAGAACTCGAAGACGGTAGTGCATGACCGGAGACCATATGGGAGCGATAGTTGGGGAACAAAGATGGTTTTCCAGCAGACTGCATTGCACTAGCGACTAGGCAGGCGTTGTTCTGCATGTAACAGCCTGTTACGGTCCTTACCGGGATGTATCTGGGTCACCCATTGCTTCGAAAGCGGAGTTCACCTCAAGAGGCTAATGTCGGTCCCTTGTAGCGATTGCGACTATCAAGGTCCCGGACCCGTTGGTGCCTTGGTGGCAAAGCGTCAAGCTTGTTTAGCTGAAAGTGATCCGGACGCGACTGCCCTCGCGTGAACGCGTCCCGTCGGAAATGAATTCACACGAGGATCAAGCGACTCGATCAGCGGGCAATTCATGACGGAGGCCATCATGAACGATGCTTTGTTCATCTACCTGTTGGGGACTGCGTAGAACCATAGACACAACCCACACGTCATGTACGTGCAGAAGCTCGTCCGACGACTGATCGCTGATGTGCTGTGTGCGCCAGGTCATCATCACTCAAACCCGAAGTCGTCCTCCCGACAAGCGATTCCCTCGCCGTTCGAGCGTCGGACCTCGCAGAAGAAGGCAAGAAGGCGATGGCCCTCGGGGAATGGGAAACGGCCGTAGAAAAGTATGCAGACTCGCTGGAGATCATGTACGTAGAACGCGCGCGTGTCCGACCGGAATCATGTCGCTGACGGCAAAGCCATCAGGCGAGGGCTCCATGGCGAACTCGCACCACAGCTCGCGCCGTTGTTGTTGGCATACGGTAAAGCATTGTTCGAGGTCGCTTGCAAACAGACGGGAGTGCTCGGAAAGGGCGAGGATGCACCTGCTGTAGAGGAACCAGAGGAGAAAGGCGAGTTTAATGCGGATGGACGATTGACCTTGTTCTGATCGCCATCTTACAGCTGTCGCCGCGAAAGCTGCGCAGTTCACCTTCGAGGGAGATGAGGACGACGAGGAACAGCCCGAGGGAGAAGCTCAGGCTGAAGGAGAAGCCGAGGAAGAGGACGATTTCACCGTTGCATGGGAATCGCTGGATCTCGCGAGGACGCTGTTTGAAAAGCAGAAGTTGGACGCCGTAGCCAAGGATCTGGGAGAGACGTACGCGACGCTGGGAGACGTCAGCCTGGAGACAGGTACGAAAAGGTGCTTCCTCGCTCTGCACCCTCGCTGACGTTCTGGCAGAAAACTTCCCGCAGGCCGTGGAAGACTATACATCCGCCCTCAAGGTCTTCACCCAATGTATGCCGCTCACGACGCGCGAAATCGCCTCGTCGCACTACAAGCTCGCCATCGTTCTCGAATCCTTGTCCGACCGCAAACAGGAAGCGATCGAGAATGTCGAAAAGGCGATTCAGTCCGTGCAGGCGAGGAAGGCCGCGATTGAGCGGGGACAGGATCCGGATCATCTGGAGGATTCGCATGATGTCGGCGGGCACAATTTGCGGGCGTCGAGCAAGGGTAAGGGGAAAGCGCAGGCGAATGAGAATTATCGGACGAGCGTCTTGTCGGTTGAGGAGAGGAAGAAGCAGGTCGTGGACTGTGAGGAGCAGTTGACGGATCTGCAAGCCAAGGTATGTTTATCGTCATGTTTCGTAGGGGCCTACTGACCGCGACGCAGCTCGAGGACCTCAAGACGGCGCCAGAGAGGGAAGGCATCGTCGAAGACACGATCGCTCATCTTCTCGGCAACACCGCAGCCGAGAGTGGTGCCGCGGGTATGGCGGTGCAGGAAACGGCAGCCAAGGTCAACAACTTGACGAGCATGGTCAAGAAGAAGGCGAGGAAAGCGGCCGAAGTCGTGCCGAGTACGGATGCTGTCAAGGATCAGGCTGCGGCTGTGCAGGAACAGGTCGCTTCTACGGCATCCACCGTTCAGGATCAAGTCGTCGACCAGGCTTCCGCGTTGCAAGCTCTAGTGGCGGATCAAGCATCAGCCGTCAAAGATCAAGTTGTTGTTCAAGTATCGACTATCCAGGATCAAGTCGCCGATCAGGCTGCGGCACTCAAGGATCAAGTTGTCGATCAAGCTTCGAACGCCGCCTCATCACTGCGCGAAAAGGTTGTCGATGGCGCACACGTTGCCGCCGATTCGCTCAAGGAGACCGCCGAGGGTGTCCTCGCGCAAGCACAGCATACAGTTGATGAGCTGATGAAGAAGGGCACGACTCAGGCGCAGCACGCAATCGACGCTATCAAGTCTGCCGCCAACGGGATCGTGCAGGAGATTATGGACGAAGGCAAGCAGGTTACGCAAGAGTCGATAGAGGCCGTGCAGGGTGTGCTTGAGGATGCGCGGGAGGGCGGTGAAAAGGCCGCCCATGTGGCCGAAGATCTGGCAAAGCAGGCTCAGGAGACGGCCCATGCCGGTCTTGATGCCGTCAAGCATGTCGGAGAAGCCGTCGTGCAGGAGATCATGGAGGAAGGTCAAGAGGCGACACGAGAGGCCGTCGAGGCGGTTGTGGAGACGGCCGAGGACGTTCTGGGTGGTGTCGAGGCCATTGGACGTGAGGGCAAGCGCAAGGTAGACGAGCTGAAGCCCGAGGAGGAAGAGGAGGTGGCCAAGAAGCAGCGAATTGAGTAGGCATATAGCCATGACATACAAATGCAAGTCTTCAATGCAATAATGTTACACATGTCCAGACCTAGAGAAAATCGCGAAGCACTTGTGCAAACTCGCCCTGCAGCCCGTCTTGATCCATCCCCGGTGACGCCGTATTGATATACATGTACTTGAGCCCTGTCAACGCCGCCCGCAGCGCCGTCTGTCGTTCCTGCGTCATCGACGTCGCGGTCGAAGGCGCTGGTTCAGACTCCGGCGATCCCGGTGAAAAGTCGAGCGCGGGCGAGGAAAGATCGACGTGGCCCTCGTGACGCTCGAGAACGTCCTCTGTCCGCCGTGAGGCTGATGTCGCTGCCTGCTGAAGTTGGATTGGTAGGTTTTCCGACACTTGCGCTGTATCCTCTGTGGCCCGTGCGGCCGGCGGCAGTGGTGCTTGAGCAGTCGGCGGAGACCTGAAAATAGCGTTCAGCAGAGTTAAAGAGCGACGGTCTGGTGAAACGTACCAACTAACAGGCGACTCTCCGCCAGTTCCCCAGTACCCGGCTGGTGTCATCTGCCTTGACACTCCCCTCGGACTTGACGGATTACTCTGCTTCAGCCCGTCTTCGACGTTTCCGTAGCTCGACCAGTACGCGTCGTCCGGTCCGCCGAGCGGCGTGTTGAAGCGCGAGACAAACGGGGAGATTGTGACTTTTTTGGTAACGACGACTGGTGGGGCATCTAGTGTTCCGGATGACGCGGAAGCAGAGGGGTTTGGTATCGATGGAACGGTTGGTCGTGCTTCATCAGCTTGAGGTTTCGATGTCTCCTCGTCGCTGTATCCACCCCAATAATCATCTTCCGGCTCCTCCTTCGCCTCCTCAGAAACCACCTCGAACGCCTCCCTGGGACTTGCCGCCCACCGCTCAGATTGATCTTCTCCCTCCAGCGGCTTCACATCAAAAAGCTTCCACTCCTCGCCCATGCTGATCTGCGCGCGGTATCCTTCCCGCTCGGGCTTATCCTCGTCTCCCTCTTCCGCAACGAACAGGATCCGGATTCCACTGTCGGGAGACGAAAGATCCAGCGACGCAACGAGGGTTTCCCCGTCGAGTGCGCGGTAGCGAATCTTGGAGGACTCCTTGTAGAGGGCGACTTCAAGTTCATTGCCTTCCCCCTGCAACGCTGCTTCATTGCCGAATTCCTGATGCCCGGAAGCGAGGTGTTGTGCAATCTCGCTCAACCTCTCGGATAGCACCTCGGGATCGGCATCCGTCCCATCCGCCGTCGTCGGACGCTGCGCGATGTGTCGGTCGTCTTGCGGATTCCGGCCATTGGGCGGGAGATACAGCTGCCGTGTCTTTAGCGCACTCGACAGCAGGTCCGGTGGGAGCGGATACGCCGGAGGGAGGAGGTGGGCGAGGATGGTGACGAGGCGTTGCGGGTTGAGGGGCTGCGTCTGCATGGCTGTGTGTGGCGCTGTGTGAGTCGGGGAAAGGGAATACGCAGGGAGCGGCTCGCGCATATACTCTGCTGGAGAAATGACGAATTCCAAACGCACGAAACCACAAGAAGGGCCGGCCGTCGATCAGAAAGCGGGGCTTTGCTTCCGCAGATAGAGGCAGTCGCGGGCAGTCTATCCATGATCGCCACCGCGAAACCCGCCATGGCGACACACCCACACGACTGCATTCCATGCGGAAGACTAGAATCCGCGAGACATCATGCGAACACATGAGCACTCTCTTCATCGAGAGGAGACCTCATAAGACCTGGGCTGGAATCTAGCATGAAACAGTACCACTCATCCTATTCCATTGAGGGGATGTAGCGCACAGTGGATTCGATCTTTTGTCTTCTGTACTGAACAACTACTTTCCCCTAACACTACCGCTTCCGCACCCTCATGTCTATCAGCCGCACCCAAGCTTCCTTCCACCCCCGTTCAAAGACCTCTTGCGAAAACGCCTCCACCGCCTTCTCTCTCGCTGCCCGTCGAATCACCTCTTGCTCCTTGACAGGCAGGCTCAAAATCTCGTGCATCCGATCCGCAAAGGATGAAGCGTCGGTTCCGTGAAATCCTGTACGTGCACCCTTGGATGTTGGCGTGATGATATCCAACAGCGGGCCGGCCGACGCATGTGCAAGCGGGATGAGGCCAGCCGCCTACGTGAGAAGTCAGCACGGGGCGGACGAGACTTAAAAAAAGACATACCATGAATTCCACAACACTGATTCCAAAGTGTTCGTCGACCATGGTGTTCACCCCGATGGATGCTTCGCTCAGACGTTGCACGATCTCGGGGAACGGTGCATTGACTACAAACTCGACGTTGTCCTGTAGCCGAGGATTCTAGTCATGCCGCTGGCCATATACAGGAAAGGACTCACCGCTACGTCGCGCCGCTCTGCAAGCACCCTCAATCCCTTGATCCGTGCCTCATCCTCTTCATTTCTGCAACTGCCCATCAACACCAACTTCACGCCCTCATCTCGCCACTTTGGATGCCGCTCAAATAGCAACGCCAACGCCTCGATCTGCTTGGCGTGGTCCTTCTCCGGACGGAACTGCGCCAGCGAAGCGATAATCGGTTTCCTCGAAGCCAGATTGCCGAGTTGTAGGAATTCGTGGGTGTCGCATGGTGGGTAGACGATTCGGGGCGGGTCGTGGACGAGCTGACCGCGAGAGTCGTGCGTTGCGGTAGCGCTCTCTTGTGGCGCATCTTGCCGACGGTCGAAGTTGAGAAGACTGCTGAGATAGGATCGTCGGCCCAGCTGGATAAGGTTGGAGATGTGGTTTTGCGTCCAAGAGGAGTTGGTCATGGTCACGTTTGAAAACATGAGCGCGACAGCATAAACTTGGGTAAATATGCGATAGTAGCTGAACGATTCCCGTCAGCCGTGACGTCCTCTGTTTGCCAAGGACTACTTACAGAAGCTTGCCCCATGTCCGCCATCGACTCGCACTGATTCCTTGCTGATTTGTTCCCTCCACTTTGCGCTCCTTGACTCTCCGCAACATGTCCGTCGAGATGATAGGATAATGAACGTAGGAGCAAAGGGGAACCGTATGTCCCGATAAGAGGGATACGAGCGGGAGAGTAAAGGCATAGCCCATGGTATCTGCATGGAATCAGGTCAGATCAAATTCAACCAAACTTAGACTCCGTACTCACCGATGAAGATATCAGGCCAGAACCCGTCAGTGTCCATCACCATTCCCTGCAACGCAAGCCATACACTTCCCGCACTCTGCCCGAGCAGCGTGAATCTCCTCCAGTAGGAATCGGAGATGACGTGCCGCGATCTCAACGATACAAAGTGGATCGAAGCGGGGTCGAGTTTGATATCGAATCGTGCCTTTCCTGATGACATCAGCATCGGTTTTTCGAGGTGGGCCGGAAGGACACACCTTGACTTTGTGGAGAATCTCCTCTTTGGACGCCTGGGGGTAGTCGCCCGTGTATACGACGGAGAGGACGCGGCCGTTTGGGTGTGTGGCCTGAACCCAAGCGATTGCTGTCCAGAGGACTCGTTCACCACCTCCGCCAGCGTTGCTGACATTATGCTCGAGATCAGCAAAAGAGTGAGGTACGCAGAGATCTTGCTTACCAGTAAGGATGCCAGAATCCAGCTATCAGGGGCTTCTCCTGTGGTGTCTTGGAACCAGTCTCAGGTACAGTTGTTCCCCGTTTTCGATTCCGCAATCCCGAATCCTTCGGCTCATCCGGCTTTGACTCCTCCTTGTTCTCGCTACCGCTCCACCCATATTCCGCCAGCACTTTCAGTTTACGCTTCTCGTTCCGATCCCTCAGCCTCGTCAACCCAAGTCCTGCTAATCCTACACCAACAAGGAGGAAGATCGGAATGAGGGAAAGGTAGAGGTAGATTGGCGCAATGTCGTCTTGTTGTCCGTTTTGCGCAAACGCTGGTCTGCCAGCGCGAGGAGGGCGATAGCCTGTGGCTGGCAGCCCTTTCCGAATGGGCGGGGGAATCGGTCTTTCCATTGCTTGTATCGAGACCTGCTGACGACGGAGATGAAGCACGAATGAAGACACTTGTAGCACGATGCCAGCAGGTGGAGATTCGTCAGAATTGCCTTACGTAACGCTCGATCGCCCGTCGCCTGGAAAAAGACAAGACGGCCTGGACCTTGATTTCCTCTTCACAGTCGCCATCCTATACCTCCTGTCCCGTTCCGCAACCATCCCCTTACACAAACACAATGTCAGGCCGTCCCGTTCAACCTCGATACATCGGCAACCCCGGCGCCGATTCGCCCAAGAACGTCCTCTCCGCGTTCTGGCAGAACCAGGTCGTCAATCCGGAATACAGGGCCGGAAACTTGAAGTTCGTCTCTTCCCTTCTCTCAGATCGTTTGGCAAGTATGCTTACCACGTTTACGTCGCGCAGCATACTCCTCGGTGTTACCACGTTCGCGGTCGGTGTCTTCGCTGTCCGAAACTTCGGCGGTATCCTCGTTCCGGGATTCTAAACGCCTCTTATCGCCTCGATGGAGATATCAAGATCCGCAAACGGATAAACCTTGACGAGGAATGAGATGTTTAGGGAATAGAGCTGGAGTGCTGAGAAGAAACCCGAGTGGGAAGCGGAAGAGCGACTGGGTTAGCAAGATCGGTGAAGGGAAACGGAAGGGCTGTACCGACATATCATGCCGCAGAGTATTGGAAGGCCTTGTATCATATCGACATCACACAAGTCCGACGGATATACGCCACAAATTCGTACTGAGAATTACAGCGGGTTCCTCAATCGTTGCAACCTCTATCTTGCGCTATCACAGAAGGTCGATAAAAGGCCTGGGTCGATACTGAGGATCATTTCGAAAGAAGTCGTGAGTGCTCACCATGGCAGTTCCCGACGCTTTCTCTCGCATGACCAAGAACTGAGTGCTCAACGCGTCGGTCTGTCTGGAGAAGCTTTGCGTCACAGGCGTAGGCAAATCACCTCTATATGTTTGAGTTGCGAGTATCGCTTTTGTGGCAAGCCCTTGAACATAAAGCCGGAACCCGTCCGATACTTGGCTCGGTCGGGGCGTGCGTGCTTGATGACTCAGCCAATTATACAGATAGCCCTTCTCGCTCATAAGTCTGGCTTGGATAAGAGGACGATCTGTCTCTGTGCCTCCGCATCGAAGGTTCTGTCCCGTAATACAAGCCGCGATCCTTGGACCTTTGCCGCATAGTTCGGCTAATATCAACCTCACGCTGACCTCTAGAATTATGACGCCGATTTCTCTCGTCAGGTGTTCATCGGTTTGCTGTGGACCATATTCTGTTAAGCAGATCAAGGTTCGATAACTCGATGTCAAGGCGCACTACATACGTCACGATCGGTCGGTCTATGGTCTATTTCTTGTCCAGCGATTACTTAACATGGTTTACGCCACCGATTCTTTATGGAGCAGAGTTTGGCTTGCGATCAGCCGGTCGGGCCAAGACTCGACGACCCCTGATCTCTGATCACGCAAGCCATGGAGGCGGTTGGTTTCCGAGTGATATTGCCAAAGATGTCACTTTCGTCTTCCATCTTCTGACAAAAGCATTCGAAGCGTTGGCGACCCATCATTCCTGGAAAATGCGCAGTCAGTCTGACGAAGTGGGCACTCTTGGGCAGGGACCTACCTGAACCACAGGGGTGTGGAGTCTTAAACCCTGCAGAGTACTGAAAGAAGTCAATCCTGCGTGTTTTAGTCTCGTGTATAAGTTTCCGTAGCACATAGCAGCGAAGAGACAACGGAGCGACTGTCTCCTTTGGGGCTCTCTTACTCGGGCTCTATTTGAGCAATCTTTCTTGCAAGTTGGATAGAAGTGCGCGAAAAGCTATTTTGACCTTGAATCCAGCCAGTTGAACATTACCCATGACCTCAGGAACCAACATCGCTGACCGTAGCGCCTTTCGTATGTCCTCGCCGTTGAGATCACAGTCCCCCCAGCGACTATCCTGCAGGAGAGATGTAGATTGATCAAGCCTGCACCTGATACCTATTCCTGCCGATCCCCATTTTTTCTGGGTCGATACACACTGCAGAGTGTCCAGAAGGCTTTGATACCTGATAATGTTCCCTTGGAAGCTTCTCATCCGAGGGGAATACGGGATACCATTTAAGATGTAAACACTCTGATGAGCTGGGTCGAATTCAGTCAGCCATCGTAGTTGAGGCGCACTACAGAATGATGTTGAGGCGAAGCGGAACTGGCGAAAAGGCGTTATGTCTACACGATCGTGAGAGCATAGGATATGTCACAGATTATCTTGACCCCAGTCGCTTTTCTGTTTCTTTGAGGGTTTCCCGGTTTCCCCTTTACGTTGCCGCTCCGAATTCAAACATTAGAAATATGGAGGCACCTCTCGAGATATCACTGTAGAAATATTGCAAAGTAATCGAGCCTGACAGAGTCGTATGTAAGGCATACATAATTCAGTAGACCTGTGAATACAGCGTAAATTAGGTAAAGAGTTCCGATATCTTTAGCGTTAGTTGAAAATAACCATCGAATCATAGTATTCATTGTGATTGATTATTAACTTTATCTTATCAGCAATTCCAATTCGTTCTCTTCATCGTGTTGGAGCCGGCTGGGCTCTCGTAATGGAACGGCGCCTCTGTTTCTAGTGCAATCCAGATAGATCAGTCTATGTGATCATATTTAGCGCTCTGTCAATTCTCTACAACGACGTCTATACTGCAATCTGGTGGTGACTTGGCCGAAATCTTCCTCGATTCCTCCGATGCTCGCTGGACATGACACCGTCTGTGCTGTTTCGTTTTCTGGATCGCCGGTAAGCGTCCAGTGTAGCGACCTTCATCTTTCTGCCGCGGGCGCACGCGAGCTTGTACTTTCCGATGGCGACAACTCCGACGCAAGATTTATGACTCAGCAAGCCGTCTCATGATCAGCTCGTATCTGCGTACACAGCCATCAGCCAGATTTCAACCGCCTTTGTAGTCTCGACTTACGTCAACATCGTAACCGCGTTACTGGGCACCGTCCGCACGAGGTTGATGCTTAAACCCCGGTAAAACCCTTTCAGACCGCTATTCTTGAAGATGTATTTCGCCTCATCGATCAACCCCTTTGGCGGACTTTTCTGTATCGGTTCCACAATCAAAGACGAGGCTTCTGCAAACGACGCAGTCGGGATCGCGCCCCGTTGTTTGCCGTGTGCTGTCCTGTGCACTTGAAGCCGTGTCCGGAGAACCTCGTGGGGGTATGTTACGCAGGAAGCGACCATTTTTGAGGAAGCCGAGCATGCGAGAATCGTCCGCGAGCTGAGAGGTTTGCCCTCATCTGATGCTGGGGAAGAAGATGTCAGTGCCCGAAAGGGATAGAATGCGACTAGACGTACCTGCCCAGATCTTGAGCTGTTCGTATAGCGGAAATTGCACGGCTACGTGTGTGACGCCGAGAAGACTTGGTGCCAGACCCTTGTAGAATGCGCCCACGCCTTCTTCCCGATATATTGTCCGACATGCGTCAAGGGTATGTTTGTACCGCCTTTCATTCGGCGATGTTACGGATTGCGCCTGTATATACGTCAGTCGTGAACAGGAAAGGCTCACGAGGCGCAACTCACCATGAACCGTGTTTTAATCACCCAGAGCGGATTCGTCGCTATTGTTCCCGTCGCTCCGGCCGTCATCGCTGCCAAGATATGAACCAACCACTGCTCATTCGACGCTGATCCTTGCCCGCCTCCGCTCCTTGCAGCACCTATGCTCTTCCCTAGCTTATCCTTGATGTCGTCATACACACTGAAGTAGATCCCCCAGGTCGGAAGATATCCCAATATCGTCGGTCCCAGCCCACGATACATTCCACGTATTCCGCTCGTCCGCCATATCGTCGTTACGAGGTTCTTGACTGATTCTCCCGGCGCCGAGGAAGCTTGAAGTCGCGTCTTGATGACATCCAGAGGACACGTTGCGATGCTCGAGACCAGTCCAGCTCCAGCTCCAGCAATCATACTATGATACATCTGAGGAATGGCTGGAGACCGACGATCCTCGTTAGACGGCACCCGACTCTTGCCTTTTGCTGGTGCAGCGGTGGATGGAGCTGATGGCGATGACTCCTGGGTCTCGCGTTCACGTGCCATGGCCGAGGATTCGGCAGGGCTTTCCTCCTTGAGAGCGGTGGACGACATGTTGCTGTTGCGGGTATCGGAATATGCGGATCTACGCTTGGAATGGTTATAGTCGACGCGTCGCTCCGTTTTTGCGTCTGGTGCTAGGTACGAAGTCGGTCCTCGCACTCAGGTCTCAATCAAGAACCTGATTGCACGACCTGCACCTGTACGGTGCGTGACGAGTCGTTCCCTATCGCATTCGTTACTACCTCGCATACCCAACTTGAGCCGGTTCGATCATACTCTCCCCCGCGCGCGTCATTAGCGTCGGCGCTGTAGCGCAACCGCCGGCTTGAAGCGCAGAGCAGTCCGGCGAGGGTCCGATATGGTCCGGCAATGGTGAAGATAGGGATTTACGAACGAACATGGCAAACTTGTTGAGCCGTTCGGAGAATGATGCTACGAAGCCAGATACATCCGACGTTGTGCTGAGCGCAGGAGGCGTGGAGCAAGCGAAACGAGTACGGAAACGCGTCTTTGATGGGTCTTTGCGACTGTCTCGGAGGGATGCATCGTCCTCGATATCGTCGTTACGCACCGGATCCTCTACCATTCTCTAGGAGAACGGATACCCTCACGACACGAAAGCTGCGTGGTTGAATGACACAGTCAATGTATTTCAAAAGATCGCACCCTTGCAAGTTGACTTATAGCGCGCTGACTCAGGAACTGAGCGATTATCTACCGGCCGGCCGGGCCAGCGGGGCAGTCCACCTTCAGGGGAACTCGACTATCCATTCCTGCTGTGTAAACTCCTGCGACATACTCCTGACCCTTCCTCTCATCGGGCAGAGCCTCCAGACCGACACAGGCGCTTTCTCCGAAACAAGCATAGCGTTGGCTGCACGGTGGCACAGGACACTTGGAGCGTTCCACATCGCCAGAGGGTGCCCTTCGCCCGGGGCGTATGTCGAGGATTATAACAAGGAGTCAGTCGCGTTGCAACTTCCGCCGCTATTCGATGCGCTTGGAATAGCCATGACACGTCGCTCCACCCACCGTGCAATCCAGAAAGCGACACAGTATCGCGATGGATCGAATTGCCATACAGACTACATGATTCGGCGAATCAATCACCACAGCAGGCAGTGCGCATTTGACGGCTTAACGATGACTCATGTAGAGCCCTCCAGGGAGATGCTTCCTTCCTTCATGCGACAGTCATGGGATTAGCGGTCGGTATCTTCCACTTCTGCCAGACCCATCGATCAAGAATGCTTTATAGCATTCCGGAGGCCTGATCATGCGGTGTTCCATCGAGCGACAGGGTCAGTACAGAGAAGCCAGTTCCAAGACCTGACCAGCGGAAACTTTGGCAAATTGTCGACTTAGCCACCGAGCGAACTTGCGTCTCCAATACGAGGGCCGAAGAAGCTCCCGATGGAGTTCCAGCCGGCGTTACGTTGCGCGGTAAAGATAAAGGGATTCGCAAGGACAGCTGTAAGGACTTTTCGAATCGCAAGAGCAGGCTTTTCATAAGTATCAGAGACGCTCGCTGCATTGCTTCCGCTAGAGGCTTATGAGGTCCGCTGCCCGCGGCGTGGTTGATGTAAGAGGCTGTCTTGAGCAGGACACGTCGCGTGTTCAACCGCGGGATTACCAAAGACGGAGATGCATTCCCGCCATGCGTTGTCTCGTGTAATGCATGCGTGAGTAGCTCGTGGTGAAGGGGCTGGTCAGCCGGAAAGGTATCTTTGTTAGACATCGCGAAGCCACCCTCTCCAAGCCGCCTCCTCACAGCTAGCCTCACTGATGCACATGATGCATGTTCGGATGCGTTGCGTTCGATCCACCTCCGTAGGCCGCAACATCTATGTGAAAAGCTATCTTTCAACCAGCTTGTCAACCTGACTTCGCGAGCTCTACCAGCTCTCATTTGTAGACCTCTCATTATTAGCCAGCTCATATGTATCATGATCAATCGTACCATAGATAGGCTTTGGAGTTGTCTCGACCGGAATACGTACCCGAACACGGGAAATGTGCTCGTCGCGGGTCTCGGAAAGATGCGCTCGGGAGATCGACGGGGCTAATAGTCGATACCTTGGGCCATGCGGTGATTCAGCTGATGACTCACAAGCGGACAAGAAAGATCGACACACGGTCTCCTGAGCTATTCGGGGGAGTTTCAGGGATCAGAGATCATATAACCGGCCGTATATCACTATGCGATCGCCACCTCCTGAGAAGCTCAAGAGTTATTAGCTTCTTATTGATGATAGCATTATGGCACGTAGAACGTCATATAGGTGATCGTTTTATAACTCGATTAGCTATTGACTATAGTGAAGTACATAAAGCTGTACATAGAAGCTATACTAACTGTCCTGCAGCTGCGTACACCTCTGCATACAGCGCTGTACACAACTCTGCATACTCAAGCTAGCTCTCAAGCTGATGCTGCTGTGACAGCTGCTGTCGCTAGAGAATTCGTTTGATTACTCCCGCTTGCGCTCTCCCTTGCCAGCTCCCTCGCCACCGACAGCTCGGTCGACCATCAGGAGACCTCTAGCCTCTAGGTAGTTCTAGAGAGCTTTCTAGAGGGAGGGAAGCTGATCGGGGGGCAGCCGTCCAGGAAGCTGTCCAAGAGCTCGTCCAGGCAGCTGTCCAGGCCTAGCCAAAAAGCGGGATGTTCCACTACCCTTATACAAAACGCTTACCTAAATCAGATTGACCACATGGCTAACGAGAGGGACGCTGAGGCGCGCGGTTTCCGCTGCGGTTTCGCATCTGTTTCGCAATCTCTTCGGCTCCTGGTGATCAGCTTCCTTACCTGCTTCTTGAACTGTCTCGTCTGATCTCTATGGGTATGATATCACAGTCTGCGTGTCAGCGGCGATGATGGCTCGCGGTGTTCGCTGCATACAAAAAGCTGTTCTCACTCGGTGGCAGCTCTAGAGTATAGGATTTTGCACAAGCTCTTCCCCAGGCCTTGCAGCAAGCTTTGCAGCACTCGCAGGGATACCTGCAGCGCGCTCAGACAGTGAGTGAGTCAGTTTCCATGCGTCAACATTCTGAGCAGCATGAGCTGCTGGGTATAGCTCTGGGTATGTAGCTGGGTGAACTCTACGATTCGACGGAGCTGCCAGCTGAGCTACCGGGAGGAGAAGAGCAATTACCGGAGGAGGCATGGACCGGAGGAGCATGCCTTGAAGCCTGCGGGTCCTGAGTCGATGCGTCGCGAATGCCCAGCTGGCAGCTCAGTCGTTTACGCGCTGGCGGCAGATCGCGGATGTACAAGTGTTGAATAGGCACCCTTTCATGTTCGTAAAGCGATCGTAAAGCCAGCTGTAGCCAGTCTAGCTGTCGAGCCGTTGTCGCAACTGCCACGAGAAAACTCGTGGGTTGTGCGGTCTCGCAACATCCAGGCTTTGCATTCCGCCTGCTCATCCTCATCATCGTTCTCGCAACGAATATTGCCCATTGAGGCCTTTCGACCCATAGACCCCTCTTGCACCACGTCGGAATTCGAAACCATCTCTGGAAAAGATCGACGCTCGTTTTCTCCTTGCAATACCATTCCTCAACAACACGCTGAAAGCCGAAACGTTGGGCCCGCGTTTCGAGACCGCACTACTCGCACCACACACCTGAGTGACGTGACATTCTCGCCCTCGTCGCCGCTTCTTCCGGCAACCTTGCCCTTCCAGTCGCGCTCAACCGCCAAACACCATGTCTGCCTGAACGTGAGACGCACCAGTACCGTAGCGAGCGACACGCGTCAAACCTTGAGCGAGAACCCCGATATACTGGCTATCCCCGGATAGACATACTCGCAAGGACCAGGACAAGGACAACAACAAACGCACTGATCGACCGGGAAACCACTCGAGACGAACCTGGGCGGACGCGATCCGACGGTAGGAACCATATTTCACTTCCCACGCCGAATCAAGACGCGCGACGCGAAATTTGGCGAAATTTCACCGGGAACAATGCAGCAACAGCAGATGAGCACGGGCTCCATCGTGGAAGGTGACAGGGAGTTAATGCAAGGGCAGGTTGATAGGCGGTCGTTCCAGTCAGGCAGTGTTCATTCAGGTGTGCCGATGAGTCGGGTGAGTTGTCTTTCTGTTGCGTATATCACGCGTTCCTGCGCGCACAATCGATAGAGAGAGGACAGCATACGGGCGGTGATGCGGAATCCGTTTGGCAACGCTAACATCCATTGCAACAGACACCCTCCCTTCGTCCGGAAGATGCCGGTCAGATCTCGTACACCTCGATATCCCCGGCGAATCATGTCGCGTATCATCAACATAGCGGACACGCCGATGCTCAGATGCTACATCGGCCGAGCGCGGCACCGATACAGAACTGGCCATCAGAGGAAACGACCGCTTCGGGATCACATTCGTCACAGTCTATGGAAGTCCTCAGAAGCCAATCTGGCCACGCCCAAAATCGGCCACGCCCAGCACCGCTTCAGCTGCATACCGGAGCCTCGGAACACAGTTCACGCGAAAGCATTCAAATCGAGCATTCGCCCTTTGAAGCAAGTTTTCGAAGCGCACCTGCAATGGCGACGCCGACGTATAGTCAAGGCTATCAGCATCCGGGGAATCGTCTTCACTCCATCCCCAATATGGCCAGTCCAATCGGACAGTCTTCTTCCCCGCTATACGCCAATCAGCAGGGTTTTGCATACCAGCAACAGCCGCATCATCAGGCTCAGCCAAATCGAGAGAGCCATCAGCACTCATCGCCTCAGGTCGTAACGTACACCTATCAGAACGGCCTGCCCTCGGGGCAACAATTCCCACCGTCGTATCAGCCGCAGTATCAACAGCAACCTCCACCCCAACAATCCTATGCGTACCTGCAGCCTCCGCAACCTCCCCAAATGCCCCCATTGCATCACATGGCGCACTCTGCACCTTCAGCCATCCCACAGCAGAGTGCCCTCACAACCGCTGCGTATCAGCAATATGCACAGCATCGTCCCAACTTGATGCATACGGGAAGTTTCTCCATCGAATCTTCGAGTTCTGCCATGGAAAGACCAGAGTACACCGGGTTCAGCTCGTATCCGATGAATCGCGGTGGAGATCGACCGCACAAATGTGATCAATGTACACAGAGCTTTGTGAGTCGCTCAATAGTTCTCGCGGAGCAGTTGCTGATGACGACTGGTCAGAACCGAAATCACGATCTCAAGAGGCATAAGCGGATACATCTGGAAGTCAAGCCGTTCGCATGCAATGCTTGTCAGAAGCAGTAAGATATCACCCCCATCGAGTTGTGGAGAATCCGCTGATTGCGATTACCTCGCAGATTTTCTCGCAGAGACGCGTTGAAACGGCACTGGTTGGTCAAAAACTGTGAAGGAGATCGCTCTGATCCGAATAATCGTGAGTCGTCGCGATGCTCTTCCGATGCGATCGTTCAACTTTGGTCCTTTTCAGCCGCGTACGTCCCCCCGACGGGTGCCGATCGGAAGAACGCCGCAGCCATTCCTCGTCATTACCAAAATGCGTCCAAGAAAGCGATGCTTGCAAAACTCGAAAAGCAAAGACAGCAAGTTAAAGGGAGTTCTGAGATGCACGGGTCAAAGGCGAGCCCCTCGCCGTCTGACCGCTCAAAATCGATGACCCCCGAGGAAGACGAACCGAATGATGAGCGGGGCCAGAACGCTTCAGACCGACAGTACAGCGGATTCGCCAGCGTCCCCGCGCTCTCGCCACCAACGCCCAATCTACAGGTCTTGCCTGTCCCGCCTCATTCTGCCGGCTCGATGGCGCGATCTGTCAGTCACAACACGACTCTTGTTACGCCGGACGAGAATTCTGTGCATACCAGGACCGGTGGACAATCGTCGTCGGCTCCGTTCGTGCCCGTGCATTCACAGTCGACCTATAGCTACTCCGCAACGGACAAGACTTCCTATTTGAAGGCTCAACATGGGAGTTATGGACCTAGACCGCCGTATGGGCAGGGTTCATCGTCGACGTCTGTTATCGGCAGCATGCTGAGCAATCCCGATGGAAACGGCGACTTTCAGTTCCGCCAGGCCGTCGCATACAATACTATGCCAACTGATCAAAGTGATAATCTACAATCTCAGTCAGCTGGAACGACTGCCAGATCGCGCGAAGCTATGGAAACTCAGAACATTGCCTATGCGAATGTTCCCGCCCACTCGTTAGTAAACGATAATACTTCTCAACAGAATAGGAGACCTAAAGACTACTTTGACGGTGTCGTCGTTTTCAATCAAAGCACACCGCCAGGTTTTGCTGCGGAGCCGCCATCGAACGAGATCTACACGGATCCGCATACACAATCTCAGTCACAATCAGCGCAACGCCCGGTTTTCACAATGCCATTCGGCAATTCGGATGCGGCGAGGGAAGGTCCAGAAAATCCATCGATAGATCTCTCCCACGTAAAAGGCCCGTGGCAAAGATGGTACGTTTGCCCTTTCTGGCTCACAAGTCTTGTCGCGCTGATGCATGACAATAGGCATCGACCCTCGTTCCCCTTCCCCGTTGGAGGAGTCTCACAGGTGCTGGTACGCAACGATTCTGTCCACGATGAAAGCGGAGCTCCCTCCCGCCGAGATTCATTGCACCCTGGAGGGCACCCTGGCACACAACAGCCTCAAAACTATGCTCGAAGCAGTCTGCGCCTCTCGCATAGCCCGAATACCGAACCTACAAAGGCTATTGAAGGATGACACAGCAATAGAGCTTGAATTGCGCAACATTATATCATTACAAGCTCCTCTGAGCTCGCTATCCCCGGAGTGCTGCTTCTTTGCGCAAATGTCCCCGTTTACTGAAGTACGGAAAATACGTTGTAAGAGGTATCAAGTCATGTTGTATTAGCGAAATTAGGAATCACACTTCAGAGTGTGGGGTAAAAAAACGTCTGTCTCGTATTGGGAGTCATTCCCACTGGTGGAGATGCATACATGAGGGATGGCTTGCGAGCTCTGATCTGAGCAGCTATTTCAGCCAAGACCGTCAGGTGGAAACTACGTGGCAACCCCTTCAATTCCTCTTTACGTACTCCTTGCTCCCCCAATACTAGCGAGTTTCAGAACGAAACCAAAAACCACCGCGTTCTCGGGTTTGAACAGCTGATCAGCGCCATCTTCAGCGCCTCCCAGATCTTGCTGTCATCTTGGTAGTTGTCTCAGAGGACCGGTGACCTCCATACTGGAGTGCGGGTCACGGATTACCAGCTTTTTTCGTGGAGTTCTGTGGGTTTCAGGGGTCGGACGGGGTCATTATACCAATTTTTTCCCCTGGTCCAACCGAAAATACCAGTGGTATCCAATTTCCGCGTGGAATGGTCTTTCTATAAACTCACCCCCCTAATGCAGTGTCACTGGTTCATGCAGTGTCACCGGTCCTTGTCTTGTTTAGCTTTCCGATTCAATCCTACCGATATCAGCTTGTTTATAGCCACACGCGAAAGCCACACATGCGGGTAACTCACAACATCGCCGAATTCACCCGTCTCGGGAAAGAACTTGTCAAGAATTCTCGCATCGCAAGGTGCTTGAGATTGACGCCTTGAGATCTCGTCAAATCTTGCCAGGCGCGCAAACATCATTACAGTAATAAGGCGATACTTATTGCCGTGTTCGGGACACCGCTGCTATGCCTGACTGATCATTTCCAGGGTACACGTATCAGCTCACGTAGCAGGTGCCCCTCTTGGGTCTCTCCAGATCGGCTTTTAAATCCTACCAACCTTCTACGAGCTCTTGCACGCAATGATATTTTTGTAGGCTCTTCCAGCTGATCTCCATGGAGCTCTCCATGAGCAACAGATCACTGCAACCAGCTCTACATGCAGCTAGCCCTCAATCAACAAGCTCCCGATATAGCTATCTATATCAGCTCTTATATCGAGATTCAGCAAAGTGTGCAATAGTTCAGCAGAAAGCTTCGAAGAGCTCTTTAAAGAATTCAGCGATGCTGCTGAGTGAGCATAGCGGAGTGGTATTCTACATCATGAACCCATCAATTATCACACCGAGTAGAGAGCTGAGTCGTCACGGCGGAATACACCAGCTAATACACTCTTTTACTGTAATGTCTGTAAGGCCTAGGCCTAATTTCCCTTTCTCGGGCTAACTTATGGGCGGACAAAGCGAAAAAGAGACCGGAGAGAGATCATCAAGACAGCTAAGAAGACGCCGGAGCCGTCCAGGAGTCCCTGAATGGCGATGTACTGGTAGCTAACGATGCGCATCTGTGGAGCTTAGAATCGGAGAAGCTTGGAGCTTCCGCGAGCAATCACTTCCACCGGAGACTTCCAGGAGCTCTCTCCTAGCCAACTCAGCTGTCATCCATGGCAGAGAGCCTGCAAAAAGCTGTGCTGTGTACAGGAGCTGTTACAGGCTCTGTGCCATATCGTACATGAATAAAGTAAGAGGAGAGTTCTAGCTGAAAGCCTATGCCATCTGAATGCAGATTCTCGCGACATGCGTAGGTAGAGGCAGCGCGGTCTTTAGTCCCAGTTGGCCAGTCAGTTGGCCAGTCAGCTGGCCAATTGGCCACAGGTACCCATCTCCGCGAGCTAGCAGCCCAATAAGCCACCAGCTGCACTGAGCCACCCAATATGTCCAACATTTCTCCGGAATTATGAACGCATCTAGCAAGTCATCTGTCATTCAACCGGGAGAGAAGCGAGTAACGAGTGCGGCATATGGCAGCTCATATGGCGCGTTGCAGCACGAGCTATGAAGATCTGGAATGAGGCAATGAGGCGTTGTGCGGAGATTACCTTGCAGTCGGATAGCTAGTCGGATCAACAGGACCCTTCACGAACGTAGCCGGCCCGTAAGAAAAGCGCGTTACAGTGATCGCAGTGATCGGGAAGCCCGAGCGGTTGAGCCGTACGCATAACCACGACGACGGACGGCTGGGTTCGCTCGTCTCGACCAATCCTTCCTGTCACGGATCGGGCCCTTGTAACAAACCGGCCGACATTAGTCGAGCACGTCCCGAGGTCCAATAGATTGCAACTCGACGCCAAGCGGAAACTGGGCGGATCTTAATCGAATTCAAGAGTCGTAATACAACACATACACCGTCATTCCAGCAACGACTTCCCACAGCCGGACTGGGGTGAACGTCTTCTGCGTTTGGGTTATATCTTGACGGTGTGCTTCACCCATAGTCGTTACAAAGGACGCTGGCACCCAAAGGAAGGGTAGGAAGGAAGGCAAGAACGGAAAGCTGGCGACAAGGAAAAGGTACAACGGGGCTAAACATTCAGTGAGTTTCATCTTCGTCTTGATACGTTGTCAGTCTCTACTCTGCACGGTCCTTCAACTATCCTTCGTGCTGGCTCTCCTGAAGATGCTTGTGCTATTGGCAAGGCAGAACAAATGCGCGTCAATCCCAAGGCTCTGCAAATCAAGGTCTGTCCGTGCAGTACAAGCCGTGGACTAGATGTTGGAGTAAAACGCATCATGTCACGCGGGTCGAAAGAGGCACGCACCGATAGTATACGTCAAAGGCATAGCCCCACCCGGGCAATGCAGGTATGATTCAGTAATGGGAATGTGCCAAAGGCATCTTCCGAGTGGATCAGTCGGACAGATCGTCGCTGTGAGCGGAAGGATCACTGCAACATGTGGAATCCTGTTGACCTCACTCCGCCTCCTCGTGGAGTGGCCGGTTCGCACTTGGGAAGGACAGGACGGGCTTCATCAAGTTCGCAAACAGCCTTCGGCTTGACCCTAATCACTTTGATTGCGAGAATCGCTCTATGGGATCTCCACGTTGACTAAGGAGGATCGCACCCCCTGTCTCGTGTGGGTCACGAATCGATAACGTTGTTTATCCTGGTCTTGTCTTTGATCTGCCACTCTTGCCGTTCTGATGTCTGCTTTCTGTCTGTTACGGAGGACCTGAAGTAATATGCTAAACCAGTCTCCGGCGCAATCCGGTTTCTTTTCGTAGGGAGCAGTTATACGTACAAGGCTCCTGAGAATCAACAACTAATTCCAGAGCTGCGACGACTTGAGGACGTTCGATAATCGTACACATCTACAAAGCTGTGCGTCCTGCTTCACTTTTTACCTCCTTCACAACTTATTGACTATACGACTCTTGTGCCAGCTTCAAGCTTCGTGGCAACCGCCTATCCTCTGTTCACGAAAAGAATCTACTCAAACCCTGAACACACCTAGTCTCGACGAAATAACTACTGAATGCGAAAGGCGCTCGGCGAGAAGTTTGACGGACACAAGAGACAGAACAGGTCATCATTACAATGACCATGGATCTCGACCCATCGTCAGAATCCTCGACGCCTATTATGCATCGCGTCATCCAGCAATCCGGAGCGATGGAAGGCCGATCTGATTTCGTATCGGCAAGCGCCGCGGCGGGAATCGAATCATCCGAAGAGCCTTCGAGGAACACTGGTAGAACTGAATCACCCGGGACCCCGTACAGCAATTTCGCCTCGAGGTATGATGACCCTGCACGAAACATTGCCGATATCTCAAAAGGGAGTGTATTGGGCAAACGCAATGCATCTACATTGGAGGAGCCATGGCGTGCAACGGACGGACCTATCCAGTCGGCTTTGGAGCAGATGGCAAAACCTCGGCACCAGGCAATAGAACATATGGTTTCGTCCGATTTCCGTCGATCCTCTATGATCTCACCCATGGATCCGGTGGAAGAGAGTACAGAATCAACGCTGAACACATCTCCCCTGTCATACGTACACACCAAGTTTCCTCCTACAGTCTCGCCATCAACTCGTTCTCCCCGATCCAAGATGGCTTCAATCAGCAGGCGCAATACTTCTGATACGAACAATGACGCTTCCGACGAGCAGGTGCTTCCTAGCCTCCCAGGTTTTAGTAGCTTTTTCGGTAAAGCTGATCAAGGTGTGTCAGTTTGATGCTTTGGAAATAGGCAATGACTGATGCTCGAGTTCTAGGCCATAGGCCAAGCATATCTCGAAACAGCTCATCTAGTTTCCCGGATCTACAAACACTGAAAGCACCGTTGACAATCGCAATGCTGCCTGGCACCACGACGCGAGGGTCTCGTGATTCCGGTACGACATCTTCATCAACGGCATGGAGCGCTCGGTCGTCCCTGGCTACGGGAGGATCTACAAATATCACGGCTCCGCCGTCGGCAGATCTCACTACCGCCTCCTTGACCTCGGTCTCTTGGAACGAGGATCAGAAACATCACTTCCCATGGTCGGGCGACCCCTCGAATCCAGATCCTAGTTACGGAACTTCTCAGGGACTTGGACTCTCCCATTCTATTCCGAATCACGGCGAGTCCAGATGGCGCAGATCATCCGATATTGCGACACCGTCCGATCTGGCGAAAAGGCCTTCATATGCAAATTTTGGAGCGGAAGTGGAAGCGCGACAGTCGGCAGCGAAGGCTGCTGCAGAGGCAGAAGAAGCTTGGAGAAGGCAGAGTGACAATGCAACTATACTGTCTGCCGAACGACGCCGACTCATGGGCAGTAGTGTCGTGAAACACGCCGCGGAAATCGCGTCAAGTGTAGGCGTCGAAATACATCTTCCGGAACCGAAACAAGGTGTTGAAGGCAAATCTTTGCCCGCAGACGAAGCTCTGCTAGCCGCTCGATCAAGGCTTTTGCGGTACGAGAGCTACCCTTTCGGATCGAGGAACATGGATCAAGATCAACTTACGACAGCAGTTGATCCATCTCCTCCTTATCGCAGACAATCGGTGTTCCCGGAGAAGAGAAGTGAAGGCGAATGGGATGCAAACGTAGTGAACCTGACGCATTCTCCAGGAGCATCGTCCGGTGCGATGTTGCAGCCTTCAAGTCCAGCACGAAAAGGCTTCGCGGAACCCCAATCATATACGTCAGTCAGCTCGCAACGGGATCTGCAATTCGAAGAAATCGTTCGTAAAGCTTCAGTCGACCTTGTAAAACGATCCGCTGCGTCGAGCCTAACGGGTACACCTGTCGGGATAAATCGCCCGCTATCGCTTCCGCTCGATTCACAAGAAGCAGGATCGCTATCAGCGGAGCCATCCGGACTCGGATCAGAGGCAGAGCGAGCGAATGCGTGGGAGAGGGAGCAAAGACAGCAAGCTGCTTCTCTGGGAACGAGGAAGGACACGATCGACGAGCCTCGTAGCTCGGACCAGCATGCGATTCCATCAGAAGCATTATCGTTGTCGAAACAAGGTGATCTCCCAGGGCCGGCAAGGAACGAAACTACGCAAATACCGCAACAAGAGCACCAGGCAATGAATGTGGACGCCAGTCATCGATGGCCTGCCCCGTCAGGAAGTGCGCCTTCCAAGAGGCCTATGGAATCGCCTATACGCGATACTGGATTGCCAGAGTCGGGTTTCGACAAAAGCGTAGCGGGACCTTCGCGTGGCTCCCCGAGCTCGCGGCCTGACGTTAACGCTGGCGAATCTTTTTCAAATTCGCTTGCGGAAAGACAGCCTTTCAACCAACGCCCGCAAGCGGGTCACAGTCCGCAAGGTCCTTATCCTTACCCGCACTTCCGCAACTCTGCGTCCATGAATCCAACGAAGCAATCACCGGGGTTCGTCACGCCATACTATGACAGTCCGGCTCGCTCCTCCGGCAGATCAGATCTCGGTTTGACTTTCCCCTCGGTCTTGCGCCGAGAATATCAACCGTCCCCCTATGAAACCACTCCACATGCCCTTCGAGGCACGTTACATGTACAGTCTACGCCTGTGCACACGCTTCATCACGATCGACAACGCATACCGCCCCAGCCCGAGCAGTATGGTCGTCCGCCACTTCGCGGTTCATGGGACGGTGAGCCCGGGATGCCTTACCCGTCACAGCCGCCAATACACAGTAGAATGCAAAATGCGCCAACGGCGCTTGGACTCAACAACGCAACGTTACCCGGACCTCGGTACACTTGCGAACATTGTGGCAAAAGCTTCAGCAGGCCAAGCAGTCTCAAAATTCACATTTACAGTCGTAAGTTTAATCTGCACTTGTTGCGCTCGCTTGCGCTGACTCGAGTCCCTCGCGACAGACACTGGCGAGAAGCCGTACAAGTGCACTTGGCCAAACTGTACGCGTTCGTTTTCCGTGCAATCGAATTTGAAGCGCCACGCCAAGGTACATCTTGAGAACAGTGGACAACAGTCAGCGACGGGCGCAAGCAGCATACCTCGCCTTGGAGAACATCCACATCACGCCCTACCACGCATCTCCGAAGGCGTAGCAACCCCTGGGTCGTCATCGTCGACTAGCTATCACCGAGACTTTCTCACCCCGCAGACCGGACAGCCATTGCCACCTGGGGGGACCCCCGAAAGTTATTTCGACGTCAGACTACAATCTAGATACGCAGCTTCGCATTCGCCAGCGCCATTAAACCGTTGATACTTGTGAATGCTTTCTGCCGGCGGCGATGGCGGCAAGGTGTTTCATCAACCGACACGAGCCATTCCATCCAATGGGCATCTAGGCGGATCTCACCGTCTACGCCTCTCGAAGTTGAGAGGGAAAGACTGTGGCGAATGGCCGTGTATGGCAATATCGCCTAAGACCGTCATTACGCCGCATCGAACAACTCGATGGGTAGTCAGCAACAACGGACTCGATTCATCTTGACCCTATTCAAGAGAGAATTTGCACAGAGTAAAATGCATCCTAGAAAATATAATATGTTCACATCGACAAGATAACAAGCGCCGACTGATGAGGCCCTTTGGGCGCCCTCATCGACGCTGACTGGATGATAGATCGCTATGAGCATAGCCTCTTCTCTCAGCCCTGTCAACGGGACCTGCGCACTCTCCGGCGGAAAGTAGGTAGCACGAGAAGGATGTCCCTTTGATTTGTGTAGGTCACACGTGGCAACACCTATACCTCCAATCATGGCATGAACCAACCGTTTTTTGTGTCGAATGCTGCGCTGGATACGTTCGAGACTTGTCTCGACTGATAAACTAGGTGAACCAGAAACACGACTTGGCATCTTCCGGACGTGGGATGCAGTCCTGGAGAGTGCCTGAACAGCTCTATGATCTCCGGCGGTCATTTCTGCAGGTGTCCCGGCCAATTGTTTCCAAGCTAGTCTTCCTACGCTGTCTTTCCTTGGCTCCTCATCTGCCTTGCGTCAACACCTTTGACGAGCTCTTTCTGACGTGTCTGATGCTGATTGCTTGATCAATTCACAATCTAGTGCTTCCTACCTGTACAGCTAGCCGCACACTGCGCCTCCGGGCGGCTCGCTCCGGGATCCGGCCAAACGCCCTCCGCGGGATCCGGAGCTGTTACGTAGAGCGGGATATACAGTTTGTATATAGCTGCGTATGCGGGGGTAGCTGATCCAGCTGCGGATCCGATATGTTATCATTGGCTTGTTAAAGCGCTTTCGATGGATGAGGTAAACATACAAAGCCAGCTAGAATAGCTAGCTGAATAGCTTCTAGAATGCCTTTCAATAGCTCTTCCAATGCATGCTATCGAAAGCCTCAATGGAGATCCATATAGTATCAATGTCTTGAGTCCCAAAATCTACATATATATCAATCAATGAGGCGAAGAAGGTGCTGCTTGACAGCATTCTCTTCTACGTTCTGACATTCAGAGAGCCTTTTCCGGAGCTCGCGATCATCCATATACACTTACATTCTATGTCCAAGTGCTGACTAGATCAGCTACTCCCTACATCTGGTAGATCCTCGCTTGGGAGTCAACATATTCGCAGTAGCTACTGCGGCTGATCTCGCTTTTGGTATCCCCATTGTCCTTCCTCTGACGGCTCTATATCCTTCTCGTGGCTGCCGGCTGTTTCGGATAATGCTGCGACATCTTGCAATGGCTAATCGGATCTCTCAAGAGATCTAAGCGGGGTCTGTGATCTGGTCCGCGCTCCAGGTTACCTGTGCGAAAGGTACAATCCAGTCCCGCTCACAATACGACGAGGTGGCGAGCTTTGCGGGGTGAGGCAGCCGGGGAGAAATACCGATATACGATAATTCACAAAAGCCAAGGACAGCAGACTCTTCACAATCGCTGCAGACCGCTGCGCTGAGCTCGCTGGGAACCCAAACGCTCCCCGATACCTTGTACGTCTTGAGGTCAGTGAAGCGCCCTTTGTCCAGCTTCTCTCTCCTGCCGACTTCCCTGCTCTCAGGTCTATCTGCTCTCGCAGCGGATATCTGTTGAGCTTTCCTCTTGAAGAGCTGTGTGAAGCCAAAGCTTTCGGATATTCGGTTGTCTGTCCTGCGGAGACTTGGCTGCGGCAGCGGCTCGAACGCGATTCCAGCTGAGACAGGCGCACCCAGAAATTGAACGAAGCCTTCAGAATGGAATAAGAAGCCCAGATTCCCCAGATTCTAACCTCCACATCTGAGCCTCCTCCACCGAAAGTTTCACTGGCAAAGCAGCTACAGCTCCTGGAATCCTCCTGGACAAGGCAGGAAGAAGCTCAGGAAGAAGCGATCCACACAGAATTCGTTCAGCAACGTCGCTCAGCGGGGCTCTGATTCTTTGCTGTGGTACGTGACACTGCAAGCGCGATCGCTCGGTTGGATATCTGTTGATGGGGTCCGGACGTTAACCTTGCGGTTCTCCACGGAGTTCAAATGGTTGCCCCGCTGTTGACCGCTATCTTTCGGGTAAGCGAGTTGTCGCAACCCTTTTCTGGCTTGGCTGTCGTTGATCCAAGTGCCTGTAGATATCCTCTCCTTGACTTTTCCCCTCCATCGCTCTCCTATATATTAGATGAGCTGAGCGTTCGGAACCATCGGAAGCCACGCGCGCAACACTTTAAATACATTATTCCTGAGTGGTTTCAATATCCACTACAAGCCACGCCTCGAACGACATGACCGAGCGGACTTCTATACCCGAATATGACGACGGCGCCTTGAAGCAGGAGTTGAAGCATGTCGAATACGGACCGGGCACGCACGTCGACCTTCACGATGCCGCTGCTCCGGGACATTTCGCCACAGATGCGCACGGTAATGCCATCGTCTCCATTGATAAGGCCGCCAGTGCCCGGCTCGCTCGAAAGGTATGTCCTTCGTCTCATCAATCTCGACAATTTTACTGACGAGCCACTCAGATCGACTTCCATATCGTGCCTATCGTCGCGCTTCAGTATCTGTAAGAAAGACGCGTCTGTGACACATGTGGCGAATCCTAACGACCCGGCGATCTGTTAGATTCGCCTTTATCGACCGTGCAAACATTGGAAATGCAAGGCTGGCTGGGCTCGAGAAGGACTTGAAGCTTACGGGATACGACTACAACACTTTGCTATCGAGTACGTCACCTGAAACGAAAATAAAGGGTCGGGTAGCGCTCACTCCTTTATTGTTGATGATTTTTTTGACTCTAGTCTTCTACGTTTCGTAAGTGTAACCGCGATTACTTCGGTACTGGGTCCTCTTTTCCTAATACCAGTATCTTCCCCCCAGATACATCGTATTCGAAATCCCTGCCAACCTTTTCACGAAATGGCTCGGACCTGGAAAGGCCATCCCACTCTACACTGTAATCTTCGGAGTACTATCCATTGCCTGTGGCTTTGTCAATACGTTCGGAGCGGCGTTGGCAGTCAGATTCTTGCTGGGAGTGGCAGAAGCAGGTTCGTACGCGAAGTAGACTTGCTTGCAACGACTGACCCCGATCTTTGCGGATTAGGTATGCTTCCTGGTATCGCCTACTATCTCTCGCGGTGGTACACCAAGGATGAACTGGCTTTCCGCTTGGCTCTCTATATCGGTTAGTCGGACGTCGAATTTTTGTAAACGCGCCCAAAACTCACGTATTGAACGCTATCCGATCATCAGTCTGTGCTCCTTTGGCAGGTGCCTTCGGCGGGTATGTCAATAGCTACTCAACCGCACGGAATGACAGTAGCTAACGACTCACATTACTTAGTCTATTGGCCAGTGGTATCCTTAAAATCGACGGCATTGGCAAAGTTCACACTTGGCAACAGATCTTCCTGATCGAAGGCATCATCACCACAGTCATCGGCATCGGCTCTTACTTGTTGATGACTGATCGTCCAGAAGTCGCACGATGGTTGTCCCAAGAGGAAAAGGATCTTGCCTCGACTCGAATCAAGGCCGAGCACGCTGGATCCACCACAGTCTTGGACAAGATGAACAAGCGCGCTATCAAGCAGGGAATTCTGGCACCTACGACTCTCGTCATTGGTTTGATCTTCCTCCTCAACAATATCACCGTTCAAGGTGTCGCCTTCTTTACGCCTACAATCGTCAGGACTATCTACCCAGGCAAATCGACTGTCCAGCAGCAGCTCTTCACTGTTCCGCCTTACATCGTAGGAGGGTTCTTCACTGTGCTGGTAAGCGAAACCTGCCATGTGCGCTGCCGTATTAGCGCTGACAAGAACTATTGTCCAGTTCCCGTACATCTCCATGAAGATTAAACGACGAGGAATCATCATGCTATGCAGTGCGCCACTGATGACGATTGGCTACATTATCTTCCTGGCAACGGACAATGCGAAAGCTCGATACGGTGCTATCTTTTTGATCATGGCAGGCGCATTCAGTTTCGGTGCTCTTTGTGAGTCAAAGTACGGTTCAGTCATCGTGGTCTCACTCATGTCTCTCGCTCATCTTCAGGCAATGCATGGGCTGCGATGAATGTTGCGAGTGACACCGCGAGAGCTGCCGCTCTAGGCTATGTTGTGATGCTCGGAAACTGTGGAGGTCTGATTAGTACCTGGTCGTTCTTGCCGTCCGATGCACCAAACTATCCGTACGTCTTAATGCTTCATCGAGCGGCTCCGCGCAAGCTTATAAGCTGCTCTTAATGTTTGCAGTATCGGTAATGGTCTTAACGCTGCCACTTCCGCCTGTATATTCTTGCTCGGTAAGATTCCAAGTACAGTTGAGGGGCGCACTGCCAACTAATGCTTGCCCTAACTATCTAGCTGCCTTCTTACTCTGGTTCATTCGTGTCAACAACAAAAAGAGGGAAGCGGGCCAATACGACCACTACTTGGACAGTGTCACTCCGGAAGAAGCGTATAAACTTGGAAACAACCATCCCGGGTTCAGGTACAAGCCATGAGCGGCTTTCATTGAGAATCGGTCTTGTTGTACACTATGTTTGCAATGATATATGGAGAGATTGATACGTTTGTAATTCGGTCGCGAGGTTATTCTGGATCGAGGGGACCTACGAGAATGCTGTTGCGGATTTTTCTCGCCGTTCAGCTTGGTTTCACCATTACCCTTAGTGCTGCAATACGTGTACCTGCGCTTAGCCGCATGCTTCTTTCGAAGCATCGAATCATGTCGGCGTTTCGCAACATAGCTTCAATATGCAAGACGGGACTGGGATCTAAGATTCAGAAGGCTTAGTCGGTTTATACCTCTCCAGA
Source organism: Naganishia sp. PG3902-1 (assembly GCA_023628075.1). Taxonomy (NCBI): domain Eukaryota; kingdom Fungi; phylum Basidiomycota; class Tremellomycetes; order Filobasidiales; family Filobasidiaceae; genus Naganishia; species Naganishia sp. PG3902-1. Next base: position 215,256 of record JAMALH010000005.1, read on the forward strand.
CATTCATTCGACACCCCAATCGGATACTTGCCTTGTAAGCCATCTTGTTTTCTGTCACGTCGCCAAGCTAATAAGAGCGCGATCCGGCGGTCAGATTCGCTCTCTTTATAGGACTGACTAAATTTTACTGATATTGTGTGGGCAACCACAGGTTGGGATGCGCCGACGATGTTTTAGATAGTCGCCAATCTACGGTGTCTTCTCCTCCTGGATCCCATTATATTGCTGTCAGGCATTACGGACTGAATAAAGGTCAAGGAGCTCACAATTATCTCCTTGTGAGTCATGGATGCCTAGGAAGAGTAGATCTTGACGAGACAGACCCGCTCTTCGGCTTCTTCTGGCTCTGCTAAGTTACAACTTTCTCAGACTTCGACAATTTTCCGCTAAGCAATCGTTTGGATTCTAGAGCTCTAGAGTGCAAAATCTTTGTCATTGGCTTGGAATCTGAACGGTGTAGTGTGCAGCCACTCACCTAGCCAAGACCTTGCTATTCAAATGCTCGTAGAAAGATTTCATCTCTCGCAACTCGCGCTCCGAGTAACAGCACGTGTAGAAAGGATTCTTCGTGCTGTCCAGCGCGGGATGCTGGAAAACATAACTATCGTTTAATACCCGATTTGTGCCCTCAGATGTTTCCGGACTTGGCAAAGCGAGCTCCATCTTGAGATAGAGGAAGCGAAGCACGAAGACTCTGAATCCGCCCACGATAGGGGCTCCGATGAATGCCACGAAGACCTTCGCTAAAGAGTCACTGCGAGTCGCCACGACTACGCACCAAATAAGAATGATTGATTACAATGAGTATTTCAGGTTTTGGAGCTGTAAGGGAAGGGACAAGACGTACTTGCAGCGAGGATCAAATGCATAAAGCAAATGGCCACTTGGAAACTATCGCAAAGGCTCACCCAGACTTCCCCTCGACCTTCCCAAGAATCCCTTCCGACATAAACTCTAAAGACGAGGGAGTCAGACCTTCGGATGAGGTGAAATCGCTGGACGTCGAGCAATGCGTTTGCCTCACATTTGGTATTGGTGTACAGCGTTTACTAGCATCAAGACCATCACAGAAATCAAGCCACACAGAGGTGCAATGGGTATCATTATAAGGGTGATCGTGATCTGTAACAGCTATCGGCAGGAAGGGGACAAGCCTTAGTTTTCACCTGACTGAGCGAAATTCAGGGGATCCCTTACGTATGTTTGACTGAGAACATGGTTCCACGCGATTTGTCAGCCAACTTCCGGAAGACAATTCTTGACGATACAAGCAGAAAGCTTACTAGCGGAATGCTAGGCGGTTTATCTCGTAGCGTGAGTTGCCAAGGGAGCCTTGCCGCTCGTTGAAGGAACTCACGAGAATCGAAGGGTATCGCTTGTCTCTCCTCGCAGTCCCGCGGAGTGTTCTTCCCTTGCCAAATAGCTATACATTTCAGAATCCATTCTTCCGCTCCGCGGAGAAAACCTAAGAATGCTGTCATGCATTGGATACTGAAGAACGCAAAGGCAATAGTACGGGGAAGCAAAATGAATGGTTGCTACAGGCATTTGAGGTATGACATACGTGAGCCAAGAAAGCCAGTAATTCGATGTGGAGCTGATCGCTTGTGGGGCTCTTGAGATGATATCTGGGAAGAAGGTCAAAGACTCCGAAGAGAAGGCAGATACGAGAATGAGGGATGCTTACCCCAGGTTGTTGTCAGCGTTTCCCGTGATGCATTCCACTCCACATAGGTATTGATCCAGAGGTAAAGAAGCTCTATAAGAATTCAGACTCGGAAGACCGATGGCATCATACCATGAGGAACAAGTACTTACGAACGATGGGCGCCAGAAGAACGAAGACAAAGAATTGGATTATGACCTGGAAGGCGAAAAGCAGCTTGATAAGGCTGCGATTGCGCTGGCTGAAGGTGAGCTGTTCCGAGAGCGATGTCAACCATGATATGTTTACAACATAGAAAATGGCTGAGCTTACTGAGCTTTTCAGCCGAACGATGACTTCGATGAGCAGCGGAAGAGCGAGCGCATTTGTTGCTGCCATCAAGATTGGCGGTAACATTGCTCAAGACATTTGGAAAAACCTAAGCCCTGCAATGGGGAAGGGCGGCAATCGCACAAGCTTACTAGAGACATTGCTCACGACGGCATGATTGCGTTCGATCCAACCCTCGAGAGTCTGCGAATATCGACCTAGCTGATCGGTCATGTCAAGGTCGCAAAAACGTCGTCAACGGTACGAGGGACATCGGCTGCAGCCTTAACATACCTCTCTGACATTATACACGGCTCCAATCTTGTTTGACGTCTGTCAGCGCTGTTCCTCCCAAGCACTGAAGAAGGAATGAGACACACCAACATCGACAGCGGACCCGCTGCAATCAATATCAAAGGGACGTAGATCAGGTAAAACCGAAGGTCTTTCAGCCAGCTTTCTCCTCGCGAGACGCCAATATCGTCCCAGAGCTGGACAGACGAAAAGTGAGATAACATTCTCGCTTTCTCGCTATTCACGCGATGAGGCGCTCACAATGTCCTAGATGAAGTCAGGCTGAGGTCAGGAGGAAGCTCTCGCGTTGAACGTAGGCCTACCTCTTTCGGCGGAGCAAAGATGAGATGTTTGCGCGAGTCGTGGAAAGCTCCTTCGCCTGTCACCTTCTCGGTACCCAGAGAGATCATACCTTGCTCTCTCAATGCTCTGAAAGATATACACGCTTCGTAACTAGATGAAAATGTCAAAAAGACTGGAGGACCTGTTTCAGCGCCAGAAAACGAGATAGCGCATACCGCTTCGAACCATAATTGCCCCTCGCTTTATGGCTTTTCTTCATTCTCTCTTTGTGTTCCAGTTCACAGTCCAGAGCATTTGCCCTGGAATATGGTTGTCTTCATGAAATCTCTCTGCCCTGTATATATGCGTGATCGCACTCACATGTGAGTTGTCGCTGAGGCAGCGAGACGTTTTCCACTCTGCTCCGTCAGCACGCCCTTGTCATGCAACTGCTTCGCTTTGAAGACCGTCCGCTCAAAAGACACCATGGCGTTATTGGAATCTTGCATGACCTTGATTATTCTTGATGCGCGGCTGGAACGATTTCTTAGTCCCCGTCGCCCTAGCTTTTGGCCCTGTGTGATCTTCTCAATCGATGCAGCACCCCGCGTGCTCTTTATGATAAGATCATGTATACCATCTTCAGTAAAGAAGACACGTTTGCCACCACCAATCGGCGGTTCTTCTTTCAATCGGTAGAGCTGTGCGTCCGAGTAAGCATTGTGCGACTTGGCCATCCCGTGGTTTTGCATACCAGAAGCGTTCTCAAGTGAGGTGGACCTGAGCCTTGACAGTTGAGCCACGTAGTCTTCAGGCAATCAAGCTAAGGCGGGGTTCGGCATGAGCTGACTCGCTATTGCTGGTTCTGATCCGACTCAAGAGTAAACCTACGTTTCTGCACTGGTATAATAATCCAATATGGGCGAGGAGGTTGATGCTTAGTGCGATCAAGATGGGAGCCCATAAAACAGGCTCTGGACAGTGCTCAATTGTCAAACGCGCGAAGGAGCCTATCTGCGTTGAGTTGGTCGATTTATTGAGATCGGTCCCGCTCGAAATCCTCGATGCCGTCTCCGCTGCACCATGGTTGACTAAGTCGCTCAGAACCTCGAAACTTTCCAATCCAAAGACGCCACTGTAGTAAACACAAAGAAGGCCAACACTGGAAACGAAGGCGAGGGGAACCAAGAGGTTCCGCATGGTTCTGCTGAAACGCAATTGCATGATATTGTCAAAGCTGAGCTCTCCCGGACCAGTGTGCTGTTGGATAAGCCCTCTTTTGGCATCGTCGATCTTGCGATCTCGAAAGCGAATAGTTCTTCTCCCTTTGCCTGGCCGATCTCCAGCGCTTGTGAATTGCGGCGCCAGCAGAGCCTGCGAATCTGGCGTCATTATCTCTGCAGGTTCAGTGATTCGGCGATTCTGACTGACTGGGTTTCCACGCTTCGCATACAAGTACAAGGTAATCCACAATGTCGGCTGTTGAAGAGGATCGTTATTTCTCAGGGCAGGCAGTGCGCGCTTTGCGTCTCGATGGCAAAAAACCTACCACAACCAACCACGCTATTGCAATGACCGTCCATATGTAGTTATCCGTTACCGTCAGTCGAGAGGTCTGCTTTTCCAGATACTGATCTAGGAGGTTCCGATCATCCTCCTGGACGGGCACTCTTTGCAGGTTCTGAGTATTCTCTTGAGTGGGCATTGCCTCTAAGAGTCCATGTGACTGGGACAAGTCTCTCAAATCCTCCAGGGAACTGCTCTGGAAGTGGTCATTCGCTCGTTATACCATCATCGAACAGCTTGACACCCTGACCTCATACCCTTTTATGGACCGCGCGCGATCAGTCAGCTGAAACAAGGGGAACTTGAAGCGGAAGGGATTGTCAAAGGAATCCAACCAAATACTATAATGCAGTTTCGGACCTGAGACTCCCTTTGATGAACTCTGTATTCGGAACGTTCACGGTTTCGTTTCGACCGCCTTTCTGCGCTTCAGCACGGACCATGTATAAAATACCTATCGATGTGTCGGTTTGGCAGCGATGGGATATGTGTACAGTGGATCATTGCTCTTGTCCCTGTTTCCAACCGGCCGTGTTTTGCAGCAATTGGTAGAAGAATTCGATCGTCGTCAAATGCCCCTTGATTGACATGGCCTCGTCGACGGTATGCGGGTTTCGGAAATCGTCTGTGCACACCGGTCAGCAAGCTCGTACCGGGAAATGGCCCGGGACTCACTGATCGAGGTGGGTGCGAACCTGTACAGGTTTCGCGTGAGGTTCCAGTATGCTCTGGTATCTATAAGGCAATCAGCGTCATTACGACCCTGTTCGGGAAATATACTGACCAGTATTGGCAAACATCTGACAAGCACAGATCAGTGCCCATGCCAATCGCAGCGAAAAGATTAACTCACAGCAGAAGGGGCAACGATGACATCGTCTCCGAAAACTTTCTTGATCGTCGACCCGATTAACACGAAACTCTCAGAGTCCGAAGGCGTGATAGGGGCAGGTTCCAATCCTGGAGTACCCTTTGCACCACGAACGATATCCAGCTTGACGCGCTTGCCGTTCGTCGTGCCGGCGATGAAGCCTGAAGCGGTCTCGTTGAAAGCGATGTATTCGAAGCCAAGTTTATGAGCCAGAGGACCCAGGAGGCGACTGGCGTGTTGCTTGGTTTCTTCGATAGAGGATGTGCTGGAGAATTTGCTTAGTCGAAGTCAAGCGGAAAAATCAATGCACTCACAATGAAATTCGGTGATTGACAGTAGCTATGGGAGGAAATATAGTTCAGTGCCAAGATACATTCATCCATCGTCGGCGAACATACCTTTGGCAACCTCAGGTAGCGCATTCACTTTAACCCCACCCGAGATGAGATCGATCGCCTGCGTCGTCGCCAAGAACGCCCGATTCTGCGCGCTCTCGCCCGCTAATCGCTTCGCCAGTGCTTTCCACTTCCTCGGATGGGCAACAGATCGCTTGAACGCGTTGGGAACGTCGGGTGCATAGTCAGTAAGGCAGGTGAGGTATTTGAGGTAGGGAGATTCCGCGGTAAGGGAGGGTTCGAAGGGGTTTGCTTCGAGCTCGACGAGCAGTCGGGAAAGGATGCCGACTGGATGTGATGTCAGCTGCACTGGCACAAGGACAGTAAAGAGCCTTACTTGAAGTATGCTCAGGCGGGACACTCGAATGTCCACCAGGCGTCCTGCCACGAACGAATTCAGCCGTGGCATCCAGTCCCCTAATGATGTGGACTTACTCGACCGTAATTTCCAGATCCAACTTTCCCTTCTCTGCCATACCGAGACTGGCGAACGTCGCTCCATACGCCTGGTCAACGCCACCGAAGCCCTCGTCGACGAGGAAGGCGATCGAGTCGGGGCCGTAACGGGAAGTGATAGTGTCTGCCAGATAACTTGCGCCCTGCATCCAGAAGACTTCGGTTTATGTAAAACGATCGTATGCATCGAACGCACCTGGTATCCACCGATTTCTTCGTCAAAGCCGAAACTCAGGAGAATGGTCCTGTACAAGCCGTCAATTTCGCCAAGCGAGGTCGGAATTGAACGGACTTACCGCTCAGGCTTGAACCCTTCCACGACAAGCTTCTCCACTGCATTCATGATGCCCATCAACTGAATTTCGGGATCAGTGACATGCACTCGAGAAGAAATGCCACGCGTCTCACCTGATTCTTACAATCCGCCGCTCCACGGCCCCAAACCCACTTGTCATCAACCTTTCCCTCAAAAGGGGGATACGTCCATTTGTCGAGCGTGGCCGGCAGTACGGGAACGACGTCTTCGTGCGCCATGAGGATGATGGGTTGAAGAGCTTTGTTTGTTCCAGTCCAGGTAAAGAGGTGGCCGTGGGTGTTGACCATTTCATGATCTAGGGTCTCGTATCTGTTCACAGGCTGTCAAAAAACAGTTTCGGTATATCAGTGGGGGCAACGTACACTCGTGGGTATTCGGACTGCAGGAATTCCTCGAACTTGTAATGAGGCTTCCAACGGTCGTCCTCTCCGACGGGTCCCATGTCATCGTATGAGACAGCCTTCGGAGCATCAGCGGTTTAATAACGGATTTCATTGGCACAGAAACGACTCACAGCAATCTGGACGGCTCGGGAGAGACGTCCCGTGACGATATCGGTGTAGTTCTCTGCTACATGCTATACCCAAGTGATCAACGAAAAGGCGGAAAGTGAATGCACGAAATTTCGCTTACCCATCCAGGGCCCTTTCCCAATGCCTTGGGCTGAACGGGACACAATCCCTTCACCGGCTGCTCCGCGATCCCCTCCAGCCGAGAATAAGCGTCAAATCCCATTAGACCGACAGCGTAGAGCGCGATGAGCACAAGGAGCCATTGCGATTTGCTGAAGGAGAACCGACTCGTCGTCGCGGGTCGAGAAACAGGTTGCACGGATTCGGCGGAGGACAGAGCCTGGTATCCGGGGTGCTTTTCGGAGAGAGACGGCATGGCGGATGAAGTTTGGTTGTTGTGATAGCAGCAAATGGCACAACAACCTGCGATGTGCGCAGAAGGTTATATCTATATTCCTCCGTATCTCGAAAGCTATCTCTGATACTTGTAACCCTATGCTGCCCGACAACCGACCACGGACATGACCGAACCAACCAAAGGGCCATGAGCAGCAATTTCAGCGAGAGTCGGCGATGAGGTCATGTCGCTCCATTCGGTCCGCGATCAAATGTTGTCGATTCGAGTTCTGCTGTGCTTAGGGCTGCTGGATAGTTGTTGAAACAGTATCTCGAAATCTTGGGTCCAGTTGAACGCAGCAACCTCCTAGCAAATCTGGCAAGAAAGTCGAAGAATTAAAGATGTCAAAACGTGAGTCAACAGATTTTTCCGGAGGCCCCTGACTCGGCTCGCGAATCGTCAATAAATTGCTATCCTTTTGGTCTTGGCGGCTTGGCAAATGACCTTCTTCCGAGCTTTGGCGGTTGACAAGCCGCGCTGGCCTGAGACAAGAGTGGTTAATATGGAAAGCGGTAGGCTGACGTCTCTTCTTCACTTGACAGCCCTAGATCTCGCACCGCCAATTGGTGAGGGCGATATCACGACTTCGCCTCGTCACGGGGGCCAGCATACAGACTCTCCGGGCCTCTACGAGCCTTCGAACACCAACGTGAATGAGAAGAACGTTGCAATTGGGGAAATTCAACCATACGGAAAAGAAATCGCCAACCATCTTTCAAGAGATACCGTAGCCCGCTCACATGATCCCCGAGATACCGCCGTCCTCTCTGGAGGCGCCCCCATCAAGACCGTCGCCCATCCCTCACAACGACAAGCGAGCGGCGCATCTACCCACCGCCGTAATTCCGGGCTCACCGAACCGCATCGCCAGCAATCTACTGTCAAGCGCCTCACAACGGGTCTCTTGACACCCGAGCGCAAAATCCGTGAAGTTCCAGGATACAGGCGATCCTGGATCAATATCGCCAAATCCAACTGGCTCAACCTCTTGCTCATCTTTATCCCCATTTCGTGGGCTTTACATTTTGCTGTAGGCAACAAGAACCCTACGGCCGTATTTATAACGTGCTTTATCGCCGTCATTCCTCTTGGTGAGTCGTCTCTGCCTGAAGTACAACACTAGACGGGCTGATTGTCATGTCGAATGTCCTTCAGCGGCTCTACTTGGATACACCACAGAACAGTTGACGCTCTATACCAGCCAAACGATTGGAGGGTTGTTGAATGCGACTCTAGGTGAGCGCTCCGTTTCGATAATGGTCTTAGATTCGTACTGAAGCTGCAAATGAAGGCAACGTTGTTGAATTGATCGTCGGTATCATCGGTACGTCATGTCGCAGCAATATACCAGATTGGGCTCATGGTCTCCACATTAGCCTTGATCAAATGCGAGCTCCAGGTCGTACAAAGTTCCCTGGTCGGTTCAATTCTGAGTAATCTGCTGCTCGTTTGCGGCATGTGTTTCCTTCTGTAGGTCGATTGCGATGCATCTTATCACCGCGCTCATCCCATTCTCAGCGGCGGCACTCGATTCGCGGAACAGGCATTTATGGCCACCGCCTCACAACTCAACTCGTCACTCTTACTCTTCTCGGTCATCGCCGTCCTCATTCCCTCGGCATTCCACTTCAGCATCGTCACCACCACGGACGGGGCCGGAACGACAATCACGACCGACGAGGAGAAAGCCGACATCCTTGCCCTTTCCCATGGCGTCGCCATCATTCTTCTCCTCATCTACGGTGGCTACCTCCTCTTCCAGTTCTTCACTCACGCCGACCTCTTCGCCGACCGAAAAGGTCCAACAGGATCCACTCGATACCCAGAGGAAGTCACACGCAAGCCCGGCCAGATTGCACGCAAGATCCGAATCGGGCGATCGCACAAGAAGACCGCGAGTGAAGGATCCGGCGAGAACGACTTGGAGTCCGAGGGGTCTGCAGCGGGTGGGTGGGTTCCGGAGAACGAGGCGCAATTGGTCGATGGTGGGATTGGACATGCGATTACCCATGTGCATGGAACGTCTTCGGCGCTCGAGCAAAATGAGGGCATGATGGTGAATCGCAAGGGACAGCTCGTTCCCGCCAAAGCAAGCACCGCTGAAGCCGGATCGGGCGATGATGTTGACGATGAAGAAGAAGAGGAGGAAGAAGAGCCAGAATTGAACTGGCAATCAGCGATTCTCTGCATGGTTCTTATTACCGTCTTGGTGGGCGTCACCGCGGAGTTCCTCGTCAGTTCAATCAACGGTCTCGTCGATACTCATCCCGCACTCTCGCACGAATGGGTCGGTCTGATCCTCTTGCCGATCATCGGAAACGCTGCGGAACACTTGACGGCTCTGGTAACGGCGTACAAGGACAAGGTGGATTTGGCGCTCGCCGTCGCTGTGGGTTCGTCGATTCAGATTGCCTTGTTTGTCATTCCCGTTACCGTCATCATCGGTTGGATCATCGGGAAGCCTTTGCTGTAAGTCTAGCTGGTTTTTCGCCATGTCGGGTCTAACGGGCTCTGTGCAGTATGCTGTTCGATCCCTTCGAGAGCGTCGTCTTGTTCTTGAGCGTCATCATAGTCAATCAGACTCTGAGTGACGGAAAGGTGCGTCACATATATGATGTTGCAGCATAGGCTCTGACTCTTTTACAGAGTAACTGGATGGAAGGCTGGATTCTGTTCATGGTGTACATTATGGTTGCCGTTGTGTTCTGGGTACGCACATCGCGCTAGAAGAAGTTCATTTCGCTGACACCGATCTTTACAGTACTACCCTGGATCAGAAACCGCCAACCTTATCGGTCAGCCTGGGTGCTCGTGAGGAGATCATGCTATCACGGACCAGAATCTGGAGCCTCTTCGCCATCTTTGTGTATCATAATATACCCCACGCCCTTGTAGCCTATAATGTCACATCCAGAACAAGATACATGGTGTTTCTCCATCTTTGTATGATTGAGGAATATCCGGTACGGGAATAAAGAGCTCAAGGGATGGCGACCGACGCATACGAGATATGGGTGCAAGGACCGACCCCTAGTACAGAACCCATTACGCCCGCGCGGAGGATTTGACCAAAAGGAAGCGCAAATGTCTTATGCTACTTGCAGACTCAGCCTGGCTAGAACATAAACCAACTATCTTGAAGCTCATCCTGACTCTCTACATCCATTGCCCCCGTATCTTGATTCACACTATTGCTCTTCAGACAGAAAAGTAGTGGACCGCCAAAATGGAAGCAACAGCCGAAAACCTGTCGATGCTCTCGACGTTGCTCACGCAGTCCCTTTCTCCTCAACCGGAAATCCGTCATCCGGCAGAGAAGAACTTGAATTCAACGGAGCTCCAGCCGGGATTCTTACTGCTGGTGCTGACCTTGGTGAAGGATGATCGTGCTGCATTGGACGTTCGTCAGGCAGCAGGCGTCTACTTCAAGAACGTTGTGCGGAAGCGATGGAGCGAGGTGAGTTGATCGTAGACTACGTATTGACTTTCATGCTTAAGGTGCCAAACAGGAAACGGAACTGTCAGACTTCGACAGGACAGCGGTCAAGTCTCAGCTGGTACCGATCATGGTCAGCTTGTCAACGCCAGGTGGACCGGCCGCAAGGCTACAGTCTCAGATCGGTGAAGCAGTTGCGGAGATCGCCAGCGTGGATTTCCCGGAGCGTTGGCCAAACTTGCTCGATGTGAGTCGAATACTGCTGAAGCTGTGCTGCTGCTAAGGACATCTATCGATGTAGGATATGGTCAACAGCTTGTCGCCGGACAACTTCACCATCAACAACGGTGTACTAACTACTGCCCATTCCATCTTCAAGCAGTGCGTATACTCCTTTCTGAATCAGTAGCGTGTCTGACCATGGTTTGCAGGTGGAGATCGCAATTCCGAACGGATCACCTGTTCTTGACAATCAAGCACGTACTCGACAAATTCTGCGATCCGTACTTTGCATTGTTCCAGGTTCGTCCGCAGAATCGTGACCCATCTGCCAGTACTGATTACACGTCTTCTTTACAGCGAGTCGACCAATTATTATTCATCAGCGCTGCACCTCTTCCGGCAGGAACGTCCCTAGGGGAGCTGGCCCAGACCCTGCTTCTTCTACTCGAGCTCTTCCACGACTTTACATGCCAGGATTTGCCACAGTTCTTCGAGGACAACCTGAACGTATTCATGGGTGATGCCACCAAGGCCAGCGCAGGCACCTCTACAGGGGAAGAGTTTGGCTTGATTGGAAAGTACCTGCGGTGGGAGAAGCCCGAGCTTTTGGGCGACGTGAGTGTCTCCTAATACCTTATTCCGACAATGTACTCAAGTGCCCCTTTTCTAGGACGACGATGATGTGCCGGGACCTATCCAGAAAGTCCGAGCGACCATCTGTGAAATCGCTCAGCTTTTCGCATTGAAATACTCGGACGACTTCCCTCAATTGGGCTTGTTCGTCAGTGGTGTTTGGCAGATGCTGGGTACAGTAGGCATGGGTACGCGGGATGATCAAGTAAGTCGCCTCAGGAAGTAGTCAGGCAGCTGGTTATGACTAACAACGGACCTACAGCTCGTCAGCAAGTCTCTTGGCTTCTTGTCTGTCGTCGTCAAGATGGGAAGCCACCGTTCTTTGTTCGAGGCTCAGAGCACGCTTGAAAACTTTGTCGACAGGATCATTCTGCCCAACATGGTGATGCGAAGTGGGTTCGCCTTGTTCTACATGGAAGTCTGAGTCTGACCATTCTGGCATCTACAGCTCACGAAGAAGAGATGTTCGAGGATGACCCTTTGGAGTACATCAGACAAGATTTGGAGCCATCAACAGGTCAGCTAGCTCCCTAGTGACACGTCTTTGTCCCATCTGACATTTCTCCTCTCTCAGAAAGCGACACTCGACGACAGGCAGCAACCGACTTCACTCGAGCCCTCATGCAGCTGTTCGAGAGCCAGATCACCGGTATCGTTGGTGGTCACATCAACAACTACCTTCAAGTAGGTACAAACGTTCAAGCTGCGTTGAGTGCCACCTGACAGCTTGCACCTTTTAGCAATACGCGGCCAACCCAGCAGAGAACTGGAAGTCGAAGGACACCGCCATCTATCTGCTGACATCCATCGCCTCTCGAGGGTCCACCCAGCACGTAAGTTTCTCCACGGAACCCCTTCCTGACTGAGCTCACGGAGGAAATGATTACAGCAAGGTGTTACTTCCGTCAACGCCCTCGTCAACGTTGTAGAGTTCTTCACCAACAACGTATTTGCCGACTTGCAAGCAGAACCATCATCAGTACACCCTATTCTGCAAGTCGACGCTATCAAGTATCTCTTCACTTTCAGAAATCAGGTACGCATTTTGGCCTCGATTCGGTGAAACGTTATCTTACACAACATTTTATAGCTCACGAAAGATCAACTGGTCTCGGTCTTGCCGTTACTGGTTCGACATCTGGAATCCACCAACTATGTCGTCTACTCGTACGCTGCAATTACCATTGAGAGGATTCTCTTCGTCAAGCAGAATGGCATGGTCTTGTAAGCAGGGACTGTACATTGACGCAGGTTTCACCCTGACTTTGTTTATTCAAGGTTCACTCAAGCGGACGTGCGTCCATTCGCGGAGAGCATTTTGATGGCTTGTTTCCGAAACATCGAGAGCGGCAACACGCCAGAGAAGATCGCAGAGAACGATTATCTCATGAAGTGTAGGTTGCCTCACGGGGTATCGTTTTCACGGACTGACCGTCTCCTACCAGGTGTCATGCGTGTCATCATCACGGCTCGACAAAGCCTGACGCCGGCCTATCAGGCGATTCTGGCACGTCTCGTCGCCATCATCGGCGAGACCAGCAAGAACCCGAGTAATCCTCGTTTCAACCAGTACAACTTTGAGAGCATTTCGGCTCTCATCCGGTAAGCACTAATGCCATACTCTGTCTTGTCTCGCCTTGTTCACGCTGTGTCTAGATTCGTTTCTGCGGGAACCCCGGACGCCGTTTCCCACTTTGAGGCTGCACTATTCCCGCCTATCCAGTACATGCTTAGCGCAGACGTGTCAGGTAAGATCGCGATGCATAATTGGGAACCTTTGCACTAAATCTCTACACACATCTAGAGTTCATCCCCTACGCATTCCAGATCTGCTCGCAGCTGCTGGAGCTGCATCCAGTTACTAGTCTGCCTCCCGCCTATGAAAACCTGCTCGGCCCGCTACTTCATGCTACGCTCTGGGAATCCCGAGGAAATGTGCCTGCTTTGGTCAGGCTTTGGAAAGCTTTGATTCTGCGCGGAGCCGAAGTGATTACCAAGAACAACCAAGTACAAGGGCTTTTGGGCATCTTCCAGAAACTCGTAGCATCCAAGATCACGGACATATATGGATTCGACTTGATTGGCGTTATGTACGAAGCCATCCCGATGTGAGTCTATGGCGATCTCGTTTTCGTCTGGCACTAAGTTTCCTCGGTTGTAGTTCCGTCATGACGCCGTTCACGAAAACAGTACTTATGCTGATCCTGAACCGACTGCAAACCGGAAAGACCCCGGCGTTCTCGCAAGCTTTCGCTCGGTTCTTCTTGCTACTGTGCGCCATTCCGAACGCTGGTCCCTCTTTCCTCGTGGAACAGCTTCAATCCATTCAGCCAGGGTGAGGCATGGTGTCGCGATTCCGCATCACCTGATCCTAATCCATTGCCATTCACAGACTCGCCTCACAGATTCTGGAGAATGTCATTCTGCCAGAGACGAGAAAAATGCCCATCAAAGACCGGAAGGTGGTCGCAGTCGGTCTGACAAGACTGTTGACGGACGGGGATGTTTTGCTGCAGCCGACGACAGTGTCCGCTTGGTACGTGTCTTCGGCAGAAATTCCGCTTTAGTCGCTCACGTCTTCCTGGGTTTAGGCCGATGGTGCTTGAAGCAGTCCTGGACATCTTCACTCTGCCACAGGATCTTAAGACGGGCGAGGGCGCGGAGGACCTCGATAACCTTGATCCCGAAGACACTTCTTTCCAAGCATCCTTTTCCAAACTCGGCGCATCCGAATCCACCGTTCGAGATCCAGTGGCGAATGTCCCGGACGCGAAGTCGTTCTTGAGCAAGCAATTGGCAGAGGCTAGTAAGCGGAACCCGGGAAAGGTGGGTAATGTGATATTCCGTTTCATGATAAAATGCTCACAGACAATTTTCCAGTTCCCTGCGTTGATGCAGGCGTTACCTCAGGAAAGCCTTGCGCCATTCGCTGCTTTCATGCAGAGCAACAGGTGAGTTGCAGGTGCGGCTTTCGCGTCAAAAAGAATCGGTAGCTTATGTCTGTTGGGCCTACAGCGACGTCGTTGTATGAGATTTTCAGGCGCTCGCTCTGGGGGTGATTGGGAGTCGTTGTCCTGAGGATTAGGAGCCCAAGTTGTATTGCACAACTCGTATCGCGATTCCCGTACATATGTTTCATGTCTGACAATGAACAGCGGTTACGAGATTGAAATACAAAAGTGTGATCTTCCATTGAGAGATTCCTGGTCCTGCATTATACTGATCGGCGCTTCATCGCGACGTTGAACTCCAGTGGCTTGCGCAAGAATCCTTCTGCGGTAGCGAGCTAGCGATGAAGACAGCATCAATTTTCGCTCGCGGTACTCATGTGAGTGCACTGACCTTCTTTCCTGGCTCGAGGGGCTCAATGTCATATCGGTGAATGACGGACGAGATCAGCAACGACAACTCCATCGAGGCCAGGCTGTGAATGCAGACGCAATTGCTTAGTCGAGGTAGAAACGGCCGATGTTCTCCTCTGACTCACTTTCGACCGACACAGGACCTTGGACCGTAGCTGAAGGGGATGAAACTAGACTGCAAGAGCTTCGAGTCCCGTTCGAACCAGCGTTCAGGTCGGTAGGCCTCGCTGTCTTCGCCCCAGACAGAGGTATCACGGTGGATTGTGTAGGCCTGGGCGATGCCACGATGGTCAGCCATTTGCCAGTGTAAGGAAATAAGAATACTTACAGGCACGCTGACGGTAGTGCCGCCCGGGAAGAATTCGCCCAAAATCGTCGCCCCTTCGGCAGGTACTTCTCGCGGAAGTCCGATAGCGGATGTCGAGTGGAGTCGAAGTGCCTCGTCGATGCATGCCTGCAAGTACGGCAGAGCCTTGACGTCCTCGTAATCAAAGTGCAAGACCTCCTCGTCGCCTGCCTTCTCCTCTGCGGCCTTGTCAAGTTCCTCTTGCAATTTCTTCATAACTCGAGGGTTATTGGACAAGTAGTAGATGATGGCGCAGGACGAGTTTGAAGTGGTGTCCGAACCGGCGATCAATTGAGTCAGAGCTTCGGCAGTCAATTCCTCCCGACCCATGGGCTTTCCAGTCTCGTCCTTGCCTGCTTGCAGCTTGGCCAAGAGATCCTCCCGGTCGCTCGGGTTCTCGAGCCGTTCACTAACGGCAGCGATGGCGATACCGGCCAGATTCTTGACACTCTTGACTCCTCGCGAGAACCAGGGCAACTTTTGCGCAAACGGCCTCATCCACATGGGAAGGACCCCGAGGGTCGCTGAGTATTCACCTCGGGCGTTGAGGATGTCGATAGCGGGAAGGTAGATGGTTTCGTTGCTGCCTTCTGGTTTCACGGGTGCGATATCTCGACCGGCCTTGATCATGCCGAAAGGTTTTCCGAAGGCTCTGTAAAAGACAGTGAGCTCCCTTTCTCATTTTGCAAAGAGACCTTGGGAACATACAGGTCTCCTATCACGTCAAATGCGAAGAAGTTGAGCCCTAAAGGACAAGTCTCAGCGCGTGGACGGAATAGTGCAGGGAAAGATTCAGCGACTTACAGTTCAAAATGTCAAAAACAGCGCGTCCTTTCTCGCTGTTACCGTCTACGCCTGGATACTTCGCAGCCTTTGCGCACATGGCATCCCATTGCTTGAACAATTCAACCATGGCGGCAGCGATGTGTGGTTCGAACGAGTTGACGTTTTTCTGGAAGGAGATTTGTCTTCCAGTTCCGCAAGATGCGTCTCGAAAGATTTCACTCACCATCGAAAACACATGGCTGACAATCTTCCTCTTCCTCGTGTGCTCCGCCCTGTCCCTCGTGTTGAACAATCCCCGCCGAATACTGACGAACGCATCGTAAAACTCAGTCTTCAAGAATCCATTGCCGTGGCCGTAAATCTCAGTGATAGCCGCCGGGTCTGCAATGGAGACATGATCCGGTGCAATCCTGACGAATTTCCCGTGACGCTTGTGCTGTGCGTGGACGACCTCGTATCGGTTCCCGCGGCCTGCTTGACGCGCGATCCAGAGTTTGGAGAGGGCGGCGGGTAGAGGGCCTGGGTACTTGCGGAAGCCGTTTGGGTCGAGGATGAACGGGATGACGATTGAGAGGAGCTGGTGAGGTGAAGTCTGTAAGCTCGAAAGCCTAGGATAGAGCGGGGAAGGACTTACGGCGACTGCAATGACGAAGGGGATGCCGACTGTAGGGTCGGATAATCTGTGAACGAGGTCAGAGACCTTTTGAAGCACGACACTGTCTGACATTTTCAGCAGGGCTTCCTGGTGGGAGTTGTAAGGTTGGGATTTATTGCTTAAGTTGGGATTCGCGCTTCACCAAATAGGTCGTTGATGCTGGAGTTGGATTCTGTCTGCTTGTTCTCTGTGAGATGCTTCTACTTGTCGACACGAACAAATGACAACCGGAATTGCAAGACTTTATAACAACTCGAATGCCAGATGATGAGAAGGCGAACAAACGTCCACGGATCCCTCTTGTCCGAAATCCTCAAGACAACCAGACTAGCCTATCAGACGACACCCGTACGTCACCTGGCTGCAGAGTATAAAACCTCGTCAACGCGAATTGTCCGTCAAGAGCCACGGGCGGACTGTCCGTTCGTCTGGGCGCAGAACACGCGGGGTCTCCAGAATTTTGCATCCGATCGCGGGATTGGGCCGCCACGCGCGGAGACGGCCGACGGTCCGGACTCCGGGAGAAGCTCATTAGGCGGGCGATGATAGGGGCCAGCTTTTGAGGTTGCGATGTCACGACCACCGCGTTCGACCGGCTCGATAGCGTCGCCAGGTTGACCCAGTGGTCTGCGGAACTATAGTGTAGATGGTAGCCGTAGCCTATGCACATTGCAGAAAGTGTTAGGACAGTCTCATGTACACAGGATCGAGCTTCTTCTCGCCGGAAAGGTCAGGGTTCTCGAGCAGACGATCCCGTACGTCAGGGTCCTGATATGCGTCGTCGTACTTTGCTGGACATGGTCTTGATGCTTGGCCTTCGATACAGGACTTTATTCGGATGCCTCGCATGCATATTTTCCCCCATCTAGACTCTCCGCTGCTACTCCTTATGCTCCGCCAACCACCGCTCCCCCAACCCCCTCGTAATCTCCCACCACTGCCCACTCCACGATACAACTTGCCACCCAGCAACCCCAAACCTGCGCGTTTCCTTGACCATGATCCCACGGCTCTCCTCGTGTCCCGGGGTGGCCATCCCAGGAACGACGGCATCGTCGCCCGCGGCGACCTTGATGAATGACATGTCGCGGAGGAGCTGGACTTGAGAGGTCGAGGCGTACGAAGGGGTTGAGATGATGCAGCGGTGTATTTTCGAGTTCGAAGGTGCAAACGCGGTTCGCAAGGCGTGGGTGATCAGTTCCTCTTCAAGGCCCTTGTTGCGGTATTGAGCGTCAACAAAGAGGTGTCGGATGTGTGCTGTTGAGCCGCGGAGGTGGTTGGGTGCAGAGGATGTATGTGCTGAACCGGAGGGGTTGGACGGGACGAGGACGGATGGCTGGGATTTTCTGTTTCGCAGAGTAGCATCTTTGCTGTCGATGGCGGAAGTTATAGCTGAAGAGTCAAGTGGCTCTGCAGCAGCCTGATCTTTGCTGTTCCCGCGGTTCTTCAGCCATCCGAGGTTCAATCCGCTCTTGATATCCTCCTTTCGTACGCCCGAAATGACACTCTCAAGGTTTTCACCCGGTCGCTTGTAGTCCACTGCGATAAGACCGATGATCTCGCCCTTGTGTTCCAGAATCGAAAAGTGCGAGCCGTAGTAGTCGGGAATGGAGAGTAGATCTGCCGCGCCCAATCGGAGACGCATAAGGGTCTCAAAGTAATCGCGGTTGATGCTGTCAAAGGCGGGGGGGGGGGCATTTAGTTGACGGAAATACCGTCGACAGAATACTCACAACTCGACTACGCCAAGCAACGGTAACGCCGCCGCTCCGAATCCCGTCAACAGCGACACGGGACTCCACCAGATATCCTCTCGCGGCAGCCATCCGAGGTGGTAATCCAGCGCGAGGGCGGTGACGATGTATATCGTGAGGATCAAGGGATGGAAGTAGGCTACGAAGGCGGATTAGCACAACTTGCCTCTGTTTTGCGGACTTGAAATGGACCTACTTTGCTTGTTGGCTCGAGCGAGGCCTTCCATGACTGATGTTCCAATCATCATCCGTACCGTCTTGAGGTCGCTCTCGCGATACGGACGGATGCCCGTCGGTCGGGCGGCGGGTGCATCCGGGTTGGCGTCTTGGATGCCTTTTCTATCTGTCATGAGCGGATGTTGATGATGTCTGGTGAGATGGATGAGCGAGAGACAGGGAGATGATATGAAGCGGATAAGTAGGAGAAAAGACGCTCAGCCCAGGGTGGCTCGAAATAGACCGATCGAGGTATGACGTGAGACGCAAACACGTGTTTCGCTGCAGAAGAGCAATTCGCCACAGATCCAACGTCCGATGTCAAACACAGAGCTTGTGTCCAGCGCCGTGCCCAAAGGCCTTCTGCAGGCACTTATCAACCATCCCGAATAGATCCCGAGACTGAATACACTGGATATCGCCCAGTGCGACCTGTCCGACGAGCACCCTCAGGTTCTCGCCATGCGTAAAATATCAAATCAGGACATCCTCGTTGTTCACGTTGCCGCTACACGGTCGCATCGACTTGTCTGTGGCAACGCATGCTTGGCTTCATGAAGCTGTCAGGACGCCCGCCAGCCACACTGGCTTTTGCCACGACTTGGAACGTACCCGGCCTTACATCGCAAAGGGTGTTTGTGAACTCTGCCAAGTCAAGCCGGACCAATAACGGCTACTCGGGAGACGTTCAAGACGTGCACAGATCTCTACGCTGCTCGCCGTGTGACACAGCAAGAAGCCGTTCTGTCGGGACCGGATTCCAAGCGAAATATGCTCGTTAGGATGCGCAAAGAGTCGCCCGGCTTCCAACCGCTGAGCAAGTCGCAGCTGCGTGGGACGGGTCTTCTGTCCGAACCTGCGCATGCCTTGCCTCGCGATGCTGTCAGGCAGCCCAATGGGCCAATCCACTTTACGTACGAGATTGGATTCGCCCGGTGGATACCGCCGCCGAAGCCCGCCGGACCATGCCAAAGTCAGGGTGGCGGTTTGGCTGCTCAGGTAGAATACGCTAGGCTCATGACAACGATGGAATCTGCTGATCCTGGAAATAGATGACCTGCTGACCTCTTCTGAAATACTGTATATAACGCAATGTACTATCATTTCATCTTCTTTGGTAAAGGAATGACAGTGCCTGCTATGGTATACACATATGGCCAGAATCCCTCTTCGTTACACGATAGCACGATACCCTAACGTGCGTCTATTGCCTAGCAGGGTTCCATGGTCCGGCATCGCTCAAACTGCAGCCACCAGCGCACGAGCACTTGCCTCCGAAATCGGCGGGCAAGTTTTCGGCCGGGATCTGCTTGAGCAGTTCGGACTGGTAGTTTTTCCCCAAGATGGAGATTTTGGAGACGGTGACCTCGTCGAGCCAGGGCTTGATCAGGGACCAGACGGTGGAGAAGAGGTATGGAGCCTGAAGGGGGGAAGTGAGCATGTTTGGTGATAGGAGGGTACAGCTTACTCACATTGATGATGTAGAATTTGCCCATCGTTTCAGGGTCTGGGAACAAAAGTCCTATCAGCGCGGCTCTTTCCACGATTCCCACATACGCACAGTAGTTTTGTCCAATGGCACTGGCAGCGCTCACGTAGTCCTTGACCCGGTAGAAGCTGCTCAACCCAACATTGTGCAAATCCATGATCGTGCAACTCGTCTCCACCAAGTGTCCACTGGCATCCGAACAAGCCGGCAATCGGTCTCGCAGGAACTTCTCGTATTCGGCGACGAGGTGCTGCAGTTGACGCTCTTGGGTCGTCAATGCGTAAAGCTTGCCAACGTCGAGTTTGCCGAGACGTTCGATGTAGATGGGGCGGCCGTCCTGATAGCTTGTATTAGGTCGAGTCGTAAAAAGGGCACGGAGGATCGCATACCTTGTCCATCTTGTGGTAGAATTGAGGGTAGTACTTGTCAACCTCGACTTGTTCAGGGTATTCAAAGTTCCTGTTCAGCGCAGGGTCAGTCGAGCGATCTACGACGCGTTGAGCTGCGCGGCGGAATGAATACGGTCGTCAAGAAAGCGGGAGGCATTATAAATCACGCGCCCAGACGCTCGATTCTTCGCAATCTCCAGAGGTCGCGGAAACACGTTCCTGCATCCCTCTGGCGCGATTTGCGCGAATTGGGTTCTGGATGCATGGGAAGGTTCCCGACAAACAGTCTTCCATGCTCTAGCATCCCCGCTGTTGCGCCAGACCCTGATTCCATCACTCTGCCAACTTTGTTTTGACGCAGACAGCCGCGTCGTTCCTGTCTTTCGGCGCATCCAAATCCATGCCCCGTTCCCCCAATAGTGCTATACCAAACCGTCAAGATATGTCGACTCACCTGGCAATATCATCCGCTCCGAACTGCTTCCTCCACTGCTCACATCCCTCCCACATCACCCTCGCGCGCTCCACATCAAACTTTCGCGCCCGCAAGAACCGCAACAGATGTTGGTCCGTGAATCGGTCGTACCCCGGTCCCGGGTTGATCCTCTCATCCTCAGAAGTCGTCGGAATCAGGTTTTGCGATTCGAGAACGGCGCGGAATTGGGTGAGGGCTTGTTGTTGTGTTGCGTCCCTATTTATGCAAATCGCTTGTTCAGCACGTGCGCGCGTTTCCTGTTTTCTGGTTGGCGAGGGCTTACAGGTGACCGGGATGACCGGCGAGGGGATCTCTAGCGGCAGACATGGTGGGTGATATGGTATACAGGTAGAGTTATGAGCGACGGCCCCGTCTATGACCTCATATCCCGTTAATCAACCCCGCTCGTTCGGTCCACGCATCCAGCCCCCTGTACGCACGTGACTCGCTGGTGATATCTCGCTCGGCCGCCTGTACGGCCCCGCGACAAGCGCGTCCAAATCCAGAGACCACTGCAGCCACTACGTAGTGGCAACAGCAGCACTCCCGACAATGTCTCCATTTTCCCTACATCTCCCCTTTCCTCCATCTCTGCTATCGTTTAGGGGAAAGAGCACAGCATCCTGTGAGAAGACTCAGATCAAAGCTGTCGCGCCAAAAACGCGCCGGTTCTCGCACATGATGCGTTATCGACCGTATCTTCTTTTCATCATTTGAATACGGTCACGACATACATCAGGGGCACTCCAAGGGGCTAGAGCATAAGACCACTTTCAAGGCTGTGCTTTTTTTTTGGCTGTGTATCGATGTAGGGGTGAACCCATGATTGCAAGTATCACTTTAAAGGGAGAATCACGCCATCTTCGGGACTCGGGAGTCCTCAACGGGGTTTCGCTATCGGTTCTCCTTTCAGTGTACAGATCAAGGTATTAATTTTCTTCACTGATTGTCCTCTGCGTGGATCTTTTGAGTCTCCACCAGCTTATATATTAGTGTTAGAAAGGCTCTGACCTTTCGGCAGGCCCGTCAAGAAGTTGACTCACATCAAGAACTCCCTAGTGGCGCAACATCATCGAATCATCTCCGCTTTTCTACGAAAGACTCAAGCAGAACGAAAATGTCTTCAAAGAACTCGGTGGGACAAGAGTCCAGTATACTTGAGGCTTCCGAATCGTACGGCATGCTCTGACCCCCATACAAGGGTCGGAATCCATCTTGTCACATTCTGAAGCATTCTCTCTCCTGTCCCTTCTACTCGACTTGATGAGTTCTTCGAGGAACTCGCGCGAGAGATCGAAGAGAAAAAGCCCGAAACCGATGTGACGGAATGCAAAGAGCGGCTCAGCACCCAGTACAGCACGATGGAAAGGCTGTTCAAGCTTGCTGACGAGACAGTCGGGGATCCAGGGCCCAAAGAGCTGAACAAGCGCCGTTGCTGGATACTCGACGAAATGAAGAATGTTGAGCTTGAGATCCCTGCGAAGAACGAGTTTTTTGCAGAGAGTAAGGTCATCGAAGGGCGCGAGGCTAGCATATCGAACGCAGGCGTGTCAGTATCCCCTAAGACTTCCTTCTTGAGGTAGACCCAGCCAGGTCTTTGCATAACGTGACCCGGCAGACCAAACCTGAAGAGTAGCGTTATGCATGGACAGGAAGAGTACCTTGCTGGGTACCGCCTCTCTATCGTACACGCCCTGACATAGCTGAAGTCGTACCCTAAACTCAGTAAATTGGTCGCGAATAGGCTCCAGAAAACTCTTGAAGCCTTGAACAAAAGGAAGTGAGTACAGCAAACTCCATCATCATAATCCAGACAACCGCTGAATCGACTCGTCTCCCAATCGTCTAGTCTTGTGGAGGGTAATTTCAATCTCATCGTGAAAACGCTACCCGGTTCGAAACGTGGTTCTTCAAGGTTCGTGGCTCCTTTCAGCCACTTGGCCTTCGCCGATCGAATGGCCCAGGACTTGTTGAAGATTGTCGGGATGTTGGACTCCCACGACTATTCGGAGGAATACCTGAACGATCTTGATGGGATCCACTCTCGCTACGAGTTCTTGAGAGGAGAAATGAATCGATTGTTCGAGGTTTCCCCAGCAGAGTCTTTTTGGTCAGATGTTGACAAAGCATCTCGTGTATCTCCGTCCGTGACTGAGGCCAGCAGCGCAGTCTCGAAGTGGTCTTCGGAGTAAGTAGAATGCTTGCGGTCTTGTGCGGTTGGTAGGCATACAGTATCCGCGGAGAGGGGCATTGAAAGTTGTAACATACAGAAGCTGATTGAGAACGCCTGGTGCAACAGGAGCGGTGGCGTAGGAACCGAAGCGACGAGCCGTGGTTCCGAAATCAGTTCGGGAACCTTTCCGAGTACTCAATCTAGTTCCGAAGAGTCAGCGAAGGCGGCAAATACGAAGCAGAGAGATGAGCTACTTAAGAGTACCCTTGCCAG
Source organism: Naganishia sp. PG3902-1 (assembly GCA_023628075.1). Classification (NCBI taxonomy): domain Eukaryota; kingdom Fungi; phylum Basidiomycota; class Tremellomycetes; order Filobasidiales; family Filobasidiaceae; genus Naganishia; species Naganishia sp. PG3902-1. Next base: position 238,529 of record JAMALH010000005.1, read on the forward strand.
ATTGAAAGAGATAAGTGAATGGGAGAGTTCTGGTGCCTCTATCTCTTGAAGCCTCGATGCTCTCCCCGTATCGACTTCCGATATTTCACCCCAAAGGAATCTAGCAGTTTTTCCCATACACGAGGCCAAAACCCTGCAACGTACCTTTCAAGTGTATCATATATTTGCGTACATTCAGATTGTATCATTATTACACTGTCATTGCATCTGACATCAGCATTGACCACGGCGCCAGTGATTGAGGGCTGGCGCATCCGCTCTGCTCATCAGAAGAGCCTGGGTAGTTGCATGCATGTATGCTGAGACTCCGACGCGCAATTTCAAGCATGCACGAAGCGGGTATAAACTCGTTGATCGTACGACCTTGATGGGCACAAACGATGTTGATGATGTCGATGCCCGATTTTGATCTTTGTGTCTGATACTCCGACCTTGTTGTGTGGCGAGACTTGTACGAAGGCGTTATACGAAAGCTTATACGAACGATCAATCCCCTTGTCACGTGACCGACTCCCATCCCCGTCATTGGCCAAGCCTCCTATTCGTCATTTCACAACACTATCCTCCTCCAAATATTCCCCTTTCCCTCCATTATTTTTACACATCCACCATGGACTACCTCAAATCCCGTCTTCAACCCGACATCCACGTCTACGCATCGAAGACCGCCGGTCTGGGCGCCTACGTCGATACGAGCAGCGCGTGGCTGTGGGTGTGTTTGGCGAGTATCGTGTTCAATCCGGTTTTCTGGAATACGGTTGCGAGGAATGGTGAGTCCGCTGTCGGGGGATCTTTCGATGCGTCAATGGAGGAGGTAGTATCAGCAGTAGCAAGGTTTCGTAGGATGGGAAATGCGCGTCCATGGCGACTCTGGCACGCGATCAGTAAAGCAAGCCATTCCAATATCCCAAAACTTGACGCTTCTCCTTGCCATAACCTGCGCGAATTTACAACAACTGCTGAATGTGCGCGCTCCCTCGTAGAATACCGCAACAAGAGCATGACCAAGATGTTCGGTGGACCGTACAACGGCACCTACGTCCTCGCCATCACCATCTTCTCCCTCGGTATCATCCGTGATCTCATGTACGTTTCCCTTGCCCTCCTTAAATCCCTCCCGTTACCTGCATTCTCGTGGAAATCCCTGACACCTTGGGTGAAAAACAGCTACGATAAAGCCCTCCTCGCGCAGCCGGTTTCGGCGGTCCTTGCGCAGCCGGTGGTGAGGTACGCGGGTGCGGCGTTGTTCGTCGTTGGGCAGGTGTTGGTCGTTACGAGTATCTGGGCGTTGGGTATCACTGGTACGTTCAGGTAGCAGGGTTGTCGGATCTGAGCTGACTGGTCTTTCGTTCATATTCGTTCTGGTCTTCTTGATATCCTCGTTTCCCCTCGTCGCCATCCTCCTCCGCCCTCGCAGGAACCTACCTCGGCGACTACTTTGGCATCCTTATGTCTCACCGAGTCACGTCTTTCCCCTTCAACATTATGGAGAACCCGATGTACAATGGCTCGACGCTGTGCTTCCTCGGAACGGCGCTGTGGTACGCCCGGCCGGCCGGGGTTTTGATCAGTGCGGTCGTGTTTGTGGTGTATCTCGTCGCGTTGCAGTACGAGGGGTGAGTTTTGGGTGGTGGGAAGAGGAGAAGCGGGAGGACTCATTCGCGTTGATAGACCTTTTACGAGCAAGATCTATTCATCGGCTGAAGCCAAGAAGCGATCCGGCGCGCCAGCGTCTTCCTCCGAATCCACCAAAAAGACCGACACCAAGCGTGACACTTCGTCGGCTCAATCCACCGCTACCGCCACATCCCAGCAGTCCTCCACGGGCTCCTACGCCCGTGCTGCCGCTCGACCCGCCGCTGTCGGCCAGGGCGGCCTGGAATCGACGGATCCCAAGCCCGTGCCCCAGTTGGCGGACTTGGGTCTCGGTGCGCCGGTGGCGAGTGCCGGTGCGCCGCGGGCTGTGCGTACGCGGAGCCGTGCGGGGCGCGTTGTGGATGATGATTAGATGAGGAGCAGGATGGAGGGGTTCAACATAGACGATAGAATAGACAGATAGGAGCACGCAAAGAAACCAAAAGAAACGAAGCGAAGCAAGGTCGACCACTTCAACGGGTTGTATGGATGAGATGATTACGTAACGCCTGTAGCCGGAGTAACCGGGGCGCGGCGGAGGGCAGCCGTGCATATAGGGCGATCCGCGGGGGCGCAGGTGACCCGTCCACTTGCCACTCCACGCCACACACCATGCAGTCCTTCCTCGGCGGGACAGATTGCGCAGCGAACGCCAACCCGTTGGCCGGGATGATGAAGCGGGAGGCGGTCGACCGGAGCGTGTTGCGGGTGAGCTCGAAGGTTTCGTCGCCGTCGAGTGGAGCTGACATGGGGTATAGGATCGAACAGAGTCGCCCGTGGGGTCAAGCGTAGGTCCAGTCTCCCATCAATGGCACCCTACTCATCCCTCTCAAGTCCCGCGCAGCGGGTCCGGGATTCCGCGCAACTCCGCAACAAGCCGGCTTTGCCCCGCGCAATGCCTCGGTCCAGCCATCGCCGCAGCAGCACCACCTCCCGAACCAAGACTTTGAACGTGCCTTTGCCAACGCCATGACGCTTTCCCATGCGCAGCAGCATATGCCCGCGGGCCCGCCGATGATGATGCGGAATCAGGGACCCGCGCTGCCGTCGATGGTGATGCCGCAGCAGCCACAGCAGCAGCAGCATTCCTGGGGAGGGGACTTCCAGTCTTTTGTCGAGGGAAAGGGCAAAGCCCGGGAATCGGCTTCACCTGCGCCGATGATGATGCAGCAGCAGAAGCAACCCCCTCAGGCGCAGTCCTATACGCCCATGATGTCCGGCATGGGCATGGGCATGGGCATGGGCATGGGCGCCGGGTATGCGCCTTCCTATTCCTCCTATACGCCCCGGTACGCACCGCAGCATGTCGCGCATACGACCTATGCTCCACAGCCGCAGGAGCAAGCGCATGTGGATCCCGCGCAGCTTGATGCGGAATTCGAGCGGGCGGAGAGGGAGCATGCCGAGATGCGGGAAAGGGAGAAGGAGGTGCAGAGCGGCAAGGAGGATGAGGAGATTCAGGAGGCGGTCGGGCGGCAGAAGCCCGAAGGCGATAATCAGCCTGACTTTGAGGCGTGAGTCGGATTATCGGAAAGGAGTTCTGTGGCGTGGGCTGATATGTGTCGTAGGGTGTGGCAGTCGTTGAAGCCCGAGGCGGATCGGCTGGGAAAGCTCGCAGAGTGGGAAAAGGAGTTTTCGCAGGTACGTACGCGTTCTTCAAACTATTTGGACGTCGGCTGATCCCGAATCGCAGTTTGCAAACGGACAACACGACGAGGATATCGATTTTGACTTTAACGCTGACATGCGGGATGCCGTGCAGGAGCCGTCCTTTGGCAACGGTGGACGGCTCGTCGGGGAAGACGGGTATCCGCTCTTGGGAGACTACGAGTTTGGTAAGTCTTTCAATCTCTTCCCCTTAGCGTGGACCTGATTCCCTCGGTAGCGCAAGACAATCCGCACGCAAACGACGCGCATTCCCTCCAGCGCGCCCTCGACATCCTCTCCTCGGGCGGATCCCTCACAGAAGCATGCCTCCTCCTCGAAGCAGCCCTCGCATCAGGAACCGCCGAAGCCCAAGCGGCGCAACTCTCGGCAGAGCAAGGTTCGGCGTCAATGCTGGCCGGTGGTGAGGCAGCCGTGTGGACGTTGCTCGGACAGACACAGGCGATGGATGAGAAGGAGACGGCGGCGGTGCGGGCGCTCGAGGAGGGGCGGAAACGGTTCGAGGCTCAGCAGGGCCGCGCCCCGGAGGCCAATCGGACGTTTGGGGAGGGACTGGTCGTACGTCTGCCCGTCGGTAGTCCTATTCTCAATCTGACATACTGTGCAGTCACTGGCCATCTCATACACCAACGAATCGTACGATTATTCGGCACTGCTAGCACTCCACCGATATCTCGCGCTTCTGCATCCCTCCTATGCAGGACCCGTGCCGTCATCCGACATTGACGTTGACATCCTCGATCCCGAGACGAACGATATCCCGAATCCATGGCAAGCGAACCAGCGACTGACAGAATCCTACCTGGCGCTCGCGCGCGATCAGATCACGGCCGGCGTCGTCGATGCAGACGTACAAGTCGGTCTTGGTGTGCTCTACTACCAGACGGGAGAATTCGAGCGCGCGCGGGATTGCTGGGTCGCCGCGCTGGGCGTTCGGCCGATGGTAGGTCCGATCGCTTAATGCAAAAGGGAGGAAATATTGACGCCTTGGCAGGACTTCCAACTTTGGAATCGCCTCGGCGCAACGCTCGCGAATAGCGGTAGCCCGGAAGAGGCGATCGATGCGTATCGACGCGCGTTGGAGCTCAAGCCGTCGTTTACGCGAGCTATCTACAACCTCGGCGTTTCTTGTGAGTAGCACTTGTCTCGTCACAGGGAAAGCCACTGATCGGTTCTGCAGGTCTCAATATTGGTGTCTACCAAGAGGCCGCAGAGCATTGTAAGTCTTGTATGAGTCTCTTCATCGCTTTCGCTGATCATCCCCCACAGTGCTCGCTGGCTTGGCTCTGCATACCGTCGACTCGGCTCAGGTGCCTTCCGCCAAGCTCGGCAACGGAGCCGATGCTCCGGACCACAGCACAACGCTCTGGACCACCCTTCGTCGCGTCTTCCAAGCAATGGCAAGTTCATCTTTTATACAACGTAATGCAGTAGATTGATACAACTTTGTCGTAGGAACGTCCGGATTTGGTAGACATGGCCAAGCCAGGTACAGATCTTTCCGTCTTCAGGCAGGCAGGATTCGAGTTCTGAGTGGGATGAGGTGTCGCGAATTGTATCCATAGAAACATCCAGGAAATTGCATGGTGTGTGATCAACGGTCAAAGGTTTGAACGTCATGATCGACATCCGGTGCCGTCATGGGTTCCGTCGTGTGGGCTGCCGTTGCATGCGGAGCCCATGCTTCCTGCAGCCCGAGCGCATTAAGCGAGGGTCTAACAGGATGTGCTGATCCCATGCTCGTAAGTATGTCGCGTGAATCCAGCTGGTTCTGCATAGCGAGATGTCGGGCGTCGAGTCCTCTGCCTCTCTCTTGTGGCCTCGTCAGAGGGTTTGTCGGAGTGGGAGAAGATACGACGGCGCCAATGCCAGCCAACACAACTCCACTGACGCGTCGGCCGACCCATCCGATGTTCCGTCCGAATGGCACAACGGCCTCGAATGCATCTCGCAGATCGACGACGTCTCGGATGTACGTGATCTTGCCCGCCTCGTTGAATTCGACGAATGTGCGTATACGAAGGCGGTAGCGGAGAACAGAGGAGAGCATGTTTTGGATGGCAGCGACGGGGAGGGATCTTTGCGGAGCTGGTCGGTGGGTTCTTGTTTGGAGTTCGACATGGAGTGGTGGTAGGTGGCTGTTGCCGTGGGAGATTGAGGCGTTCGGGGAGGTGATTGTGGATGATATAGGCAGACGACCTTCGGCCTCGGGTGCTGGTGGTAGCATCGACGGAAGGACGTCCAGAGTCATAGTACTAAGGGACGTCAGCGATCAAGCAGAAGGATCATAATGGCGAAAACGTACTGATCAATCACGCCGAGATGATACCCCTCAAATGTCTCGAACCCGCCGATTTCAACACACTCTGATCCAATTTCCCACGCATTCCACCAAGCATCCTTTCTCTGCTGATAGTCGACCATCGGAACGATGGCCATCTTGAGCTGATCCCCAAACGCACGTTTCGGGGCGACCTCTTGAAACGCATCCAGGTTCCCGAATTCTGGATCCTGCTGGACGGGTTGCGTTTCCGACAGCGTGAACATTTTATCGAGACCCCATCGGACGGCACTCTTGACGTGCGTTGCTACGGCTCGAGGCCACAGTGAGGGAAGGGATGCCTTTGCGAGATCTGTGGCAAGAGAACTCGCATCTAGAAACAGTTGTCTCGAGTGAAGCGTGATGAGGGGAGATTCGTACACTAAAAATGATGCTCAGCAACGCCTGGTCGGAAGGCGTTAGAAAGACTTACAACAATCAGCCTCGACATACTGCTGCATAAAAGCCCTCAGCTGCACCTTCCTCGCCTGTCCATCCCGCACGCCGTCTTCGTCATCATCCTCCAGGTACGTCTTCTCTCCTGGGCCATGATAAAGCAACCTCTGCAACTCGAGCAGCAGCCTGTACTGCTCTTCCAGTATCCCTTGACCCGTCGCTGCAAAGCCCGTACACGTAGTGGAGCGAAACGACGAATTGGTGATGCTGCGAGTGAGACGCCCCGTGTGTCGCTGTGGTGTCTCTGGAAGAGTGGATGGGCCGGATGTTGGCTGGAAGATGTCGCCTGTTGACGATTGGGTTGAAGGATTCTTTTCTGATATGGTGTGACCTGTGGAAAGGGACATGTTGACCTCGCAGAGGTGATCCGGTCGAAGAAAGCCGGCACAAGGAGACGAACAAGACGAGAACGACAGCTGGGACAATACAGATATAGTGACGTGATGTAGTCGTATTTTAGGCAGCGTGAGGTATCGGCATATCCCATATACATAATTGATCTTCAAAGTTATGAATTATCTGCTCAAACCACAACATCAACAGGGGATATCGATTAGTGGTAAATCGCGTCCTTCGCATCAATCAAATGCAATAGGACGCGCCCTGGTTTCGATTACCAGTATCTCCATTTCTTTTTGTCTTTCTTTTGGGTCGCGGTGCATCGACGTCGACGGTGCCCATCAGTGGCATGGCGCAGGTGCAAGTACTTTTTGCATTGCCGTTGCGTTGGAGATTCGGTAGAGGGCATGCGCCGCCCGGGCGGACACTTAAAGAATCGGTTTGAACACTTGTCTAGCCCTTAGTACTATGACGTTGCAGGCCGTCTGGTCCCAAGGGCTGCTTTCACCCATGCACAGCCGCCCGCCTTCCTTTGTGTAGCTGAAAGGGTACGGATAGCGGTTTGTCAGGTTAATCACTGCTTTAGGATATATACCACTTGAAGCGAGACCAAGACCCGAGCGAGGTTCCATCCCTCTCTATCACGATCCTCTTACCGGGATTTCTCAATCGCAATTAATAACATTCGCTCATTGACATCGACACAATCCTCGACAGCTTTCTCAACATGTCAACCCCAGTCAGATATCACAAACCCGACGGTACAGTAAAGCTCTACTACCAGCAACTGCTGGATGTCATGGAGGGAGCGGCCTTTCTTTGGAGAAGATGATGAGTGACCTTGACCCCGACCCCGATGCCCCGACGACTCGACAAGAAGTTCCGCAATCAACGCAGGACCGTCAAGAATATCAGGAAATCCGGTCTGCGCTCGAGTCACTTGAGGGAAAAGTTCGTGCTGAATTCGCTGCACTACTGGAGGATCGCGATGAAGTAGATGCTCTCTTGCAAAGATTGGAAGCATCTGGTGTCAACAGCGTTAGTGCTGTATACACCACGTTCTTCAAGTCGGTTCAGGCGATGCGGGAGGCGAGCTCGACGAGAATGGACAACGATGTTGATGAGCACTTGGAGAAGATATGTCGCATTTGGAAAAAACTATGCAGCGCTGTCCGACAAGCGAGTGCTGTGATCTCGTCCGAAGGTCAAAATCCGCAAGGCGTAGAACTCAGGAACGGGGAGCGACTGCTGTCCTGTCGGTCGGGATGGAGGATACCGCTTCGGTTTTCTCTCTCACGGCGACTGAGAATGATCCTATCTCGGCTCAGAGGCTTAGCGGGTCCAAGGAAGATCTAAGCGATGCCGGGATTTCTGATTTGCGGGACACACTGCAATCCTTCATTGGACGTTCCTTTTTGCGACATCCTCCGCGTTGGCACGACTCTGCGGAGCAGCAGGAGGAATACACACGAAAAGAGCGTGAAGTGTCCCTGGAGATGCAATCGGGTATGCAGAACTTGCGGGTCAGCGAAGCAAAGGAGAACTTAAGGAGGTCTTGCAAGAATCTGTTGGATGCGCTGGAAGCAGGATTCAATGGGGAAAGTGATGGCTCAGGCGAGAAGCTCTCGCAAGTCAGCAGTTCCGCCTGGTATCCCAACTTATCGTCACATGATAAAAGCAATCCCAAGGATAGGTTTGGTATTGCAATCATGCTGGCAAGGGATGCAAGGAGCATCGATCCGTCTTCGCAACCGGATGACGGAGCAGCGAAAGTCTACATGTTACAGCAATCTGAATCTGTTCTCCATCCGGACTGGAAAGGGAGCCTCGGAATCGGCGAAGTAACTAAAAAGTCGACCGCGAACATGTCGGAGTTCGGCGAATCCTGTGTTCGTGACCTGAATTTCGTATCCACACTGCTCGAAGATGATGTATCTGAAAACGCAAGCGAAGTCGATCCGTAATAGAGAGTCTTTAGGGTTAGGCTTCGAGGTGACCATGTCCTCGAGAGCCTTCTGGGTATGGCTTTTAGTGCGTCTGCTGGAGGCCGCATGTCTACATTGTATTGCATCGCAACACACCGAGTCTTGGAAGTTGGCTGTATTTGCCGAGTGTACCGATGTCAATTGTTGTAAGATTCACTTGCTGAAACGTATCAGCACTTTTAGACTGTCAGCAAACGAATATCAATTGAGCGACAATGCACATGCTCATGGCGTCTGCACTGACGTTAAGCCATATATGATGTTCTCTTATCAGACACCTTGTCTCTGAGGACGCTCGCACATATCCCAACTTCGAAGACGTTAATGAACACAACCTGGAAACAAGAATACGGCTACTTTAGCATAGTCCTACACCTTGCCCGATATATTTGATAGAATGGCGTACCTTTTACGGTACGTCTAGAAAATTTGTCCGTAGAATAAGAACTGGCGTAGTCCGCCCGCTCGTTACTTCGCTTACTTGCTTGAGATTTCTGTCTGAAAAGACAAATTGGTCACTTGGCGGCTGGGATTACCCGCTGTGCCCGCTCTCTTCAGCTGCAGCACGCTCCAGCCCTCGCCGTTTCTTTCGTGACGCCTCGGGATTCATGTTGCGGGGAGTGCGGCGAAGATATTACTGCTGATACCGCGTTTCGAGATCTGCATTTACACGCGACTCAGTTGCCACAGTCGCTTTGTAGGTGCATAATGCAAGATTCGTGCTGAACGCTCGCCTTCCCAACGTGGCACAAAATACAGTTGTCCAGCAATAACAATTTCCGGGAATCTCGCCCAGCCAAGTTAGCGGGCTCGTCACGCGCGAGCGACGTACAACCGCTGTTCAAGATGCTGGGCCGACCTAGCTCGACATTGGGCGTGCAGGCCCTTGCCCGCATTCTTGGCGAGCCTATAACGAGGTCAAGGGATTAAGTACTGGAAGGGGCCTTCAGACAGAATTAAACTTCAAGGAGAGCGCCATGTGGCTGCGTGTATCGCAAGAGTGGAAGATTCCTGGAAACAGCCTGGAGGACTTTCTTTCGCATTACCTCAGGTTGTGGATGGGACGCCAGCGAAGTCCAGGGTTAGACTTGACCTCGCACCAACTAACGCTGGGAAGCTATGTATAATCACATCCGTTCTACGGTGCGTATGTGAATGCGATCATGGTAAATGCAAATTATCAACTGGAGGCGTCCTCATTGGCTCACAGCGAGAAGGACAAGCAGAGTGTACCCGGGCCATCTGCAAGGATCTAAGGGTATTCTCAGTGAGCACCACGCTCGACGACATGTGCACTGTAGCGCTTTGAACGACACTCGGAACTCAGAAACCTCTTCGTATTGTCTAATTGCGGCAGCCAGAGAATGTCTCGTTTACAATGATCTCGCCTAGAGACAGGCTCATACGCTGTCGCAATCCTCGAGCGAGTAAACGGATGGGTAGATTTCGTAGACACATCCGATACGAGAGCCAAGAGCATAGGATGGAAGATGGGGGATACACAGTCATTCGCAAATGACATTTGGCGAGATCTGTATACCTGTCCGCCTGTCCGTCTACAACGGGGTCGGACGGCATTGTCCACCAGTCATTCTTCCCAGAACCCAAAGAGCTATCTCGAACGCTATCCCGCCTTCCTCACCCTCTTGGGTGCATCTTCAAGCACAAATGAGGTGATGCTGCGTGCCGATTGCGATGTTGGCAGCGAGTCGTCGCCTTCTCTCCTCGGCACAGGCTTACGTCTCACAGCTGCCCCTCCCGCGATAGATGGGCTGTTCGGCGATGACGATGGACCACCGGTGGACATGATTGTATTTAAACTAGGTGACGTAGGGATCGTCGGCGTCCCGAACGCATGTTGGCTGGTCTTGGCCGTATGCAGCGTATCGAGCGACGGCGAGCTGGGTATACTGCGCGGCGCATTCGACAGGACCTTGTCAGGAACAGGGGGTGCTGGCGGAGAAGCTTGTTGTTGCTGCAACTGTGACAGCTGATATGCCTGTTTGTTTGTAGTAGATACCACCACTGGGTCGCTGATGACAGCAGTGGAAAAGGTTTCGTGGCTACTCGAGGGACTCTTGGCGTGGAGGCCCTTGAAGAAACGCCGTCCGAACGAGTCGTTGGGCTTGGGCGATTTGCTCGCCAAGCCCTGATCTGGCGTTTCAATGGATACTGTGTGAGCGGCGCTTTCCCGGGGCTCGTCGGTAGATTTTTCGGACACTCGCCGGTTGAATAGTCGATTCAACTTGTTCATGCCCTTTGATCCGGATGAAGAAACGCGTGGACGCTCGGTCGGCGGGTCCTCGGGAGACTTGCTTAATGCACGGGTATCGATCACTGTCATAGTGGCCGGCGGTGGTGTATCCGATAACTTTAAATGCGGTGACGGAGCGGTATATTGTTCCAAGTGTGGTGAGGGTGGGCGAGCAGGACGTCGGGGCTTCCAACCAGGGGATTTCTTAGGCAGGTCCGTCGTGTTGCTCCCATACGGCGCCTCGTATTCCATCCGCGACATGGTTTCAAGCGAGAGCGAGGCGGGCGAGGTTCCGTCAGGTACAGGACGAGCGATGAACTTCGGGTATGGGGCATACGTGTCGGGTGTGCGCATAAACATCGGCTCGGTCGCCAAAGTGGGAGTCTGGATTTGGGCTGTAAGTGGAACGACAGAGTAATCTAGAGATGGGATTGTGGTGGTCGTTTCTGGAAGGCTAGACAAGGCTTCAGCATTACATTACAAAATCCATGCATCAAATACCTGAACGTACCTATCCTCGGACGCGTCGGAGAATCTTTGTGACGCTCCGTGACTATTCACAGGACTCGAGGCGGCGTCCTCCGTCACTTCCGGCGTGGGTACACCTTCACGGAAAGTCGTCAGTGGGCCGGGAAGTCCCGGGTATACTGAGAACCGAATATCCCGAGGTGACAGTTCGCGCAGCGCTAAACAGGCGTCAGAGATCGTTGGCGGAAGAAGGAATGCAACATACCTCGTTCCAAGATATCTAGTTGACTGCTGATGACGACCGCACTGCCTCTCTTCGCTTCTTCATCGTCCATGTCGATTCCCACGCCCAAGCCATGTACTGTCATACTGCCATCAGCGGAAGGCTCCTCCAGCAAGGCGGTGGAGCGAACGGCTAGGAGGGACTGAGGCTGGGTATTGTTGTCGACTTGTGGTGACGCAAGATCGATCGGGCTGGCGAGTAATTGTCCGGGATTGCCTGGAACGAGCAACTCCTGCGTTTCCGCTTTCGCCCGCTCCGTGTCCATCATTTGTCGCACTTCCGTCATGTCTATATCCTGATCGTTCTCGGTGGCCGTTAGCGGTGCAAGCTGCTCAAGCTTGACAGAGTCATCGAGTATCCGCTGCGAGCCAATATCTTCCCAACTGTACGTCGATTGTTCTGCTTGATTACCAGTAGGCACTGTTGTGAACGCGTTGACAAAGTCGTCCGGGCCTTCCGGAAACGCTGCAGCTAGCGCTCCTGACACCAAATGGTTGAGTTCGGCGTCTGCCTGGCTGGGACTGTGAGACATGAGTTTCGGAGATTCCGCGTGATCATTTAAAGCCTCGTCGTCGTCGTCGTCCTCGTCCACGAGCGGAGCGTATTCCGCCCGTTCTTCTTCATCCTGGAGATCTTCAACGTATTCGCTTGTGTCTGATTTAGTCGAAGGGGAGGTTCCAGTCGCAAGTCGTAATGGCCTCATCCCGAGTCCGTTCGAGGTATCAGCTTCTAAACGGCGTTGACGGGTCTGGACTTTTCGCTTCAGCCAAGTAGAGTACCATTCGCCTCGCCCGCCCGAGCTCGAGTCAAAGTCGAATTCGATCTTTCCGAGAACACGCCTTTGCGCTGCGCCGCTGTTTGATTGGGATGCCTGTCCCGACATGGGTGATGCATGTTGGCTTGAAGATGCGCCGGGAAAGACTGAAGATGGCGAGGGTGAAAGCATCGTCTGCGCGGCGGACGACAACATATCCTTTGTAGGTGGTACCGAGCCCGGTTCGAATGACGTCTGCGAACTGTCGGGCGTGAGAGCGTCACCGTGATGAGTTCCTGCCATCGAGACGTGAGGCAAAACGTCCAAATTCGCTGTAGGCGGAATTTCCTGCGATATGCCGATAAATGGCTGATTTGTCGATCCAAACGTATTGCCCGTGAGAGGAAGCTCCGGTGACGTAGGAGAGGCACCCCCGATCGATTCTCTACGCATGGATTCGGCAAAGGACATGTCTTTCACCTCGAAGTGCGCTTGTTCCGCATCATTCATCGTCGTTGAAACGGGTTGCGCTGCACGCTTCCCACTCGCCGTCTTCGTCCTCGTCCCTTCCGCTTCCGAAATATATTCTGCCCAGACCATTCTCCACGTCTCCTCGTTCAACATTCCATCCATCTCATCCTCGAGCGCCTCATCCTGCAAATCGCCCCGCTGCAGCTGCCCTCTGTCGTGTCCTCCCGTTCCAGATACGAGATATACCTCCATCCCGACCTGTGAGGGTAAATTCCACTCTTTCCCGACAACTCGCATCATCCCTTTCAGATCCGACACCAGCGGCAAGATCTTGCCCTTTCTCCACTTCTTCAATCGCGCATCGGCCAACACCTTGTCCAATCCCTCTGCAGCATGACCCGATGATCTATTCGGTGCCACGAGGGCATCTGGCGGTACTTCGAGCGATTCTGCTGTCGGCTCCCCGTTCAAGGCGTAGTAGAGCGAGTCTGGCGGAACGACGGTGATGAGCCATCCTGTTGAAGCGACCATTCCACCGTCGTAGATCACAGGAGATGCGGGGCTGTATGCCGATCCTGCAGAGACTTTCCGCACATGAGGCGATGGTTCGAATGTGTTTTGCCTGTCATAATGTTGCGATGGTGTGGCTGCGGCTGGGAAAGTTGATACCATTCGGGAAGAGGGTTCAGGTTTCGGTGTCGCCATTTCTCCATCCTCGTCTCCTCCCGATCTCGGACGGACATCACCATGTTCTTCCGACCCTGTTGTTATACTCCCATTCCGCGACATCGAGAACGTCGAGACAGAGGAAAAGGAGGAATCCGAATGTGACGATGCTGACGGCGTCGTAACGGAGAACGGTGCCGTCTTGATCCACCCCATCGCCTGCGCTCGTCTGACAGTTCTCCGCGCATTCTCCATCTCCTCCATGACGTTTGATGAGCCCGTTCGATTCCTCGTCTGCTCGTCCGCGGCATGTATTCGCTTTGCCATTCCCGTCGAAAACGACGACATTGATTCCAAGCTCTGCAGCATTCCATCCGTTTCATCACCCTTTTCCTGCCTGATCGATGCGAGACTCGATCGTGAGAAGCCATGTAGCGGCTGCGTAAGTGATATACTATTCCCGGCGGACCGTGATGGAGGAAGCGTAGCGGATTCCGGCATGGCTGAGCTCTGGCGGTGTGCATGCGTGGTCATGATTGCTGTTGTGCGGCAGGATGGTGGTCTAGGGTTCAGAGGTGTGGGATGCGTTTCGACGCCGATAGGCGTGATGGTCCAGTCCGAAGACATATCCAAGGTATACGTAATATCGTTGGGTATTCGTGAGCTGTGGGATGGTGGTTGTCAGCTCGACTGTTCAACTTGCTTTTTGTAGAAATACCTACCGGCTTCACACGTCAAGACAGATTACGAGATCCCAAGATGTCGCGTTGTTGGTAGTCTTCGTGGTATGCGATTAGACTTGAATTATAGGCGTGCCGGTGTGCCAGAACAGTTGTCAAGATGCGTAGCAAGGCACATCGACGAGGTATACCTAAAGTGCGAATAAAGGGGTTGATGAATCAATGCCAAAGGCAAGATGACCTATTGTCGCTTTCGATCAATCCTCCTTTCCAGAAGAACAATGCCTGAAACCTGAAACACACGGCGCGACGACTTACAAAAGGGCAGTGGTTCCTAGAAGTCGTTAGTCACCCCCAGGTGAGCAGTTCGGAAGCCAATTCGTCGGTTTGTATGCCGATATCGAGATATGCTTCCTCGTCTGCTTGTTGATGCCGAACCCAAGGGGAACATGAAGCAGTCAATATACCCTCAATGAGAAAAATCCCCGCAAGATGAGCGTTCCGCGATATCCGTTATTGGCTTCGCGTTCTGGCTGGAACGAACGCGTGCTGGAATTAGCTTCCGAGTGCCGAAGTGGTCGACGTTAGATATTGGAGGTTACAGCAAGAAGAACGGAGATGCAATAGACATTTTCCGTGTGTGAATGGGAAACGCGTGACAGCACTCGCTGGCTGTGCCGCAGCTGTAAACGGTGTTCCTAGAGTCCCTGAAGTCCTACAAGCCTATTGCAACAAATTCTACCTAAGTCCTTCGTCGACAGGTGAGTAGCTCAGAATGTGTATACTAAGGATTCTACCTGAAGTCCTCCTCCATTCTACCCGAAGTCCTCCTTTTACAAGTCGTCACCACGTTTTCCGTCAAGAATAGTGATCGACTTCGGTCACCCCGAAAGGGTTGAGGAGAGCTCGGCTTGAAGATTATGCGGTTTGGCTCATGATGAAACCGACGGGATATATTGTCATGTAGTTTTCTGCAAATATCAACAGGGGATATCGATTAGTGGTAAATCGCGTCCTTCGCATCAATCAAATGCAATAGGACGCGCCCTGGTTTCGATTACCAGTATCTCCAATTCTTTTTGTCTTTTCCCGGGGGTTCAACTTGCTGTCCTTTGCGCGCTTGCAGCCCAGCTTGGCCAAGAGCTATATGGCCAGTCGCGACTTGAATCACGAGATTTTTGGATGGCAAATGCCATGATCATCGTTACTGAAAGGCCAGTGCATTAGTACGTCTAGTGTAAACGCTCCAGGAGAGTCACAGCCCCGCCGCTGGACCCAATCGGGCGAGAATCATGAGCATATCGCATCACTTATATCGCTACATCAGTGCCCTGTAGATTTCGCTCTCCCTCTACCCAACTCTTCCAACAACACATCCTTCGGCTCCGTGCCCCTTCTCTTTGCTCTCAGGTAATCCGAAATCAAGAATGCGACATCTGTCGAACAGACATCAGCGGGCGTTCCTTAATGGGCGGGAAAGAACATACCGAGTGATTGCTCGTAGTTGAGTCGCGGATCGCAGTGGGACAGGTAGTTCAAAGAAAGGTCCTTATCCATCAGATCCATCGATCCACCGATACACTCAGTCTGCCGTTAACCGATCAGGCATGCTCCCGCTTTAGAATGGATCAAGATACGCACCACACTGAACCCATCCTCGTTGATCTCTCCCGTTAATTCCAGATGCACGCCACCCAAGATCGTCCCGAGCTCTTGGTGGATCTTCATCGAGGTGGAAATCTCGGAAATGATGTCGACGAAATGTCGAGTCTTCAGCGAGGGGTCCGTTTCGGAGGATTTGGTGCTGTGAAGGGTTAGATACGGAACGACGTGTGAGTCGGGAAGACTTACTTTCCGTGCTGGAGGAAAGGGGGTTAGTGCAATCATACGGGAACGAGCAGACGACTCACCATCGCGTCACATTGCCAGACGACGACGTGCCGTGTCTTCTTGACGGCCTCGATATGCCCCGGCAAGAACTTTTCCACCTTGTCGGCGCCGTATCGACTGATTAACGTCACCTTTCCGGGAATATTATCCGGATTCACGACTGCGACCGATTCAGCAGGTGTCCTCCTCCGGAAGGGATGGACGTACTATCCAACATCCTGATCAACTCATCACCGCCCATCGTCGGCCCCACCTTGATTCCAATAGGATTCTGAATCCCTCTAAAGTACTCGACGTGCGCGCCATCGAGCTGTCGCGTA
Organism: Naganishia sp. PG3902-1; assembly: GCA_023628075.1. Lineage (NCBI taxonomy): Eukaryota > Fungi > Basidiomycota > Tremellomycetes > Filobasidiales > Filobasidiaceae > Naganishia > Naganishia sp. PG3902-1. The sequence continues at coordinate 254,715 of JAMALH010000005.1, forward strand.
CGATCGCCGATCCAGATGAAATGCGACGAAAGGTTGTAGAATTTCTCCCCGACTGCCTGGTTTGTGCCCTCTGAGCGGGGCGCGGCGTTCCGAACTTTACTGTTCGCGCGGGACGTCGAGCCCTCTGGACGCGCCGGTCTCGCAAGTGACGAGAACCCGGCCCCACCACCGCCCGGTACGCCACGCGTCAACGCCTCCTCATACTCCAAACTCAACCCCTCATGACTCGTATAAAAATCAACCGTCTCCGTTCCGCCGCGCGCACCGCTGCCGTCGCCCTTTCCCGCGGCGACGCGCATAAAGTCGAGGCTGTCCATGAGGCTGTCGATGACTTCCTCAAACGCGGATTGAAGTGCCGGGGAGCGGACGTGGGAGAAGGACCAGGCACGGGGGGTGTTGAGATCTGCGAAGCCGGAGGAGAGCAGGGCACGAATGTAGTTGAGGGTTGCAGAGGAGTGGAAGTAGGCGCTGCGATGAGGGAAATGATCGTGAGCGATGAAGTAGGTTCCTTCCGAGGGATGACGCACGATAAGAGCCTCTCCGGATCCGCCGTCCGATCCGTCACCTCGAACCCATTCACATTATCCCCGCGGAAACTCATCACTTCCCGCTTCTCCGTCTTTCCATCTCCCAACGGATAGTCCACCACCTCGGTCGGCTTCGATCGCGGCTTGGCGTATTGCCCTGCGATCCGCGCGATTCGCACGACGGGGAGCCGGGAGCCGTGGAGGATGATGAGTGACATGAGGAGGATGAGGGATAGTTTGTGTTCGATTGGGTCCTATAGATGAAGGTCAGTAGAGAATATTCGGGTGATGAGGAGATTGCGCGTACCTGCGAACATGCGCTGAAGAGTTCTGCGCAGTCTCCTCCTTGGAGCAGGAATGCCTTTCCCTGCGCGACATCCGCCAACTGGGCTCTCAGCCTGTCAATCTAAAATGAGGCTAGAATCAGCATTCGACTCCACGCTGTGAGAAAACATACCTCTGTCGGCGTCACAAGCGGCGGAAGGTGTCGCAGCTTTCCTAGAACCCTGGCGGCATCATCAGCGTTCCCCTCCCTCGTGCGCGCAATGGATCCTTACTTATCCAAGTCCTCTTGGTTTTCGTAGATGACATCCTGAGCGATGGGCTTTTCGCGCCAGGAAGAGGGCGACCAGGCGGAAGACATTGTGGCTTGGGCGGATGGACGTCACTGGATAGGAGCAGCAGACGAGGGGAGAGCCATCATGTAATTTGCGAACGGTCGTTGCTCCGAAAAGTCATCCAACCTCCATTGGCGCCGATCACCCATGACTCACCTGTGCTTTCCGCGCACTAACTGGCATTATCGCGCCATCCCTGTCTCAGCTTTCATTTCTCTTTCCGCATTCTGCGCCGTTTTTTATTTGCCGCGGTTTGTTTATTCTTTGGTTGAGGCAGGATCTACGCCGCACGGCACTCTTTCCCCTGATCCCTCGACTCCTTTCCTTCATTCGTCACCATCTTGAGCAAATCGATTCCCATCTTCCCCAATCAAGTTCGTAAAGCGCCACGAACAACTCTCAGCGGGCCACCTTCTGGCCGTCCTCACTCATCAAGCATCGGCTCAGCTGGCGATCGTGTGCGCTCAACATCGCACAAACGGCTGCATTCATCCCCGCTTGGACGTCCTTCACCCTACATAGGACGGCGGGCGTCAATCACCCACGATGGACACCAATGCGATCCAAGTCGCAGGTACGTCCTCCTAGACCCTATCAATCAGCAATTCTACCTAACCCTTTCTCCATAGTCCGCGTGAGACCCCTCACCGCAATCGAAGCGTCCCGTATCCCCGAGGCACAGCATCCAGAGATCTTCTACGGCGATGGAGCACTGGGAGGTAATTCCCCATCAAAGACTGGTTCGGCGTCGCCCGCAGGTAGCGGCTATACGTATGGTGGGAGCGGGTTATGGCGGGAAGTCGTTGGTGAGTCCGAGGCTTGAACGGGTGGATAAATGTTGATGAGTAGGGTAGATGTCGTGGATCACCGGACATTGATTTTTGACAAGCCGGATACGAACGTTCCGAGGGCGTTTATGAATACGGGGGGCAAGGCGCCGCCCGGTGGGAAGCGGTACAAAGATCAGCGGTATGTTCTTGGGTTGCCTGGGGAAGTGGTCGCTGATCACGAGAATAGGTACGCGTTTGATCGTGTGTTTTCAAAGGATTCAACGCAGGAAGAGGTGTTTGAGAATACCGCCAAGCCCGTGCTGGAGGGATTGTTTGATGGTTTCAATGCAACAGTGTTTGCGTACGGTGTGAGTCCATCTGGATTTGCCCAATGATACGTCGCTCATTCCAACAGGCCACCGGATGCGGTAAAACGCACACCGTTAGCGGCACGAAAGAAGACCCAGGGATCATCTACCGTACGATGCGGGAGCTCTTCCGCCGGATCGACGACACGCAGGATGAATGGGAGACGCACGTCACCGTCTCGTTTCTCGAGATCTACAACGAACTCATCCGGGACCTGCTCGCGGATGATTTCCCGGCGTGTCCACGCGGCGGACTGAGCCTAAGGGAGGACGAGAAGAATCGGATTACCGTTGCAGGGCTCAGTCAGAAAGTGCCGCGGACGGCGGATGAAGTACTGGAATACGTCCTATTGGGAAACTCGAGGCGTCATACGTCGGCAACCCATGCAAATTCACAGAGTTCACGGAGTCATGCGGTCCTGCAAGTGAACATTGGCCGACGTCCTCGTGGCGGGGATACGGTCGACTTGGAGACCGAGACGGTCACGACGGCGATCACGAGCGCGACGTTGAGTATTATCGATCTCGCCGGCAGTGAACGTGCAAGCGCGACGCAGAATATGGGCAATCGGATGAAGGAGGGCGCGAATATCAACAAGTCATTGCTTTCGCTCGGCAACTGCATCAATGCGCTTTGCGTGGCCGCGACCAAGGGGAACTCACAGCCGCATATCCCGTATCGGGATAGCAAGCTTACCCGTCTGCTCAAGTTTTCGCTCGGCGGGAATTGCCGAACGGTCATGATCGTCTGTGTCTCGCCGTGCTCGGTCCACCTCGAGGATACGGGCAACACGCTCAAGTACGCGAATCGCGCGAAGAATATCGTCACCAAGGTCTCGCGCAACGTCAACGATGTCAACCGCAACATTACCCAGTACCTCAAAGCGATTGCGGAAAAGGACGCACGGATCAAGGTGCTCGAGGCCGAGATGGCGAATGGGACTCGTGCCGAGCAGGTCGCGCGGGAGAAGCGGCTGGCGGAGGGACGTGCCGAGGTGGCCCGCGTCAAGGCGGAGATGAAGCAGGCGTCGGCGAGACATGCGCCCGTGATTGCCGAGGGAGCGCTCTGTCGTGCGCTCGTGGATGGCGCCGAACTGCGGATCAATGCCCTGCAGGCACGGTTGACAGAGTTGGCGGACGCAAGCGAATCCGAGCTTCAAGCAGAGAAGGAAACGCTCGAGACGTTGATCGCGCGGGAACAAACCCTGTACGCCTCGAATCCGACAAACCAAGCGCGCATCCAGGACGCCGCCACCAAATCCGACCTCTTGTCCGCCGTGCTTCGTGCCGCCTCGGAACGCCGGTTCGAGAAAGTCGAGTCGTCTGATATCGATGGTCTGCGGCTCGAGGCCGAGCTGCAGCGCGTGAAGGGGGAGATGCAAAGTCTCGAGGCGAGGGAGAGGGCGTATCGCGGAGCTATCGCGCATCAGGCGCGGGCGTTGACACGGTTGGTCGGAGGGATGGTACGAATGGTGGCCGGGGCGAGGGATCAGGGTGAGGAGGGATCGGTACTGTTGAGAGAGGGCGAGCGGACGATCGACGACGTGTTGAAGATGGGTGCTGCGGGTGATGCGCCGCCGCGTCATGTCGGCCCAATCTTTGCCGCACCAGGCGCAAGTAAACCCGTCCCGGCAGCCATCAAGCGTCGGATCTCCATGGCCGCTGCGCCAAATCCGCCACTAGTCAAACCCTCACCGGCGGTAAAACGTCTCCAACAATCCCACGGACTCGGTTCCCCGCTACGTGGATCACCTCGCAAACGCTCCGCCGGGATCGCCGCGGTGATCGCCAAGCAGAAAAAGACGCTCAGGTGGCGCGACGAGGCCGGCGAGGGAAGCATCGGGAGCGTTAGGTTCAAGTCGGATAGTAGTCACTCGGCGACGATGGATAGCGATAGCACGCCTACCCCTAGCCCGGCGCCGAGGCTGGAAACGATGGACCCGGAGGAGAATGGGTGGATCGACGAAGCGTCGACGGAGGTGTCGGGGTTGGTCGATGACGCATCAACGGCGCAGACGAGCGCGGTGACGTTGCCTCCGCCTGCGCGACCCGTCTCCGCATCCGCATCCGGACCGACGGGAATCACCCAGCGTTTACCGGCGAAACGACCCGTCCTGAGCCAGGTGGCGGAGGAGTCGAGTTTCACGGTGGAGCGATCGCCGAGGCGGCCGGCGGTAGTGGTCGGGGCGATTGCGTTGCCAAAGGCGCACGCGATGCGGCCTCCTCGTGGGGTGCCGCCAGCGTCTGTGGCAAGGGCCCCGTTGCAGACGAGTACGACGGCGAACATTGGTCGATTGAATCCTGTGCCATTACGTACGACAGTCGACAAGCCGGCCAAATCGAATTTCCTCGTTCGGTCCGGCGGCCCGGCAGAGGCTGTGGGAGACCGGACGGTCGCTGGAGATGTTAGCGTCGTGGCGGAAAGGTCGATGGTTATGACGGGCTTGTTACGTCCTACGGCCTCATCCGCTCGTCGATCGAGTCTCTCGGGCAACCCTGCGGTCGGTCCGGCATCAAGGAGGGTATCCGTCGCCGGTGGTGGAGGAGGAGGACCGGGACCGATTCGCCGGCCGAGGATGTCGTCCCGGGGCTTGCTGGGCGCGATCGGGGAAGAAGGCACGACGAGCGATTTACGCTCCGAGGGCGCCAGTCATCGCGCGATGGTCGGACTACGCAAGCCGAGCGCGGGGGAAACGAGCGTCTGCCTCGTCGGTGCGGGGTCATCTCCGATCGGACGGGACCCGAAGCCGCGCGTGTCGGTGGTCGGGGTGCCGGGTGCGATGCGGAGGATGAGTGTGGTGGGGAATGGAGCGTCGAGGCCTGCGAGGATGAGCGTTAGCGTTAGCGGTGGGGCCGGGGCGGGAGCGGGAGCCGGGGATCGGTCGTTTGCGTTGCCTCCGCCGGCGGCGACGATAAGCACGGGGAGAGTTCCGGTGGGGAGGGTGGGCAGGCGGGTGAGCGTTGTGGGCTCGATACCGGGATAGATGGTGGATGGACTTGTATTGTATGTTATCACTCTATCGCGCCTGTGGCTGAGAAGGGCACGTGGCGGAACTTGTTTGGGTCAGTTGCTGGATTGTCTGAGAGAACGGTTGCGTCTGCGCGCGGAAGGGTAACATTGATATCGATCGCTATGCCCCAAGTCGATATAGGATGTGAGCATTCTCTGGATTGGGCGATATACCATGTCAGCGGAGAGCTGTGTGTGTGTGTGTGATGTCACGAATCGAGCGGAGGGAGCAAGGAGATGGATAAAGTACGTATAGCCCAAGCCTGTCGACCCGTATAGCCACGAGCTGGCATGATACGTACGGTATCCCGCTTGCCGTTGCCGACGGTGGCGAATCTCCCGTCCGGCGGCCGATCGCACGTTTTAGTGCCTTGCTTGGTTTCATTTTCTGGATCCGCTCCCAATGGAAAAATGTAGATTGGCTCAAGGACAAGTTGGCTGGGTGCGGGGTGGCTGATTATTGCGCCCACCGGTCTATCTGTACTATAGCCAGCCTCCGCACAGGAGCACACACCACTCACTCAACACAACAAAAAATCATGTCGCCCGTCTCGACCGCCACGGACGCGACCACGCTCCCGTTCTCGCCCTACGTCGACCAACTGTCGGCGCTCGCCAAGGCCCAGTCCACCATCGAGGCCAAGTCGCTCGCGGATGCGTTTGTCCAGAGCGTGAAAAAGATGTCGCGGGAGAGCGTGGCGGAGACGCTGATTGATGCAAGAGTGGCGGATATCATCGAATGGTGGGCCGCGAGCAAGTTGCCCGCCGAGCGGGAGAGCGCGGGCATCTTGGTGGAGCGCTTGGTCAAGGGTCTCGGCGAGGGCGTCGAAGGCTTGTTCCTCCATGCGATTCCCGTGCTGTTGAACGTCTTGATGGACAAGGTCCAGTCGATTCGGCAGGCGGCGCAGTCAGGGGTGAATGCGATCGTCAAGGTGTCTGCGCCGGAGGGTGTTCGGCAGATTATCGACCTGTTGAAGGCGATCTTGGATGATACCAAAGGATGGAGGACAAAAGTTGGGGCGTTGAAGGCCATGGAGGCGCTCGTCAAGCCCGGTGCCGAGGAATGGGTGGCCGAGGAGTTGGGCCATGTGATTCCGAGCGTTGAGCGTGCCATGCATGATACCAAGTCCGAGGTGAGTCGAGGACACCGCCTCGCGCAGGGGAGAATTCACGCTAACCCCCTTCTGCAGGTCTCGACCGCCGCCAACAAGTGCGCGACGACCCTCTGCTCCATCTTGCCCAACGCCGACATTATCAAACACATCAAACCCCTCGTGGACGCTATGGCATCCCCTGCCGCCGTGCCTAAAACCATCAAGACCCTCTCTAACACGACCTTTGTCGCCGAAGTCAACGCGCCCACGCTCGCCGTCATGGTGCCCCTCCTCATGCGCGCGCTCAAGGAACGCTCAACGGATACCCAGCGAATGACATGCATCGTCGTCGGCAACCTCGTCAAGCTTGTCAGGGAAAAGGACGTCGCGGCGCGGTACCTCTCCCCGCTCGTTCCCGGTGTGGACAACATTGCCACGACGGCAGCATTCCCGGAAATCCGTGCATTCGCAAAGAGCGCACTGGATACCCTCTTGGCCGCCGGCGCAAGCACGGATTCCGTCGTGCCCTCGATGCGTGATGTAGAGGCGAGCGTCAACAGTGCGCTCACCATCATGCTGCCGCACCTCCCCCTCGGACTTGCGTTCCCCAGTCACCCGACGGTTCCGCTCAACAAGGACTTGCCGAACGCGCTCGAGCTCGCGAGTCACCTCGAGTACCTCGGCGGCATGGTGGCTGATCTCGTGGATGCCCGCAAGTGGGACGAGGCTGTCTGGACGGGGCGTGTGCTCGGATCGCCCATCGGCTTCTGGATCGACGGAGGCAAGGAACGCGGGGCCGAGGTGGCGCGGCAGGTGCGCAAGGTGTTTATGGATATCGACAAGGCAAAGTACGCGCCGGATGTGAATGACGATGATGAAGAGGGCGAGCTACTCTGTGACATTCAGTTCTCGCTCGCCTACGGTGGACTGTTGTTGTTGAACCATACGACGCTCCGACTTCGACGTGGAAAGCGATACGGTATCTGTGCTGGAAACGGTCAGGGAAAGAGTACGCTCATGAAGGCCATCAGGGACGGCAAGGTCGAGGGATTCCCGCCGCAGGATCAGCTGCGAACGCTCATGGTCGAGCACGCGCTCCAAGGGGAAGACGCCTCGTTGCCGATCATCGACTTTATCGCCTCGGACAAGAACCTCGGACACGTCGCGCGGGAGAAGATCGCCGAGGCGTTGCTCTCGGTCGGATTCTCCGAGGAGAAGCAGGCCAACCCCGTCGGCAGCTTGTCCGGTGGATGGAAGATGAAGCTCGAGTTGGCTCGGGCCATGTTGATCGGCGCCGATATCTTGTTGCTCGATGAACCGACCAACCACTTGGACGTCCAGTCCGTTGCCTGGCTCGAACAATGGCTTTGCAACCAGCCTCACGTGACGTGCTTGATCGTCTCGCACGACTCGGGCTTCCTCGACAACGTCTGTACCGACATTATCCACTACGAGAGCAAGAAACTCGTCTACTACCCGGGCAATCTGTCCAAGTTTGTCGAAAAAGTGCCCGAGGCGAAATCGTACTACACCCTGGCCGCCACCTCAATCAAGTTTTCGTTCCCGCCGCCCGGCTCGCTGATGGGCGTGCGTTCGAATACGCGTGCCATCATGAAGCTCACCAACTGTACATTCCAATACCCGGGCGCCGCCAAGCCATCGTTGATCAACGTCTCATGCGCGCTCTCGCTTTCGTCCCGTGTCGGTATCCTGGGACCCAACGGTGCCGGCAAATCTACATTGATCAAGCTCTTGACCGGTGAAACGACGCCGCAGGAGGGTAAAGTCGACAAGCACCCGGCGCTGCGAGTGGGTTATGTTGCCCAGCATGCTTTCCACCATTTGGACCAGCATCTCGAAAAGACGCCCGTCGCCTACATTCAGTGGCGATACCAGGACGGCCACGATCGTGAGATGCTCGAACGGGGCACGCGAAAGCTCACGGCCGAAGAGGAAAAGCTCATGGATACCGACATTGTCGGCAAGAACGGCGACAAGCGCAAGCTCGAGATGATCATGGGTCGACAAAAGCTCAAGAAATCGTTCCAGTATGAAGTCAAGTTCCGCGGGATGGACCACAAGCACAACGCATGGATTGGCCGAGAAGAGTTGCTCAAGCTTGGGTTCGCCAAGGTGCTTGGCCAGTTTGACGACATGGAGTCGTCCCGAGAGGGTGCCGGTACGCGTGACAATGCGGCCCACCTGATTCGAAAGCACTTGGAGGATGTTGGGTTGGACGGTGATATCGCGCAGTACAACGAGATCCAGGGTCTCTCTGGTGGACAAAAAGTCAAGGTCGTCATCGCTGCAGCGCTGTGGAACAATCCGCAGGTTTTGATTGTGAGTGACTCTCCTCCCCCCTTGCGACTTGTGCTGATCCGTCACAGCTCGACGAGCCGACCAACTTCTTGGACCGAGAAGCCCTTGGCGGCCTGTCCGTCGCTATTCGAGAATGGGCCGGTGCTGTCTGTATCATCTCACACAACATGGAGTTTGTCAACGCGCTCTGCCCTGAAATCTGGCACGTCGATGCCGGTCGCCTGACCCACAAGGGCAAGATCGCCCTCGTCGAAGACGCCTTTGATGACGTCAAGTCGCGCGCGGGATCGCGAATCGGTACGCCCCGAACCAGGGCGGGAACGCCCATGACCAGCGCTGCAGCCAGTGCGGCTACGTCTGTTGCCAACTCGGCCGCTACTTCCGAGGCCGAGAATGACGGAACAAAGATGCCCAAGATCAAGAAGAAGAAGTTGACGCGAAACGAAGTCAAGGCTCAAGAGGCACGTAGGGCCAAGAGGAAGCTTGACTGGCTCACGTATGGCGGTGAGAGGGAGCCCGATACTGGTGAGTTCGATGGGGCTTTCGAAAGTTCTAGGTTACTGACACCGCGTTTCAAGATGACGAGTAATCGCTCGTGTGGATTTGTATGCAATATAATGTTAGGGTTGTTGTCACTTTGTATAGTACTCGCTAGGTAACATGTCATAGATGCGATCTTTTGCACGAGGATACTCGGTGTCGAGCGCGATCCGGTGGCTTGGTGCCTGGTGAGAAACTGGCTTGAATGTATCATAGGCTCGAAGACAGCAACATGATGTGTAAAGACCTGCCGTACTTTTCGCAGCTACTTGATGCGGATTATCGTTGTTGATGTGTTCTGAGGTTATACCATGATTCTCGACAACTCTTGGTCACTTGGCTCGTGGTATCATAGGCGCAGCGTATCAAACTTTGGACAAAAACGAAAGCAACCCCTGCTCATCGTGGCATGCTAACAACGTCGACAACCGTTCCGTAATGACCGCGGCAACTAAATGTAATTATTGGAGATTCGGAGCGAAGATGGCAATGGCCCGGATAGTTGGGGCGGAAGGGCTGCAGAGAGCAGATGAGGCAGGGGTTTACGTCGTTGTAGCTGATCGTTGGCGAAATCTCCATGCTTTCCAAACCATCCGCTCCAGCGCAGCAAGTCATGTATTGGGTCTCGTTGATAAGTCTATTCGTCTTCAAGCACCAAATGATGCCGAGGCGGATAGGGGTAATCTATCACGCATGCCTCCAAGCGTAGGCTCTTCAGCGCAGGAAAGTTTGGTAGGTCCGTAAGTCTTGTTGTGCGCAGCGTCTGCTGGCTCGTGGAAGTACAAGGTCTCTACTGTGAGATTCTGAAGCGTCTCTCGCTGGAACTGTCCTCCGAACGCCTCCCTCTGGGAACCACGAATTGTCAAGCTCTTCAGCGTTGGGAAATTGGTACTGGATGGCGAACGTTGCCGAAACGCTGGATGGTATTAGAGTTCTCAATATCGAGAAACAGCGTCGTGGCCGGTCCGAACTGCTTTTCATCGACTTAGGCAATCTGGAGTTATTACCGAGGTTGAACTTTTCCAGCAGTACATCCATAAAGCATCCTACAGATCGCTTGATCCATGCCTTGCACCTCTCGCTGTTTTGGCTGTCCCTGTCATTGGTCATGAACCTGCCACAAAGATCCGGACAAGATTCGTTCAGCGTTATTTGCCATAACTTGCCCACCCAGAAGCTCTTCGGAGCAGAGTAGCTGTCTTCGGCGAGGCCGTGCTGCATGATGGTGAAACGCTGCGAAAGGATCTCTTCGGCTGTCGTCCGATCGATGCGCCTCAGCTCGATGCGCTACCTTGCTAGAGTATCCCTAGATTCGGACATCTTGGGATGTCTGGAGGTACTGCTCAAGCAGAAGGCATCAGGACTCAGGCAAAAGGGAGTGTTGAGTCTTCATCTACTCCTATCGCGCATCACTTGCCTCCGTGTTGCCTACAGATGACCTATAATTCGTTTCAAAATTTCCGGAAAGTATGCGAAATTGCACTTTTTGGAGTTTTCTGGACCAGAGTTCAATTTGTCTCACTGACACTTTCTGCCTGTCGATTGTCGACTCGAGGCCTCTCTTGTCGCTTCATCTGCCATCTTGCTGTTCCGGGCGCAAGGTCTCAACACGCTTCCCACTCCGCAATGACACTCTCCCTCTCCGGACTCCACCCCATCACGGAGTCTCCGCTCCCATCACCATCAGCGGAGCGTCTCCAGCCAAACGAGACCTCGGTCATGTCGCCCGCTCCCAGTAACACTGCGCGATTCGCCGACGATCCGATATCGAATCAGACATCGGCGTTGTCGAGTCCCCGCGGGAAGCCGCGTGCCGTGACGGATGGATTTGATGTTAATGCTGCGTATGTCAAGGCGTTGCAGGACGAGCAAGTGAGTTCCGAAGTTCGGATTCGAGAAGTCTGGCTGACATTATTTGGTAGGTACCGCATCCTTTGGCCGCGATCTTGGCCCTTACGCAACTACTAGAAAACTCGACTGGTAGGTCCTCATGTCATCGGTCCAAACCCACCGGCTGATCCCCATTGCAGCATCAACCCTTACTGGACTCCTCATGGAACTCACGCAGGGACGCAAGAAGCTCGTCGAGACACAACCCAGTCTCGGTGTCCGTGCAGGGTGCCAGCTATTCGAGCGATTCGTCGGTGCTAGCGGTGCAGGAGAGGTGAGTACACCAATGCCGTTCACGAGCATCCGCTGACTCCGATCACAGGACTTTTCATCGCACAGGCGATCACTCGTCGAACAAGGCCGCATGTTCTGCGCCGTCACTGCACCCGAATGCCGACACAAGATTGCGGAGCTGGCTATCGGTTTCTTGCGGGACGATGCTGTCGTGCGTAGATGTCACAGCAGTACATGAGGATGATGCTGACTACTTAATGTAGATTCTAACACATTCTTACTCGAGGACGGTGATGCAGGCATTACTGCGTGCGCACAAGCAAAACAAGCGGATCAAGGTATACGTAACGGAAGGTCGTCCCGAGGGTCTAGGGTGAGTCGATTGTCTCATCGAAATACGCATCATGCTGACGACGCGTAGCATGAAAACGCATCAAATCCTCACGCAAGCGGGTATCCCCTGTACGGTCATCCTCGACTCTGCCATCGCCTACATCCTCGAACGAGTCGACATCGTCCTCGTCGGAACGGAAGCCGTCGTCGAATCCGGAGGACTCGTCTCCTCCATCGGAACATCACAATGCGCCCATCTCGCCAAGGCCATGGGCAAGCCATTTTACGCTTTGGCGGAGAGTTACAAATTTTTGCGATACTACCCGTTGACGCAGGGCGACTTGCCAATGCCGAAGAACCGCGGGAAGAGTATCCCACTTGAATTCGACGAGCTGGAAGATGAAGAGGAAGACGACGGGGATTCGACAAAGAGCGAGGATGAATTCGTATCGGTTCGCAGACGATCCGGCGCTGGAACGATGAACAGGCTTTCCCGCGTCAATACTACAGCACCGGCAACACCACGTCGCCTCTCCCTCACCGAATCACATGCCGGCAATGCTGCGCAGGACGCAACGGGCGCATGGACGTACGAGTATCGGTGGGAGATGACCAAGGCGATGGAGATCAAGAATCCGTTGGTGGATATCACAACGCCGGATTTGATCGATCTGGTGATTACGGATCTGGGAGCGATGAGTCCGACGAGTGTCAGTCAGTACTTGGTTGCTTTGTTCTCGGCATAGCATCTTGTATCATATGAGTGTATGATATGATTGCTACGGTATGGGGTTATCGGATATCCCGATGTACTGTTGCCCGCGGGCACCGTCCAGCTAACCCATGCCCGCGGTACACTCTGGCTCGAGGTGTGAAGGCCTGGCGGTAAAAGAGAGTGACAATGAATCGGTCGTCGCATTAAATGGACTGCTAAGCTATATGAGGGAAGATTAATATCGATAATGATAACAGTGGATGTACCTGGATTCCAATTCGTTTCTGTGTCGGCTTACGCCGGCGAATACCACGTCCCACGTCTGCCGACTGTGCGACCCCTTTCGCGTTCTACCTACATCTACCCCTGGACCGAATGCAGACAACCGCGAGAAACCTCTTTCGGGGGAGAGGACCAAGGTCATTAAAGCGTATCAACCAAGAACCGCCCGGCCGTAAACAAACATCGCTGGAGAGTTGTTGTGACTGGCGCATGCGAGTTAGTTCAGAAGAAGAGCCCAAAGTGCGATTTGCCACGCCGCGAGGCAATATGCTGGAATACTGTATGTTCATTAGAAGAGTGCGATTCTAAGAATCACTAGACAGGGTCCCAGAGCATCGCTGTTCATTCATGCTGGGGGATAGAAGCCGGCCCATAATACAAGGCTTACCACCCACCACACCACAGCCCATCCTAACCATATCTTGCCAGGCCGGGTTATCTTGACCACATCCTTGTCGAACCGCCAAACTTGCTGCGCCAAGCCCCACCAGAAGAACGGATTGCCGCCCATTGTACGTAAAGCGATCTGCGAATGGCTTGAAAAGAGCAGAATCCAGGTCGATGCGATGTGTATCAGCAGATACCCAATGGCGTCGTTCGTTGTCCCCGACTTGGGATCGGCTCCTGAGATTTCGGAGTAGATCGTGTATATTGAACTAATCAACACTGGCGATGCTATCACAAAGTTTGGAATTTGCGAAGGCGTCCAGTAGCGGAGGAAACCGACGTTCCTGCTCTGGGTAAGCATTGGCCGCGAAGCGAGATTAATTAGCTCACCAGTAATGATCCTGGACAAAGCTGTACACCGAGGGTATCACATTGCCGCACCATGGCCTCGCCTTCTCCTCCGAGCAAAAGGTGACGTAGGCGATGTACTGGAAGGCTACGAAAGGAAGGGTGATGGCTATCGCTGCCAGACCGGTAATGACTCCACGCTTGAGCACGAGCTGATGCAATGTAAGCAGACGTCGCATGGCAAGCACAAGTCACTTACGGAGAGGCGACGATCGCCTTGAAATATTGGCTGAATGAAGCCTTGCCAGATGACAGGAAGCGCGTTGAGGATACCCAGACTCCGGGTTGCGGTCGCTGCGATAAGACAGAGGAGACCCAAGACTTTGCTGATGATCAGTTCAGCACCGCTGGATTTGCTGATTCGAGACGGCAGGATCAACCAAAATCCAGTACACGTCAAGCAGGCGAATAACGGTTCCGTGTATGGTGAAGAAGATGTTACGGGGCTGGTTGTGAGGATGTACAGGCCGGTCGCATAGATGGCAAAAGTCTTGTTTGTTATCCGTGAGGTCAGCCTAGCGGAGGTCAGTAGTGTACATCGAGCCCGTGTTCGACTCACTTGTAGAAAGCTACTACGGCAGTGACGCTCAATATGTTGGCCAACACGATTCCTCCGACGAGGACATCGAAGACATCGAGATCAGGCGGCCCTCGTCCTTTTATGCTTCGGATGTATTGTATACCCCGTCCGGCCATACGCATGCATAAAGGCCAACCGGGCAGGAAAGCCAGCTCCTGCTCATATCGGTACCCGGCCATCGCGATATCGACGTAGTATAGCGCATCCCAGCGGAGAAAGTTCTGCAATGGGGAATCGGGTCCGATGATTGCGCTCTTTTCCAACAGAACCGAAGCCGATGTATCGAATGGACGAGTCAAGGGGAAGAGCTTTGGATGTCCGAAATAGAGGTATGCGCACGTTGCAGCGCGTGCAATGGCTGCCCACGTGAAGACCTTCTCAACGTTTGCATCTTCTTCCGAGGACTCCATTTCAGGTTCATCAGCTTTCTTGTCGCCTGATGGATCCTCATCCTTCCAGCGTAGCGTTGCAGGAAATTCGTTGCGAGTCCACGCCGTGAGGGAGATGGCGCCGACTGTGCGAAGGATCAGTATTGTTTGGAAGGAAACCCACGATACTGACTGCATGCGGGAGAAAGGTACAACAAGGCTGGCTGCGCAGCCTTGAATCTGTGCATAACGACGACAGTCGTCACGAGTCCCAAAACATACGCAACGAGAACGGCAATGAAGTACGGCTTTACATATCGGTCTCTTTTCGTTGGCGTCGATTTGGGATCCGCTTGAAGCCGTCGCTGGACGTGGTTCGCATAGTCGTAGCGCAGAGCTAGGGAAATGAACACCCCTGGAAGGACGCTGTGGCAAGACTCAGCTGTTGCAGTAAAAGGCTGTGAAGGACTTACATATCGCCCAGACCCAGCATTGTGAACCCTGCAGACCAGTCTGAGATGTCCCGCGGCGCCAAGACCTATGACCCATGAGTACGTGCTTCATTTACACGCCAGAAGACCAACCTTAATCGGCGCATCCAAACTTTTGGCGACGTTCTCCATCTGCAGGCGAATCAGTGATATTCACAGAAAAGCCATTGTACCCACGACCGGTGTGCCGAATACCCAAAAGATGTCGTATAGGAACAGTCCTGACAAGAGCGCTGCACCGGTAAGGAATCCGTCGAGCTTCATAGCTTTGATCGCCGAATATGCAAACGAGAATGAGAGCATGTTGGTAATATACCATGGTTTTCCGAGGTAGATGTACAGGGGCGGCAAAGCGAGGGCAAGGGGTAAGATGAAGACGTCCACCTTGGTGTATGTCATATGGAAGAGCTCTATCGAGGAAAGGTCAGCGCAATTGCGATATCTGACGAATGCATCCACCTTTGAAGCCCTTTTCGATACGGATATGCATTCGTGCTGCAGGCTTTCCCGTCGTTCTCCGGATCAAGCTGTTTACGAAGTCGCTTCCTGCCTGCAAACCGGTCAGACGAGGGTTGTTGCGAGAGTGACCTACTTACGAGCTGAATAGCGAAAATGGAGGCTCCTGCGACTGTCCAAACCGGTCGAAATCCATATCCTTCATTTGGGTTTGAGACTCACAATATGTACTGATGATCCTGTTGATCCACAACGGGTCTAGAAATTTGAAGAGTAAGAAGAATC
This sequence comes from Naganishia sp. PG3902-1, assembly GCA_023628075.1. NCBI lineage: Eukaryota > Fungi > Basidiomycota > Tremellomycetes > Filobasidiales > Filobasidiaceae > Naganishia > Naganishia sp. PG3902-1. The sequence goes on from JAMALH010000005.1 coordinate 270,389, forward strand.
CAAAGAGTGCACAGGACGCAATCAACGGAAACCACAGGGAATCTTGTAGTCCAACTTTTTCGTCGTCCAGCTCATCGTCCTCTTCCGGGTCTTGTTCTCCGTTGAGGGCGTAGTAGATATCGTCGGGATGCGGGATACTTCCTTTGAGTTCTTCATTTGAAGATTTTTGACTCCGGGAATGTGAGTCCTTGATGGCTTTTCGGATGGATCTGGGTGTCTAGCGAAGAGACCGTTAGCAAGAATATTTCATTGGTCAAGTGGAGACTCACCTTGACGCTAGCAAAAGAGCCCAGCACGATCGGCAGGACCGCCTGCGCGCCTAGGGCGACATAGGCATATATGATGCTGCCGGACGACATGAAGGAACGTCGTGTCAGACCAGCTGTCCACTGGGCTTGAGGGGGTGGTGAACAATAGTTGCAAGTTGAATGTCCAAGTCGACATGTCGAAAGTATGATCGAACGCACGCGGCCGTGACGAATCGGCGGCCGGGGATCAGACGCGTGAGTCGGCGGTTGACCCTTCAGTAGGCCTTGAGGTTCGGTCACATTACCCCTCCTTATCCCAGCAGGCTTATGGGTTCAGACAGCGCCGGACATTCGTAGTCAGAGGTCCGGATTCTAAGGCTACTGTTTTGCAGTTTTGTTTCGCGGAATTCCCGGCGAGGAGAAGAGAGCGCGAGCCGAGTATCGCGCGGAGGCTCCCGGCGCGCAAGGGGACTCGCGGGAAAAGGAAGGGGGAGGGGGAGAGCATGGCCGTGGGCAACGACATCGTTGCTGTCCCTTTGATGCTTACAGCGTATGAGATGCATATAGACGATTCGTTTTGACAGGAATCGTCGGCTGAACTCTATTTCTGAGGGATTCTCCTCGATTATTATTCGGCAGTAACCAACTTCGCCAGAGTCCCTTCTGGCGGCACAGCAGTGAAAGGGCAACAGTGGTATCCGACGACATCGATACGCAGCTCGAACCTCACTCGACGTCGAAACCCGTACGCCTCGGCTACTTCCTCGACTTGCGCCCGCCATTCGCTCGGGGAACAAGGGCGACGAGCGCAGACTCTCACCTCTCGCCTGGACCGAAGGTCACTCGCAGCAGCAGGGTCTGGTCCATCGGCAACAAACCACTCCTCGAGGGAAAGACACAGGGAAACGGCATCCCCCTCCAGGTCCTCGACCTCTCGTTCGCGCGCACCGATCAATATTCGCCGGAAAGCGCGGAAGCAAAAGTGAATGAACCCGGTTCTGAGAATATGTCTCAACTTGATGCATCACCTTCCCGTCCTTCCACTCACGAGGACGATAAAGCCAAGAGACCGGCAAAGCAGAGCGTTGCTGACAGTGTCGAGGATGTCAACATGAGTGTCGTGCAAGAGGCCCCAAGTTCCGAGTCCAGGCGCAGTAACATTTTCGGGATTCTGCATTCCGAACCGAACGCGGCGACAGAGACGACGACGACGACGACGAATGATACACCGCTCGTAGGACAGACGTCGCCGTCTCGGATTTCGACTTCGCCTCGGGTTGCGCGCATGAGCGTGGATAGCTTGGTGCGTCGGGATGGGGAAAGGGATGGCGAGGGATTTCTCGCGGTCTTGCGGGATGGAGTTGGATACCATCATGATTCCGCCACGACAACTGGGAACAACGTGAATGGGAATCAACACGCCGAGAATGGACGACGATCGCTTTCGCCGGAGAAAAAGAGTGATGGTAGAATATCGAGGCGTTCCGATGATATGGTGTTAGACGAGGAAGATGAACCCATGCCGTCATCGCGTCGCGCGAGTCTCCAAATTGCCGAATTCTCAGAGAACAACAATGATCCCGAGAACGAGCACGAGCAAGTCAACGGAAGTGAAGCAGACGAGCGGGAACCAGTCGATGGAGAAGCCGACGAGCCCCCATCATCAGACGAAGAAGACGAGGGTGTCATTGATGGAGCTATCGATCACGAACGCGGGGATGACGAAGAAGAGGAAGATGAAGAAGAATCATCGGATGATGATGACGATGACGAAGGATCCATCGATCTAGATCAAGAAGACGCTGGAGATTCCCCAGTCTTTCTTTCGATGAGGAACGGTCCTCTGGGTATTCCGGATCTCTTGTTGCCTCCAGCCGGAGATGTCGTTCGGGTCAAGATGGAGCCGGAAGACCCTGCAGAAAGTCAGGGCAGGAGTTCGGATGTCGTGATATTGGGATCTCGCGCGCCTTCTCCGAACGTCGTGCAAGATGCTAGCGGAGCAATGGAGGTTGTGCCGATAGAGATCGGAAGTTCGCTGCCTGTTGATGCCGCCGCCGAAGGCGCGCCTGCAGAGCCAACAGCCGATCCCGCTGTCAACGTACTCGTCGCCAAGCCAAAGAAGAAAAAAGCAAGAGCGAAGTCACCATCGCCACCTCCACCACCGCCACCGAAAATGCGCACCACCATTCGCGTCGTGTTCAACCTGTTCGACGACGAGGAAGGTCCCGACGGTGTTAGGTCTGAACCCGTCAAAGAAGATGTCAAGGAAGAACCAGCGCTTCCCCTCGACGGTCAAGACGACGTTCTGATGGAACCGAAAGAAATGAAGGATCAACCAGTGGTACCGATCGAGAAGCTTGTCGTCCCAAAGCCAGGCGAGGAGCCCAAATTTCGCGTCGTCAATTTCAAGGAGGCGAGCATCGCCCAGGGCAAAGTCGACACGGACTACTATATCGTCAATACTGGCTGGAATGCCACGGAAAGCGATGACGATGACGGCGACGATGCGGACGACGGTATGGATGGATCAGGCAGGAGAAGCAAGAAAAAATTTAGAGACTTGATGGCGAGCGCCGCGGCGGGAACGTCGCCCGCGGGAACCCAAGAAGCGGCACCCTCAGCTCCCGGGGTCCTCGAGGCTTTGCTGGGTGGAGCGGACGCGGCGGAATTGGAGAGGCTTGCAGCAGAGTTGGACAAGAAGTACAGCGCGAAACCGGGACCGGTATGTTGCACGCCCTATGGGAGGATCGCGCTGACTCTTTTCCAGAAACGTAAACGTCCGGATCCGACCGACGATTATGACTACAAGGACCCCTTCATCGATGATTCCGATTTGCAGATGGACGAAGTGATGACAATGCATCGGCCAGCAAAAGAGGGCTTCTACGTACAGAAAGGGGCGGTAGAGTTGATTAGCGACGATGAGGACGGGTAAGCTGGTGGGCTCTTAGTCGACAGCGCTGATTGTCTATGCAGGGGAAAGAAGCCTAAAGGCAAGAAACAAACGACACTCAACTTTGGAAAGGTCACGCCCAAGGAGACATCGGTCGATTCCGACAGTCAACCCGGCGAGCCAACGAAAAGACGTAAAAAGTTGACGCTCGGCCTTGGCTTTCGCCCTTCGAAAGTTGGCACGTCTTCAAATGTCGGCCCGCCGAAACCTGGTCTCAGCTTAGCGGAATTGGCAAAGGGAGCAAGTCATCGTTCTGAAAAGGTACAGCAGCCGAGAAGCAGGATTTCCATCGTCACATTAGTGCGGGATCCTGAGAAGGAGACGAGTCCCGAGGTGATAGCGATGGCAGATCCACGTACAGGGCACAGTAAGTTAAACATTCAGTCCGTCAGGTCTTACTCACGCTTCACAGTTCCACCTCTGGTGCCCGTCCTCGGACCTCCCACGAATCTTGTAAGTTCTTCCGCTATGATCCACTCGCACGGCAAGTCAACAAAAAGTCCATATTCTTTAGGACGAGGCGGTTGCAAGACTACCCGAAGAGTTGCGGCCGTTGCTGCTAGACGTCAGCAGATTGAATGAGAGCTGTAAGTAACGAAACGCATTCAGGACTCTTATGCTGATATTTTCCAGTGACCGATGAGGACTGGAAGGCTATCAAGGACGCCAAAAAGTTCCCCGAAGCATTCAAACCCTTGATACACACTATGGGCCAAAAAGCGGTCGAGCTGGGACTGATTGGAGATGCGTTGTATGATGTGCTGCCATTTGTGATCCGGTACAATCGATTCACGATGAAGGCAAGTCTCGTTCTCCCACCCTTTTTCGATGTGCTGATCTCGCGTGCAGAAATACATGCTCGACAAGTTGAAGGATTACCAGATAGAATACTATCAACGAACAAAGTCGGAACTCATACCAATGTTGAAGACGGCAATAGATAGTTCATTGCCCAAGCAAGTCTCGGATTTTACAGCCACACAGGAGAAATATGGTCAGTCCCTCTAGCTATTGTATGCGTCCTGACTAATTCCGTCGCAGACGCAGCGATTCGAGCTGAAGAAGAAACTGCAAAGCTGGAGGGTAGGGAGCCAAGCAAACTCGTGCGTTTCCTAGTCCCGTATAGAATGCCTACTGACAGCCCCCCAGAGTATACAGCAGCCTCTCCAACGGATACGGTGGAGTGAAGACATGAAGCAAATATTTTATCGACTATGTAAAGCCGCGGATAATGCGGGCAAGTTTGAAGCAGCGCAAGCGTAAGCACCAATTCTGCAGACGCAGCTGTCGCTCATCTATATGCCATTCCAGCGAGGTGCACCAGAAGCCACAGCATTCGTTGTTATACCAGAGACGAAATCAGCTTTTCGCGGAAGTGAGTAGTCACCCTACAGAAAGCTGTTGGCTCATGCTAATGGGCAATAAGATCGAGCCGCTGTTCCCGAAAGGATGGATGTCGTCTAGTCAGCTATCCCGCCAGAGTAAGTGGGCGCAGCTATGGAAAGTCAGGATCTGATGGTTTGCGCAGTGGCCGGTTTGAAGTCGAGATATGAGAAGCAGGGGAATCAGACGGTCGGGACTACGTCAGATGCAGAGTATGCGTCGAAAAGGGTGCGCCGAGAGCTGAGAGATTGAAGCAGCATCGTGGAGTCTACGCTATCCAGCTAGCCCCTGTTGGCTTCAGTTTTATAGAGACCTGCACCGAGTTGGCTGCCTGTGTACACAGTAGCCTCGCATGAGAAAGGGATGCATATCACGACTTGGACAGTATAGCCAAACAATGAAGGCACACAGAGTTGGGCGGCCATTTTGAACGTCCATAAACACATTATGTAGCGGCAATTACAACCGACATGCTAGCGATGCTAGAGACACGACGAAGCAGAAGAATGTTGAGACAATGTAGGGCTACAAGATCTGGGTATAACTTGAAACTAGAACTCGGAACTGAGGTATCCGTTTAGGCGGCGGAGGTGAATCCAGGAGCGGGGTTCTCGACGTTGGACTTGAAGTGGTTCAAGATGACGGCGGCTGGAGAGCGGGGTAGTCAGTTTCGCTTGTGAAAGAGATTTGCGATAGTACTCACGTCCAGCAACGATGTTGGCATCGCCGACCAAGGTAGCGTTCTTCTCGCTGGTAGCGGTGATGTACGCGGTACCCTGGGTGGTGGGCAGCTGAACCTTACCGCCCTGAATGGGGTAGGTAGCAATGTCCAAGCCCTGGTACAAGGCAATGTACTGGCCGTCCGAGGCACCGGTGACGGCTCCCGTCGCGGCGTCGTAGGTCAACGCCGGGAAGGCCTTGAAGGGCAACGCCGGGTTGCTAGCGGGGCACGAGACGAAGAAGGGCGTGACGGCCGAGTAGACGACGTTGAAGCCGACGGGGGTATCGTAAGGGCCGGACCAACCTTCGTTCTTGTTGACGGCGGCGGAGACCCAGGCTTGGTGTCGGGCTTCGGTGGTCAAGATGGAGCCGGCGGCGGTGAGGTACGCAGCATTGGAGATGGATCCGGCGGCGCCGAGGTAGGCCGAGACACCGACGTTCTCGATGATGGCGGACAGAGCGGTGAACGAGGCTGGGTCCGTGTAGGGGAAGTTGTATTCACAAGGCTGGACAGCGGCGGATCCCAAGGCGCCGGAGAGGAACTCGACGTGGGACTTTTCGTGCGAGGCGATCTGCTCGAACCTAAGGGACGGATGAGCATCTGAGCGGTGTCGAGTCTTGAAAGGAAACTCACCTGTTTCGGACCCAATCAGGGAAACCGGCAGCCTTGAAGGCGGCGGCGTCGAACTTGGCCAAAGCTCCGGCGTAGAACGAGTTCTCCAAGTGCTCGAGGGTCACTGGAAGGGGTCAGTACGAGCTATCAAGAAAACAGAAGGAGACTCACAAGCGTAGTTCAAGATAGTGACGTCGTCAATGGAGGAAGATTGCCTCTTGGCGACAGGGGAAGCGTAGGTTGCGACAGCGGCAACCAAGGCCATGAGGGTGGTGGTGGAGAATCGCATCTTGAGTGTTGTTGGTAGTGGGTTGTAAGTGTTGACAATTATAAAAAGTGTTGTTGAGCAAAAGAGAAGAAGGGCAAGAGGGGACAGCGAGGTCACTTATATATGCGACCCGTGTGCGCCGAGTGATGTGATCAACAACGTTCCCCCTCAGCGAACAACAACAAATTGCCCTTTGGAGACGCACACCCGGCGTCGTACGATCCTCGCTGCATAGGGTCACCTGTTCCCCGGCGGCTCAGCCCAGCAGATCACGGCGACGGCACCGTGCAATTCATTAAATAATGGTGCACTAGAACAGCACGTACACCGGACGGGAAGATGAGCCGGGCTGCTTTCTGCTGGTAGTTACGCCATAGATGCATTACAGCAATTTGTCCCCGTTTGGCTCCTCTTCTGATCTCCTGCATCAGGCAATTCGGCTGGTCCACAACCGTCACGGAACATCTGGCTGACCCGCTGCTCGGCGACGGGTCTGCGACGGGGGATAGGATGTCAGGAGAAGGTCCGACATCTGGCATGTGCTCCAACTTGAGACCACCAGCAGCTCGAAGCATGGAGGGGGCATCGAACTGTCCTTACACCATGATTACCGCTACAGGCTGTCTTTCAAATCATGTTGAAGGATGCTCCAGCAATACCTCATCAGGTTACAATGGACGAGTCTCAACGGCAGCAACCAAAAAGCAACCAAAACAAAGGTCCTTTCAATATAGCCCAAGCTTCTAGCTGCTCATTTCATTCGCCGGACCATCGTCCAAAAGAAAACACCCAAAACAGCGAATATCTATATGCAGCGCTAGGAGGTCAAGCCTCTATGATGAGATCATCAGCGCTGAGCGACACAAATATTTGTGTAACTGTATGTGCGGGAAAGTAGCTGGGGTTGTCACCCGAGGCGGTCACCCCGATCTGCAGGACGCCGCGCCGTTCGTAGCGAGCTCGGCCGCGGATCCAAAGAAATCCGGGGCGCCAGCTGATCAGCGGCTGAATCGGGAGTTACCTCGGGGTTGGGATATCTTCTTTCGTGTCTTGGTTTGGTCAGTTTATGAATATCCCTTCCCAGGGCGACTTCCTTCGGCCTTGAGGGGCTTTCGGAAGAGGTAGACTGTGCCGTCAAGTTTACTTGACAATGCTGTGCTCAATCGCCGTTGATCGGCGCGGAATTGCGAGAAGAGTGGAGCAATTGGCGAGCGCCATCGAAAGGGTAGAAAGTCGATGAACTCCACGACGCGAGGATGGGTGATCCCCTTACTCCTCAAGAGGACTTCCTGGCGTGTTATCTTGTCGTGCTATCTTGGCCGAACCGAAGTCGTGGATATGCTTGTCCAGTCAAGCGATCACTTATCCCCTCGCAGTTAAGAGGTGGAACGAGTTTGGCGATGTATTCCGCGCGGTCCAATGCGACAAAGGCGGTGAGCGTCTTCGAGCTTTGCGTCAAACGTTCATTCTGTTGAAGCTTTGCAAAGCATGCAAAAGGACACCTTAATGTCATTCTGGCACTCCTTTACTTGCTTTTACCTGATATGGATCTCATTATATTCGGCAGCCACGGCAGCCAATCGGGAAGACCCTAACTGACATCGTTCGGCATCGCGCGGATTTACAATATCATCTTCAAGCTTGACTCAGCTCTTGAACCTCGACATCTTGTTGTCAAATCCACTTCATAGCTCGTCGTCTCCAATGCTGCCTCGCAGGTTCAATCCTTAACACCTCAGACAGGCGGGTAGCGAAGCAGCGCTATGTAGAGTGACAAATTGGTCAGTACGCATGTGATATCACCAACCTTCCTGCACTCTCCTTTAAATGCGATCATAGCTGATAGCCGCCCGGCATTTTCAGGCGATGGGTGGTATTTCAGTAGCCCAGTCGTTGCGTTTCCCGAGGTGCAGGAACGGGTCTGCTCATCCGAGCGGCAGCTTCTTGCAACGGCCATTCCGATAGCTATCCCGCCGTCCCAAGCAGCGTCTTATGTTCCGTGCCCGCCAACTATCATATCGGACATGTAACTGCAAGTGGACTCAAGGATGTGCGTCCAGCATCGACGTCCATAGCAATTTGCTGCAGAAACCAGGGGTATTTGCCTTTTCATCACATTGCACAAGCCTTCTGGTCTGCTCCCTTCCAACGCCTATACGTTCAATTGGAAGAGGAATGATGTCGCTAGCTCCGCACTCATGCAAGATTCACACTACACGGATCATGAACTGGACCTGCGGGTGGACATGAGTCGGAGAATCAGCCTAAAGGCTGCGAGACCGGCGAAAGGATCCGACACAACGGAAGTACCCTCTGTCGGAACCTTGCTGCGATAGTTCTGGCCAACCGACTCCCTAAGCACGACAATACCATGGAGTGTTTCATCCTTTTTGAATGTATGAAGGCATGGTACATACGCCGTCGTTCCCGGCGGGGATGGATCCGCGTTCCGCTTGTCGCGGACTTGCAAGAAGTATACCACCTCAAAGCTTTCGTAATGGCGGACGAGTAAAACGCAAACCCGACTTGCAGTCAAGACTTCCAAATGAGGAATCGCTCGTCAGCATCAGCTGCGTGCAGTGCGCTTACCTCGCAGCTATCGGCTGGACGGGTTCTTGAGTCGATAGCTTCCAGAGGATGTGAGGCAGTGTATTGCTCAATGCTTTGCGTATGGCGACATCTGGTCAACCTGTCCTCTAGAAAGTCTGGACAGCCCTGTCTTGCTCGACAATACCAATGCTCCCAAATTGTCGTCATCTCAAGCAGAAGTCATTGACGGGATTTCAGGGATGCTTTTTGCACTGTCAGTCATGTCAAGTGAAACATCGCGGCAAGCACAACGTCCCCGTGACAAGGCCCATGACGGTCATTCGAAGCCGAGCAGTACGGGTCTGGCATATTTCTGTGCTCAAAACTTCACACAGGGTACGCTGACAGTCACTACCGACAGCCCGTACCCTGGTACCTGCAAATCCGACTTGCGATCCTCTCCAGAGATCTTCTCGAACGGTTGCGACGCGAACCGTTACAGGGAGGACTACTTGATACAGCTACCGCCGGACCTTGGATATCTCGAAGTCACGTTCCTTGCCTGTGATCACAACGTCACAACGTCACCTGTCAATTTTAAGCAGCAGTAGATTTCCGGAATAGCGGCAACTTTCTCGTGTTCCGCTTCAAATCATCCTGGGCGCGGATTTCGCTCTCTCGTGGAATATCAGAATGTGTTATGAACATATCAAGCCATCATCAACTCGGCATTCCAGTCTAAACAACAGTATGGTAGTCTCGAACCTCGGAGATGGTATAGACCGTCTTCTTTCCTGCAATGGCCGAGATGTGCAATTGAAACACGACCTCCTTGCCTTCTTCGTCTTTGGCCTTGTAAAAGTCTGATTCGATCTTGTTTCCCCCCGGAGAAGCGGTATCATACGCTTTTCGAGCAACAGCCTCTTGCGCACCTCCTTCACCGTTTTGGATCTTCTTCACCTCCTCGCCCGAAGCCTTGTAGACGCTCGCCTTGCAAGCTCCAATGTAAGGATTGCAATAGCCCTGCGGTGTGGAAAAGCGGGACTTCATTAATCGGGGGCCAGTATGCAAGGGAACAGATATGAAGAGATGTTCGTACCACTCCAAAGTAGAACTGGTGCCCATTGTCCACATTGATATAAAAACCTTGCCCTCCGGTTGCCCCTTGGAACATTGTGTTGTCTCCTTCACAGCAGGTGAATGTCATGGTGGAGAAGGGTTCGATCCTTTGAGGCGGGTCATCGTATCGGCCGGAATCTTGGTAGCTGGACATGAGCAGGACTGGGAAGTCTGTCCTGTTCTCGACGGTGCATACGAGCCACCGATCCTTGTCATTCTTCAAGGATTCCTTGGGTTCGGCTGAAGGCTTGGATGCAATCTGCAGAAGAATAATCTTAGCACCTAAGTCATTTATAGGAGAGATGCAATCTCACATTGTTTACTGAATTCGCAAAGCTTGCGGCTCCGGAAAGCACGGTGACCACGGGGGCTACCTTGGCGGCGACCGCAGGAAGAGCTGCAAACAAGGCGGCCATGTCTTTATGCTAGATGATCAACGTAGTGTGGATATGTCAGCGTTCAAACCTGCCGGCTAAGAAAGCGAGTGCATACCTTATACGACGTAGGACTCTAGACAGATCTTGGACAAGGCGGACCCTTAGATGTGAATACCGTCCTGGTTTTATGGGAAGGGATTCCTTGCTATCTTATATACCCATATACGGCTTCGAGCCGGAGGAATGCGGAGCCTTGCCAAGAAGCGTATGAAGAGCCCTGGTACAAATTCGAGGCAGATAATCTGGCACCTCTTGGTTGATCAGGTCTAGACTCAGGAGTCAGGAACGTAAGTTTGTTTAGACCTCGTGGCGTGAAAGCATTTTGTCATGCCACCTGATACAGTCTTCCACCCTATCCCTAACGTGCAGGCAATTTCCAGTCAAGTCATGTGGACCTCGAAACTATCAAACAGATCGGCAGCTTTTCCTTCGCTTATTGACTGACCTGACTGCAGCTTTAGAAGCATCAGACTACACATTGCATGGCTGTGACCGCAGATCAACTGCGCTGACAGGACGGCAGATCATGCCTGTGCAGAGAAACTGTCTCGCAGGAAGCGACGATACCATTTAGAAACGGGACCCGAAGGAACGGATGTGGGATCCCAAGGGTAAATGGCAACATGCTCAGCTTCCTGGACTGAGCAGCTAACTCAGCGGAACATATGTCGCCAGGCGATGCTCGCCAAGAGCTATACTGAGAGAGACATGGAACAGCTAGCCCCGCAAGACCTTTAAGAAGGGCTTGAATTTTGGTGCCTAGGTTCTCTTGGGGACCTCGCTGGTCATCAAACCCTGACCAGGTATACAAGTATACTGACACGTGGCAACCTGAAGGGCAGTCACAAAAGGGCCGAAGGTACAGTGTAACAGCCAACGGCAAAAGGTAGACTGCATTTAGCTCTGTGTCTACGTGTGACCCGTGTCCTCCGCGTGTGAAATGCAAATTTAATAACGCCTCACGAGTCCACAGGCTGGTTGAGCTGGTTCCCGAACGTTCTTGCCTCTACGTGGGGGCCCATCGATGTGGAAGGGGCCAAGGGAGGTAGAACTTTGTCGTGGCAACAGCCGTGCAAACCGGGAGCAACAAAGGGAAGCGCCTGCATAATTCTCTGTTCACAGGCATTCTCGTCGAAATAACAAAGCTCTGCTTGCATCTGCTTGATATGCGGGGACACGAAAGGACAAACGCTATCCGTCAGGACATACTGGAAACCTTGTTCGTCCGAGCTGAACAAGGTTGAATCATTGTCTCACTGCCTCGACGATATTACTCACGGTAAGCACTATGCTCGCCGCGGTTTTGCGTATCCTATCCTCCTTCATTCCACCTTTATGCGTCGTCGTGCTTTCGCCCTTTTGCTCCTTTCCAAAAACGCCCGATGCCCACTCTCCCGCGGCCATGACACTGGTGATATGTTCCCTAGTGAGCGAACGTCCGCCGTCGACGTCTTTTGAGCCGCTGAGGCAAACGAGCGCGAGCTCGAGCGAGGCTACAACGACGTCGTTCTCGAGTTCCGCTGAGGCCGTATCATCCGTGGGTGCATCTTCGACGCCAAGACCCATCTGTGTACCCAAGGCGACTGCCAGTTCCAGTGCTTCCGGAGCCAGGATAGCCACAAAGGCAGGCGAATGTTGCGCAGCATGAAGCATGATTGTAAGCGCACTGATAAAGTGACTGAGCGCCATCGGGCTGAGGATCATTCCAGATCCTGTTGCAAAACCTCGGCGGCCTGGGGTAGCGCGACTCTCTCTCGCGAGTTCGTCCTGAAAGTACGTCCAGAATCGGTTGATCATGGGCAGGATAAAGTATTCGGCAGCAATGTCCTTGAATGGAATGGCAGGAAGGTCGGTCGTTTCGGCGATGGCGTTCAGTCCTCCCGCGCCAGTGGGCTTGGCTTGTCCTGGTCGTAGCTGGCGCGAGCGGCTCTGAACAGCTTGACCGTCTGACTCTCCCTTCTTCTTCAGCACAGCATCCATCACGTTCTCCCTTCCAACCTGCAAGAGGAGACCTGTATGCGCTGCTCCGCGTACATCCTGCTCGGTGAGGTAGCGCTGATGCAATGCCGGTGGAAGCACCTTTGACGGAAAGTCGACCCGTTTCGGGATGTTTGGCCTAGGTAGGGTTGAGAAGCCGGCCGTCTCTCTAGCTGCCATCGACAAGGCCGTCAGGATGGCGGATCGTTGAATCATCGAGTATTGTCCAATAAAGTATTGCTCGATCAGATATCTGGAGCTGCGGGTTAGCAAGCTCAAGGCTTCAAGGGATTGACTCACGGTGCGACTCGTTTCGGAACGCAAGCCGTCAATGCCACGAGCATGCTTTGCCGTCGTTCCTCGAATTCTTCAATATCGTACGGGTCTGACAGTGCGCACAGTACTTGGCAAAGGAAGATGGAGTTTTCCTCTGCGACAGTTTAGCCGACTGTTGAGACGATACAAAGCAGACTCACCCAACTCGTTGCCAAAATATCTCTTCCGCCTGATCAACGACTCTCCCCACTTCAAACCCACCTCGAGCTTATCCGGCTCTTCCCTCGCACGCAATAGCTCGATAACCTGAATGATATACACCGGCCGCTGGATCTTTTCCCGCGTATTGGTATTCGACATTGGATCCTTGGCGACCTCTTCCAGGTACGATGGCGTCGGCGACGGTGAGCGCGAGGAATGAGCGGAAGAGGAGTAGCCGGAAAGGGATTCGTCGTCCGAGTCTGGTTCAGCTGGTGATGGGTGTTTCGGCGGTAGTGATTTGTATGGAACTCTGCCGCGAGGCCGATCATCCTTTACGTCCCGAGGTGACTTTGATTCAAGAGGCGCAGCCGAAGTTGTCCGCTGCTCGTCCCAGCCCAATAAACTCCAATCCTTCGACGTGCCTTCCGCATCCTTTTGATTGCCGAGACGCGCTTCGCCGTTCTCGCCGTGCACCAAAGCCCTCAACCGCCGACACTCCTCCTTCCCCTGCCCAAACCCGTCCCACATCTCCCTCCCGAAATCCAAGCGCCGTCGCTGTTTCCCCTCCGGCGTCGGCCCCGCCTGTTTCGCGCCATCCTCCTCATCTCCAAGACTCGCAAGCATTTGTTCCAGTTCCTCCACTTCATCGTTTTTTGCCTTGACTTTGCCCTTGCCCTTGCGGATATCTGTCGACGGAGTAGACACGTCCGGGACTGTCTTTTCGCTGAGGACTTCTGCGACGAGCATCCCGAGGCGGCGAATGGCGCCATCGGAATGAGAGAGGTATTCTTGCATGCTTGCAAGGAAGGAGGGTTTGAATGAGATTTGTTGAAGGTAGGGATGATACGATGGTAGGTGTGAGATGGCGAGGAGGAGAAGTTGGGTGATATCTACGGTGAATGCGATCGACGATCAGAACGAATCGTTCGGGGCTGCAAAGCGAACCTACAAAGCTGCCACGCAAAGAGCGAATATTTGATCGATTTGGGATCGGTCCACACTTCCAGAACGCGTTCAATAAGATCCTTGATAGCTAAAACCCGAACTCCGAATCAATCTGACATTCCCAAACAACATCACTCAAACATACCGACATCCCCACCCTGAGCAACCCATCCAACGATAATTCGACACCTTGTCTCCACAACCTCACCACTCCCCACCTCGCGTCCCTTCCCCCTCGCCAACAGCCCCTCAACGACCGCCTCGTACACCTCGGTCGTCTTTTGTTCTTTTCCCTTCCCGCGCATCGGAGGCCCGAGGAACGCGCCGAGGGCGGTGATTGCGGGTGGGATGTAGGTTTCCGTCTGTCCGCATATGTGGTGGGTAAGGTGAAGGAGGAACGACCAGCCGATAGATACAATGTCGGATTCTTGCAATTCTAGGAGGAGGCGGGGCCAGAATCCGGGAGAATATTGCGCCGTCGAGGCAGTGCTTTTTGATTGAATAGGAGAGGAGAGATGGCGCAGGAGCGATGGGAAGATTGGGGTGAAAAATGATGGTCTTATTTCGTATGCGGATGATGGAGTTGGCGGGGTGAGAAGACCGGTACGTAGCAGGCGGGTGATGATATATGTCTGCGCAGTGATGTCTGTGAGTGGAGATCAGTCACATGCAACTGCTGAGTCGACGTTGGATTGCGTACCCTGATCTGATGCACCATGGGAAATATCAAGCATTAACCCTTCCAGATCCCGCATCAATTTATCGAAGTAGCCCCTAAAACCATATCAGCCATCGCCCGTCTCTCCCACACAACACATACCGTCCATTCAACCGATCCACAGTCCCCTCATCAACCCCCTGCACACCAGCCTCCCTGACGCGTCCATAAGCATTCATCACCCTCCCTGGCAACGCCACGACTATTTTTACGCCCTCTTCCCACATAAACTTGCCTCGCCTTTCGTCTTGCGATTCGGTAAAGGCATGGTGCCATAGCTGTGCGAGACCATATCGCGATGTGAGAGTTGATGTAAGGTGGATGATGAGCGGTAAGAGGTGCGGCGATGTTTTGGGATTTGAGAGGGCTGTGGAGAGGGTATGGTATCCCGCGTAAGCTGTTGCGAGTTCTCTGCTGCTGCGACGTTGACGTTTATCCTCGGCCGTGTTAATTTCACCCGGTGCGAAACAGCCTTCTAGGAAGTTCCCGATTTCGGGATCTTCATCAATAATGGTGCCCCATGTCGGAAGGACATTCTCGAGCAAGAGGGATTGAACCGCCGCGATGCTCTTTTCGAAATTTGAGTTGGATGAAGTCCCCGAGGATTGGATCTGCTGGTGGATGGCCTTGAGGTGATCGCACAGAACCGCGGCGTTAGCGATGGGTTCCTTGAGAGCGGTCTTGATGTCCTGGAGGGAGGCCATCTGTCGTGTGACGATGGCTGAACTGAGTTGATGACACAATGAGCGAAATGGTGAAAGGGAACAGAAGGAATCAAGCAAGCATGGAATGGGCGAGATGAATCTGAGACATGAGCATTCGAGGTGGAGGTCGGTCGCCTCGATCGCACATTCGCACTCCCGACGTCTGAGAAATGCAGAACGAAGATACAAGGTGAACACTCCAGGGGATTCGAAACAGCAAACGATGTCGCGTCATTGATGTCGGGTCGTATAACTTGCGATATCCCTGGATGCCAAGAGTTGTAGCGCACAACAGGAGGACTCAGCCCCGTCACAGGTGCTGGACGACGCCACAGTGCATCCGTATCGCATTGGTGTTTTACGCTGTAAAGTAAAGCCCTTTCCGAGGCCTCTCAGGCATCAGCCGGAGTCGGGACGTCCTTCACTTGCTGAATGAAATTCAGTTGATCTTAGGCTGCGGAGCATGGAGTGAGTGTCATTGGGAGAAATGGCTTCTTTGAGGGTAATCGGACACTTTCACCAAGGAGTGAAAAGACGCAATAAGGGGGATGAAAGGAAGGCGAATTTTCCAGTATGACTAGACGCTCTCATATTGCCATGGTACATAAGAGCCGCTGAAAATACCGACTTAGCAGTTAGCAGCAGAATCTCCATTCACACCTAGAGTCCCCCCTCTTCCTTTTCTTCAAGCCAACGAGGTAGAAACCTTTCTATATCTCGCCCATCATCATGGCCTCAAACATTCAGGCAGAGCCAAAAGCGGATTTCGATCTTTCGCTAAAGACCAAAGCAATCTTCAAATGCTACCTGTTTCACTTCCTTGAGAACCTGATTGACCAAGGCGCTGACTATCCGCCGCCGGATAGAAAGGAGTTGAAGAAAGAGTATGAACTATTCACTGCCGAGGAGTTTGCCGCGATTTCCGACGCGGAATGCCGCAAGATTGCGAAAGCTGGAAGAGACAATCAGAGGGAGCACCTGGATGACTTCGTTTCAAAGTTCATCAAGGCCTATTCGAAGCTGTGTCAAGAAGACAAGAACGAATTTATCGGACTCTTCGGGGGGTGTTTCTTTGCCCTTGATATCAGGAACGTCGATGGACGCCTGGGTGGCCGCTACACGCTTGCGGAAGGTAGTGAACAGTTTCTCTGGCGCGTGGTAGGGTCTTTGGGCGAACTCTCGGGGTTTCAAGATCTCAGATATGAAGACTTAAGCTTTGAGGACCGTGTCGACACATACATCAGCAGTGCGGACAGGAAGCAAGCAGGAATGGCAAAGGAACCATCTGAAACTTCCACGTTGGATGGGCAGCAATCTCGGGGATCGCTGTCCCGTTCTTCGGCATTTACAAACAATACCGCAGGTTCAGGTTCAATCTTTGATTCGGTGAGAGACGGAAGAGCATCAGATCCCCATGCACTGCTGAGCCCTTTGACTTAGACCCTCCAGCCAAGCTCAGAAGTGTCGATGATCAGTAGGGAAGCCTCGAGGGCCTCGATCAAGGCGCACCGCGTCTATCCAGTGTGGCGCCGGAAAGCACCGTTGCGAACGCAACAATCATGGAAACCTTCTCTCGCATCAACGCTCGAGGAACAAGAAGACTAAACAGTCGATCGCGGATATTGTTACTCACATCCCCTGAGCGACACTATCGCGAAAACTTGCTAAAATTGCTATATTGCGATAATGCGTATCTGCAGCGTATAGTTGCCTCCCTCAGAGGATATCGTCGTCATCTATATCGTCGTTATCTATATCGTTGTTCATCCAATCGTTGATCTTGCCAAATCGGCACGGCTCGATCGTTACCAATCCTACAACCAGTACGACTTAAAACACGATCAATCCTTTCGAGGTCTCGCACGCCAGTCCTGGATTGCGCAGCTCTGCATGTGTCGAACCGTCAAAGTGAGGTTCTGAAGCTCAGTGGCTAAAAGCTTACGATACATGCGAGTAACAAGTTATCTGTCTTCTGTCACGGCGGTTGCCAATTCTTTAAGGCGCATCAACCATCGTAATATCCGCGATAGTTTATAGTGTTAGTGCATAAGTATACATGCTTACAGAGCGATGACGCTGTATCGTCAAGGCTCCTCGTTGTCACCCGGATCGCCCTCTTGAAGCGCGAAACCACCTTTAAACAGATTCAGACCATGAAGGTCTTCCTAGACCCCCGCGCTTCGAGCGAGTGTAATGTACGAGGTTCTCGAGCAGGCGCGTCATCTGTATCGCCACTATAATATGCTTGAAGGGTGAACATGATGGTCGGAATTTCAGGAGTGACTGGCGGTGGACGGTCGCAAACTGGTCGCCCAGAACTCAGGTAACAGAGACGGACCGGCATGCGGCGGAATCACAGCTCGGCCGACCCGTTTACCTCTCATTCCAAGTCGCCTTCGAACATCCGTATCGCGATTAACAGCAGCAGGATCGGGGATACGGGATTACAGCTGAGCCGTCTGATAATTTGCGTTTTTCGCTCTTGAGGCGGTAACGAGTCAAGTCGAACGACAATCGTAGCACCTACTGCACATTTGCCCAACACTGACACTGCGGCAACCACTCAGTCAACGACCTCGATATCACCAGACATGCCAGCGGTCAAGCCAAGGAGACGCTTGTTCTGGATAACACGCTAGAGGCCTTGAGAGGGTGACATCTGAGATCTCCAGACAAGCTGGAAACAACAAAGACTTCATCGGGCTACAAGGACTTAATCGAATTTGGCTATTGATGCGAAATATGATCACGATTTTGCCTTTGTAGAGTAGTTTCAATATTAGTATTGAAGTTTCTAAAAATATGTGCAGAAAATCCTGAAGTCCACAAAGCAGGAAATTGGCGATTGTTCTGCAATATACTCATCATCAGAAAGCTGGTAGGAAAAACTCGACTATTCGCTGACAGAAAGGGCGGTTCTCTTGGCTGTAGTGCCGGTAAGCAGGGGACGTCGGGAAGAGAGAAGGGGTGTCGCTTCATCGAGTGTGTTGGCTTTAACGGGCGTCGAGAAAGGAGATACAAATTACACTTCTTGTCGGTCTATCTGACGGGTGTGAAGAGCAGACCAGTGTTGCGCAAGAGAACTGTCATCAGTCACCAGCTGTGTACTGGCGCTTGACAGTGATGAGCGGCGTGATAAGTCTTTTGAGGGGGCGCTGATGTGCAGCGACGGAAAGCGCGCGTATTGCCTTTGAGTAGAAAACACACAGAGGGGAGATGATTGGGATACAATGCAGCAGGTCCGCGAATGAGTGCCGTGGCAACAGGTCTGACGATGACGCGTTGTGCTAGGACAACGAAAGGTCTGTAATGCAGCGCTGCCAGTCTTGAAAGGGAAAACATCAAAGGAGAGCATCGTTCAGCATTCAGCATGAAAAGCCCTTGTTACATCCCCTTGAAGTGTCACCTTGGGTCGGAAGCCGCAACACTTGCTTCAGAGTGGATTCTTCAAATCGGCGTTCCCCACCCACTCTCCGTGTAGGACTGTAGGCAGCTCTCATTGTCTTCATTATGCTACAAGGGATATCGGGAAGCCAAAGTTTCCGTATTCAATCCACTCTGCAGAGCGATCTTCAAATGTCGTCTCCTTTTCCTCCGAATTCAGGATACACAGTACTCCAGGAGCTGAACCAAATGGCCACATAAACACACGCCTTGCGATGTGTGGCCTTTTCGATTCCGAAGAACTTAAGGCCATCTGGTACGAAGAGTGTCACGCGAACGCGAAAAGATTTGAGGCAGAGCTGCATGACTGGCTAAAGAAGACTGTCGAAGGGTTCATCGCAAACAACCCTGATGGTTCGGAGCACAATGAATTCGGAAAGCTCTTCAAGCACTGTTTCGCTGCTCTTCGACACAGAAAGGACCAGAATATGGAACAGAGTGACGAATACGCGCTCCGTCGGACTGGCCTGCGATTCCTTCTCTGGGTATTGTTATTGGCAGAGTCAGGGACCGCTGTATATCCAGATTGCGATGTAAGCATCAATGAATATATCACGCAAGCGACAGAACGCCGCCGAATGCGTCTGGCAGAAGCTCGTGTCCTTATCAGCTTCCTCCCGGAGTATGCCCCTATGGAGCCAAATGGAACCGAAGCCAGGACTCAAACCCTGATTCAACCGGGTAGTAGAACTCGCAGCGCATCGGATGCGGAAGTTTCGGTTGACGAAAGAAGCAGCAGTTTGGTCGGAGTAGATATTCCAGTGAGAGGCAGGAAAAGAAGGACTCCATACGGTAAACTGACATGTT
The DNA here is from genome assembly GCA_023628075.1 of Naganishia sp. PG3902-1. Classification (NCBI taxonomy): domain Eukaryota; kingdom Fungi; phylum Basidiomycota; class Tremellomycetes; order Filobasidiales; family Filobasidiaceae; genus Naganishia; species Naganishia sp. PG3902-1. The sequence goes on from JAMALH010000005.1 coordinate 289,731, forward strand.
ACATATTAGCCAGATTCGCATTCACTGGGATCGCGTGGCACTCGATTCTTGTCAAGGATTCGATCTTTGACAACTGAAATCAGCCATGGATCCCTGGCAGAGGGTTCGAGCGCAGCCGTTATGTGGGAACGCCTTTCCAGACTTCTGGGCTGGTCCGAGCGCAACGGCCAAAACACAGAAAACTCTGCGAGTCTATCCGACCCGACGTTCGCTACTGGGCATGCTCTAACCACCAATGCACAACGCCCTCAAAACGTGAGATCGGGATAGCGTCACTTCGAGATTTGGAAGGCTGTGAAGCAGGCAAGCATGATGATCGATGGAAAGCACCAAGTGGCCTTGTTGCCACTTGCCATATGTGATATCGTTTGGACGAGAGGAAACTGGCTGTTGCCTGTTACTGTGTTGTTTCCAGTTGTAAAGAGCAGAAGGTCTAGTCAGCCTTATCACTAGTGGTTTGTCTAGTAATCTTTTGAAGCGATTATCTTTAGGATGCAATAGCCTAACCCGAGAAGATAAAACGGCGAAAAGATGCGAGAACATGTCGAAGGCCTCGAAAGCCCTTCCGACGCACCATCTTCCAGAATTGGCAGGACTCGCCTGGGACATATACATGGCTTCACCACCACTAGAAAGTTGAGACTCGTGTCCTAAAGAATATAGCGACCGAGTTCACGTTGGCTGTTTACTCTGCCTTTTCCGCGTTTGGATGCTATTCAATATTGGCCACACCGCTGAGAATGCTTCATAGTACGCTTCCCCAAGAATTGGAATAGCCGTGAAGGAGGTGACCGAAAGGAGCATATCAATACTCTTTGCGTACGATTGGCCACGAGACGCCCGGATGTAAAAGTATGCGATTCTGAACAGGAACCTTTACCTTCGGCAGTTCGACTTGCGCGGCCGCTTTCAGCACCACGACTGAGATAGACAGACGTAGAGCACACTCGCCCTACAGCTCCTAGAGCGCCATCTTGACATCAGCCGATCCGTATGCGTTCATACGATACCTTGCGCTGAAACTCATGTCGGAGAGTTACAGGTCACGGATAGCACGCGACCCGACCGAAGTGGTTGTTGATTCTCTTATAAGCCGCCCTACCGCCTAGGGGACGAACGCAGCGCGTTTCCCGCACCGCTCTACCGCTTCTTAAAAGGCAAAGGCAAACAAAGATCGACAAACCCGTCCCCGTAATCACATTTCCCAGTCCGCTTTCCGCAGATAACATTCCCGAATACAACCCTACCCTTTCACGCCCTCCGGTATTCCCCTCGACTCCTCTTCGCCAAGTTACTAAACCGTTCTCACAGGCGGCGGATTCGGGACAAGAACCCGCGGGATGAACGTCCCGAGAAGGGCCGCGCCGCCCATGCTGTCGTTGGCGTCGTCAGGTGCGGAAGGATCGCGCGTTTGCGGCGGCGACAACGTCGAGGAGGGATGGAGCGATTGGAGGATTGGCAAGAAGGCGGTGAGGGTAAAGAGACGCGAGATCCAGAGTATCAGCCATTTGTCCAGCCTCGTTGCAGGTTCATCTATCCGTTCCGATTGGATGCCATGTCACGGCGTCTCGCTCACACGGCGCTTCGTCCGGTCCCTCAACAGCCTCCGCATTCCGCGGCACCACATTTGTCGCCTGTGAAACTTTCCTTTGTAGCGAAGGTGTCCCGTACATCGCTGATCAACCTGTACGCTCGCGTTCTGCTCCCCGAATCCTCCTCGCCGCGTTTGCATGCACCTTCCTCGGTCCAGACACTCGGGACTGCTTCTCGTAAAGCTTTCTTCCAAGACAGACGAGAGCAAGAAAAGGAACTCACGCCAATCCGGCCCACGGTCCGCCGGCGCCCATGCCCTGTCATTATTCTTCTTGTCCGTAAGCGGCCGCTGGTTGAATAGCCCGAGAAGGGCAGTGATGATCGATAGCCATGCTGCCATCCTGCGCGTCCGTCACCGAACCGCGGGCACGAGAAGGGGTAACGCGCGAGATGGTGATTGGGGAGGAGGGGAACGGTCAGCGATTTGCCTTGAGTGTCCGCACCCTTGGGGCACGCACGAATTCCGACTCATCATCGCAAACCCGGCAACAACCGTCGACGAGCTGCTAAACCTGCCACACATATCATCATCAGCATCGCCCGCTTTCCCTCACACGCGCGTGGGAGACGTACATATCCGTCGTTTCGGCCCAGTCCTTGGGAAGGTGGAACGGGACGATGGGCGCTTCCGGGGTTTTCGGGTCGGATTTGTCGTAGGTGGGTGGGAGGTAGGTCATCTTGGTGTGGGGTGTCGACGAGGGATGTTTGCGAGGGAAAGAGTGGGATGAGCAAGCTGCTGATGAGAAGGGGACCGCGCAGTGTCGTGGATCGGATGCAGAGACAGCGGATCATCAAGGGGGGATTTTCGGTAGACGGATGGGTTTTGTGTGCCGAGAAGCCCGCTTTTTCGTGATTCATAACTGATATGGCCAAATTTTCAGTCGATTTATGCCCTCATGCCCTGATTCCGCCAGATCTCGCTCAACCTCGGCTGGATCATCTTGAGCCTGCAGCCAACCTCTATCCCTCGCAACATCCTCGTCCCACCACTCGCTATGGCATCCCAACCGCAACCCCTCTCTCACCTCCACCCCCACCTCCGGAGCCTCGCGACCCGCGCCGACCGCGCACGCGACACCGTCGCACGCCTCACGCAAGTCCTGGCCGCGGACCCACTCAACGATCCGACGCGGATGGCCATGTTCCCGTGGTACGTTCCCTCCTCTTCCCCTCTTCTTTCCTCAGGCTGACAGAGGGGAAACAAAAGGCCAGTGTTCTTGGAACAATACAACACGACCATCCATCAACTCAACGACTTATCCACGTACCTCTCCTCCGCCGACTCGCCCTTCGCGCAACTGTTCATCCATCCTTCACACGCGCTCACGCCGGCCGACCAATCGTCCCTCTACGGCGGCCCCAACGCGACGCTCGACCCACCGCTCCGCCCCGTCCCGGGAAAAGGCTACGCAGATGATCGCGCAGCGGGGTACACCCATCTCGCCGACGAGCTGGCCGTCATCAGCGGGAGCGGGAACTCGGCTGCGGATCCGCATGTCAAGGAATCGTACGTGACGTTGGCAAAGGTAGCATCCGACCTTCGGACGACGGACGAACAGGTCAACTTTCACTTGCTCGAATCGGCGCGTGCGGTGGAAGGCATCGAGTCATCCCTCGCACGGCTTTCCACTTTGCTCGCCTCGTTCCGCACACGGCAGGCACGTGCACGGGAAATCGTCGGGTCCCTCCGCGCGGGATTCGAATGGGACGCGAGGTACGTTTGGCGCCGGGGGAGAAAGTCCCTCTCCGTTCCGTTCAAGGCTGATCAAGGGGGTTCCCATCCGGGGGTTAGGTTAGATAAGGGATTCAGTGTCGTGCGTGAGGCGGAGGAAAAGGGCGTTGATGGTGATGAGGAGGAGGAGGAAGACGACGAAGAGTCGGATGCCGAAGGCTCCGACGACATTCCCCCGAACGCAACGAATCGTACGTCCTATCCATCACAAAACAAAAGTGAAAATGAAAACTAACGACCGGCCGCGGGAATGATAGCCTCCACTGCGGCGTCCGAGGTGATCGATCTCGATGAGGAAGACGACGATGATTTGTTCGGAGAGAATGATAGTTCGGCTGCGGCGACGCCGGGGAATGCGGCTGAGGGGGTTGGGACGCCTGCGGCGGCGGCGGCGGCGGCGGCGGTGGAGGAGGATGATGACGAGGATGAAGAGATGGAGGAGGTCGCGTGATTCAATCCGGATGACGAAGGTCGGTTTGCACTGGGTTATCGTGAGTTGGACGCCGATTCGTTGGGTTGAAGTAATTGATCGTTGATCGGGTAGCATGCGAGGATGCAGAGTGACGGAAGTTTCCATCGCACGGGGTACCGCTCGACGGACGGTCGGTCGCGTATACCTTCACGACTGCACGAGGGCCGCAACAGACGGAGGGGTTACGAGTCCGGTCCCGCTCGACGGATCTTCTTCAAGTCAACGCGGGATAACAAACGAGGCCGCAACATGCGCACTGTTGGCTACCCAAAGTATTTCTTCTGCGGCACGCCGCAAGACCTCTTTTCATCGCCTTGGAAAACAAGGGTTCCTACAGTCTTCAACATCGCATGACCGATCAAAACAACCCTTGGCCCGGGGTACCGACCTGCCCGTAACGAGGAGATGCACGAGAGCGCAAATCCCTCCATCTACAATGCCTTCCGGATCGCCAGCGGCGTTCGGCTTCAACCGTTGGCGCAAGAATGCAACGTATACTGTTCCATCAGGCCGAGAGACGTAATGCGGACCTCTGCGGGGACAGTCCGGAGTCGCGGCCGAAAGCATCACCCCATGAAGCCGATCCCATCTGGCGTGCTTTCTCTTGCGATGCTCGACTGCAACCATCATGTCATACGTCGACACCCCAGTTGAGGACTTTGTCAATGTTCACAATGTTCTGAGGGGGACGCTCAGTTCGCGACGGCGGTCGTTGCCTCTGGTAAAGACGTTGGGTCATCTCGCTGCTGAGGTTGGGGAATCTTCATTTCTGGACCATATGGGCTGTCCAAGTCGGCTTCCCACAACAAGGCGTCGCGATGAACCGGTGAGGTATGGTTGATGTATGTTATGATAAGATAGACGGCTACAAGTCATCCATGAAGTCTACCTAGCATATGGTCTCGTCGCGATCCCATTCGTTTGCCTGTGTCATGGCTATCGGTCTAACCTCCGCGAGAAGATCCGATATGAGCTACCGCCTCACTTCACACCACCTTACATCTATCAATGTCCTTCTTGCATCGCAAAGGTCGATTGCCTGTTCTTGACCGCTTGTTGACCAGGGTATCAAACCCGTTTAGCCAAAATCTAGCGCACAGCAATGACGCAATAGCCCTCACCGGTTTAAAAGCAGCGAAAGCTCAATCCATTGGCAGAGTAGGGCCCAAGTCTTCGATAAGGACTTGGATACCTGCCCACCGGCCCGCAAAGAGGTTAGGCGCAAACGTGCCTCCCACGCCATGCCACGAATTGGTGTAGGCCCAAGTGCACAACCAATTGAACGAGTCCTCGCGGAAGAAGGAGACAGAGTTCATGAGTTCGTCACCAGTCGCGCCCGGCTCTGGAACCGGAAGTAGCTGGTCCAGAGTTTGAGACTTGTCGACGATATCGGCCTTGGTCCACTTGCGACGGTATGGGTTCTCGGCGACGAAGCGGATCCTAGACCATGGAACGCGCGCCGAGGAGGGAGCATCGGGTGAAGCGGGTCCTCCCGGCAGATCGACGGGAGCATGAATAACATTCAGCCAGGAGCGAAGCTCGGGATTGTCCGTGTTGTCACTCCCCGTAAAGGTATTTAGAAGATGGTAAGAGTCCTTCCGATAGGTAGCGCCGAGGGCGCGTTGGAAGATTGGGATCTGTCGATCAATCATGCCATAAATCTTGCGGGCAAAAGCAATACCCCGCGCTTCGTCTGAGCGTGCAGCCGGCACGACAGTGCCAGGCGGGAGTAAGGGCACGGCTATCGTTTGCTTGTCGATCGGCGTACCGTTGCGGACATAGTAGATATCAACCAAGCTGGCGGCCACGTCGGACCCTTGAGGCACGCCATTGACGTAGAAGCTGTCCTCAAATACTTGATCGGCGCGCAGCTTGGTGCCGAAACCATCGATACGGCCTCGGAACCAGTCGCCTTGCCAAATCTCCACGGCTGTCGGCGCGGTATCATAGCGGAGGCGACCGCGCCCGTGCGGGAGGCCGTCCTTGATCCAGCCGACGTAAACGCCAGGGGGAGCAGTGGTACGCGTCCAGCCCCAGCCGTTACGAAAACAGTCGCTCCAGTCGAGCAGGTCATCAGAGGCCTTCCTCCATCTGAACAACCCCGGTGTCGTGAAAGTCTTTTGGGCGAGGGCCGCCTCGACCTGGTCGACGTAGGCGGACAAAAGTCCCTTCTCACCGTCTAGTCGCTTGACCGCTTCGAATTCGCCTGCGTCGAGGTAGATGGTGTAGCACGTGTTCTCGCCAAGCCCGGGGAACACCTCGAAGAAGACGGACCCCAGTGAGTTTGTGTAGAGCGATTGGAAATCTTTGTAGAGGTTGATGAGCTCCGTGATGCCGACGTTGGAAGGGACAACGAAGACAAGGAGGTTGCGCATAGCGCTGAAGGTATTCGACAGAACACGATCCAGCTCATCGGCGGAGATGAGGGGAAAGCCAAACTGAAGGGTGACGTCCTGTAGGACCCGGAGCCATTCAAGACTGTCCTCGAGCGCCTGATATTTGGCAAGCATGGAGCTATAGGTCTCCTCATTGTCGGATTCGGGCGCGGGTTGATCGGGGCGGCCCCGGAGGCGGGACAGAATAGACTGGGCGACGGCAGTCTTGTCGACAATGGTACGGAACTCGCGCAGAAAGTCGGCAATCTCGCCTCGCGCTCGGGTGAAGAGCAGTTCGGTCTCCTGAGCTTGGACCTGGGCCAGTCGAAGGAGAGAAGGGTTGATGTAGGCGGCCGATCGAGCTGGAACGTCGGTGAGAGGTGTCGCCAAGGGAGCAATGGGTAAAGGGTCGTTGATGCGGTCCACGAGAGCGGCGGCATCGCGGTTAAGAGAGGCCAAGACATCATAGAATCCCAGGATGGCTTCCAAGTCGCGGTCCACGAGCTCTTCGTATTGGCCGGCAATCGTGGAGTCAAAGAGACCGATTGGTGTCAGAACGGCCTGTCCCGAGTAACCGAGCCCGTCAAGCTGAAGATCAGATTCAGCGTGGGTGAGGGTTTCGATAAAGCTGACGAGGCTCAAGGGAGGCTTCCAATCTGTGCGGTAGAAGTCGCCGAGGAGGGAGATATCAAGCGCATACGATTTGAGGATTTCCCGGTGCTTGTCCAGAACCTTCAAGTCGCCCTCCGCTCCAGCGATTTCTTCGAAGCCGGCCTTGAGCTTGGCCTCGAGGGTGCCTTCTATCTCGGAGATCTTGGTGGATTCGGTACGCAGAAGCTGGAGGGCAGCGCGGTACTCTCGCTTGCCATGGATTCCAGTCACGACGTGCGTGGCTCCGATAGTGCGTAGAGTGGTTGCGGAGACCTTGCCAGCGGTGAGAAGCTCGTTGACGACGACATAGGTACTGACCCGACCGACGGCGGCGCTGAACTGAACGGCGGTCGATTCATACTTGGACCCGTTTTCGGTTAGGTAGCGGGCGCCACCTTTGACTTGAAGGGCACCACTGAGCAAGTCCGCGGCTACGGTGGCGGACAGGTTGAGGTTATCAACCTTGTCCTTGGTCTCGTCGCCTCTCTTGAATACGACCTGGTTGCCACCGACCGTGCTGCCCTGCTGCATTTCCGCCTCACCACCAAACATATCCCAGTTAATGAAGTTACCGGTCGTGGCATTGTAGAGTTGGCCCAGGAAGACGGGTCTGCCGAGAATGGGCACGAATAGCTCTTTGGTGTCGCCGCTCATAGCGGATAACTCGGTATTCGAACCAGTGATTCCATACCCAAGTAGACCGCACGAACGTCACATCAGCTGAATGGACACTAGATATGTGATTGGAGATAGCGAGGAAGCTGAATATGGGCCCAGCCGACATAGCGACTTAGGGACCACAGCCAAGCGTGAAGGTTTCAGTACTATCATTCAGCCTGCATGGGCAGGACAGCTGATGACGGTTTGCTGCATGCATATCGCAAGGTTCTGCACGGATGCTCTCGGATGGTACTCTGAATAGTCGTCCGCTTTTAGTAGTTTGGATCCGACAGCTGTTTAGTATAACTGTCTAGACAGCGCAGCTGACAACGCAGACTGTCTTACACCACTTACATCCGCCTAATGTACCGCACCTGGAAAGGCTTATAGAAGGATAGACGCGGATAGCGGATACACAAGTCTTGATAGTCGTCTAGATTCTCAGGCAAAACGCTCTCATGATCTCTTGTAATCAGCTAATATACGAGGTATTGGGGTGTATATCGTGCTGCGGTCCTGGTAACAGCGAGCTGATATGCCAGTCACTAGCTTTGCAGCCGCGTCTGAGTAAGTGCCTGAAGAATTGCCTGAAAGCTTGCCTGCCTGGACGTCCGTCCATACTACCTGCATGATGCCTTGAAGGAATGTAGGTGCCCATATCTTCTTAAATGCACCAGGACAGCTGCCTGTGGCTTGCCTTGCAAAAATGCCCCTCACCTGGCTTTCTTCCCTATCCGAATCTCAGCGCTACCAGGGTCAGGCAATCATTGAGAATTTGAGACGGACAAGTTTTTAACACAGGCTACACTCGCCTCCGCAGCATAACGGGTAAGACCGGTTCCCCTTATCATGCGCAAGGCTGAGGTCCTCGCGAAAGACTGACTACCCAGGCTCATCAAGTAAGCAAGAGCGTAACAAAGCACACAAGGTATGGCGGACGAGGTCGTACAGGCGCTGGGTCGGCCGGTGAAACTGGGCCAGCTTTACTCGGGCCTCACCGATGCGTTCCGCAACGATTTCCTTTTCAGAGCCAAGGACATCGCGGTGGCCACCCGTATTCAGCCCATCCCACAGACCGAGCTCACCTACCGCGAGGTTCGCACCTCCATGGACCGCGCCGACATCCTCAACGTTTCAGGCAAACTCCAGCTCTCAGCCATCGGCAACAACATTGGCGATGCATCTCTGCAGGCCAAGTACCTACGTGGTGAGGAGGTCAAAGAAAGGTCCGAGACCATTACGGGCGTCCTGAATGTGCGAACCTTGCACACACGTCTCCTTCATCAGGCCCTCAAGCGTCAGCAAGTTTATACGGCCGCTGACCTCTCCCGCTTTGGTGTATCTCATGTCGTCACCGGTATTACCTACGGCTCCCGTCTTATAGGCTCCTTCTCCCTCTCTCAGCGCGAGAAGAAGAAATGGAAGGAGCTCAGCGGCAACGGCACTCTCCGGCTGGTTCTCTACTCCGGTTTCAAGTTCACCGGAACTTTCGTCGGGTCAACGGATGATGATCAAAGCACCACGGGGAACGAAGTGAGCGTCTTCTTTGACTCGGACACTGTCGACAAAGATTCGCCAACGCCCACCGATGGGCCAGCGCTTCTTGCTCGCCTCCAGCGGGGCGTTACCGGCTTGTCCGCCGACTTTGACATCCTCCCCGATGGCTCCCACCGCCCTAAAGGCGAACCGGGCGTACCGATCGAGGTCATTCTCACACCCTTACAGCACTTTGAGGGCTTATCCACAGTCATCGCCTTCAAGGAGCTCGCCGCCGCCGAGCTTGCCGCGCTCAGCAATTTCTACGACCAAGTCCTCGACATGTCACGCTCGGCGGGAACGACTCTCGGCGAGCTCCAGACTAGCTCGCTTCGTCGTTTCTGCCCTTCGCTCGTTAAGCAAGCCGAGGCCGCCGTCGGCATCACGGACGAATTACTCGGCGACACTCAAACCGCCCTGGCCATCTTTCTCCGAAACTTCCGTTCCGATACGAGCAGTCAGTCCGCCAATGCTTTCATGCAGAGTCGCCTTCCGGCCTCCGTCGCCTCGGAGCGCGCCATTGCGGCCGTCGCACAGGCTTGGAAGTCATTCAGGATCCTTGTTAACGAGCTGACCAACTTGGGAAAAACCTTGATTGGGGATGATACCATCAAGGATCGCATGCGCGAGGTAGCCGGTGACGGCAAAGCGAGCCTCGTCCTTTTTCTCATCCCACCCAATTTCCGCCGAGTGTCACTCCTCAACACACTCTCGCTCTCCGCCGGCAGCTTTATCAACCATGTGCAGAAGACGATCGGCGAAGGAAGTCGCTGCTTGGTCCACGCGATCTATGTCGATCCAGACCCTTCGCTGCAATCTGATCTTCTCCAAATCGATCCTGATCCCGCTGGTCCTGTTTACCGAGGCCTCAAGCGCGCAGCCACATCTTCCGAAACCTTGATCCTGGCCTACGGATTGCTGGCAGGACCTAGTGGTCGCCTGATCTGGAAGCTGTCCGGGGATGAAGGTTGGGCGGGCATCCTTCGCAACCCTGCCGATGGTTCGTTCTACCAGGGCCAGATGCGTAATGGTCTGCCTCACGGAGAAGGTAAAATGGCCTACTGCTCTGCCGATGGAGAGTTGGCCTTTGAGTATCAAGGATCCTGGCACCTCGGCAAACGCGACGGCTTGGGCACCTTGCTTGAGGGCACGCATTTGTGGATTGACGACACACCTGTGGGCCGAACTCCGCCTACGCTCAACATCTCGGACGGTCATATCGTCCAAGTCGACTTCTATGCCTATGACAAGCTCCGTGATACGCGTCGGGTGGCCCTGTACCATCCGGACGGCCTGGACGCCAAGGTCAGGAAGATTGCCGAGGCCTTCGATTGGTCCGAGAATGCTGTCTATCTCCTTACGCCTCCTGATGCTTCTCGTGGTGTTACTGTCGAGGGAAGCAAGATCATTGCAGGGAAGCCGGATCCTGCTTTGCCGCCGTGGCTATGGTACACGTGGCCTTTGGAGGACCAAGCGAGCTGGCGGATCGTGGATGGCGAACCGGATGTTCTCGGTTCTTTACGTGTCGATCTTGTCAATCCCGATCAAAGACGAGGCGACTAGAAGCTTCGACACGCACATTGCCGACACGCACATTGCCACCAGGGTGGTCGGCCAAAGCCTTTGAGCTGTCGCTCAAGGTCTCCGTTCCATACCGCAAACGACCATCCTGGATGCGCAGTCTGGTGGCAAGAAGCTGGGTTTACGAATTGATCGTTTCATCTTTAATTTAGCAGAAGAGGATCTATCTTGACAGGTATCAAGAGTCTAGATTAATTACGGTATAACGGAAACCATGCGTTAGCAAGGGAGGGAGTTTCTCCCTCGGTACGGAGAAAGGACATTTGACAGCGGGAGGGTGAAGCGACAGAAGTCATAGCTACAGGTTGCAGGCAAGGCACACATTGCAAGGCTTATCAATGAAATACCTGCTGCATAGTATTGCCCAATCTTGATTGCCGCGGAGGATGCAGAAAGAAACGACCTGGCCATCAAGATCCTTTGGCATGTACTCGAGTCTCGAAGAGATCTGTCCGCTCTCATGTCCGTAACCAGGAGCTTCAAAGGCAAACCCAATCTGTACATAAGGTCTCCAAGCGATCTGCGCACTTCCCGAAGGCTTTGGACAATCGAATCATCACTCCGTCAAGCCCGCCTCCTTTTCATCCCTCTTCACAACCAAGATCCGGCGCCGATATTCGCCAATAGTCTCGCCAGCAGCCAACTGAAACTCAATCGCCTCCGCTTCCACGCTCCTCCAGAACTTGTCCGCATCAGTCCCGTTCTGAACGAGCAGATGACGGATGGCAGCCTTGTCTTCGTCGTACGCCTTGAAGCGGTTGTTCATATAGTCGGGGTGGAACTCCATGACGGTGCCTTGATGCAGGGCTCGGAGAGACTCTTTGAAGGTGGAGTACCACTCGTCGACGACAAAGGGGCGACTCACCACGAGCGCTGCCTCCAGATCCTTTCGTCGCTGGAGCTCCATCTGCCGTAATTCACTGAAGAAGCGTGGTGCGCTTCAGACCAAGTCCGGAGCTTGACTATCAAGGTGAACTTACACATCGAGCTTATCGTTGAAGGCGTGTCCGTGGGCTGGCATAGTGAGACGATACTACAGACTTCCTGGCGAGCTGGGGCAAATGTCGAGTCGACACCGACCCTGCAGCGCAGTCCGGCTATATAGACCACAGATAAAGGGCGAAAGGAGTCATAGAAGAAAGGAGAGGCCTCATCGCATGATGCAATCTCCCCTGTAAACTCGATGTGGCCGATGTTTCAAGCCTTACTTGTAAAAGGAGGGCGATAACCATTTGGTTTCGTGAGATGGCTGGAGGCACCGACTCGAGGCAGTCTAGGAATTTCTCGAGCGGAAAAGTCCCACAAAAGGTACCGGTACTCGAAAGACGGGTGGGATTCGTCTGATCAGCAGCTGACATCTGTGTCCAGACTGCTGGGACACGGATCGCGACGGATTGCGCATTGCACGCGGAGCAGTAGGGACCCGTTTGACCCACCTTGCGACAAGCGAATCGCCGTGAGGCTGCGCTCAAGTCTTGACCGCAAGGGCTTCGTGTGCTGGTACTCTCGTAGGACGCACCCGTTGAAGTCCAGCGATAGGGGGGGGGGCATTCAGCCTCGAAGTTTTGCCGCATTGTGACCAAGTTGACTACGAAGGTGATTGATGCGCCTGCTTGACGATCTGAGTGGCTCGTGGGGTGTAGCTCACCAGGAACTCGACATAATGGACGGAAGCCGCTGGCTATTAGAGGGCGCCCAACCATCGCGATATTTCCCAGCGTACGACGATCCCGCTGCGGGGATCAACTCATCGCACGAGCCTACAACTTTTTACCCTATGCATCACCGAAGAAACAACTCAACCTTGGCCCGCTCACACCAACTTTGTCAAATCCACCACCTTGCCCTCACTCGTCAAACATCCCTCGAGCAACGCCAAATCCCACAACGCGCCCCTCGGCTCCGCCCGATTCGCCTCTCCGTGACCCTGGCCCAGAACGGCCGTGGCAAACTGCGCCACCTCTTCCACGACGCCCGAGGAAGGAAACGCCTCACCTTGTTCCTTTGTGGCGGCTTCAAACGCGGCGACGACGTCGGCATCTTCCGATTCCACATGGACGGTCCATTGCGCGCCGCCTTCCAGACGTACGACCCCGTTGAGGCACGTCACGACGAGGCCGGGACCACGGAAGGCGGGTGTGCGCGGGTTGGCAAAGCTAAAGGTGATGGTACCCGTCGGGAAGGACTTTCCGATTCCCTGCGGCGCGACGGACGGTTGAGGGAATTCAGGACCATGCGGCTCCGTGGTGAGCGATGGGTTTGACGCGATGGCGGTGATCGTGTCGTGCGGTCCTACGTGGGTCCTGTTGAGGCTCTTGAACGCGACGACCTGTGTCGGCCTGCGCGCCCCCCGATCGAATGAGAACGCGTGCGGGAATGGCCCAGAATGATGGGACAGGTGACTCACTTGGCATCGCCCGTGACGACCCTCAACGCCGCCGCTGCGTGGACACACCCATCGAGCAGGAACCCGCCTTGGTAATCCGGGACGTTCCTCCACTCCGTCGCATGGTACTTTTTCCCGCTGGCGACGTGGACGATCATCTTCAAGTCGTAGAAGAGGACAGGACCGAGTGGACCGACACCGTTGGCGATGATTTCGGCCGCGCGCAGGATTCCCGGTTCGTGGGCAAAGTTCTAGCCAGGGAGGAGTCAGAACGGGTGGATGTGGGGAAATGCGCGCGTGGGGCAGACGTACCTCGGCGACTCGCCAGGTGAGGCCCTTGGGCGCAAACTCGTTTTCGTACGTATCGAGCAGCTCGTGCGCCGTCTTTAGATCCTTGGCAATAGGTTTCTACGCAACACACAGACACGCCTGTCAGCTCCATCCCGCACGTGGGTACCCGCCGCCGGACCCACCTCGGACAAGACATGTTTCCCGGCCTTTAACGACTTGAGAATCACCTCGGGCTGCTTGGAAATCGGCAAGGCGACAATGACGGCATGCACGTCGTCCCGCTTCAAGAGCTCCGTCAAGCCTTCCTCGCCCGAATACTGCGCAATGTTGGCGCGCGCGTCGGGATCGAGGGCGTCGAGGGCACCCGAGTTGACGAGTTTCTCAACGGAGGACGCGGAGCGGGAGTAGATCGCCACGAGGGAGATGGTGTCCGAGGCCTTGAGGATGGCGGGGATGTGCGCTGAGGGAGGGACGCCGCGCGTGTGGTCAGCCGGACGGGAAACAGGTGAGCAGGTCCGCCTCGGGCTTACCCTCGGTCGCAAAGATGCCGGCGCCGAGGAGGGCGACGTTGAGCTTGTGTGACATGGTGCGCACTGGGTGAGGGGACGTGGACGCCTTGGACGGCGCTTGACGGTCGAGGGTATGTATATCGGGCGGGAGTGCAGCGGAGGCACCGTCCCCGGACCGACGCATTCCAGCGCCTCAACGCCGAGCCGAGCATGACGTGGCGGCCCATCTCCGGGAGTCCCACTCAGGGTGCATATGTATTCGATATCCCACTCTGTACACGGCGCGGGCATCCTGCCCCTGCCCCGGTTCTAAGAACTACTAAACACAATCTCCTCGGCGCGCCTGATACATTCCTCGGCCGACCATCGGTCGACCTTGGCGCCGTGCTTGAGATCGAGGACCATGCCGATCTCGTCGCACGCGCGGAGGACGACGTCAATGTCGTGTTTCGTGTGCGCCGCCGAGAGGCAGAATCGAACGCGTGAGGAAATGAGGGGTGTTGCCCTGTAGTCACTCGATTAGCATCTCCCTCTACCGCAAACGGGGAACCTCCTGTACTCACGGATACGCAACGACAACGACAACGATCGGCGTCTTGTCCTTTCCGAACCGATCCAACATCATGCGCGAGAACATGGGCATCTTCGCCGGATTATACAGCAGCATCGGCACGATCGGCGAGTCCCGGTGTCCGTAGACGATGAAGCCCATCTTGCGGAGCGCGCCCGAGAGGTACCGCGAGTTGAAGGCCAGACGTCGTAGACGTTCTCTGCCCTCGGTGCCGTTCAGCAACGAAGGGGAAAGCTGGAGCCACGAGGGAAGCATCGTGGCCGGTGCCGGTCCGTACACCACGGGTCCGGGCGCCTGAGACATTTGCAATTCGGTCAAGACGAGCTCGGTATCCGACATGGAACGATGCGTCGGATCGAGGTACGGCACTTGAAGTGTCGTCGGTGACGCTGAGCCTGGAACGGCCGACGCGAGCGGCGGGGAAACACCCATGATGGAGCCCATCGATGCGGCAATTTGGGTCAACACCAGCGGACTCATCGCCTCGGCGTACGCCATCGCGTGCGACCGGATCCGCAGCCGATCAATGACTTCCTTGGAACCGGCAATGTACCCTCCCGCGGCACCGAACGATTTCGTGAATGTACCCATGAGGATATCGACCGAGCGAGGGTCGACGCCAAAGTAGTCGCAAACGCCGCGCCCGTTCGGACCGAGCGCACCAATCGAGTGGGCTTCGTCGACATAGAGGTAAAACTGTGGGGGCCAATGTTAGTGCCCCGTCCGCCGACTCCACGCTCGCGACGCACCTTGTATTTCTCCTTCAAGACGATAAGCTCCGGAAGGTGCAGCATACTCCCCTCCATCGAATACAGTCCCTCAACAATCACCAAAATCTTCTTCCACGGCCGGTGCGTCCTCGGTTGACCTTGACTGATCGCCTCCCTCAGCAAGGCCTCCAACGCACGCATATCATTGTGCTTGAAAATCCGGATACTCGCCCCGCTCAACCGGACACCGAACCGGATCGACGCATGGTTCAGTTCATCGGAAATGACGAGGCAGCCTTTATCCACGAGCGCCGGGATCGTCGTCGAGTTCGTCGCGAATCCCATGCTCACGATCATCGCGTCCTCGGTGCCGACAAACTGCGAGACGAGCTTCTCCACTTGAACGTGCAAATCGAGCGTCCCGGCCTCCATCCTCGCCCCTCCGGCGGAAACACCGTACCGCTTTAGCCCAGCCTCGACAGCGTCGGCGACGCCACCGGTCGCTTGCGCAAAGCCGAGATAGTTGTACGACGAGATGTTGAGCGCGCGTCGTTTCGTGCCCGTCAAGTGAAAGTTTTCGTTGAAATCCTTGCTGATTCGGTCGTACGTGACGATCGTTCGTCCGGCGACGCCCGTGACGGGCCGGGAAAAGCAGTCGTCCATGCGCGCCTTGAGTCGTCGGGTGTAGAACGAGTCAAAGTCGGAATTGAGCGCGGCGTAGCCCTAGACGGCGGAATGAGACGTTGTTCGTACGCGGGGGAACGTATGTGGGGCTTACATTGCTCGGCTTCAGATGGGAATAGCTCTGCGGGTATAGCCTCTTTCCCCAGAAATCTCGAATGTGACCGAGGCAGATCATGACGAGGTAGCTAGCGACGGGGTCAGCCAGCGTCTTTGCGATAAAGAGAAAAACGAACCTAAAGTAGGTGGTCAAGAGGATATAATACGGCGGCTGCAGTTCCTCTGCTTCTTTGGCCTTGGGATCATACTGAAAGCACTCATCAACATCGCGATATCATGCCGCCCATGCCGAGGACGACTCACTTTACTCGTGTACCGCCAATTCTGATTCATGCAGAACCCATACTCTTCATGCTTGGCGCCACTCTTCCCGCCCACGAGCGCACCCGTCTGGGACACGGCCGTGCCCGTCGGCGCCGTCACGTTGATCCGGAACCCATCCTGCGGTCCGGCGTACGACTGCGTTTGCCTTCCCCCAAGGGACACGGCATACGCCCGCTGCGCCGCTGGGCCGAGCGGCTTCTCAAGGATGCTGATCATGTTGTCGGAAAGCTCGTACGGCGGGATATCGATCTCGTCGAACCGGTTGAACGTCGATTGGGGTCGGGACATGGAATCGCCGAGCGTGCTGGCGAGGTGTGAGGCCGAGACCGGTTTCCCGGCGGCTTGGTTTCGATGAAGGTCTGGGCTGGACAGGGGCGAGGCCATGATGGATGACGTTGGCGTCAAGAGGGCTGCATCCCTGGTTACGGCCGACGTGCCGCTGCCCCGGCTTGCCTGTGTGGATCCCGACGATGTCGATGATGCAGAGATGAAGGACGAAGCGGAAGACGACGACGACTGCATGAGGTAATTCCTGATCACCTCGCCCGCCGCCGTTTCGGAGAACTGTCCTCCTCGCGCGTCCTCTTCCCCGCCATCGGCATTCGCCCGATCTCCTTTCTTCTTCCCCTTGGCACTCGACAGCACGTTCAGCAAGCTCGTGCGCGCGCTATTGATCGGATTAAAGGACGCCTTGGCCGTCATCGGCTGCTGCGACGACGACGTGCGTTTCTGCTGCTTGCCCGTCTTGCCCGAGAACCCGCTGGTGCTGGATGAACTGCCGACGCTGACGCTCATCCCGGCTTGCTGCTGATATTCATAGTCTTCGATCGAATCGTGGCCGAGCGCCGGAGCGGACGCTTTACGCGAGTGCATAGAAGGAGCCATGATGGGCGGCGGGGTGGATGTATGTCGTGCCGGATGAGTCCTCGACGTGGATGTTATTGGCCGCGCGGACGGGGGCGATGCCGATAGAAGAATGGATCCCGACGGCGACGGCGACGGTGCCGAGGTGTGTTGCTGCTGCTGTGCGGCTTTGGCGCGCGTCAACGGAATGGACGGTGTAGGAGGGGCGTCCAAGGTAGGCGGATGGGAGGGCATGTTCTCTCACTCGGACATGGCTGCTATCGCTGTATGGGACAGGGAGATACGCAAGACGATGGGGAACCGGTCATCAACCTCATTGACCAAGCCAGTCAGCATTCGGACGATCGCACCCTGGCTGAGGTGACGTGAACGCGGCAGCCGTGCGATTGTAATCTTTTCCCCTGTTTTTATTCTGAGCGCGTCTCGCGCGACCTCGCCATTCTTTTCCTGGGGTTTCTCCTTTTCACACAGATTGCTTTCGCCCTGTGCTGCTATGTAATCTAGATAACATCTTCCCCACCGCTCCCTCGACGACTCCTGCCAGAGACAGACATACTTCTCATTCCTGCTCACAACTCAAAACTTCCCCTTTCGCGACCAGCAAGCAGATCAGACGTCGTCAACCATGACGCGCGCGCGCTCGATGGGAGAAAAACAAACTCCTCCCTAGAAGAAAAAAAAAACACGCATGACCGATCCCACAACACACATGCCGGCAAGGCTATATTAGGTAACAGCCTAACGCCCAGTCATGCATCTTGACAAATCAGGCTTTTTCGCGGACATGCAAGAACGCTTGTCCCTGCGTGTGTGGCGGTGGGATCGACCGGGGGCGCCCGCGGTGTCGGATAACGACCTTATCTCACGCTGACAGCATGCTCTTTGAGCGACCAGAGCGCACTCGGTTCATGCCAACCCTTGTATCTCGAGCATGGAAAAGT
Organism: Naganishia sp. PG3902-1; assembly: GCA_023628075.1. Lineage (NCBI taxonomy): Eukaryota > Fungi > Basidiomycota > Tremellomycetes > Filobasidiales > Filobasidiaceae > Naganishia > Naganishia sp. PG3902-1. The sequence continues at coordinate 307,668 of JAMALH010000005.1, forward strand.
ATACACTATGCAACTGCAACACAAGACCAAAACGTACTTTATGCCACAGATTGTGAAAAATCTTCTTTTTGTTCTAAAATTCGCAACATGTACATGAGGTGTCGGGGGCAGGATGAAGGCCGGGTGTAGCTTGGTCCTCTCGGTAGCTGGTCGAACGGCGAAGGGTATGCTGGGATGCAGATAGTGTCGGAGGCCGGCAGACTACTCGAACGGTGAGGGATCGAGCACTTTTCCGCCCATTCGCGAAAGAAGATGTGTGCTTGCCACACAAAGGATCCCGCAAACACACCCCGCGCTCGTCCATGCCCCGATCCTTCTCATCATCCACCAAATGCCCTTCATCCCCAAAAATAAGCAAAAACAGTAATCAAACCCTCCCCCCGTGCTCCCGCTCATGACCCTTTGACGCATCTATGCCTGGTTGTTGTGGTTTTCGACAGGAAGCTGCACTCCCGGGTCGGCCGCCAGCGCGCCCTCGGCTCCCTCGGTCGCCACGTCACCCAAATTGTGGAAATCTAATGACGACCCGTCAGTACAACGGCATCCACGCGCAAGCCGCGATTCGTGGGAAACTCACCCAAGATCTCGCTGTACATCATCACCTTCCATGTATCGACAGGCAAATCCGCATCGTTAAAGCTCCAGTCAAACTTCTCCGCCGCGGCAGGCTCATCCGTCGGGTCGTGGTACGGCGCCAGGTACTCGTGCGCGAGACCGTCGGTGGCCGTGATTCGTGATCGCGGGTCGAACACGAGCATTTTCTCGAGCAGGTCCAGGGCTGGGCGAAAAAAGTGGGAGAATAAGTAAGGAATTTGGAGACGTGAACGTGCGGGCATACCGAGGGGATCGGCATTCGTAAACTTCTTGCTGAACGGAACTCGTTCCCGCTTTGGCAAGCTCTGTACGAACCGAAGGGTCTGTGATCGATGATGGTCAGTGTACGTATGCTGTCGATATCTTCCGCTACGCACATTTTCACTGGCAATGGTTTGAATCACATCATCTGGTGGTGTGCCGAGCAGCTCGGTGATGATAGAGAACTGGTTGACGTCTACATACCATCGGATGAGTACAAAGGCGGTTGTATTGCAAATGTCGCGACTTACGGTCCTTGCCTGGGAAAAGAGGCTTTCCTTCCAGCATTTCCGCAAAGATACAACCCGTACTCCAGATATCGACTGCAGATTGAGTTCATTAGCACCGGCATATCACTCTTCCCGCACGAAACTCACCAGCGACATCGTACTTTTGCCAAGTCAACATGATTTCCGGCGCTCGGTAATATCTGGTCGATACGTATCCGGTCATCTGTGGATCCTGGATTCGCGCCAAACCAAAGTCACAGATCTATACAATGAAAAATCGCGGTTAGCGGCAAGATTCCCGCGTGGCAGGACGGCCATCCTGGACGTACTTTCAAGTCACAGTTTTCGTTGACTAGGATATTACTCGGCTTCAAGTCTCGGTGCACGACGCCGGCCGAGTGCACGTATTTCAAACCACGCTGCGAATCGAGGTCGTTAGCACTCGGGAGACTTCATTGCGGTGGTATGACTCACCAATATCTGGTACAAGAAGTACTGGATGAATTGCTTTTCCAGCGGCCGCGAGGTCAATAGCCGATGAAGGTCCGTTCCCAGCAGTTCCGTGACAAAGTAGCTGAAGGACGAGAATTCAGAGGGTTGTAGCTGCGCATGAGAAAGAATACCCACATGTCTTCCAAGGGAGAGATAAAGATATCGCTCAACGAGATGATCTGTCAAACACCCAACGTTAAGAATCCCCTTTTCCCCATCCGCTTCCTCAGCTACTCACGTTCTCGTGCCTCAGATGCTTCAAGAGCTTCAACTCTCGGTACGTCCTCTTGCTCAAAACGGGCGTCGAGAAGGGCTTCATGATCTTCTTGATGGCGACGGCCGTGCCGCCGAGCTGGTCCTTGGCGGAACAAACGAGACCGAAGGCACCTGGGAAAGGGGATGGATCAGTCTCTGGTGATGGTTTTGTCGGTAGCGTGAAAGAAAGTGAGACGGAAATGCCATCCTTCCAGCTGTGAGGGCATATCCTAGACTTTGGCCGTCGACGTGTCCCTTTTCAGCACCAGTTGATCTGGAAGAGTTCTTGACATGACCGATCATCCGTCAGGAACCATCCTCTTCTCCTTCAGAGCCGTTCCTCGACCCTGAATGCACGCGCGACGAATGCGCAATGGACGTGTGATGTTGAAGCGTCACTTACCCATACCGACGGGTTGAAGGTCGACATATCTGGTGGTAACCTCGAAGACCTGCGCAAGGGGGTAAAGGAGATCAGCGCATGGGTCAAGATGAGAGGAGAGACCTTGTTGGGAAGAGGCATTGGCTGATCCAGAGAGGGGTAGAAGGAAGATCCAAAGAGGAATAGAAGGGAAGCGTATCGTAGATCGAAACTCACGGTACCGAAGATGGAAAGCTTGACGAAATCAGCCATGTTTGCTGCCAATCCCTTGGTCTATGCTCGAGTGTTGGCTCTAATGCGTGCTCGTGATGTATTCGAGCTGAGTAGTCCCCTAGATGCGATCGTTATCGGCGGAAGCGATAAGTCGAGGCAAAGGATTTGTTGATGGATGTGACCACGTTCCTTGTGCTGAACGAAGGGCGTGAATCGACGTGTGTGACGGGACAGACGACGAGGACAGGCGAGACGGGAGAAAGCGTCACTGCAAGAGTCAATCCGACGAAGAACACTTGTTGCGGGCAATCGAAGCGAAAGTCACGAATACACAGATTGCAGATTGGCCACGAGAGAGCCAGAGCGATAGGACACGGATTCGCCGCCGCGCGCCTCTGGGATGGGCGCCAGAGCTGGGCTGACAAGGAATAGGGCGAGGGCTAGTCCGCAGTGGCGGTGGAGGGTGAGTCGCCCGAGGGGGTTCGTTGGCCTGGCGCTTTTTGTTGGCGAGCGAATGCGGGGGAGCGGGAAAGCGGGGGCATGGATCGCCTGCTGCGTCGTTCGGGCTCACTCGTGGCTTGTCGCTCGCTTCGGACGGATTCCATGCATGGTATCGAATTGCAGCCGTATAGCTCCGGGGTACGAGGCGGATCTGACATGAGCCTGGTTGAGACGTGGGTCAAAGTTTCAGCAAATGGTGCGGATAGGTGACCGGGAATGGCGAGTTATTTGAGAGCCATATCCTTGCTGTCGGTGCAATGAGCTCTGCTGCTGCATGGAAGCTTCTCAGTATGGAAGACCGGCCACTCGTATGCCTCCATTTCAGATCCCGAGCGGACTTGCAGAATACAGTAGACCTTGAGAAACACTTAGTTCCGATAACTTCTGGCCATAACCAGCTCCATGACCTCTTGTCGTGAGTGTCCTTATTGCTACGCGCATGCGTATGGCACGATTGGATGTATAACAGCGTCACCTTCAGCCGTATCTCTCGGAAGTGCGACCACAACACCCTCTGCGAAAGACATCACAGCATTCCCTGCTCCATTCGCTCTTCCACCACGTTGACGCGCCTCCCGTTCGCCTTCCCAATGCTCAAACAAGTCGAGCAACACCTAATGAACGGTTATATATGAACGGGTCTGCAAAACGCTATCTCCCTTCAACGCTGCCTCCCCACAACTCCTCCCATCGACTTGACCCACGCCGTCAAAGACCAAATTCCCGATCGTGACGCCGAGAACCGCGAGATCGGCTCGTGCCAGCAAAATTCGCGTGACCGAGCGCCGAGGGTGGCTTGCCGAACAAGGGTGAGGGGGGCTTTCCAGCATTTCAGCGGGTTTACTTGTTTTCCTCGAATTCTTGTATTTTGGATAACGAAAACGGCGGGCTCTGGGGATCTTATTAAGCTCTCTTTAGGTTTGATGCTTGTCTTGCTACCGATAGAGCGCAAAGCAAAAGAGATAGATAAACCCCTGCGCAAGCGTTTCAGGGGATTTGAGATTCATTGCAAAGTCAGGTTCTTACAACCCTGCAGAATTCAATCCTTTGTCATTCCAACTCTGACGAGCATGCTATGAATCTACTCCGTATACACGTACGGTTCTAACGGGAAGCGCGAAGTTCGCCGAATGAACACCCGGATAGGCGGGCTTGGATCTCTCCAAGTCCGCTCTTCTTCTGCTGCAATGCATAGAGTGTGCACAGTGTGTGGCATGAGCTGGTAATGTTGGCGGCAACTCGGCGCATGTGATAACGTTGCGTATCCCACAATCCGATGGACTGGCGATAATACTTGACACAATCCGACGGACTTGTGACATTCGATGGTTATACTTACTCTTCGGTCCCGAGATCATGCCCACTTGTTGGACCTAGCGGAGATTGAGTTCCATGATTATAGTACATGCTTCTTGCCGTAACTCTATGGTACCGGCTTGGTGTCATGTAGGCGACGGATCTCAGATCGATACAACGGTCAATACGAAGACAACGAGATATTCGACTTTAAGGCTTGACCAAATACCGGTCGAAAGCAATTCAATGAAACGCAGTATCATGACTTTCCCCTGCGATGCTCTCCTCACTCGTGTTGAGTACTTCATATAGGCTGGCGATTACGTCTAGACCGAATCGCGACCGACTCGATACAATGAAAACAGGAAAATACGGGTCCCCATCGCTCCGGGACCTCCCTGGCCCAATATGTCCACCTCTTCTCCAGCGCCAGGCATGCTCAGCGTCCCTTGGAACCATTAATTGTACAGAACCCATCGTGTTGGACACGACAAGCTGACAGTCGGATTGCGTGAGATAATCGCTCGACGAGTAGGCTTTATCGGGTCTGCACTCTGCAGTGCCCTGACTTGGAAGACCGTTATTCAGAAGCTCAAAAAGCCCTTTCCGAGACGACGATGGCTGCAGGAACCACTATTGAACGACTGGTGTGCCGGAAAGACATCAAGCACCGTTTTTCTTTTTCGGTTCGTGGGAGATGGTCGTCAGGGAAGGGTGAACGACGTCGATGAGTAGTGAAGAGACGGCGAGATGGTGGGGCTGTCATCACGCGGTTCACGAGGCAACGCCAAGGTTGGTACTCGGTCATACTCAACGATGACACTCGCTAGGTGCTCTGTTTGACCGAGAGATGAACGCTCCGAAAACATCTCGTTCGTCGTGCGATTTGCAAACCGCGCGTTAAAAAAGATCAGTCTGGGGTTGTATGCGCGACAAGTCTGGCTTGGTTGGCTCGTGTAAGGAAAGGAAAGGACCGCCGAGCAGCGGAGGCTATGTCGCCGCACGATACTCGTCTCGGGCCTGTCTATATGTGGCGTGTATCCTTGGGTGAGCTTGTCTCTTCGACAACTAGACTGAAGCAGGCTCCTACGAGTCTCGAGACAGTCGCGCTCCGTCGTGCGAGTGATCGAGACGCGAGACAATACAAGTCATCTTCTCACAAGCGATTCCTTCCCTCTTCCCCTTTCTGCCCATGCCGTACCGCACAAGCCATGTCCCAGCGTGCCCGCCGCACCGCAGCTTCCGCCGCCCGCGACGCCATCAGCACCGCCGCGCGCCTCCAAAGCGCGTTGATTGCCGAACAAGAGCGGGAGCGTGTCGGGAGGAGAGGGCTGAGTAAGAGGGTTTCGTATGCCGAGGTACCTGTAGATGAGGTCGAGGGGGAGGGCGAAGGGAGTGGGGAAGGGGAAGGGGATGTGGTGATGGATGGGCAGGCAGAGGAAGCGGGTGAGGATGTCGAGACAGGTACGTTTTGTCGTTTGTGGGGTGTTTTCGTACGTGGTGTTGATGGGATCGCGCAGTGAGCATATCGTCGGAAGAAGCCATTGCGAATGCGACTCGGGGCAGGATGCGGTCTCGTGGTAAAGGCCGAGCGAGGGGTAGAGGTCGAGCGAGGGGTCGCGGCCGGTCCGCGAGTAATTCCGTGCAGAGGATGGAGGAGGATGAGGATGATGACGAGGCTGAAGTCGACGGGGTGGAGGACGGGGAAGAGGTGCCGGTCGAGGAAGCGCCTGCCGAGACGAGCGCTGGGAAAGGTGAGCTCTTTAGAATGTGCGTCTGGATGCGAGCTGACAGCCGTGTAGTCAAGTACCACAAGGTCAAGGGCGTCACGTATGAAGTGATTGATGACGAGATTGAGATGGAGGAGGATCCGAAGGGCGAACTCAAAGTCGACTCAAAAGGACGGCTCCTAGGCGGTACGTCTCCTCGCCTCTTCGCAGACCCGCGCTGATCCCGTACCGCAGGCCGCGAATACAAAGTCTGGACGCTCCAATCTCAAACCGAAGGCGATCCGGAACGCATCTACGCGCTCTCCATTGACGTCGCTCGTGCCGTCGGGTTTGCGGACTCGTCGTTCTTGCTACGAAGGCTACCGCTGCTTGTCAAGATTCAAATGTCCGAGTCGGACAAGGAACAGGCGGCCGAGGCCGGGAGGATTACGATGAGCATGAAGAGTCGGTTGGTGACGATGATTCCGATGCGGAATGTCTACAAGTATTTGGGCGCCAAGATTGTCAAGAGTGAGTCGCCTTTGCCTTCACTCCCCGCCCGTCGTGTTGACCCCGCGGTAGATGGGAGATACGTGACGGACGACTACTACGAAGAAGTTGCGCGCGAAGAATGCGCCGAAAAGGGCATCGAACCGGGCACGCTTGTGCCCGATAAACCATTCCTCGTCGAGACTGACCCCGCGACCGACGCCCGTCAACCGGAACGTTCCGTCGGCGCACCATTCTACGTTCCCGGTGGGCCAACGACGCATTGGGGCGGAGCAGGGTGGAACCCTTGGTATGGCGCCGGGATGGGGAATAAGCGCGCCCGGCTGCAGGGGATGGGATTGACGAGGGATAATTGGATGTGGCGGATGGCGAGCGAGGCGAGGGAGAGGGAGCGCGAGGTCAGGCTCGTGCGGGAGGAGAGGATGCAGGATTTTGCGGGGGAAAGGTTGTCGGTGTATGCCGAGCAGCGGGTGGGGGAAGACGCCAAGGGCGTGGTCAAGCCAGTGGAGCCGGACGAGGAAGCATCAAAGGAGGACGAGCGCCCCATGATGCTGCGTCCCGCCGCGGATGATACCGCGGGGCTCTTTGACCGCGATCCGGCATTCCGGAAGCTGTATCGCCGCCAGACGGGAAGCAAGGTCTTTGATCCGAGTTTGCTCGCCACGGGGTCCCTTGATGTCAGGGAGATTGTGGTAGAGACAGAAGCAGAGACGGCGTCGAGGAAGCGGAGACGCGCGGTGCCCATTAAGGCGGGCGAGTACCGCGGGTTCTATGAGGTATGTCGGGCGAGGATTGCACCGTAGAGGCGTGCTGACTTTTTTCCCAGCCACATACCAATATCCCGCACGTGCGACAAGACCTTCAGCCGACGCATGCAACCCTGGAAAAGACGGCTCTCCTGCCACAAGTGGAAACGAAACGCTCGCGATTCAAGTGGGATCCAGATTATACGTTTGCATCAACCATGACATTGAGGAGGATCGGGCCGAGTGCCGCCGCGGTATACAGCTTGGACTATGCGTTTGCGTTGGCGGATGAGGGAGCAGCCGAAATTGCCGCGAGGGAAAGGCAAGTGCACGAGGCAGTGCAATGGGATCGCCAGCGTTAGAGCGGCATTTCCTTCGACGACACATGACAAGTTCGTTCATAGTTGTATAGTTCATATTCCGAGTATATATTCAGACTTGCATATCGCCAGGCGCGTCCCGGACTTTGTACAACTCGGACTCTTGCCCATTTATTAAGCCTGCATCGACCGAAGGACCTTATTCCAATCATCGTAATCCGCATCAGCAACCAAAGCCTCGACATCCAGGCCACGCCAACTCTTGAGCCACGCCGTGACGCGCGCGGTATGCGGGTGCGATCTGACCGGATCATCGGCATGCGAGTCTGCCCTCTTCGTTTCGAGATTCCATGAAGCCGAGAGTAGTTTCGCGACTTTGCGCAGGATTTTGACCGTCTTGACAGCGAACGCTCCGACATCGGGCCACGCCGTCACACCCTCGAGCAGTTCGATCGCGTCCGTCAAGCCTTGCTGCATGTCCTCGACGGATTCTTCGCTGGCACAGGTATATGACGCCGAGCCCGGAGGTCGAGCTGCCGAGACTGCGCTATAGGCGATTTCGACACGAGCGATAAAGCCGAGGATGAATGCGGCTTCGAATACCCTTTCGACGCTGAACAAGCGGAACGCAAATTTGGGTTCTTGAATCCGGGCGGATCGGTGGATGCGCAGTGTGCGATAGCAGAGTTTGGACAGCTTTTTGCGTATCGAATGCGGAGTCTTGATTGATAGATATGTATTGAGCTGTGGACGGTAGAGCGACATGCGCAGGTTATAGAGCAACGCCTGGATGTCGAGACGGTGGAAGAGGAGATAAGGGTCCTGTTGATCATAGCTGGTATTGGTCGCTGGCGCAAGATGATAATAGGTCGGTAACTCCTCTTCGCAAGCCTGAAAGGCGGCATCGTAGCGGTCGATAGCTTCGGGTGACATATTGAGGGCGGGGTGAACCGCGAGCGTATCCAACAAGGGAGTCATGGATTTGGTGATAAAGGCCATGATGACGAGATGCACGAGTGGTGAGGGGTTGTGGGCGTAGTCGAATTGCGGCAGGGCCGATGCGTGGCCTGACGTGGTGTATTGGAATAGCTCAGGGTCGGCAATGGCGGAGGGGACCAGGGTCGAGGCGTGATGATCTTGGATCGTGTACGGGGAGGATGTTTCACTAGGAGAGGATTAGTCTAGCCGGGGGCGGAATGAGCGAGGGCTTACAATGCGTGCAGTCGATCCGCGGCGTACAGCGCGTAAAAGACGCGTCTACGCAGTTCGCGTTCGAACAACGTTCCGCCTGGAGACAGTCAGTGCGATACAACGGCCGAGCACTTGCGGACTCACCCTCGCGTTCCCTGTGCAAATTGATGGACTGCGCCAACTTGATCGCCTGCACGAGTGACAGACCCGCCACGACGATTCTCTCCCGCGGTCTCGCCTTGGCGGCGTGTCCCGTCGCGACGTTCATCCCCGGCTCCCTGATACACAGCTTGGCATAGCGATAGCACACGAGCTTGAAACACACTTGCATGATCGACGGCGAGTCGTCCGTCTCGGCAAACGTCGCGGCGAGGCAGGCATGGTCCATGTATCGACGATGTAGAGGCGTTGCCTTGTCATCTGCCTGCGAGGCGTGTTTACCCAGGATGACGCGGTCGAGCGACCGCGGGTAAGCCTGTGGGTCGACCGAGGAGAGTAGGAGCTGGGATGACTCCTCGGGTAGGACGCGTAAGGCGCTGGCGAGAATTGCAAACGCCAGGGCGAGTGTCGTGGCGTCGCCGTTTTTCAACGGCTCCATTGATCCGTTGGGGAGAGACATCGAGTGCGGTTGCTGCGTGGACCGTCGATGGATCAAGTAGCGCATCTCATCGGTGAACGGCGCCTGAAGGAGCGTGACTCCCTCCGCGAGGAATGCATCCTGGAAAAAAGTTTGGTAGAGGATCTGCTGCGTTCCGGGTGGCGGAAGAACGGCGAGCAAGGCGGCGAGACTCGCTGCGTAGGGTGTCGCCAAGGAAGGATGCGACTCTTGGCCCGTCCTGGGCACGAACTCGCCCGTCGGCGTAGCGAGATGCGATCCGGCGCCGATATCGTAGAGTGATCGTGCCGAATGACCGGGCATCGCCTGGCTGGAACTCGGGATCGTCATCTGCTGAGGATGCTGAGCCGGATGACCGACAAACGGCGTGTAGCCTTGAGGATACCCAACGACCATCCCACCCACCCCGACCGACGTCCCCCGGCCTTGAGCCGCATACCCACCGGACTGTCCATACCCAAGCAACGCCTGAGCACTCGGCGGCACCGACGCGGGATGCGCCAGCGGTACCGACCCGGGCGTAGGCTGATACGTTCCAAGGAATGCGCCGCCCGATCGATGGTTGGCCGAGGATGGGAATGCGCCGGGGCGGGAATCGACGTACGCCTGTGATGGGCGCGAGGAGGGGAAGAAGCCTTCGTCCGGATGATAGCCTCCCGCGTGTGCGGCATCGGAGCGGCTGCTGTCGCGCGGTGAAGCGTGTCGACTCTTCTTGGGCTTGCTAGGTCGCGGGTCTTCTTCCACGAGCGCGAGTATCTACCCAAAACGTCAGCATGAACCCGACCTCGGTGCCACGTCCGGACTCACCTCGCCCTCAACTTCACCCTCTGTCACGTCCGCCGCGCCCTTCCTTTTACTCTTCCCCGCAAACGGACTCTGCCCGTCGTACCGATCCCCTGGGCCACCAGCGATGGGGTGCCGGAACCCATCCGACACGCGTTTCCCGCCGAGCGCCCGATCCCGGGACTGGCTGCGCGCGAGCGGATCGGCAGTCGTGCTGCGCGACAAGGGTACGCGATGCCCTGCGGGTGAGGTCGAGCCGGGTGATGAAGCGAGTCTGCGCGTGGTGTCGTTTTGAGCTTGATGGCCGTTGATCACGTTCGAAGTGTACCTGATCGATGACGCAGCGGGAGGCACAGGCAGCCGCGCGGCGTTATCAGACGACGCGACATCTTCCTCCTCATCCACTTCGTCCTCTTCCTCATCATCCAACTCATCCACCTCGTCTCCGTGCCGCTTGTCCCCCTGCGCATGACCCGAAGCGCCGACGCGTGCGCTGCGTGTGGATCGTCGGGGCGAAGAGTGCGACGAGGTGTAGCCGCGATGGTCATCCTCCGAGTCGGTAAAGTCGCGGTTGATGCGTGGAGGGTTGATGAGGCGCTTGGAGGCTGTGCAAGGGGTCAGCAGAGTGAGATGGGACGATGTCGTCGGGCGCGGAGCGCGGAGGGAGGTCGCAATGTACGACCGACGTAAGTCGTTACCCCACGTGGCAGCAGTTTCCCGAGCGCACGAGATTTCGTCTCGCCCAGGTTCCTCATACCTGAGTTGGGATCGCCAAGCTATCAATGGCGATGGCCTGAGCCGTCCCACAAAGCGCAACGACCGCTCTGCCTTCGCCGAGCAAACACTCGGCCTAACCCTCGTCACGCTCTCCCGCACTCGGATCACCCAAGAGAGGAAAAGGACTCACCATCCAACTCGCCCTTCGGATTGCCACTCTTATTCTTCGCCCGCTTGCTCTTGGCCGACACGGGCACGTTCGGAATCACGGGATACACGCACACTTTCCCGCCCTTGACGCACCCTTTGCACGGTTCGCCCGGTGCGCCGTGGTCGCAGCGTTGTTTGCGCTGGCGGCAGTTTGTGCAGCTCGAGCGTGTGCGGAGCGGGAGCAGGGGATTGTTGGCGGATTGGGAAGGTGCGGGAGGGAGGGCGAGCGCGGGGGATTTGGCGGAGTCGGGTAAGGGCATGTGGGTCGGCTCGGTGGGAGGGATGGGGTCTCGCGGTGCCGGGATGGCGATCTCGTCTGTCGCTTCTGCCGTTTCGATCCCATTCGGCGCCACCGCCGTCGCGGCCGCCGCCGTCGACGCTGTCGTCGTCATCATCGTGGCATCCTCGGGCTCAACCCTCGTCACCGTTGCCGAATCAAACAGCGCCGTAAACGACGGTCCGCGCGCGTCGTCGTCGCCGTCGCCATCGCCGTCACTTCGGGGCACGACGGAGCTCTCCATCTTGACGAGCGGGGCATTCAAATACGGCTGGGCCATTCTCATCCACGTCTCGTGTCGTCTCGCCATCGCCACCCGCGACGGGCGGTGCCACGACTTGACCCGCTCCGCCTTGATGCGCTCCCTCCCGCGCGGGCCGGAGCCATTTCCTGCATCCACCCGCGTCCGGCCGCCGAAAGCATGCGCCCCCGCAGATACAACTCAACTATCCAGCGTAAAGCTATCCCCGCTGCCCTCCCTCTGCTCCGGGATATTCGGCATCATCAGCGGACTCGCCGTCTCCCTCTCGCACGGCGTAAAGTACCCGGCCCCGCCCGTCGTCGGCCGTACATCAGGCGTCCCCGGCGCGGAGGGGGGCGCGGAATCGGTCGTCAGCGCCGAGGAGGACGCGTACGACGATGTGCTCATCGTTCGTCGGTTGCGCTTGACGTTGCGCATCAATCTACAAAAAAGGGGGTCAGACGCGAGGGGATACCGACCCGCCGCCCGAGGACTTGCCGCTGAATAACTTTCAACACCGTGCTATCCTCCTTTCATCAGCGCGTGAATCCCTTCCCCTTGAACGCCAACACTCACAACAACTGCCGAAAACTCGTGATCGCCGCGCCCAACTCTTCCTGCGTCGGCTCAACCACCTGCTTGCCGATCGTGTACAGGTTCTACCACGGACGTGCGTCAGCACTCATCCCGATGCAAGAAACGCCCGGTGACTCACCTCTTCCGTCGACGGCAATGGTTCTGCACCACCGGCCGTCACCCACGCGTGCACCTGAACAGCATCAGCATGACATGCACGTCCCACCAAAGCCGAGAACGTTACCCTCAACGACGCCATGTCCATTCGCCGATGCGGATCCTTATCGAGCATCCCCTTCACGAGGTCCGCGACCTCGTCCGACCAATCGTCCGGCAGCGGGACCCTATATTCGGGTCAATACAGCATGAAATGAGGGGAACAACGGGAGACGTACGGATCATCGCGGATGGATTCGTACAGGTCTAGCGGATTCTCGGCCTCGAACGGGAGACGACCGCGCAGGAGACAGTACAAGGTGACGCCTTTTGACCGTGTCAGCGCGCATACGACACACACACACACACACAAAAATCGCCCAACATACCAAGAGACCAAATATCGACGGCCTTGGCGTGGATGTTCCGTTCGCTCGCTGGGACAAGGGTGAGTGTTGCGCCTTTGCTTCGCGTCGTCGAAAAAAGGCCACCCACAAATCGCCGCTTCGGGACTCATAAACGCCGGACTACCGGCATTCTTCTTCATGAGATCGTTTCCGTCATGCTGGAAGAACTCGGAGACGCCAAAGTCGCACAGCTTGACGATCTTGCGGTCGGCCGAGAGGAGGATGTTATCGGGCTTGATCTACGGAAAAACCCGTCAGACACGTAGATTCGGGCCGATGCGCGGGATCGAGGGGACGACTCACATCCCGATGCGCCACGTCATTCTCATGCAGGTACTCGAGCCCCAGCACGAGCTGTCGAAAGTACTCGCGCGCGACCTCGACCTCGAGCGGGATCGCGGGCGAGCCGGGCTTGATGTCCATGATGGTGCCGCCCGACATGAATTCGAGGACGAGGTAGAGCGAGTCCGACGTGGGGACGTCGATGGCTTCGTATAACAAGACGAGCTGTGCAGAGTCAGCCAGGGGAGGTAACGAAAACGGCCAAGGGTCTTACGTTGGGGTGGCTGCGAGAGGTCAGCGGCGCAACGAGGCGTCAGAGGAGGGGACGTACTCGAGTTTCTTCATGATCGCGATTTCTCGGCGAATGAGGCTGAGCGGATCACGCCGCCGAGAGGAAAGCCGGGCGTCCTTGCTCTCGCTCTTTTCCTCCTCGACGTCGACGTCCTCGGCTTGCTTTTCCCTCTTGCGCGACGACCGCGGCGTACGCCTTTCACGCGCCGTCACATCAAGTTGGTGCTGTCTTCCCAGTCGATTCTTGGAGAATTCCTTCAAGGCCTGTAGCGGTATAAGCCGTCATCGTGCGGGAGACGAGCCAACCCGGGGGCTCACGTATTCCACACCCGTCCCGGCATCGATCGCCTTGTAAACGTTCCCGTACGCGCCCTTGCCGAGCAATTTCTGGATCTTGTACTGGTTCACGAGCCGTTCGCCCATCTCGCTCGAATAATGCTTGGCATCGAGCGTCTCGCGCACGCTGGGCATCACGTCAGCCGGGACAGCTTATCCGAATCAGATGAAACGACCGGGGTGCTCACCGATGCGTACTGCTCGTTCGCCGATGATGACTGCCCGGCAGGCCCCTCCCTGTGGAACTGATATCGCTCATTCCATCATCGACGCTCAACATCCTCCCCCTCCCGCCCGCCGCGGGCGTCGCCGCTCCCTCCCTCGGCGTCTCGACGGGACTCGCCGGCGCGGGCGGGCTACACCCTTCGCTTGTTTTCCTCCTCGCGCGCAGCGCCTCGGTCGAGTGACTGAGTGCGGAATCTTTCGCGACGACCATGGAATCGACGTGCGCTTGTTCCTCGTCACGGAGTGCCTGTTGTTGTCGTTGTTGCGTTGTGCACGGGGAATCACCGGTATGTCCCTCGCGCATGGCGGAAAAGTCTTGCCGATGACGATGCCCATCATCGAATGATCCGGCCGGGGATTCCGCGACGCAGTCTTCGGGCGGATCGTCCTCATGTTCGTCCTCTTGGACGGGGAAGAACCCATCGTGCCCATCCACGTGCCGCGCCCGGTGCGCTTCCTTGTCGGGACAGGGTGTCTCGCATGCCGATGCCGCGGGGCTGGTGGAGATGACGTCGTAGATCTGTTTCGGCGATGAGGACGACCCGGCGGGGAGGGCCGAATCGGATTTCGTGAGTGGGTTGCTGCGGGATGAGGCGCTGCGGGGGTCGTTGGCGGATGGTGAAGCGATGGGCAGGTTCGTGGATTTGCTGTGGTTGAACGGTGAAGCATCGGTGTCGTCTTGAGGCGAATCCACTTGTATGGGCGAGACCACCTCTTCCACGGGGGAATCCACCAAGGCAACATCATGCACAGAATGAACGACCTCTTCCAATCCTATTCTCGCTCCGCTATCCTTCCGCTCCTGTACCGGCCGCGGTGCCATGCCGGAGCCTACGGGTACAGATTGAGTGAGTGATCAACTGCTGATGGAACAGGACCTACATTGCGAGCTGGACGAGCCAGAGCGGGAGCGCGACCTGCCCGTCGGTATGCATCCCTTCTTTTCCCATCCGGCGTGCTTTTCCCCGTTGAATCCCCGAGGCTTGCCGCTAGGGGACGTCGACTGAGCCTCGGTCCTTGACGCTGAGCCAATGTCGGGCCATGCGTCCATTCGGTCATCGTCCTCTGGTGATTCCGCAATGACGACCCCTTGCGCATCGGTCTCCTCCGTCGCGTGCGCCCGTGGCTCCCCTCGCGCATGATGGACCCCCTTGTCCGCATCGTTCCCTTCTTCGCCTCGCCTTCTCCGCTCCTCCTCGTCGTCATCCTGCCCATTCTTGACGCCGCCAGACAAGGGCGTCGGCGGAACGACGATCGGCGTCGGCGGAACCTGCATCGCTCGTCCCCTCTCGATGGCCGTCCATGGCTGTTCGTCCGTCGCTTTCGCGCGTGTGGCCGGGCCAAAGGAGGGAATGGCGAGTCGTGGCAGGGGCGGTGGACGGGCCATCGGGCTTTGTTGGTGAGCTGACGCGTACGTGAGGAATAAGGAGACAGAATGGTGGGCTCAAGTCGAGCATAGTGGAACACGCTCGTGAAAGAATCGACCGGAAGGGGCGGAGGGAGGCTTGCTTACCTAAGCCAATCGGTCCACATTTGGATTATCCTCGAGTTGCTCAGGATCTTCCAATTCAGGGGTCGTCAGCGCCGACGGGTCTCCCAGACGCCAACCGCTGGCTCCGCGGTCGCCTGAATGGCCTCTATGTTTTCATGACGAGCGACAAGCTGCAAGTCCTGTGATCTCGAGCGAGACTATACATATTCCAAGCGATGCCTCATCAACGATAGGTGTGTCGGTCGAGCGCATGAGCATACCTGTGCGGGCACGAAATGGATATGAACCACCGCGATGCACAAGCGCTGGCTGTTTACATGTTGACAGAAAAGACCACAACATATCTTGATCCCTGCCTCATCCGCGATGTTAGTCTTGGAGGGTAAGCATCGAACATGTTACTGGTGGCCCCAGGCTCCACAGATGTCGTCGGATGGGCCGCTTCGACGATGTGGCAGGACCTTGATCTCGTCTGATGTGCCCGTCTGCCGAACCCCGAGTCGACCCCGTCCCCATCTGCCCTTAGGGGTTGGATGGCTGATCGAAACACGTCAGCACCTGCGAGTGGTTTGCTTCCGAGGCAGCTGACACGGCACGACGGGCGCTTGCTTATGCCCCGCCGCACGTCAGCCGGGCTATATAGCGTGTGCAGTCCTCGCCCTCGGCGTGCCCTCTCTCCCCCCCTCATAGCCACTCCAACCATGTCCCTGCACGCCCACTTCCAGGAAGCCCTCCAAGTCCACGAAGCCCCGACGGGCCACCACCCGCCCGGTACCGTCTCCCCGCACACGAGCGGCGCGATCCCCTTCAGCAGGCCGGCGAGCCCGGGCATCATCCATGATCAGCTGGCGTTTCTCGGCCTCGGCGCGATCGGGCATTGGGCCGCGTTGAATCTGGCGAGGAGGTTGGACGAGGAGGGCAAGGTGGGTTCACGTGTGTGGATGGATCCGTGGATGGGGGGTGCTGACGTTTTCGTCCGACCCCGGCGTAGCCGTCACTGATCGTGTGGAACCGCAGCGCGGAGCGGGTCGAGCTGTTCAAAGCGCTCGCCGACAAGGAATCTATTCCGTACGAGGTCGCCGACTCGTTGGAAGATGTCGCGCAAAAGGCCGACATCGTCTTGGCGAGTCTCGGATCGGATCGTGCAAGTGACGAGGTCTTTGGTGCATTGTTCACGGCGCACGAGAAGAGGATGGATCGCAGCAAGAGTACCATCTTTGTCGATATGAGTACCGTGCGCTCTCCCTCTTCTGCCCCTGAACCTTTACTCACTCCATGTTTCCTGCCTCGAGACAGGTCGGACCCGCCACGGCCGACAAGCTCGAACGCGCGTGCTCCGCCAAACCGAACCGCCACTTTCTGTGCGCGCCCGTGTTTGGGCCCCCGCCTTTTGCAAAGGACGCCCAACTCGTCATGGCCATCGCCGGGCAATACAGTGCCAAGAAGCGCGTCAGTCATGCGCTCTGTCCCGCCGTCGTCCGCAAGGTGATGGATCTCGGGAGTGATGTCGAGAGGGCGGCAAAGTTCAAGTTGACGGGGAACGCGATGGTGTTGGGGTGTATCGAGTTGTTGGCGGAGACGACAACGTTGGCGGATCAGAGTGGTGTTGGAGCGGAAAAGGTGCGCCGTTTCGGTGTGGATCCGATGGTGTGGATCCGATGGGGCTGTTCGTGCTTGGCTGATGGGTTGGCAGCTGTACGAGCTTATTCAAGAATTCTTCCCGGCCCCGTCGTTTATCGGTTATGGCAAAAAGGTAGGGTTCCTCTCGTTCCTTTTGTATTTCTTCGGCTCACTCACGCACGGTATGCCAGATCATTGCCGACAACTTTAGAACCGACGAAGGCTTCACCCTCGCAGGCGGCATCAAGGACGCCTCGTACGGCTTTCCGTTCACCTTCTGGCCTGGACGATATGCTAACCCACCCCTTGTGCCTCCAGCCACATTCGAAAACTCGGCGAAGACTGCTCCGTGCCGCTCCCGATTATCGATATCGCGCATCAACACCTCATCACGGCGCGCGCGACGGGCGGCGCGGACCTGGACTGGTCGAGCCTGGTCGCTGGTACGTGTGCTACTCGTCCCCTTGGCGATTGGCGATGCGATGCGCGCGAGTCGTACTGAAAGACCTCTCGATGTATAGGACAACGCATCGCGGCAGGTTTGCCCCCGTTCAAGCGACATGTCAGGCTGGAGCGGTACGAGGATTGAGAAAAGGTCGGAATGAAATTGAGCAGATGGACGCTTAGCAATGCGCTGTTGTACATCCTTGTCGTGGGAAAGGAATACGCCCGACGGGAGCAAGGAAAAGGTACAATCTACGCGGATGGTCGAGGCGTGCGTGCACCCGGGATCGCGGGATCGCGGTGCCTCCCATCCCGTGTCATCCCGCGGTGCCTCCCATCCCGTGTGCACGAGCCTATCTTCGGCGATGCGCGCCGCACGGAGAAGGCCGACATCGAGGGGAATATAACCAGCCAGCGACCGACCGCATCCTCGACCATGCGCATTTCCCTCCCCTTCCTCCCCCTTCCCCGTTGCCCCTCGAACGACCATGTCATCCCCGCCATCCTCAAAGGCTTCCACAGCCATCCCCTCCCCCGTCACCGATTCCCGGACCAAGAAACAAGGCATCCCCGCCTGGCGAAAATGGACCGCGGCGGCCTTGCTCGCGTTCGTCGTCGTGCCGTTCCTCCACGATTCGTTGGCAGCCGAGACAAGCCTCGTGGGTGCTCTTGGCGGACGTGAGGTAGTGGATGGTGCAACGTGTCCCGCTCAGCCGAACGCTTTGGTGCCCAAGATCCCGTTCGAGTGGGACGAGGCGTACAAGGCTCATTCGGCGAAATTGTTGAGTCGGGCCGTGGTGAGTAGCGTGCAAGGCGGGCGATGGAAGACGAGGCTGAGTGGGGTTACATAGCAAATCCCGACGGTATCGTACGATGATATGGGAAAGCCGCAGGAGGATATTCGGTGGAATCCGTTCTTCGAGTTCAAGCAGTTCCTCGTAGCGACGTTCCCCTTGGTGTATGTTGCTGCACGTCGGCGGTGGGTGTGACGCAGACGCTGATAACATGAAATCAATAGACACGAGAAGGCACACGTCGAATACGTGAACAGTAAGTACCCTTGACTCCCAGACCGGATCGTCACTCACATCGTCACGCAGCGCTCGGCATCGTCCTCACTCTCAAAGGCTCCGACAAATCCCTGAAGCCGCTCGTGCTGTAAGCTTCTTCCTCTTCACCCCACGTAAATCATCCATTGACAGCCGTGTGCACTGGGTAGAATGTCGCATTACGACGTCGTCCCGGCACCGGCGAATACCGCCGATCGGTGGGACCATCCTGCTTTCAGTGGGTACTACGATGGGGAATACGTCTGGGGCCGGGGCGCGGCGGATGACAAGACGTTGTTGGTCGCGCAGTGTGCGTTTCCTCGGAGCCTTCGGAGGTGCCCAATATGGTACTGACAGATATCGTCCCTTGCAGACGAAGCGCTCACCAAGCTCCTCGAGAACGAATCTTTCCACCCTCGTCGGACCGTCATCTTCGCCCACGGCTTTGACGAGGAAGAAGTCGGCGCACGCCAGGGCGCCGGGCAGATCGCGCCGTTCTTGGAGGAACGGTACGGGAAGGATGGAGTGTTGCTTGTGGTTGATGAAGGGACGGGCACGGTGGATGGGCTATGGGGCGCGGGCTTTGCGTTGCCCGCGAATGCGGAGAAGGGGTATTTGGACGTCAAGGTAGGTCCCCCAAGGTGTTGCGAGAGTACGGTCGTCGCTGATCCTAATGAAATAAAAGGTTGTGGTTGGAACGCCTGGAGGGGTGAGCCGCCATTAATCAGGGCGATGTGAGCATGACTGACGTCTTGACAGCATTCCTCGGTCCCGCCGGCTCATACTGGCATCGGTATCATGAGCCAGATCGTCGAATCAATCGAAGACCATCCTTTCCAGCCCACTGTACGTATCCCTTACAACCCGTCTTACATCTGCTAATCTGCGACTTTAGCTATCGAAAGCATCGCCCCACCTGGGCCTCCTCGCTTGCGGTGCTGAATACGCACCCGCCTTCCCAAAGGCGTTCAAGAGGATGCTCGCAAGCCCAAAGAAATGGAATCGACTGGCGGCGTCGTGGGCGGGAGAGTCGGTCGCCCAGCGAGCGATGCTGTCGACGACTCAGGCGATCGATGTAAGTGTGTGCGTGCGCGATATTGAATGGTCGCTGAGCCTGTTTCGCAGATTATCAGCGGTGGAGTCAAGGTTAATGCATTGCCTGAGCGAGTGGAGATGATGATGAATTTCCGGATCGACTTTGCATCGAGCATCAAGGAAAGTGAGTCGCGCCTTGCAATTCCTGATTCACGTTGCATGATGGCTCATCTTCGCGACAGCCCAGGACCACCTGTCGCATGCGATCTCCCTCGTCGCGAAAGCCAACAACTTGACTTTCATGCCGTTCCCGTCCAAGGAAGAGCAGGACAACGCGGACCTCGGCGACCGATACGTCGTTTCCCAGGTGTTTGGCATTCCGCTCGAGCCGGCACCGTATACGCCGGAAGAGGGTGGTGTGTTTGACATGTTTGCCGGGACGATCAAGTAAGTGATTCCGTTTAGCCTCTGTTGGTGACGTTGGCGCTGATGCTGTCGCAGGGCTGTACTTCCCGGCCCCAATGGAGAGGAGCGGATCGTCGCGCCTTACTCGTCTACTGGTAACACTGGTACGTTATGCGAGGAGTCTCGGTCAAGCCCGGCTGATATCCGTCATAGATACAAAGATGTACTGGAACCTTACGCGGAACATCTTCGTGAGTGGCTGCTTCTGACCTATGCCTCGCGGTGCTGAGATTACCATTATAGCGTTTCATGTCGGCGCCAATGGGTGGCGGAATGAGCGGCGCAGTGAGTCCCTGCAATACCCTCCTCCTATGTTTACGCTCCTTCGTTGACCATGGTCTTGGACGCAGCATACGGTCAACGAGAAGGCCGGGATCGAAGCGCACCTGCAGATCGTCAAGTTTGTGCATGCGCTCGTACAGGCCGCGAACGACTACAAGGGTGAGGAGTGAGCGAATACAATGCCGGTCGCCAACGAGGAGGAACCCAAGCGGTCACAGGCTGGGACGAACGAGGATAGTGTACGCAGCGTATGGATTCAGTCCAATCGAGGATCAAACG
The DNA here is from genome assembly GCA_023628075.1 of Naganishia sp. PG3902-1. Taxonomy (NCBI): domain Eukaryota; kingdom Fungi; phylum Basidiomycota; class Tremellomycetes; order Filobasidiales; family Filobasidiaceae; genus Naganishia; species Naganishia sp. PG3902-1. The sequence goes on from JAMALH010000005.1 coordinate 328,151, forward strand.
GCGAGTAATACAAGGAAACTTACAGAGTCGAGAAGGGATTTACGCAAATATAGTAATGGAAGTACGCCGAGAAGTCTGCTAGATAGCATGATAATAGTACTGTAGTACAATTCGTAGGACGCGGTTCTCAAAGCAATCATCCTTTACGAGTTCGGACATTCTCGGTCGCAACGAGTGCGCTGCCTGTTGATTGTCACAGTGATTCCGTCGCAATTCCCGAGTCCCACAGCACACTGCTTTTTTTAGTGTGAATCGATACCATTGTTAGTCTGGTGCAAGACTTTCGTGTGGCTTGTGAAAGCAAGCAAAGTGAACGCTAGAACTTGTGGTAAGATAAGGAGCTCAGCCAGAAATTATATCATATGCTTGATCCTTGCGCGTTTATAACACCGTAACCGCGGGTACTTTCAGCATCTACAACTTTCCGCCATTGTCTTCATTCACCAAAACAAACCTAAACCTTGGCTTGCCGGCCTCAAAGTCCTCGAATGCGGTGTTGATATCCTCAAACGAGTACTTTTGATACCACGACGTAAGGTTCTTCTCGACAGCGAGCTTGAGCATGCGTTCGATCTGCGACGGGCTGCCGATGAGGGAGCCGGAGATGGAGGTTTGCTTGAAGAGAAGGGCGGATGAGGGGAGCGTCATTGGTTTCGGCAAAGGCCCAATGAGGGTCAGGTCGCCGTAGGGTCGGAGAAGGTCGAGGTAGACGACAGGGTCGAAGTTTGATGGCGCTGTGATGCAGGGTTAGTCGGCTGCAGAGAACGAAGAGGTAGGTGACGTACAAATCGTGCAGAGAATCAGGTCTAGCGAGTTCTTGTACTTCTCCGTACCCTCGGACATCGCGATGTAGTGGTCGGCACCCAACTTCTTGGCATCTTCCTCCTTATCCCGACTCCTCGAGATAGCCGTCACCTCGGCACCCATCGCCTTGGCGAACATGATTCCATAGTGACCCAATCCTCCTACTCCGACGATGCCTACACGCTTCCGTGTCGTTCCGGCACCCATTCGTTCCAGCGGCGAGAACATGGTGATGCCGCCGCAGAACATGGGCGCGACGCCGGCGAGGTCCATGCCCTTCGGAATTGCCACGGAGAATTTGGCAGGGCCACGCCAGTAGTTGGCGAAGCCTCCCTTGGGCAAAGATTTGGCGGCGCCGGCGTTGCCGTGGATGTAGGGCTTGTTGCCTACGCCTGAGAGCGTGGCGACCATTTTCTCGCAACACTGCTCGTTGCCTGCAGAATCATCTCAGCCCGATCCATTGGTCCAGAAGTCAGGAGTGCTTACCAGAGGTACAGAAATCGCATTCACCGCACGAATCAGACTGGTATCCGACACCGACGTGGTCCCCGACCTTCCTGTCCTTGACGGCGCTTCCGACCTTGACGACCTCTCCGACCAGTTCATGGCCACAGACATAGGTGAGGTTGCGGTCGATCGGGCCCCATTCCTCGGCGAGAATGTGCGAGTCCGTGCCGCAGATGCCGCAGTACTTGATCTTGACTGATTGCACGAATATGAGCAATGATTCAGAAGAATGCTAATGCAGTCGAGGCTCACCTTCGATATCGTTCTCGTCCCATACCTTTGGCTCAAACTCGGTCTTGGCGAGGTGGATGTGACCCTTCTTGTTGTCGGCGGTAGGAGCCCAGCCGGTGTACTTTTGCGGTGCGGACATGTTGAGAGCGTGCGTTTGGTGCTGATGAGATGCAGAACGAGTCCAAGCTAAGTCGGAGCACGCCTGTATATATATATATATAAGTTGGAGTCCATCCTTACTGCCTCACCGCTGCCTGTCGCCAAGTTTCGAAATTCAAGGCGGATTGCTCAGCCAATTGCTTCCGGAGTGGAGACGGATGACGTACGCAGAGGCGGTCTATAGCCGACCACCTAACCGAATGCGTCTCAGTCGCCGCGAAAGACGTCGTCGAGTCATCGTAGCGAAAGACGTTGACGTTGGATCAAACCTCCAGCGTCGGAGAGTCAGCGATGTGGAGGAACCCATATGACGCGACTCGCTCTGCGAAGCACTTGGATCTGTATCTCGTGTCCTGTGTTGAGATCTCGAGTCAATTCTGATACACCCTTGCCCCAAGCAATAGCAAGCCAATACTCGTTCCAGTTTCTCGGACAGTACTGCTAGGCGCTGGAAATCCTGGGCGTGGTCGCGTCAGCTGTCCCGTCGAAACACAGGGCGATAAGTCATGCCACCATGGAGTTAGGGTTTAATGCAAGCCTTCGACTTCATCTTTAGCTAAGGACGGGTACAACGTCATACAGTTTCCATCGACATGCGAGAGTCCTACGTTATCCCTACAAGTACATTCAGTAATTCAAATCAAATGTTCCCATATGATCTCGAATTGTGACTATGAGGGTTCTCAGGAATCCCAGTTATCCCGGTCGAGACACCTACAGGTCTGTCCCGTGAGGTCAACAATAAACCTGTGCACAGCCTGGCCCGCAGATATCCCGGCGGACAGGATAGTGTTCAACTTCGACCTCATGATCGAACCCACGATGGGCCAACTCGAATTGCAACAGCTCAGCGATCTCATCTCCATACTTGAGCTGGACGCTTCATCTTCCTGGCTGATTTTCGACTGGTTTCCCGGACGAAGCAGAAGCGATAGGCGTTCCACAGTATGCCCTAGGGAGATATCAATTACCACTCTGACATCATTATCGATATCCTTTCCGATCAGCGCAATCAGCAGGAACTACACCTCTTCATGCGTCTTTGAGTCAGAATGATACACAGGCAAATAATCCCAAGCCTGCCTGGAGTTGGCGTCGGAATCGGTCGCATTCTGCATGAAAAGTTGACAGTAGTCGAGACCTCTGATCTCCATACTTTTCAGCTTTCCCACGTATGGCCGGTCTAGCGGTGACGAAAATTAGGATTTGAGAACAGGTGTGCGGTCTACAATACTTGAAATTTACCGACGATTCTTGCAGTCTGTTGCTGATTTCAATCAATCGGTTCTTGACGGCTTCACATTGGTCGACGCTTGACGACTTGACCGACATCGGTGGTCCAGTACTCCCAGAAGTGAAAGCGGTACCCTTAAACACCTCCTCCATTTCTTGCTTTCACCCATATTAGAACTGTCTCGTGCTCGTCTTTCACTTGCGAGTCAAGGTCCTACGCTTGTTTTGAAGAAACCCTGGGTGCTCTGATACGAATTTTTTCCGATATTAAGGGATCTGCAACGAGGAATGCGCTGACGGACTGGTCAAGTGTTGATGCTGAACTGGGGGATCTAGATGACATGTCGGTTGACCCGGTCGAATTGCTCATCCGCTGAGGGCTGTTGCTAAAGTTTGCAATAGCAGGTGAGCGAACGGCGATACTTGAATATCGAATCTGAGCTGCAGCATGGTAATCCCTCCAATTCAAACTGTTTTACCCCTGTCAGATAAAAAAGAAAAGAAGAATCCAACGGTATATATCTTGAAGATAAGCCGCGAATAATGGATGTAGCAGGATCGGCTGGAACCAGAGGGTAGGGAGCATTTAAAGACGGTCTCACTCGAACACCACCACGACATCCCATCCATTCGCTCGTTGGCGCTGTCAAACAGCAAAGGCGACCATCGGCTATTCTATATCTTGAAGAGCACATTAAGCGAAGGAGGAGGATAGTGCCTGTGGCAGGGGAGATGGCAAAGGCGGTGTTGGGGATGTATCGCAGCTCCGAAGGACGGACGAAATGGCTTTCGAGGTGTTTCGTTCCCGGGCCATGCAAGGGCGTATATGTCCACTTGGTGAATATCCAGGGCTGACGAGAACGAATTCGAGGACAGAGCAATAGCAGGCTCGCACTGCGTAAGGGTACCTTGCGTAATTTCGTCCCTCGGCTTGTAGCGATCACGACGTCACGTTGACGTGCCAAGGCTGTACGTCCAAAGAAACGTGCTTTAAAGTAATGTAGCGCATGCTTAACTAGTCGCTCCCTCTGCCGGCTCGTCACCAGGTACTTGAGCATCCTAGATTATCTGAATGCAAGCAGGAAGGGACTTGGCATATGCGACTGAGACCGTTTTCGCGTTTCAGCATGATCCAACTGAACGGCGATTTCGTTTCAGCGCTAATGAGTCGCGAGAGAAGGGGGGCGGGGGGCGAGTCGCACCGCGAGAGGGGTTTTCAAAGGTATGGCTCGACGATCTGTCTCTTATGCGTACGAAGAATGCACTTTTGCCTTCTTGAAGTATTGCTCAGGTTCCTCGAGGCGAAGAGATATTTTAGGGGACAAGGGGTCCCGGAACTCGGAACTCGGAACGACGTGGCGAGGGGCATGTGGCAGGGGACATGAGCCGAGCGGTATGCGGCGGTATGGGAAGCCTCAAGAAGTGCACTGATGAGTTTTAACGAGAGATGAAACGATATATTGGGGTGCCATATGCCATGCAATATACGTACGCCTGGGCCACCCGTCAACATCTATACTAAACCTTCCAAAGAGACCACCCGTAGACTTTCTTCCCCCGCGGAAGAACGTCAGACGGATCCAGGGCATGACGAGACCCCCGTCTCTATCCGCGCGCCAACGGCACTCTGCACGCAGCGACTCATCATCCCGGCAGACGGTCCCCTTGGATCTAAAAAGCCGACGGGACGGTTCCTCCACTCCGTCGATCCGAGTGACCGTATTAGCGATCATCGATGCCCGTTGGTCTCAGGATCACTCGTCAGTGAAGAACGTCCCGAGCCATGCCGCTTCACGTGTCATCTCCTCTTCGCTCCGCGGATGACGATCTTCATCCCTCGGCACGACGAGCAACCCAGAGGCATCCTTGCGTGCCTTCTCCATCCGCTCGGTCGGATTTGCCTTGGCGGCGAGCAATTCCCCGCCGAGCGCGCGTTCGGAGGACTCGAGGAGCGGGTAGATGGCGTCCCGGTCCTCGGGGGGAAAGTCGGTGGGTTTACGCGGGATGAGGTGGATGTGCACGTGTGGGACTGATTGGCCTGCGACGGGGCCGTCCTGTGATGATGGATTCGATGGGTGATGGATCAGTCAGTCAGAAGTGAGACGGATCGGGACGAGCGGTGGGACGATGGAGACACGATGTAGGAGGAACGGAGGGCAGGAGATATCGGAATAGGAGACGAGAAAAATGGCACGGAGAGAATATCCCGGAAAGGGTTATGCTCACCTGACAGCTAATCGTCATCCCCTCGGCTCCAAACGCCCTTTCCAGCTCCTTCCCGGCCCTCTGCACCAGCAAGAACAGATCCGTCACTTCCTCGGCATGCAGGTCTTGTAGTCTCGGGACGACGCGATTCGGGCATATGAGGACGTCTTGGCGTCGACGGTTAAGTGATGAGGGGAATGAGATGCGATTGCTGGTGGGGACGTACGACCGGCTGGAAGATCAAGTTTGCGTCAGGATGGGCTGGGAGCGTTTGAACGAGGCGACGCGGGACACGGGACGTACGTATGAGGGGCTTGAGGTTGACGATCCCAAAGCTCAGCGCGGACCTGCAGAAGACTTGGTCGGGTGCAGTGTCAGCATTGAGCGTGGGATGTGGGGGACGGCGTACCTTGGGATGTGACGTTGAATGTGCTGAAGAGGGTCATTGCAGCGTGGACGACGAGCAGGAGGACGGAGACGGCGACAGGGGAGGCACCGGTTTCAGCGGGGACAGCGGGGAGGAAAGCGGGCACAAAGTGGACGAAAATAGTCTAAAATGGGGGTATTGTGCGATGCGATGACGCCAGATGCGGTCAATCGCCACTCACGTCATCCTCGCCTCGACTGGACCGTGTCCCCATCGTGTCCTGCGCCCGTACAACACCCCATCATGGCCCAACAGCTCATCACCATCCCCGCCACAAGAGCCTTCCACCTGCCCCCCGGCGGCGCCCCGGTTCTCCTCGCAGAGGGCGACCTCGTCCTCTCCCTCATTCCCGCGCACGCGCCCGACCATCCGAGGGAGACGATCACCCTCACCGTCGGCACCGCCAGTTTCCCGATCACGCATGCGACGCCCGTCGTCAAGGTTGACACGAACGAGGAACATCCCAGCTTTGCGTTCCGGCCCGTCGTCGGCGGGGAGAGGGCGGGCAAGGTCAAGGTGGTGTTGAAGGAGAGTACGGGCCCGGCCGAGTATGAGCGGACCGAGGCGATGGCGATGGCGTTGGAGAAGCAGTTGAAGGAGCTCGGGTGCTGGAAGGAGATGGGGTCGGTTCTTTCCCTTTTCCTGATTGAGTATCGTGGGGGCTGATACACGGAGCAGGTACTACGACATCGAGGACGAACAAGACGCCATTCTCGCCGCGTCCGGAGACGGCGCGCAAGGCTACGGCACCACCATCGCCGATACCCTCACCAGCTACGGCACATGGCTCGCCCACCGAATCGAATCATTCACGGAATCCATCAACAAGCAGACGCCTGCGGCGGACGTATCGGTTCCCGAGGGCCTGGCCCATGCCGCGCAGACGAGCAAACAGGGAGCGGAACGCGCCAAGGGGGTGACGCATGGCGTGACGGAATCCATCGGTGAGGTCGTCCATGACGGAGCGGCGTATTTGGGGCAATTGGCGCAGGGCGCCGTGAAGAGTCTGCATGATGCCGTCGCGGTTCCGGGAACGGATAAATTGGCGGCTAGTGAGGCCGGGAGAGGGGTCGCGGAGGTAGCGGGGAACGTCAAGGCCGCGGCGGGGGAGACCTGGGAGGTGAGTTCTCCGTATGGAGCGTTGTCTACAGTCAATGACCGCTCACGCACGGATAATAGGAGGTAAAGCTCGGCGCGGCGGGTGCAGCAGAGGGGTGAGCGTCTTTTCGTTGTCTCGTTACCGTTCGATGGGCTGATAAATGAACATGCTGAAAGCGCCAAGGAAGTGACGGACGCTGCTGCCGAGGCAACCTACGACACCATCGACCACTCCTACGGCTCCGAGGTATCCAAGGTCGCGCGCGGTACGTTCCCGCTCCCTTGTCAAATCCCCTCCTTTCCCGTGCTTTTCTCCGCTTCGCCGAGTGCGTATGCTGATAGCTTCTTTGATAGACGTCGGCGCGACAGGATCGAATGCCGCGGGTGTCGCCGTCGATGCGACGCTCGTCACCTCGGTTTACAAGCATGGATATGATGCAGGCGTCGGCGCTGTGGATGGGTATCAGGCTGGGGCGGGAGCGGAAGCTGCGCAGGGGAAATAGATGGGCGGGACTCTGTCTTCTCCGGGAAAGAAAGTTGTGGTAAGGGGGGAAGGTAGAGATGAGGCAAGATGAACGAGAAATGGCAGGGCGGTGGGCGTTGTAGATGAGTAGAAATATAGATCATATCGCCTTGTTTGCGTTCTACAGACGCAACCGTCTGCCCGGCAATATGGCGAGACGTCGCAGGCAATCAGCTATCATGGGTGGAGATTTGAAGGGGCAAGGAGGCGTACAGGTGGCAAGTGATAGGCACGATGGAGTGGACTCGGTCACGAGATGTCTGCACGGGAGAGGGGACATGGACCACTGGGCTGCAGTTGCTCTTGCTGGTGCAAGGTTTGCAGCAGGGGTCGTAGAGGGCGTTCAGTGCCGAAGGGATGACGATAAGTTGTCAGGTCAGCATCGAATCCTTCCATTCCGTTTTTCCCCTTTTCGCCTGTTCGCCAAACCCACTGTGTCTGTCCCTTCCATCGTCTTGTCTCGTCTCGTCTCTGTGTCGTGTCCTCTCATATCTCTGGTTCCTCTCCCTCATCACCTTGTCTGAACCTGATGCGTGATGCGAGATCGGTTGAAGGGTGACGTCCCGAACCGCCAGACCGGTAGGCATAAGAACACTTTTCGAGGCGTATAGGCACTTCACTCGCAGGCGCGGATCGCCGTAGGTCGAAATGTCACGAGTTGTGTCTAACGGTGCCCCACGGAGAAGTCTTGTTGCGTTTGCGTCATGGGTCACACTTCACAGTGCTTGTTCTGCGCTTTCACTTAATAGTATCGATGATTGCCTACAGAGTGATAACGATGAACATCCAGAAGCTTGTCATAGATGCCTGGATCCATGGATTGACAGATGTCATATACATGCTGCATGAGATATGGGATTTGAACAGTCAACTCGGTCTCAGCGCATACATTCGCTGCCCTATTCGCCCTCATGGTCTAGATCTACAGCCCTAACTTCTATGCTTTCGCTTATTCGACTTAGCAGTACCGAGGACCGACAGACGATCGGGTTCGCTTGGGGGAGCTTCCGATAAGGAGACAGAGCTTGTCAGAGACGGTGAATTGGGACGCGTAGCAGGAGAAACAGATATCGTTGGTGGCGACTGTGCCTGGCCCCTCGAAATGCCCATGTTGATGTCTTCGCTTGAGATGTAGTATGTACTTGGAAAATGCGGTTTCAGCGACATCTCGAGCAGAATCTCCAACGCAGGTCCGCCTATATTCTCGGAACGCTCGCTTCCCCATGAGCTGGACGGTGGAGCGATTCATTGGGGTAGAGACGCGCTGCTCAAGCTGGGTGTAGCTTCGTCGGCATTGGAGGAATGCTTTCCGCTTGCGTCGTCATCCCCAGGTCGCGGTGTTCCTTCGGTCATCTCTTGCTTTCTTGTGACTTGCGGCAGACCTCACAATGCCTCGGCACAAAATCCCACACGGGATCACGTTTGAAATCATCCTCCATTTGACTGACAAGAGCCTCGATCAGGTGTGGAAATTTGCCTCGATGCCAGACAGGGACGAGTCCCGTCAGGAGACCTCTTTTGATTGTCTCCTCGCGAGTTCGGCTCTTTCGAAGCGAGCGCCGCTCTCTTGACGGGCGAGCTTGCCGGTATTCTTTGAGCACGCGGGAAACGACGACATAAATGCCTTGATCGTCTTCAATCTCATGTAGGTCTTCAGGATCATGCATCGCCACTGAAACTCGCGTGTGTTATCCGATAGCTTGAGACGACTTTCTTGTCTCCCTGGTATCAGCTTAAGCAGGCGACGAACTCGATCGTATGTAAATCCTTCACAGCGATGCATCGCAATTGGTACAAGTAGGCGACCATCTTTGTCTCTTCCTTTGTATCGACTTTGTCGCCATCCAGCCCCGTGGGATATCCTTTCATCGCGCCATGACGAAGGCGATGCGACAAACACGGCATTTCGAGCTCGACGCCTTGCGCACTTGTAAAATCCTTTCATCAGTAATCCCGCTCTCCTACTTCAACTGCAAGTATCCGGTTCAAGTGCCGTTCGATTTTGTTTGAAAACCTTTACTGCTGTGCACAGGCATTCCACCTCTGTCAACAAGCGTTTCGCCCCTGTGTATAGATTCCCCTTTCATATCCGCAAGCGCCTAAGTAGTTAGGGTGGTGCCTTTGGAAACGCTGGGTCCAAACTTCCAAGTACCTTGCCTCATTGCGACATACCGCGCCGCTCCAGTACTGCCTTAAAAACCGTAGCATCAGGAGAATCGAACGGGAATCTGCACGGCTTCCGTCTACTGAAGCCATGTGGTGCTACCAGATCTTTGAGACGCCTGTGCTCGCGGTTCCGCCGACCGCTGCAAATGAGCAAGTTGGGACCTTTGACCTGGCCATTACGTCTAGTTCCCCAGTTTTGGTGGATCTTCGCCATCCCGGTGGATTATGGGTTGGAAGCAGCTGTGGAGGCAATGTCGTCAGCCAGAGCTGGAATGATAGCTCTGACAGCCTAATGAGTGTCAAGCCTGAAATCTGCCTGAGCTTGAATTGGAATGGGAGATTGCAGACCATTCCGAGATGACGTCGATCTTATCTGATTAGAGGCGGAATCTATTGCAGTCTTTGTCGGAACCGGTTTCGTGTCCACGTGAAACGCCGGAGCCGAGCATATAGCCGAGCGCTTTCTTCTGTTTCAGATCCATCCGGGAGATCCACTCCGACGCACAAGGCTACGGTAATGCACCATATCTCGCACCATCCACTTCACAATGACGTCGTACACCATCCCTGACGGGTCGCTTTCCAGCAGGCGGCCTTTTATCGTCATCCTTGCCACAATTCTCGAGGCACAGGTCATGCGGCCGGCGGGAAAGGCAGAATTTCAAGCATGCGTATATAAACTATGGTAATCATAAAGTTGGGCACGAATCGCCTCCTAATCCTACCAAGTCAGAAATCTACCACCCAGGATGCTGTTCAAGTCCTTCACCGCACTCGCAACCGCTGCCGGCCTCGCCGCTGTCAACGCGTACCCGACCGCGCCCCCTCCTCCACCAGGAGGCGTTGACGCCAACGCCACCGCTCCGCCGCCCTCATACACTCCGATGAGTGACTACGACTTCCAGTCTCTCAACCTGGCGTTGAACCAAGAGTGGATCGAATTGGACTTGTTCCACTACGCGCTCGCGAGGTTTTCGCCAGAAGAGTTTGAGGCTGCGGGCATTGATGCGGAGCAGCAGCATTTGATCGAGTACATGGGTAACCAGGAGGGTAAGTAGTCGATACAGATCCTTCTTCCATTCTGAGCTGACCTCATTTCAATTCTACAGTCGGTCACTCGACCCTCGTCTCCAACATCCTCCAAGGAAAGGGCGCCAAGCAATGCAAATACCGATACAACTTTGAGACCGTCAAGGAATGGATCGAATTCAGCGCGCAATTGACCCGATGGGGAGAGTCTGGTGTCTGGGGCTTCCTTTCCCACTTGGACTCGAGGCCCGCCGCGACATTGCTCGTCCAGGCGGAATCGGTTGAGGCGAGGCAGCAGATGATCTTTAGGCAGTTTGCTGGTAAGTTTCGTCAGGTCATTCCGCAGGACGCCGAGTTCCCGCTAACCGTTTCCCTCTCCGATAGGCGCCTTCCCGATGCCATTCTGGTTCGTTCCCGGAATCTCACAGTCCATGCACTGGACCCTTTTGAGCCCGTACCTCATTGAATGCCCGGCCGAGAACCCCCGAATCGAATGGCCCATCTTCCCCGGACTCACTATTCAGGTAGGTGACCTCTCTGCCACCATCCTGCGGCCCTTACTAACCCTCTTGCTCTTCGCAGAACAACCCCAACTTGACCGCCGAAGGCTACCAGTCCGCCGTATCCACCAACCGCACAGCGTTCGTGACCCCCAACGTCACCGAACTCTACCTCGAATACGAAGCACCGGGCAAGACCGTCTCGTACAACAACTCCTACACGACCGTCGTGGGCCGTAATGTCACCGCCGATGTCCCCACCCACTGTGTCTTCGTCAGTCAGCTCAACGCCACCAATGTTCCCTACACCGCGACCGGGAACAACACCGGCTCATGCGTCGTTCCTGGTGGAGTCGTCTTTAGCGATGATGGAATCGTGAACGGGACGAATTTCTTGATTCTCGCGCAAGACCCGCCGTTCGTCACTCCTTACAACTTGTCTATTCTCGACGATGTCATCATGGCCGGTCCCGCCGTCTTTGTTTCCGGGTAATAATTTCGCATGTGTCGCCCCTTACAAGCAACTTGACAAATCTTCAGGAGGGCAGGACGTCACTCTTTATCGACTCTTCATGCCGCACAAACCAAGGACATTAATACAGTATCATCCCTCATAATGTAAAGAATTACAAGATGCCATCAAAATGTCACCACTCTCTATGAGAACTTCGTGAAAGTCAAGGACCTGACCCAACGGAAATGCCACGGAGTCAGAATCTTCCGGTCGCTCATTCGGCGACTTTCGGCGAGCCAGGCGGTCTTGGACTGGTTACGAACAGCGTACACACAATAATCCAGCAACAGGGGGAGAGCCTCTGGCATTGGTATGCCTGTCGAGTTTGTCATTCATAAGACCTCGAATCGCGAAATAAAGAGGGCAGGCTCACGCCTGCGTGTCAAGATGAGGAATGGAGTTCCTATGTAGAGTGCATGCCGTTAGCGTTTTTAGCGAATGCCGTCGTCAAAGACTTCCGAGGATCGGTTTGATCACCTGATGAAAATTTCAATGACTCGCCCAGTCATTTGCATTGTCTCTGCGATGCAGCTGATATGCTAAGAGGTTTACAACTATGCTGTTTCATTGTACAACTTTTGAGATAACGTCGGTATCGGACACGAGAGTGATTATGGGCGGGCTCTGCCAGCGATACCCAATATAAGATAGCGCCCGAAGATTTGCACCTGCAAAAGTCCCCGGAAGTCCGTCCATTCTAGAGCCTCTCCATTATAATTCGATGAAATGTGAACGACATCTTCTAGATTCATCGTCAGCGTTCGACACATAAAGCCCAATGCAAAAGATAGCAGGACTGCCAGCACAATCAAAGCCGGCGTTGATAGACCGGGTGGGGTCGTCGCATTGGGTAAGGTGATGATACCCTCGCTGACATTTGAAGCCGCGCTGTCTTCTGTCGAAGCTTGGTCCTGAATAGGCGCGGGGGGTACGTCTATTGGCGGGAGGGCGGCTTCGTCTTTGATAGCGGGAGACGGATAACCCGATATTGGCCAACTGAATCTGTTGAGATTGACTGGCTGAGTGAGATATCGATAAATGGAATTCATGCGGACAGGCGTTGCGGGTGGCGCAGCTTTAGAGGGGGACTATAGTCTGAATATCAGTAGCTGGTCCAGGTGACGAGTCTTGTCGGCTCACCGATGATGCGGCTGCAAGCTCTGCGGTGGCATGACCGTTCAAGCTCTCGCCCTCCTTGACTTCGGTGTCCGCTCCCAGAGCGATCGTGTCGTCTCGAATGGAAGCATCACAGGCAAGCAGCGTACATGTTCCGCTACCCCGCTCGAATCCAGCCCTAGAAAGGTAGTCAGTTGGCGCAATCTGAGCAGGATACGAATGTTCTCACCGAATGAGTCGAGGCCATTCTGCCTTGTTGGTCGGAGGAGAGAGCGGACCTTGCAGGTTATCCCGTACCTCTAATGGACGACCATTCATCATGAAAGGATGATCCCCGGAAACTTCTCGCCGCTTAGCGCCTATTCGTAAGATACGCGGCGGAAGATCCAACTGGACTTCCTCTTCTTGAGAATCACTTAGAGGATGACTGCGGGTACCCTCAGAGTCCGCCAAGACCTTGATGCAATACACGTCGTTCTCGTTCAGCGCACTTCGCAAAACGGGTGCCGGGGCTCTATCGATGCATAACTGCAAGCCGCTAGTGTCACCGTGCGAAAAGTTTACCGGTAATGTTATGGGCCGCGAAGCCTTTGCTGTCACACAATCGAAAGAGAGGTCGAAAGAAGCCCCTCCCGACCGCTCAAATACCACTTCGCAGAGAATAGGCGTGCAATTACGCTGAAACTTTGGCACCGAGATATTGGACAAGGGCGAGCGAATTCGAGGGAGCGATGCGAATGGTGAAGAGAGCAGTCGACCGGAAGAACGTTCGGGCGGCGAAATGCCGAGTTCGGGACTGCCAGAGTCTGCTAAAGATGTCGTTTTTGTTGCCGTGCCTGCAACCGATGGAGTGTCCCCACGCTCTTCCGGAATAATTCCAGATTCCAGACCATTAGCCGTTGCGCGTTGAGCGACCGGCAGATACAAGATACACTCGAAGCCGCCGTCGATAGCGGCCTGTGATTGGAGGAGGCATGATTTCGAAGGCGGTGACTCCAAGGCATACACACTCGGCTGTTGGCTCTGCCGAGCGTGTAGCAGTTCCTTGCCGACGACAAGCCTATTCTTGGGCGTCTTGAGCATCGGTAATGATGCGGCAGTGCTCTTTAGCAGCTTTTCGATAGCGCTGAGCCGCTGCGGCAACGCTGCGTTTGCCATATTATTTGCAGCAAGAGGCAGATAGCCAAAGTCGACCGCGGTCACATACATGCAGCGCGTACTGGGTACGGGATAATGGTCGTGAGAGTACGGATCAAGCGTCTCAAGAATCCAGCCTTCGAGTACGACATTTCCAAATCCATATCCTTGCGGATTAAAACGATCGGCGTGCTTCATCAAGTCGGCTCGATCGAAGTTGGATGTTGTGACGTGGAACGTGAGGGTTGCGGTAGGCGTCGAAGAGGTAGAACTGAGCGGTGATCTGGTACCTGCATCGTCGCCTTTGACAGTCATGCTGGTGGTTATGAAACCTCTTGGACGTAACGGGAAAGCCATGCTTTGTGTCGACCAGTCGACCGTAACACCATGTCCGAAGCTTTGCAGAGTATTGGTATCCATGAGCTTGGCATCCCATACTTTGCGGTGGTCGCCGCTCTTGATTACCGAAATAATCTCTGGAGCCGAGTAGTTTTGAATAATGCGACTCGAGCGGTAAACAGGTAGAGTGGGCGAAACGAATGGCAGCGTCTTGCATTCGACGATACCGGCCGGCCCCTTTGAAACTTGCTGCCATTGAGCGTCACTGCTTGTGCTCTCGCTGAATCGATCGACGTGAATGCGGAAGAGTTGCTCAAAGGCAACGCCCAGAGCATCTATGGGCGTTCGTTTTCTCAAGTCTTGCTGTGCAGCAGAAAGTGGTTTGGCCAAGAAAAGATTGCGCGAAGATTGAGCGGCACTGCCGTAGATGCTTGTCAATGGGCTTGAGAAACGCGACCACACGTTTGAGGCGACCACGGGCGACAATTGGGTGGCTGGTCCGGACGTGAGATCTTTGTCTGCAGAATCCTGCAAGCTCTGCGATGTGGCTTGTCTGCGCAATACAGGCAGCGTTGGTGGTTGATCCAGAGGTCGTCGGGCCGGCTTTGATCGCTTCTGCTTTTTCATCGATTGGAGTTCCGACTCATCAACCTCTTCAGTGTCCACTTTGATAACACTGCCGTTAACGCAAAGTGCAGCCCGATCTCGCTTATCCTCCGACGTTCTCGGACGGAGAGTCAGTGAAACAGACTCTGTACCGACGAGGGATTTGTTATGAGTTACAGTAATCCAGAGTCCGCCTCCCGCCTCGGCAAGTTTGTGGCGACGCAATGCCGTCACACTGCTGACAGGCGGATCCACAACGATGTCGACGCCAGTCGCCCAATACTTGTCCGAATCGCAGCGCATGGTGCAGGACATGGTTCGTGTTGTCTCTTCCAAGGTGAGCAAGGGCGTCTTCGCCGTGTCTGTAGCGGGTGAGACGATGCCTGGGGTTTCCGCAACGATATGAGGGGGCAGGGAGCCTGGCCTACTTGCAGCCGGTACTGTCGTCCAAGATGTTGCCGATTCGTACTTGACCTTCATTACTTGCTTGGCGATGTTCAGATGTGCTTGAGTTAGCTGCGCACCTTCTAGACGTGCAACAGCCGGAGGTGCACCAGTTTTGATGGCGAATTCTCCCAGACCACTGACTGCCGAGATTAAAGCTTGCTGCATTGCTCCTTTGGTCGTCCATCCCCGTGGATCAGCTTGCTCGATCAAGGTGACGTGAACGGTATTCGGGGACAGTTTCTCCAATGACCAGCCTTGGAGCGCAATCGTTTGACGGACTGAATGTGGTTCGTCGGGGTCCGGAAGCTCGGGAAATAGCGTCTTGTCATCAACGGATAGGCCGAAGATGTGTATGCTGTCCGGGCTTTTGTACGTTGTTCGTAGGAAAAGCGCATCCCGCACACTGGAAAGCGGTCAAGGAGCGGCCAGTTTTCTTAATCAACGGACTTACGCCATAGATTTGCCTGCCCGATGATGTATATGCCACAGTTCACTCATTTCGTTGACGTGTTCCAGCAATTCGGCCTTTTCGAATGTCTTGGACCATGCCATCCGCGTACCAAAGTTGCTGAGAATAGCCCAAAGGTCTAAAAGACTGACGCCCACAAACACCGCCTCCGCCCGGTGAACGAGAAGCGTCGGGTCGATCGAGTTCAACTGATGTACGGTGACCCCCCTACTTTCAGTGATTTGACGCCACTTTGCGTCCGGTTCCTGCAGAAAAGAGGTGAAGTCTTGGAGACCGCCGACATCAGTGACAATTTTTCCGCATAACACTGGCCACCTACAGATATAATTCCTCCTGATCAGTGAGCCAATACTCTTCTCCTGCGCCGGACTTCTTCCACGTGCCGTCTTTCGGTTCCTCGCGAGCATCATCGACGGCTGCCTATGCAGCGCCACGTCGATCCCCGAGAACGATCTCAAGGTCGCCGACCGGGATCGGCCCTTGAACTCGACAGAATCCGGAACGAGCGAGGAATCGAGGCTGTAGTCGCTGCGTACGCTCGCGTCGTCTTCGATCTGCGGAGGCGATAGGTGCGCGATGGGATCGGCTTGTTCGCTGATCTTGAGTGCGTCGGGGGTGATCGTCATCAAAGTGCCGTTGAGCCAGACGTCGCCCGGGTTTCCAGATGTTCGTTCGACAGTCGCGTGGATCCGGATGAGGTCGTTGTCGTGTTTGGGTTCTTGATGATCGACGTGCAGGTGAAGAATCTTTGACGGCGTATCGTACCGGCTGTGCGAAAGAGTCGGCTTCCAGGGGTCACCGGATTCGCTGGAGGATCGCCGCTGAAGTTGGATATCCCAACTATGCGTGCCGCTCATCTCGAGCACGATACTCTTTTGATTCTGCGTCCTGACGTTCCCCGTATCGATAGCCTGAACTGCAGAAGCTCCGGCCTTTGCCGAACACGACTCGGGGACGACGGCGTAATCCAGATTCAACATGTTTCGCATCGGATCATATCGAAGCTCATGTATGGAAATTTGCCTGCCGTATCCTGCGATACCGGGTATGACGGCGCGATCGCTCGTCACAAAGTCGACGAGCCCCACGAGGAGCGCAGGGAGATGCTGCGGAACGCTCGCGCCGACGGCCCACGTGCCTTGGGGATTCCAATTCCAAAAGCACGTAATTCGTAAGACGTTGACATCCGAAGGAGACGAGGCCTTCGACGACGTCGCGGACGGCTGCGGCGGAGCACGCTGAATCTGTACGCACCACGCCAGAAGCTTGATTGCGGAGCGGACGTAGGGCGGCGCCGGACGGAGGTAGGCTGGTTCGTCGGGCATGCGCGGGAGGGAGGTGGAGATGTCGATGAGGGAAGAGTCGTCTTCGTATGTTCTGGCGATGGTGATGGCGTCTCGTGGACTGGACAGAGGAGGAAGTCAGCTGCTGGGAATGGTAACGATACGAGCGAGACTGACCTTGATGGCCATCCGAGTTTGAAGCGTACCGAATTAATTCGGGTATGTATGTCCAAAAGGTCCAGCGTGCTTGCATCCTCGACCATCTTCTGCCCTGCACCTCCTCGTCAGGAATATTCGCAATCGCTTCATGCAGACAACTCACACTGTCTCCAAGCCTCGGGCGTATTAATCGCTCGCGCAAACGTCTCAATGCTAATTCCCCTCTGCCCGAAATAACTCAATGGCACCTCCAAAGTCGCTCGATACGTATCGCCCGTCTTTCCACTTCGCCGATGCACGACAACATCACTCGTCCTCGGCGCCTTTGCTGCATTCGTCAGATCGGGAAAGGGATATCCTGTGATAGGCGATGTCGGTGGAGATTTCAACGTGTGCGGTTGAGGCGAGGTGCTGCCTGATCCTGGCTGGACGAGTTTCCATGACTTTGATCCAGCCGAGGAGACGAGGTGTTTGAATTCTGCGACAGCTTTGGTGAGGGCGGATTCCCAGGCTTGGTTGAGGCTGGAGCAAGGGTTAGCGGCGCGGCTTTAATGCGTGAAGAGGTGACTCACGTCGAGCCGTCGCCGAGATGTGCGATCTGGGTCATGCCGATGGGTGCGATGCCATATGCGGCTGGAGCATGCAGGACTGAGCGATCTCTGAGATCGCTTGCTGCCTTGACCTGGTCGCAACAACTGACTGACTGACGGACTGGTGATTCTCGATCGCTCGGTTGATTCGTCACTCGCTACGCACAGCCAGCATCCAGGTAGTACGACACGTCGATAATGTGCTCCCTCAGATTCCTCGCCTGCCTTTGTCAGATCCAGTTGCACCTCCTGTCAGATCTACACTCTGCTAAAATCCCTCACATGCTTGCCTCGTGATCATTCGAGCGAATCATCGATGCAAGGACAAGTCCCGCGTCCGAGGGACGCGCCTGATAGACCGAGATCAGCGACGCCGAATCTCCAGGGTCATGCACAGCAATCGTCGTTGGATACCGAGGATACCGTGGCCCGGCCTGCGTCAAGTCAGGGAAAGTCGCTTACAGTAGACGCATCAGGCGGCCGTATCCGAACGTTGTCGAATGCGAGTGTCAGCAAGGCGGATGGAGTCCAGTACGTGACGCTGAGCGGGAGGACGAGTCCGAATCTTTCTCCTCTTGGTCTACGCAAAGGGACACGTCGTAAGTTTATTGATACTCATTTCCCTCGAGGAGCTTGTGGCTTATGTTCCGCAGCACCGGACTCGCCCCTATCGGATCCACGCTACAAACGATACTCGCAACAAATCGACAAGTGTCTAGCAACGTTCACCGAAGTCTCCGAATGGGCCGACTTTACCGCCTTCCTCTCCCGTCTGCACAAATCACTCCAGCCATCCTCCTTCCCACCATTTACGGATATCCCACATAAACTGGTGATCGCAAAACGTCTCGCCCAGGGACTCAACCCGGCGTTACCAAATGGCGTCCATCAGCGTTCGCTCGACGTGTACCGCGAGATCTTCGGCATGATCGGCACGGAGGGCCTCGAGAGGGACCTCCTTATCTGGTCATCCGGACTCCTTCCCTTTTTCCAATACGCCGCGACAGCCGTACGCCCCATCGTATTGGAGCTGTTCGAGACGTACTATCTTCCCCTCGGACACTGCCTTCGGCCCATCACGAAAGCACTCGCGATCGCGCTCTTACCGGGCATCGAGGAAGAAACGGGAGATTTCCATGATCGCGTCTTGAGACTCCTCGACGAGATCGCCGCCGCCGTCGATCCAGCATTCTTTGTGCAATGCTTGTTCTTGACGTTGATCACCAACCCGTCATCCCGGATCTCGGCGATGAATTACTTGAATCGCAGGGTGGCTCCGAGGCTTGTCTCCGTTTCGATGGAAGAGCTTGGACGGCTGGTCGGCCAGGATTCTGGGTTGATGGCACGTGGGATTGCCGCGGCGCTGCAGGATACGGATACCCTTGTTCGTCGCGCCGCGCTCGACTTTCTCAACACAGGTATTCCCATCACCCTGCTCTCATCTCCTCAGTAAGCAATCCCAGCGAGCTAAGGAAGCGAATGTGACTGATCCCAAAGCAGATCATTCTCCCCGGATGATGCCATACTTCTAACGAACGCCGCTTGCGCCATCGTACTCCGCAAAGACTTGTCCCTGAGTAGACGGCTGTATACCTGGTTACTCGGCACGTCGGACGATGCTTCGGTCCAGATGGCCCGGTTCAGGCGGGACGCGATGCCGCTTGTGGTTCAATCCCTCAGGGTATGTCAGCAGATTCCGGTAAAATTCCCTGAAGGGTAGCTGATGGCCGCCGGCACAGAGTCACGATACACCGGACCCATATCAAGCTTACAAGGTGTTCGTCGCCTTACTCGACAAGTGGGAGATCGGCTACCCGCTTTCGCGGGCCATTGCGTTTGACTGTCTCGCAACTTTGAACGCGGATAAGGGATCAGGGACGGATGAAGATACGGTATGCCATGTTTCCGTTCCGCTAGAATGAAATGCTGAAATCTGTTCGCCGAGCAGATCCGGATCACATCTCAAGCAATATATAATGCTGTCGAACCGTTTGTCGTATGGGGCTGGATGCATCGTGCACTCGCCGAGCATAGCCAGGACGTCTCGCAGGCTTTCAAGGTATGTTTCTTTCAGGGTGAATACACATTCTAGTACTCAAATCCATCTGCAGACGCTCAACGTGCTGGAATGGCTACTCGAAAGCTTTCCCGTAACCGATCGCGAGATATCAGATGTGCACGCTCCCTTCATGCTGGCGTACCTCGTCATCTGGATAAATGTGAGTAACAGAAGTTCGCAACTCGTCAGTCATCTGATTGGAAGATTCCTAGAACGCTTGCGAACTCGTACTCTCGCTCGCGGAAGTTGAAAAGCTCGTTCATATTTTTGAAATGCTCATTGCTCTTCTTCCGACCGAGATGGACGCTTCGCAAAACTCCGCAAAACCAAATCTGAGCGAAGCTTTCGTCGAACAGCTCACAGCGGATGGCAAGGCATACTACGCCTCGGAAGCTGAAGACCGACCTCCTGCAGCACCAGCTATCCACCTAGCCTACCTTGTGCCTGCTTTGTTCCAGAGTCTTACCTCGTCGTTGACTCTGATCGGGCTGAAGCAGCGCTTGCGTCGCCATCAGCAACTGGGACTGTTGCAGGAATTAGTCAAAAAGCTCAAAGCTGCAGGAAAACAGGTCACGATTCAGTGGGACCGCGAGGAATTTCTTGACTGGATCGTCTCGGCGCTGAAGGTATACGGTACTTCTTCTCTCCTCGAACGCCGTGTAGCTGATTTTGTGCGCCATTTCAAGACGGTAGATAAGCAGACTTTGCTGCAGATCGCTGAGATTACTGCAGACCTCGAGACAAATCGTACCCTCCGACCTGCCCTCCAGGTTGTTAAGACGTCCATACCAAAAGACATCCAAATGACAGTGAGTAGGGAGAAGGGTGTGGCTGAAAAGCAGATCTGAAGACAATGCCAACTAGGCTTTCCGGTTACTGCAAAAGAGTCGCTCCCCACAGCAGGCGGAATTGGTCTCCATCATTACTCGGATACACAATAATGTCAATCAGCATCTCATTGAAAACGTCGTCATGGAGTGTCTTGGTAGCGATGTATTGGGCATTCGGAGCAGCATAGCGGCATTCAGCGTATTGTGGAATGCACCACGTGAGTGAGCGTAATATCATATGTCAGGCTTAGCGCTCATACATCGCACACAGCCGGCTCTCGACGTTTACCATTGGACAAGCCGATGTTCTTTCTCCTCGATCAGCTTGATTCCGGTCACCCAGCGAAACAGCGTGCAATACAGGCCTGGTTCAAGCAGGAACCCGCCGGATTCCTCAAGTGAGCGGAGAGTTTACCATGTGATGACGCCTAATATTTCCAACCTTGCAGGATGATCGACCGTATAATGGGCTCAATGCTAGCAAGGTCTCCGCCAGTTGAACCTGGTGTAATACATGTCGGCGATCGTGACTATGAATGTCTGAAATATCAGCGGCGAGCAGATGTTCGAATACTGGCATACCACGTGTCAAAGTTGCAAGATGTCATCCGCCTCGGCGGGAGACACCTTCGAACCGCCATGGAAGACCGCACTGTAAGCGAGCCAACTTTGGTCGCGTTTTCAGTAACAGGTGAGTCGATGATCGCGGATCGGAATTGTTTTGAACTGAACACAACCACGCAAGTGGGAATGCCTCAGCCATGCCAATATAGCCACTTCGTTTTGGAGACGCTCGTACGGTAAGCAAAGTACCGAGTCGGCAAGACTTTGGGTGAACGACTTGATATAGGTTCTTGTTCTCTCGAGACTCCACTCGAAAAAGTGAACCCGAAGACATCCATTTCTACATCAAGGTCTCTCAGGTTCTCAGGCTGTTCTGCGGCTCAGAATGGCATTTCGATACGGAAACTCTCGGGACGCTCAAGCACGATATGATTAACCGCCTTTCTCTTGCAGTCGCGACAAGAGAAGTCGATCTTCAAGAAGAACTGTTGAAGTTAATACAACGGCTACTTCTTCGGTCTTATGCTCCCGCTCAACCCCGCAAATCCTTGTCAGGAGCCGGGGTCGACCGCGATGCCGAAGCAGATCAGCAGAATTTCGCTTGGCTCTTACAGGCCGTTCACAGCGGTATCACGGATCCACGCAATGCGGAAATCCTCCCTTCCTGGCTCGAGTTCTCCCTCGTGCTCGGGAATTCGTTACCTAGCGGACTTCGGCCATTGCTGTTCCCCTTGATAGACATGTTGACTCGTCAAGTTCAACACATATCGTCCGCTATCTTGCAGCTCGCATCCTCGACGAATACAGATTGTTGTAGCGAAAACAATCTTGTGCTGCTTATACAAGCCGTCGATAGCCTCGTGCACTACACGCTTGGGGACGGTTACAATAAGGCACATGCCAATTTGGGTAGGACACCAATCATGCAGAGCGAAACGACGGGACTCCTGGGTTACGTCTTTTCTTCTCCAGCAGTCGACAATGAGATAAGCAACATCGAGAATGGATTGGTGAGCCCCTTCGTAAAAGTCCCCTAACTAGACACTGATCCATAATCCAAGCCAAGAACAGCGGGCCTCGAGAGCATGCGCTCGGTTATCGCTCTGTTGATCACCATTTATCAGCAATCAAACGTAACATCCGAATCCCGCATTCAGGAACAAGCTACGACGAGTTTGAGCAGTTTTTATCGTTTACATCCACAAGAATTTCTGGAGAGTGTGATTGACATATCATTTGGAGAAAATCCACCAAAGGTTCGCAGATCTCGAGCTTTCTTAGCTTTCCCGCCTGCTAACGCTGCCACTTGCCTCCCAGAACGCTTTCAGTATCATTGACATTATCTGCGAGGGAGCACATCAAGTAGTGGAGACTATTAGCTCTGCAGTCTCCCGGCGTTTGGCTGCTGGAGACGACCAACGCAAGAGGAACCATAACCTTACGTGAGCCTTGGTTGGATCTGGTTCAAGTCTTGAGCTCTGACTCTTGCATCAGGACCGACTTCAACATGGTCACCTTTTTGCGTGACTATATAGGCGGATTGGAGGCGCCAATCGCTGTGCAAGCAGGCACTTTCTGTCTTTCCCTTGCAAAAACCCTCATACAGACATCCAACATTGGGCAACGCAAACGGCTAGCTCCCGGCATCTTCGAGTACGTTGTCGGTACTTTAGAACACAACTGCTGGATGCTTATTGGCTATATGCAGAGTGCTCGCTGTCATGATGAAAAAGATAGCGTCAACGAGCGCCTTGACAGACCGACGTTATCGGAAAGACGTTCAGGTGAGCTCGGATGGCTTCGCGAACCTGATCATATCTGACATTTGGCTGTAGGATACGTTTCTGCGCACGCTGAATGTGATGACAGAATCTTTGAATGAGGGCATAGTATCCATGAACCAAGGGGAGAATCTGCGTGAGTGTGCGGATTGATAACGGTCGCGCAATCCGTTACTAAGGAGTTGTACTTTTTAGCGAGGGACGTTAGAGCTCGCGTGATCGAGGTAAGAGGCCCATATCAAAAACGCCCTGTCGTGATTTGACGATTCCCATACAGACCCGGGAATTTGTGGCGACGGTTGTTGTACCAAACCTTCGAGGTATACTAGTAGAAGAGGAACGCATTGTGCAGGCGTCTACCGCGGTCTTGAACGCCTTCGTGCTGCCGACACTCAAATCACGGACGCGGTATGTGCAGTTCTGGATAGGTCTCGTCGAAGGCTAAGTCAACTTGCCCCAGAGCGGAACCAGTCTCTCAGAGACAGGCCCTCGAAATACTAAGCAGCTTGTCTCGAATCACTCAGACCCTCAAATTGTGGAAGTCGGCGGTCTTGGAGATCTTCAATGAATCGAGCTTCTTCGAGACCCGGCCTGAGTTCCGGACGGGTTGGCGCGGTGTTATCGCAACACTGATGGAACAAGATCGGGAACGATTTCCAGAATTGCTTGGTAGGTCTCTGCGCCATTTGTCGCAAGATCGTCCGCTTATCGAAGTTGAGCGCAGCACGAGTGGGGACGCCTCTGTCGGGTAACTTTTTCTCGAACAAGGAAGCCGAAGCAACTGCGAAGGCGGCAAACATCCGGCGGCTTTCCTTTGTCCTTTTGGCTGCGGAGCCAAATCAGTACCTGGTACAACTCCCCCATATCCAAGAACGGCTTGTGGACATCCTTCGAACGCCCACGGGCTTTCCCAAGATCTCTGCGGAGGTGAGTTGTCGCGTGTTCCGGTATGAGTTGAATTGTCTGAAAGCTTGGTGACAGGTGTACCTCTGTCTTCGAGTCCTCTTGTGCCGTTTCTCTTCGCAGCACTTGACCAACTTTTGGCCACTTATTCTCACAGAACTGGTACGCGCATACAGAAGACGGAGTGCATGTGACTCGCTAATCGCTGGATGCAGATCAAAATCTCCGAAGATACCATATCTGAATTGCCGAAAGACAATTCCAACCTACTGATCATCCTGCTGGCCGCGTGCAAGTTCCTCGATCTGCTGATCGCGCTTCAGATAGAGGATTTCCAGATGTGAGTCATTCGTTCGTAACATAGACAAATATAGCTGAAGGGCCTACGTAGCCATCAATGGATGTTCCTGACGGATACCGTAGATGCCGCCGACGGAGAGTCTTTCAGCCAGTCACCATCCATACTGGATCGCCTGGCGGATCTCATACTCGAGACAGGCCCAAGCGAAGAGGTCGGTCCCAATGCCTTGTGCGGCCTTACCATCCTGACAACGATTCTTATATGCACAGATATCAGCACCCATCTCTCCTTCGGACGCCATCCACCAGGCGAAACGTCGTCCCGTGTTAGCGACAACGTACACAATACACAGCGTATATTCCCTTCGCGCGTTCTTGGTGAAGGCGAGCACGCTGGCTTATGAGGGTGTGTATCGAGCCTCGGGGGTTGATTGGGAATATATAGAGCAGAGCTTGGAGGACGAGATTTTCCGCGTTGTGTAGAGAGGGCCGGTCAAGGGACTTTTGTATGGGGCCCGGATAGTCTGTATCAATGTTGTATGGGATATACCGGGTATCAAAGCAAGACCATTCCGGGCAGAGGCCCCTTTAGATGACGTATCGTTGATACTGTTGGCTAAGAGCTAGAGAGCTCTATCGTAAATGGATGAGGATGTCAATCTCAACACCATGCACGCACATACATTACTCAAGAGCAGCCTCATCAGCAATTCGTTTCCCCGCTTTCGTTGAGACGTACAGACTTCGCGTTCGTTCGTCGAACGTGCGTGCCAAAAACGGGAGAAGAGATCCGTGAATTCTGAGAGCCATTAATCCTCTCATCTCCATCGACCTGTAAAGGGGGGTCACCTTTGGAACAGCTTACCATTGGATCTCGAAGCAAAAGCAAGGAAAACGGACGTTCTGGCAGCGTTTCCTGACAAAAAGCGATTGACTTGCGTCGGTTCTCAGTTTGCAAGCTATTTTTAGTCGATCCTCGGCCTTTTCCCGAGATGTCGAAGTAGCTTCTTCCGGGTAAATCCCTAGCGCGCTTCTATGCACACGACCGTGTCTTACCTGGGAGAAGCCACATGGGGAAGCGTTCATTACCGAAATATTTTCGTGGAGCGGCGAGAGGGTTGGGCTGAATAGCTGGCTGAATTTATATAGGGCATGCAACGGATCATGTCCTGCAAGCCCTGCCTGTGTCGTCCTCGACAGATCCACCATGAGTGAAATTGAGCTCCACCCTGCCACCCAAGTGGTCGCCTCGGCCGCGTCGAGCGACCGCGACAGTTCCATCAACGAGACGGCTACGGTTATCCCGCCGGATCCCGACAACCAGCTTCACACGCCTCATCCCCCAAAAACGCTCGACAATGGACAGCGCATCGACGCGGAACACCCTCTGTGGGACGACTTGTGCCCGGAAGATTCGTACGTCGATGGTGTATACTGGGCTGATTTGCCCAGCGCCCAGCGTGGCCGATGGGCGATCAACCAGGCCAACCAGGAGGCAAAGCGGGAATTGAAAGTCATTGGCGGGATGTTCAAGAAAGACCCGCTCAGCCCGATGCGAGCGTACTTTTCGCGATATGTCTTGGGTGGTTTCGGTGTAAGCATCCCGTACATGTCCTGCTGCAACTTGTTCTGACACCCAAGTCAGCTCTTCACCGAAGGCTACACGTTGTTTTCTATCGGAAACTTGACACCGCTTTTCAAGCAAGTCTGGCCGCAGTGTTGGTCGACATATCAAGTCTGCGATGAAAACTGGATCGCGGCCCAAACCTACCTCCAAATCCTCGGTATCATCATCGGTCAAATCGGTGTCGGCTTCGAGGGTGACTGGATCGGCCGAAAAGCCGGTTTGGTGCAAGACGCCTTGATCATGTTCCTCGGTCTGGTCATGTTGACTGCTATGTGGGGCACGAGCCTGAACGGCTGGGTTATTTGCTACGGATGGAGCTTGTTCATCTACGGATTCGGTGTCGGTGGTGAATACCCGATGACGTCCTCAACTGCGATGGAGTACAAGGCAAAGGGCGGAAGCGCAGCCATCAACCAGCGAGACGACAAATTGCACCGTGGACGAAACGTCGTTCTGGCATTCTTGATGCAGGGTTGGGGCCAGATGTTCAACCAGGTCGTCCTCATCGTTCTCCTCTTAATCTTCCACGGCGGCGGTGACCCACCTTACGGCAAAGTTTCCGCCCAATGGACTTTCCGAGTGCAATTCGGAATCATGGCGCTCATGACTCTCTGGCTCGCCTACTACCGATTCTATCGCATGCACTACTCGTCCGCTGCCCTCAAAAAATCCAAGAAGCATGCTCGAGTCAATCAGTCCGGCTACGACGTCCAGTCTCTCAAGCTCGTCTTCAAACACTTTGGCGGTCGAATCATCGCAACGGCCGGTACATGGTTTGCCAACGATTTCGCATTCTACGGTAACAAGCTCTTCCAATCGACGTTCATCAAGGTCTTGTACCCGGATAGCAAGGGCGTGATGACTGGATGGCTCTGGAACTTGGTCAACATTGGTGTTGCGTTGGTCGGTTATTACATGGCCGCTCTGTTGATCGATCACAAGCTGTATGGACGTCAACGAATGCAGTGTGTCGGTTTCTTCTTCAACTTTATTCTTTTCGTACGTTATTGCGATGGCTTTGTCTTTCCACGTGCTGACTCCCCCTCCCCTTCAGCTTATTCCCGCTGTTGCTTACAACTACCTCCGGGAACCCGCACACATTCACGGTTTCCAGACCATCTATTTCCTGTCCGGATTTTTCCAGCAATTCGGCCCCAACTGTACTACTTTCCTCATTGCTGCCGAAGTCTTCCCTATCTCCGTCCGAGCGACTGCGCATGGTTTCAGTGCCGCCATGGGAAAGCTGGGTGCTTTGGCGCCGGCCGTGCTGTACAACTACATTGATGATCACACCAAGTTCTGGGTTGTCTGTTGGTTTGGTCTCATCGGTATGTGTTGTCACGTCTCGGGAGTATACGTTGCTGACAGCTGTTCGTCCCAGGTCTCGTTCTCAGTTGGGTCTTCCTCGCAGACACGACCGGTCTCGATTTGCGCGAACAGGAACGATACTGGACATACGTTCGACAAGGTCGAGCAAGCGAGTATTGTGGTATTGCCGTTCATCCGCGACATCTCAGTATCTGGGAAAAAGTCGTGCTCAAGCGCCATCTCGCTTACGACCCGGATTTGGACCGAATGATGAAGCTCAGTGAATTGCGACACGAATACATCGCGCATGTCAATGCGGAGCCGGAGGATGCCATTGATGCCCAAGAGGCGGAGATGGTGATGTCAAGTAAGGCGAGCGCGTATTTCCGCAGTAAGTCAAGTCCACTTTAAAGTTTTTCGATACAGTACTAATTCGACATCCTAGACGAAGCCAAGCAGACCAATGGCTCGAACGCTGCGGCTGTCGATTACAAGAGCGGCAAGACATCGTAGACCACATCCATCAGGACTGGCTGAATAATGACAATATTGTAGACTTGTATCCATAGAGCATAGAGGTATAATGCATAGACACTATGAGGGTTTGAGCCATTCAGACAAATAATCTTCAGCTCATGTAATCGCCTGTTAGGTACGGCTCTTCACCGCATCAGGTCTATGCTACTCTGGTCCAGGGATGTGTCGGGCAGCAAAACAGACCTTGGTTCAGACTCAAACTCAGCTGGACCCGCTTCAACTCTCACAGGCGCTTTGTGCGTTTCCCGACTTGGTTCACCTTGAGGGGCGATCTCTCCAGACTTGTTCTAGTTTGACTTTATTCTCGCACTTTCCACTTGGCTGCGAAATTGACGCGTCTCATGTAACGGTGTTATCGCAGAGCTAATGTGGTAGACTAACAGACTGCCAGTGGGCTTGCCATAAGACAAGTCACCTGCACTATCCCATGAGGTGTAAAAGCGGCTCGAGGTTATGCCACCAGGATCATATCCAAACCGCTCTTGTCATACGTCTCATTTTCATGGGTGACCCTATTATACAGTAATATCTGGAATGCAATGCCTGCCGATCTTGTAGCCTCCTACCATTTCAAAAGCTTCTGCTTGGATTCCGCCGACCGCGGTTCTGGAGGATAGCTACAATGAGCGTCCTTGACGTATGTGATGTCGTACTCTCCCTCCATTGCGGTGGTCAGTGTATACGTGTTTGTCGGGATGTCGGTCACCGTCTATGGAAAAAAAGTCAGAATAGGTCAAGGCGAAGAACGCCTTACTTACTTGCGTGTCCACGATCTTGGATCCTCTACGTCCATCCGAGATTGATCGCGTGTAGGTGCTGACAAGAACCGCATCAGTATTGCCAGATCCGTCATATCCGCCTACGCTCACAATGTGAAAGGCGGTGTGCCTTGGAAGGAGAACATGATGTCGGTCTCGGCACCTTAGCAACGAATGAAGGTCAATTGATTTAATGGGCAAACTGACTTCCAGGACTCACCTTCGTGTAGCCAAGGCTTGCCCTCTTCAATCTTGGCTTTTGGTAACGGGTGGACGGTTCTCCGTATGTCTTCGACTGTTGCGCTGCACTGTAACGGGAGACGTAAAACAGGTCAGTCGGAGTTTGACGCAGATCGTGTCATACACGGACCTTGCTGTTCTTGTTTGAAACGGATTTGATTTCAAGCTCGCCAGCTCTTTCCGCCAGACGATAGAATTGCGGCTTATTGGCAACGACATTGTGATTTTTCTTGTTAAATTTGTAGCTAGAAGTAATAAAGTTAGATCCCGCCGCAAGAGTCCATATAAAGAACGACGACTCACGCAACTTGCCATGGTGCGGTCCCTAATACGTAGACTAGATCAGCCCCAAGCAAACGCGAATTTCTCGGACGCGTACCTCCTAGCACGAATTCCAGCATATCGCCAACACAATAATCCTCTCTATCGCTAACTGCGGTGATGGACGCTGTTTCGAGAACATCGATAGGCAGGTAAAGCCTGTCCTCGATCAAGATTTCGGCAGGGCATCCTGATGCATCCCGCACGGACGCGATTGACAGTATCTGTGATCCGACATGCGAGAAGACGTGATCAGGTAAATCGACCTTCCACGTATTTCCCTTGATATGCGAAATTGTCTTCCTGTACATTGGCTGTGCGACTGTAGGTCCCAGCGTCAGGTCTACCTCGAACGGTCCCTGGCCAACAAATTCGATAGTGGCCATGTTCTCGCTTGAAGTCTTGAAAGCCTGACCAACGCAATAACTGAGGCGAGCCGTTGGCCTGAAGCCTGCGGTGGGCTTGCCAAATACCTCTTGTTCGATACTGAAAAGACCTTTGCTTGCTTGAAGCAACTTGCTGTCAAAGTCATAATGAGCGTCCTTGACAGCAAGAACGGTGTATCTGTGATGTCCTGGTTGAGACGCCATGTGAAGGATCCCGATATTTTGAGCGGTATCGATCATCTTTTCTTCGCTGTATTTGGTCTTGTCTGGCAATGTATGGTCATGTCTATACTTGACATGGAATGGGCTCGCACCTTGAGGCGGCGAAATCAGCCGATACTCTTGAATTCCTCGCAATTTTGCTTACCCCTTAGGTCAATAGCGACATGGTCCTCAACACCAGCGCAGATCTCAGACCGCTTGTATTTCTGGCCCTTTTTCTGTCGGGCCAATTCTGCTGGAAGCTGGACTGTCGGTCGGTCATAGTAAGTCAATTCGAATGCATCGGATCCTTCAATGTGACCCGGGCAATGCGCATCCGCTACCTAGTGGGAAAAGGATATCAGTATCCAGGTTATCACAGATCAGACTCTACCCACCTGCACCAAGCGGTAGGTACCCTTGCGATCCATCGTCAATGGCGCGTTCGCAGAATTGACGTTATAATTGATGATCTTCTTTGGGTTGTCGCTGTGAATGTAGCCAACGGTCCATGGCTTATGTATGCAGAAAGTTAGCAATCTACGTACGCCGACTGGTAGTGTTCCGAGCCAAATACGCACTCCTTCGCCCGTCAATCTGATCACTGCTCGAGCGGAAGAGCCTTCGACGACTTGAGAAACCCCAGCTGTTCCTGCATCTCCGAATTTTGCCGTTGGCTGATGCCAATTCAGCTCTGTGCATCTCTGCGAAACGACAAAAGCTTACCCTGGTGGTCTTGACGTCATAAGAAATAGTCTGATCGATAGCCCTTGCGGAACAACCGTTGACGTCCTTGATGTTGGTGAATGTGACAGTAAAGCTACCACCGGTAGCAGCAACCGCAGAGGGTACGTCGATGTCGATATGATGGTTACCCGCTTTGCTGAATGTAGCTTGTTTAGAGTAGGAGTCTAACGGCCAGCTGACCGTATAGTCTACCTCGAGAGGTCCCATTCCCTATACGATGCTGGATCAGTATCGGATTATGGCATTGTGACGAAAAACTCACGGTCAGCGCGAAATGCGCTATAGTCTGGTTTGTCGCACAGCTCCAGATTGATTGCCGTCCTCTGCTGGAAACTGACAGTTTCGGCAAGGGGTGCACGATCTGTCGGAAAGGTTCTTGCTCGATAGGAATATCGGTGTAGTGCTTGTCCGAAATGCTAACGACCGTCTATCGAGAGTGTTGAAGGCATCAGCATCGCCGGATCAAACCTCAGCTATAAGCCATACATAGGTGTACTGTCCGGGAGCCGAGGGAGTCTCGGTAAATTGCCCAATGACATTGTTCGAATTGACATGTTTTGTCGCGACATGTCGGGTTCCGCTTTCCACCTTGTATGTGGCTCGGAACGGCGGGGTACCGATGAACTCTATGGTTCCCCTGACACCGGTATCACCCGCACTGCGCACTTCAAAGTCAGCCTGGCCCGCAAACAAAGGCGCCGACCGCTACTCACCATTCATTTGAAAGACTGTCCATCTTGACTTCGGCCTTGGGCACCGGTACGGCTTCGACGACGCATGTGGCGGGTTCATTGACGAGACCTGAGCAATGAGCGCTCTGGGCACTCTCCAGAGTGTACGTTCCTGGCTTATTGACGTCCACTGCCAAAGATTTGCCTTCCATCTCGTACTCCTTTACGGAGATATCGCCTCCGGCTGTGGGTCGGAAGGCAACCTTGACCTTGGTTGTGCCATCAGGGACCTGTCGCGCACCGGGCATGATGATCGGCAGTGTTACTGTCCCATTCTCCAGCAACCTCAATGTCCTCGGTTGGGCACAGTGATTGGTAAAGGAGACGACCGGCAAGGCGTGGACCTCGAAAGTTAAGGTTTCCGGATGTGCCGGTCGGACAAAATTGCCGCGCGAATCGGTGACGTTGAGAAGTTCGATGGTATACGTGCCGACTTGTCGATGGGCGATAGGTAATCGGACGGGAAGAGTTGCGGCGGCGTTTGCGATTTGGATATTTCGATCCAGCGAGTGAGCTGTTTCGCTGTTTCGTAAGGCGATTTGTCGATTAGCCTCGACAGGGCTGTCGGGCTTGTCCTTCAACAGGAGAGGCTGATGTACCGATGCTGAATTAAATCCGTCCGTCTGGACAGCCGAAAGGACATCCTCTTTGACCACTCGCCTGTCCTTGCCCTTTCCTTCTCGGATTACGTATCCGATTCTGAGGTCGCCGACACCTCGAGCGCTCATTTGAACGAAATCATCAGAACCCACGCATCGGTGTCGCACGCTGTTATCCTCTTTCTCCTTCTTCACCAGCGCCTTCTTCAGATTCCATCCAGATTCAGGCTCGGCCTGTTCTCCCTCGATGCCTAAGATTTCGCCTCCGCTGGGACACTCGATGACGAGCGCATGCCTCGATGTCTTGGTGACCCGGAACTTTGATCCATCGGCGTCTTGTACACCGTCCAGTCTGACCATACCTGGCTGGTCGATACGCAGGTAGTAGATTGACTGACTAGGTTCTATTGTTCTCGGAAGGGAGGAAACCTTGTCGTTTGGCCGAATCGAGCGAGGGAGGATGGCCCCATTATAGCTCTCGATTGAGGAACCGGATGAGGATCCCGAGTGGGGCGATCTTGGAGGCGGAGCAGCAGCGTTTCGTCCATCAAGGTAGTAGTCATCCGCATCTTCCTCGTTCCCTTCCGTCCTTTTCTGCAATACCCTTCGATCGCCGCGGAGGAGTTCCGTTTCGTATATCTCCTTCTTTACCTCTTTGCCGATATCGCTGAGCGAATGAATGCTGTACTGCAATTTGTAGGGTTGCGAGTTGTTGGTGATGACGGGGATTAGCACGGGCTCTTGTGTTCTCCCGTTCGATGGCGGAAGGCAGTATGTTGAGGAGAGGGGATTGTAAAGAACGGTTCTGTCGGGATGTGATGAGCATGAGCCTGAAGCGATGAGCTCAACACTCACCCATGCGGTAAAACACGAATCGATCGGTGTCCAGACAAGTGTGGTTCCTGCTCGATGACTTTCCATGGCTTTGCAGCCTTGTTGCCAAGCGTCGTCACTTGTCCTCGCGTGTTCGTAATGACTGCAATTCATCGTCAATGAGAATCCTACGTCGATCGCGAGGACACACCTTTTCCGAAAAAGATGAGCAAGTTGGCAGCATGCGCCCATACCTGGTGTCGGGAAGCCAATCAGCTTCAATGAGCTCTGGATAGCTGTGAATATGTTTGCTTACACCAAGAGTTCCAAACACCGTCGCATCCAGTAACGCGAAGAGCACCGCATACACCAATCCTTTTGCCTTGCTATACCGCAATCCCGGCACTCTTAGCCACATCACCAACGCTATCACCGCCCAGTCCCAAAAGAGCCATTTCGCCAGGTATGTCGACGCGGCGGAAGCGTCGAGCGAGAGGAATGGTATCCAGTTGGCGAGATTGAAGGGCAGGAATCTGTTGATGATCGCTATTGGGGATAGGAATGTCGATGTTGTGGGAACGACGGAGGAAGATAATGTCGTTCTGTAGAAGTGGAACAGTGCGTCTGAGAGCTTGTACACCTGGATGACGTTGATTAGCAAAAGCGGAAGAGTGCGCCGCCATTGCAGCTCACCTGCAATCCTCCTGCAATGGCAGCCATATAAAACCGTTGTTCGGGGGCGCTGACCCAGGATTCTGGTATTCTCGGCGGTGGTGGTGGTGGCGCTTGGCCATTACGCTGCGCCATCTTTGGCTGCTTGATGGACCCTGCGAAGACGAGAGGGAAAGAGAACTTGCGCAAAGGCGAAATCATTCAGACGCTATAGGAGTCCCTTGGTGAACCCGAGAAAACGATCGAGCGAAGAAACGTCATTCCGCGCGCGCCTGTCTTGCTATACCCCAAGTCAGGCATGATCGTGTTCGCCGCCGGAAACTAGCAATGCAGTACACCTACAATGGCACAAGGTCTTCCTGCAGAACATCATCCATGCGACATGGACTTGCCCTGTTCCACCAAGCTGAACCTGATCCGAATTCTACAGAATCGTTACGTGTATTTCAGGCGAATTTAAGCACATGTAAAGTTGCCTTCTGCGGTGCGTATGCCAGGAGCCACAGGATGACGGTGCGCGATGCGATTTTCTATTCAACGGATAAAATATACCTTGGGTTACCGTATACGATTAACGCTGTTCTCGTTTTAAATTGCTTCCTGTACGTGTAAGACTTTCCTAGCCCGCACCGGACTTCACTCATCCACCTCAAATCCAGCGACCGACAACAATCCAGCGAACGTCACCTTGGCAATGGACAGGATCTGATCAAAGTCGTAGCCGACCCGCATAGACACGTCGCAGATGTTGTGGTAGCAGGCTAG
The DNA here is from genome assembly GCA_023628075.1 of Naganishia sp. PG3902-1. Lineage (NCBI taxonomy): Eukaryota > Fungi > Basidiomycota > Tremellomycetes > Filobasidiales > Filobasidiaceae > Naganishia > Naganishia sp. PG3902-1. Next base: position 361,835 of record JAMALH010000005.1, read on the forward strand.
AAACGAAATGTACTTATCAGCCAAAGTCGCTGCGGAGAGATGGACGTCGAGGTATACATACGATCTATGATAGGACCGTTTCGCTCTGCATATGACAAGGTCAATCTCACTTCGGATTTAAGACGTGAAGGACTGCTCACCGAATACTTGGGTCGCAGGGAAGGCGTACGGCAGGAAGCTTTGGTGGTCGCTACAACAAGCGGCGCTGAGGGGAGATGTTCGATGTGATTGTCAAACACAAGCATTGCTGGCGAGCCGATGGAAACTTACGTTGTTCCCACGACGAGCTCTGGAGAATACTACGAAGGGACAGACGATGGGTAAGCCAAGGGAATCAGTCAACCAGGATTGAAGATGGGAATACTGACGATTCGCGACAAGTTGCCGAGTAAATACGCTGCTTCAGGCGTGCCGATCAGGGCAGGGAACGCAAGCTGCAGCGGTTCGGAAGGCTGAACAAGGCGAACAGAGGTAAACTTTCAGATGGTCAACAGGAAAGGCGTTCCTTACGTCGTGGTATCCCAGCATATCAGCCTGAGTCTGCAGGAGTACCGTCGCATTGGCCTCATGCAGGGATTCTGAACCCGATGTTCAGCCAAAGACGTTTGGGATCAACAGTCTCTCTACTCACTCGCATACGCCGCGCTGCCCAACAAACCCTGCTCCTCACCAGCAAAAAACGCCAACACCACCTCCCGCTTGAACACCACTGTCGCTTCCTTGATCGCGTGAGCAATCGCCAACAGGTGGGCCGAACCGGACGCATCGTCGTCCGCGCCCGGAGCTCCCCATCGGCCAAAGCTGCCGCGCGAGTCGTAGTGTCCCGAGAGGATCGTGAGGGGTCCGTTGGAGGGGTTGGAGGAAGGGGTGTAGCGGCAGATGACGTTGGGTGCGAAGCCGGGGAGGAAGGGCTCGAGGGTGCATTTAGCGCCGGTCGATTCCACTTTCTCTGGAGGGGGCAGGAGGAGGGGGAAGGGGTGAGTGTGAGTAGTTGTTGTGGAGGGGCGCGGGGACGAACCTTTGATCCATTTGGCGGCGATACGGGAGCCGGGGGAGAAGCTGTGTCGGGAAACGATGCCGGAGCCGCTTTCACCGGTTAGATACCTGACGCTTCGGACGATCTCGCGGTAGTCCAGGGCGTCGAGGATCTGGTCGATTTTGGATGAGTATTTAAGGGTCGAGGTGATGTTGGCAAGATTATCGATGAGATATTGCGGTACCTCTGCGCCGTACGAGTCCTGTCCGAATGCGAGCGGGTATGCCTGAGAGGGAATCGCGACTAGGGAGAGGTGGCCGGGTACGACTCGGTCGATGACCGCGAGAGTGCTTTCCGGGACGCCTAGGATCAGAGAGTGTTGGCTTTGGTGATACAGGACGGGCTGTTCGAGTTGGCGGGGAAGGCTGAACGCGTGTTGCTCGTTGTCACCGAGAACGCTTTCCTCTTGACCGACGAGTCGTTCAAGGTTATCGAGAATAATTTCATAAACAGAATCCGTAGCAGCGGTTTTCAACCCCATATGCTGCTCGACTCCAGCTTGTCCCACCCAAATCAGAACTTGCTTTCTCAACGCGTTGCCCAGAGGAACCATACTTCCGCTTCGGAATGCGCTCCCCAACGTCGCTTCGTTGCCAAGGATACATTCTTCGCTCGAGATGAAGACGTGGTCGGGCGCGTTGACGGATCCATAGACGCCGTAGTAGCCGTTACGAAGACAAGCTGGTGAATCGGCCGTAGGGCCGGATGATGTGGTGAGGAGGATCGTTTTGTCGGGTGCGCGGTCGGCGATTGGAGGGACGGCGAGCGCGTTGGCTGCGAGCGCCAAGGTGGGTATCAGGAGGCAAGACTTCATGTCAGGCGTGGACTGGATGGCGATGTCGTCGTTCGAGGGGATTGCATGGGCGAAGACATTGACTGACGACTCGCGTTTGAGCCCATATTGCGCCATGCCACGCCTCGGCCAGCTCCGAGACACAAGCCGCGACTCTATCTTCACCGAGGGCTCGATTGTCCATACCATTCAGGTACATCTTAACTGACTCGCAGCTCTACTTCTCTGGCATGACAAGAATGATTGGATAGACGGATCTTGCGCTATGATTGATGAACTGTGATACGGTATGCCGAAACACGAAGACGGGCAGATGGATACTGCTGTATCATCCTGCACCTCGCTCAGGCAACTCTCATTACTGATAATTCTCAGCACGATGTGATGACGACCATGAGAGACTACCTGCTCATCACGGAGAAAGTCTTCTCGTGACCCAAACGTGATCGGGCGAGATTTCTTGATGATCTCATGCAAGAGCATCATCACCGCCCCATCAAAAGACAGATGGCTATATGCCTCATATTCTGTGCTTTCAAACGCTGCATCCTTTGTGATCGGTGATCCTATGGAAGCTCCGGCGGAGCGTGAGTCCGCCGGCATAGCTGCCGTCGTTCAGCCAAGCTTCCTTCTGACTGCTCCACCCGTCTTCTACAGGAGTACAGCGACTCTTAGCCATCATTGATCGAATTCACTGCACAAGAAGGCAGGGATGATGAATGACGTATTCCCGCCTTCGTGCCGAAACTCGGCAACAGTGTTCGTGGTTGATGGACCTGAGAACTCGGACGCACAATACATGAGAAGTCCTCTCGCTCTAATGTTTACTGCAACCTTCCTGTATACAATGTTGATCAAGGCCGGCAGCCTGGAAACAGTAGACATCATTCCCTTTCTCGAGCAGTTTATGAGCGATTTCGACGAGAACCAAGCAACTCGCGCTCGTCCGAGCCCCAGCTTTCTCCCTCGACGCGGAGATCAAGAATCGACAAGGGGCCTTCGCAGGCTACGTACAATATCAAACGGGGTCTTGCCAAATACCTTCTGCCTGAAGGGTCAAGGACTCCTTTGTTGACAGGCTCAAGGCATTCGGATTGTCTGGAAGAACCTTTGCATTTCGAATTGTTGTGAACGACCTTTGGGTTTGCATAGCTATTCTATTTCCGTGAAGAAGGCGGTTGGGCATGTCTCCTCCCTTTGATAATGAGGTATATATGAATTCATCCCCTTCATTCTGCCCATGCATAAAATCATATCCCACATCGCCATCGGTTTCATACACTTGCTAGTTCTCGTTACTTTACCTCGTCACTCGTTTCACCAACAATGTATTCCAACGCCATTCCCAAGATACTCACCATCGCCCTTCTCGGCTGTCTCCCTGCCCTTGCTAACCCGCCATACAACCCCAACGAACCGCCTCCGCCTCCGACGGTCCCGCAGGGTCCTACGCCTTCTGGCGTTCCTTCGAATGGCGTGTGCTGCGGATACGAGCTGACGAACCGCGGCTCCGCCTACTTCCGGTACAGGCATCAGATCGACTTTGATAAGGTGTGTCGGTCCCGGTTCTCGTGTCGGCGCTCATCCTAATGTGTACGAAAGTTGACCAGCTTGGATAAAGTCTACGAGGCTGGATGGGAAATTTCCCATGGTTGGCAAGTCGGCCCGTCGAATCCGTCTACCGGCCGACAGGCGATCGCCAACGAAAACAATATCGAGTTGATCCCGGGTCAAGGTCTGCGAATGAAGGTTCCTCGTGAGTTCAAGGACATGTAGCTGATGACGATAGACTGACCTCGCCTTGACCAGGTCAATCGAAAGACGCACGATCCTTCTCCGTCGCGGAGATCCTCTTCCCGGATATCGTGCTCGGCGGCGTCATCGAGGCGGACATGAAGCTTACGGGGGTTTCCGGTACCGTATTCAACTTTATGACGACGCATGCGGATAACACGCTGGACTCTGGCGCGCTCGGATGGAAGGATGCTCAGGCCGTCGAGATGCTGAGTAATTCGCTGACAAAGTCAGCGGGGACGCAGCCTGTCGGGATCATTATGAAGAACTTTGACGCAAAGTGAGTTCGATTCTAACAAGATGCAGAACAATCTGACTTACGATTCATTGCGCATGCAGAACCGGCGCCATGGCCTTGACCTCCCAGCCCTTCCCATCATCTGTCAATCCCACTACCGACTTCCACCGCTACTCCATCTCCTGGTTCCCCTCCACCTCGTCCAACAACCCCTCGAAAATGACCGAACTCCGATTCGACGGCAAGCTTCTCGCGGCGCCCACGGAGTACGCAAGCGTCAATCCCCAGGTGATTGCGTTTTCGCATTGGTGCAATGCCGATACGACGTGGGCCGGGTTGCCGCCGATGCAGGATGCGTACGTGACGATCAAGCGGGTGGTCGCGTATTATGATCGGCCGATTCGGATGGCGACAGGGACGGGCGTTTCGAAAGATACTTGTAAGAGGGAGAAGGCTTGCAAGGTCACCATTTAGGTAACGAGTGGCGAGGTTTAATCCGTTCGAGGCGAGAAGTTGGGCGGTTCTTGGTTTGGTTTTCGATGCCGTAGAATCTTGCGTAAAATATCGGCGCAATATATACCAGATATACCGACAGATGTAGGCATCTGTAGTCATGATGGACATTAGAACTCTGTTTTGCTTTTCGATCAAGTTCGGTGCGAGCGCATGACTCACGGGATGACCTAGGTAGAAAGCAATTCCACGCTGCGGGATTCCCGCGAATTCTCCTCTGTACATGGCAATTTCAGTAAGCGAATCCCTTCTTGGGAACACATCGATGGCCCTAATCTTGAAAGCTCTGCCTAAACAGTGTGGACGGCTCATGGCGATTCTTCTTGAAATCGAAGACCGGTAATGCGAAAGACGTATATGACAAGCCCGATCGGCGCGAGCGTTGCCGGCAATCCGGGTGCTCTTGGGGAATAAGCTGAAGAACAGTGGCTTGCTGTATCAGTATCGCTCTTACGACTCTTGTGGGGCTTGAAGATCGACAAGGAGATTGCACGATTAATGCTCGTCATCAGAAGGACTTCGTTCAGCCAATCATACAGTTTGCTTCCGCAGTATGAAACACAGCTTGAAACACTCGGTCGCATCATCCCGAGACCCTGACGACAGGATCGACGAATCGCAAGGACATTCTTCGCTCGTGGAATCCCATCAGATGATTCACGTATCTCATGCAATGCTCAGGAGGAATAACACGTACAGATCAGCTCATGCATCAACGCCAAACGTTTCGGAAGAGACACCGCGTGTGTGTCTTAAATTGTCCACGGCCGGCAGAAGTCTCTCAACAGTGGCGAAGGAAGAAGGCTTTCCAGATGGCGAATTCACCGTGCCATCTTGGACCTTTCCTTTGGGAAGAGTATCTTGACAGAGATCGACTGATGCAAAAGGAATGCTATCATCAGACCGTACGACAGGCATCATGCATGCTTCAGGAATTGAGCTCTTGCAGGAATCACTGATTATCGCCATCGCCATCACCATCACCATCTCCATCAATCATCGTGGAAGATGTAGGCTTGATATGCGCACAAGGTTATGGAGCGGCTTCGGGGAAAGCCTCGCAGCAGACGAGACAACACATCACACCGCTAATCGCCCCAAAATCTTCATGCTGCTCCAGTCAACTTGCTGGCAAGTCCCCCAAACTTCCAGGCCAACAACTTTTCCCATGGGAATGAGGATATATATAGCAAAGACGAAGTGATTCTCGCCACCTAGAGATCTGATCATCACGCCCATGGCGTCACAATCTCTCTCCATGCCTGGTAACCGACACGACACGATGCGATGCTTCGCTACCCTTCTCGCCTGCGCGGCACTGCTGTCAACTACGTTTGCCAGAGTCCTTCCAAAAGTCAAGCGGGATAATACCACTTGTTGTGGATACAAGCTCACGAATAGAGACGATATGCGATTTCGATATCAACATGTCATTGACTTTAGTGCGGTACGTCTTGTGTACTGCGCACTTTCCCCGTTATATTTATCTGCCTTATATTTGTTAGATGACATCGTTAGATCAAGTGTACCAAGCAGGATGGGGAATATCGAATGGTTGGCAGACGGGTGGCACGAATCCTTCCACGGGCCAGTACACCGTCGCTTCCGAGAGCAATGTCAAGATCGTTCCAGGTCAGGGGCTTACACTTACCATTCCCGGAGGTAAGCCCGCAAATTCTCGGAAGCTCCTATGCGTCCGAAGCTGACTGTCCTGTCCATTGCATACATCCTCGTCCAGGCCAGAGTCCCTCAGCAAAAACATTCTCCGGTGCCGAGATCAGTTTCCCTTATACCGTACTCGGTGGATACTTTGAAATAGAAGCTCGTATCACGTCTCTTCGAGGGACGGTCTTCGGCATGTTCACAAGCCATGCCGATCCGTGGGACGCGCCGCGCGGATGGCAAGATTCACAGTTTATCGAAATCCTATCTTCTTCCCTCATGTTGCCAACCCCATACACTGCCGCGGGGATGCAGCTTACCAACTATGATCCACAGTGAGTGCTCACATATGACTGGACCAAGCGATCCCACTTCATTCTAATCGCTCAACCACTATCCCATGCGACAGCACCGGAAGCATGTATAGAACTGTCGCACCATTCCCCTCGGATCCTGTGGCTTCCACTCTAGCTGGCCCGGCCTACCACAAGGTAAGCCTGTTGGGTCCTCCCTCGCACACCCTCTGACATCTTCTCCCAACAGTGGTCGATCGCTTGGCTTCCGACTTTGAGCTGCCCCGCTCTCAATCAACCCGGTTCGACCACAAAGTATCGCTACGACGGCAATCTTCTTAACGGACCTACCGCCGGCTCTTCCAAGAATCCTAGTACCCTACTGCTTTCCTTTTGGACCAATGCAGACCCTCAATTCAGTGTTGGACCCCCTTCGACGAACGCAGTAATTACGATCAAGCAGATTCGAGCGTACTATGATACACCAAACAAAATCGCTGATGGGGCTTGTCCTACGAAGAATACGTTTGACTGCACGGTGGCCATGTCGTGCCCTGTGACCGTATTCTAGCACACTGCGTAGTCGCGACTGGTTGTGAGTGGGTCTAAAGGGATAGATGTAGGACGTCGTTGTACGGGTATTGTTGCAGCTATTGAGCAAGTTCGAAGCTTTGAGCTCGACCCGGTTCGCGTCAGCTGGAGATTTGGTGACAGGTTGTTGCCGCCCATGTCAACGCTCGTTTTACCCCTAGCCTCCATATCCTTGGGATGTCCGCGAGAGAGCCATCTCCTTCCATAACGAAGTCAGCCTCTCCGTGACCTAGAAATCATAGCTGCGTCCGCAGCCTTTCGGAGCGGTCGAGATTTATCGGCCGTCGGTTGTTGATTGCCATACCACGATTAACGTATCTTCAACTTGCCGCGAAAATTACGACTGCAACCTCAAGAGGCCTTGCATCAACAAACGATCATGCGAGCATTCGATACGGGCCCAAAGGCGATATCCAGCGAATGCGAGGCCTCGGAATATGGGAAATACAACTGAAATTGATAAAATAGAGATATCGCTCGAGCGTCGATTCGGGGTGTGTCATCAGCAGGGCAGCAGGAATCACTCGGCATACTATATAAGTAGAGTGAAAGTCAGTTGGTGTTGGATACACCTGGAGCGAGCCACTCACCCGGCGAAGATCAAGCGTGAGAACCTTAGAGCTGTTGACGTCCTGGTTGCGGTGTACTCCAACCAAACAATCGGACTGCTCGTATCTGGAAAGGCATACGACATCAACGAGGGTGGCCAGGGCCTAAGAAGAAAAGCAACCTACAGTGAAGCTTTCAGACTGATCACGATAAATTGAAATGTCGCGGACGAGTGCTGTCGAATGTAGTTTGCGATCCTGCCGACATTGGTATTGTCGAGCGCGGCGTCAACTTCATCCAAGACGAAAAACGGAGAAGGCTGGTAACTGTGGATGGCGAATAGCAACGCCAGCGCCGCCATCGTCTTTTCTCCTCCTGAAAGCTGGTCCATGTCTCTGAAACGCTTCATCGGTGGCATCGCGTGATACTTGATTCCGCTCAGATATGGTTCCTGAATGAACGGATGTCAGAAGCCGCTGAAAATTGGACAAGCTCAAGATACATACCTCGCTGTCCTCCAAAGAAAGATATGCAACACCTCCTACTGGCGCAGCCTTGCCCTTTGTCAGATTCTTGTATACCTCGTCGATCCGTTCTGCAATATGGTTGAAAGCCTTGTTGAAGAGGTCGCATCTACGCAAGTTTAGATGCATGTCCCTCCTTACAGTAAGACGAGCCGTTTGACATACCTCTTCTTCTTGACAGCCAGGAATGCATCTCGAGCTTCTTTGGTCTTCACGCTAATTTCCTTACCCTCAGCCTCGATTGCTCTCAGCTTTCCTTCAACGGCGTCGAGTCTGGTGGATGACATCAGTTTGGCGTAGGTGGTTGAGCCTTTATCACTTACTTGTCTTTTGATTTCGTGTTTGGCGCCATCTTTTCAATCTCAGCAGCAATGTTTGCCATCTGTTCCTCGAGTTCTTGTCCATACTCTGGATTGCCATTTTCTTGCGCTTCCTCGTCCAGATAACTAAAGTCGACCTCTACACCAAAGTCTCGTAGTTTCAGAGGTGTCTCGTCTTCGTCGACGTCCATCTCGTCGTCGCCCTGCGAAAAGCATATCAGAAATCTATTCGAAGTGTGTGGTCGGGATGACTTACTTGAGTGATAGGGACATTTGCTAGACTTCCGCTATTTTTGTCCAAAGGCAACTCGATATCCTCTAACCTGCACTTTCGGTAGATGGCATACCGTTCAGACGACAGGCTTTCAATCTCGTCTTTCTAAGACCCCATGAAAGACCAGTCAGCAACTGCGCTGAACATCGGCAGAATTATACGAACCCAGCCCGAAACGTCTTTGATAACCTCATCTAGCGCACGAGACGCCTTGTTGTAAGCCTTCCTAGCCGAGTCCACTGCCGCGCTCTTTTCGTTGACGTCCGCCTCAAAGCCTTCCAATTGTGAGCGAAGTTCTTCAATCTCCTCTTCCGCCTGCTGGATTTCGCCTTGCATGGTTTCGAGGTCCGTCTGAAGCTTCTCCTCTAGGTTTTGCCTTTCCTTTTCGACGCTTGCCCGAAGCCGTTGCAATCGGTCCCGTGTAGCTTCCAGCTGAGCCCTCTCGAATTTGAGTCTATGCGGATCATCTGAATCAGCCCTTTCCGCTTTCGTCATATATCCAACGCGCGACTGACTGATGTTCCAAACGGGCGATCTGCGTCCTATACTTCAGCAAAGCATCATTTTCCTCTTGCGCCGCTTTGAGTTGGACGTCCTCATATTCTCGAATGTCCGCGACACGGATCCTGCGACAAAAGTCGGCGAATACCTCATCATCCGTGGCGTTTACTTGGCTGGCAAGCTTTTCGACTTTGGCCTTTTGGTTATCCACTGCGTTCTGAGCCTGAAAGACGGGTCAGCGCGGTTCATGGAAATCGGACGCACGCAAGTTACCTTCTTTAGATCCTTCTTCTGTTTACTGATGGTCTCGTTGGCGTGATTGAGTTCCTTCTTTGCGCCGTCAAGACGATGCCTCAATGCAGCCTATCCGCCGTGTTAATGTCTCAACACACTGGTATCGTCAGATGAAGCGGACTTACCGATTGATCGGAAAGCACGCGGTGACTCGCTTCTATCTCTCGCAGATCGTTCTCCAGTCTTACGGTTTCTGACGCTTTGGGCTTCTGTTTGGCGAACTCGGACAGCTGATTCAACATGGCATCACGACGTTGTTGCAGAGCTATCGGGATTGATCTGGTAAGCAGGAAGGCTGCTCGCAAATCAAGAGGACTTGCCTTGGATATCTTGCTCGGCAAAAGTCTCCCTGTCTTCCCGCGGGACCTGACCACCTGTGATTAGACCGCTCTTATGGAGTACGGTTCCTTGCAGAGTCACGGCTGAAATGAAGAGAATGCATAAGTCAGATGGAAGAGGCGGCGACGGTAATGCGTACTTTTCACCTGGACGCCTTTGTTGTAAGCGCGATCCTTAGCGATCTCTACAGTATCGCAAACTAGTGCACTGCCACAAGCATGCTGGAAAGCTCGCTCAAGAACCGGGTCATACTTGATCACATCGATAGCTAGTCGGGAACCTGTACCTAGACTTCGCAGCTTGTCGTTCGTAGGCTTGACCTGAATCGTATCAAGTGGAACAAAAGTTGCCTGACCAGCACGCTGATTTCGCATGTACTGTAACAGAACTCATCAGTCCCTAATAACATCGGTTTAATGGAAAAATTTCACCTGAATGCAAGCGATACCCGTCTCCTCGAGATCGACCACGATGGCGTCATTGTTCCTACCCAAAACTGTCGTGACAGCTGTTTTGAACCTGCTTTCTGTTGGCTGGCATAGATCACCAAGGCGACCGTGAACGCCTATAGCAAGTCGTCAGATGAGTAACATAACGGCTGGGGAAAGCAAAAGCCGACGCACCTGGGAATATGCGTTTCAAGTTGGATACAGTCTCCCTCAGTTTGGCTTTCGAGTCATTTTCCCGCTTATGTACGCCAGCGGCCAACAGCTGATTCAAAGCTTCCTGCAAGCGTTCATTCGTTTCCATTTCGAGGCGGCTGTCAAGGACAACTACATTAGATCGCTTACGGATGGGTTAAAGCAGGATATCTTACTTGATGCGCGAGGTGTCTCTTTGAATCTGATCTAATTCCATTCTTTTTGTTTGCATCTTCTTCCTGACATCCTCGACTTGCGCATCAAGCTGTAATGAAACATTAAGCAGAAAGTCTTCCAAGATCAAGTTCGCGACTTGCCGAGCTCTGTCGTTCCTGCAAGACCGATACTTCATCATGGAGTTTGTTCTGCTGACTTTCGGTAGTCGCGAGATTCTCCTTTGCCGTATTCAATGCATCTGTTAGCTTTTTCAACTCTCTTTTTAGAGTTTCCAGCTCCTTTCGTTCGTCGACGGCCTGGGTTGACGCCGCGGCTTTGCTTGAAGGAGAAAGCGATGTGAGCCATACTTCCGAAGAGTCACAATCGAAGCTGGAGCCACATACAGTTTCCGGTATTCATCGAGATCCTCGGGTCGCAGGGCGGTTCCCTTCTTCCTTGCAGCTTCGCGTTGACGCTCTGTAGACTCGCTTCAGCATCCGAATGTACGTGCCCTGACCCGACCTACCTGTGGCGGCATCGGAAGCCTTCCTGGTGTCTTCGAGATCCTTTTGCAAGTTTTTCACTGTTGTATCCTGTCTTGCTTCGTCTCTCTCCACATCTTTTATGAGCTTTTCCGATGTCGCAATCTTTTTCCTAGAGTGCTCGATTTGCGTCTCGATTGTCAAGAGGTTCGGCTTCTTCTCCTCCAGCGCTCGTTCTGCTTGTTTGATTTCGGTTTGCTGTTTCTTGAGTTCTAGATTCGCTTTTGCGTGGGCTTGTTTCGCTGCGTGTACTTTACGTTCTTGCGCTGTCTGTAATGGAAAGATTCAGCACTTAATTTTTGCCACTTAAGACAGCGACTCACCTGATCTCGTTTGAGGCCTTTCATCCTGTCCTCGGCTTCATCAATTTTGGCCTGACAAACATCCATCTCCTCTTTGATGTGGAACAGTCTCCAAAGCGTATGTTGAATGATCATTTCCTCCCGCTCTTGCTTCAATGTCTCCCATCGATCCAACTCCTCGCGCTGCTCTTTGTAATGCCGAACTTCGCTAGTGATCCCTCTCTTCTTCGAGTAGTTGACGGTCGCCGTTTCCGTATACTTCTCTTGCTCAGCCTTGGCCCTGTTGTACTCTTCCGCAAAGTCGAGCGAGCCACTAATCTGATCGATGAGGCGAGACAAGTCCTTCGGGTTCTGCTGAGCGATCGCTTCGACATCACCCTGAAAGACCAGAAAGTTCTTTGCCTTGACGAGGATGTTGTGCTTTTCGAGAGACTGATTGTAGGTGGTATGCGTGACGGATTTGCCGTTGAGACTGTATGTCGAGGCGCCCTTGCCGTTGATAGAACGCTTGTATCGGTACTCCTTGGCATCGGCATCTTCGTAAACGGCCATGACCCATGCTGTTTTGGCATCGTTTTCTCCTGTACTTCCAGCGTCGTCCTCTTCTTCCTCCGCTTCTCCCTCCTCCTCAACCTCTTCCTCTTCCTCTGTCTCTTCCTCTTCCTCGTCTTCTCCTTCCTCGTCCGACGCGTCGGAATCGTCTTCGCGTCGCTTTCGTTTCCTGGGTTTCGGCTTCTCGAGAGTCTTCTTGACCTTTTTCACCTTTAACCTCTTCGTCGCGTTGTCGCCATCTCCGGCTTCGTTTCCCGGCACATCCTCCTGGCCCTGAGCAGCCTCGCGTCCTCGGTAGATGAGATCCTTCAAGACATTACTGCGGAGCTGGTTCGACTTGACACCGAGCACGAATGAGATGGCGTCCATCAAGTTGGATTTGCCTGAACCGTTGGGACCGATGATACATGTGAAGAAGGAAGGACCAAAGTCGATGACCTGGGCGCAAACGCGTTAGTAAGCGAATTATCAGGGAGGTTGAGCGATCGCACCTGTTCCCCGCGGTACGACTTGAAGTCGCACAGCTCCAGACGCTTAAGAGGCATGATGGAGACGACGAGCGAGTTTCACGTTTCCCACTGGAACAGCGAGAGCGGACCGATAGACAGTCGAAAGGAAAGATGATGAAGGAATCATGAATCGGAAATGCGAGGAACATGAACGAGATGCTCGAGACGCGTCGCGACGGAATGGCCGACTCTGGACAACGCGAAACCAGGGATTCGCCACTACTATTGTTCATCACTGTCGCCGTCTTCTCTTTCCTCCTGCAACACCTTCCAAACCACAACGACGAAGCCGTCTTAATCAAGAGTCCGATGGTAGAGACCCGAAAGCGGGATAAAACAGAAGAGATGGACCGTGAACGATCGACAACATGCTGTTAAAGGGTCGGGTGTGGTTGCGGATACATGTGATAGGATACAGGCGTGCAAGGCCATCATCTAGGTGTACTCTGGGAGTGCTGAAGTCCAAGCACGCTGTATAGTTGCTTGCGTTATAGTTGGGTTTCCACAGCGATCTGGTATCGTCAGGGCGAGGTGTTAGATACCGTTAGATACCTTTCCTATAGCATGAAGTATGTCGATTTTCCTACTCTCGCCCTCCAACACTGACATCGCGAGTCAATTGTGATAAGATTTGTGTCGGTGACGCTCTGACGAAGGTGACCGTCCTGAACTGGTATCATTTCGCGTTGATACGCAACACGGACTCAACCTGAAACGCGCCAAGACTGCACGCAGAATCTAGAATGTGCCACCCCCTTTGTATACATCGGCCGAGAAGCGAGCTTCCAGGGTGCTCCATGGCGGATAGGAGGGTTTGCGCGAATGGGGAAAGTCATTCTGTTGTGATTAATCTGTTGTGATGACTCTGCGTTTCAATACGCGCCGGCCTATATAAGCTCTGCTTAGCAAGACTGGCCGGATGTCCGTCTGGTCTGCATTTCACTCAGCTCAGTCTTTCAGCTATCGCCATGATATTCCTTATTCGCATCATCTGCGCCCTCGCGTACTTCTCCTACATCGTCTCATGCGTCGTCGCTCTCTCCCACAACCTCAACGAACGTCAGACCCCCCCTTGTTGCGGATACATCGTCACCAACAGGAACAACGCCTACTTTCGATACCGACACGTCATCGACTTTGCGAGCTTGAACTCGGTGGCAGACGCTCAAAGGCAAGGCTGGATCGTGGCGGATGGATGGCAGGTTGGCGGCAGGAATCCCCGTACGGGTCAAGTGCCTATCGGTCATCCTGCCAACTTGCAGATCGTCAAGGGCGAAGGATTGGCGATGAAAGTTCCTCGCAAGTTGTTTCCTTCATCGTTGGCCCTCGTAGTATTCCGCTAATTGTCTGTGACCTATCCCAGGGCAAGACCAGAGCGCCCGTCAACTTACCGCCGCCGAAATCCAATTCCCTGATGCCACTCTTGGTGGGATCTTCACCATCACCGCCAAACTCAACGCGATTCCCGGGACGTGCATGGCTTTTTTCACATCGCATGCGGATGCCGGTCTCGCGAAGCCTCTGGGATGGCACGATGAGCAGGATATCGAGATGCTAAGTGCTTCGCTTTTGAAGGATCAATTGAAGCCGTACTATCAGCCTGCGGGAATTCAGATGGCAAACTACAACCCTTCGTGAGCATCCTTGCAAGCCGGCTGCTGCAATTCGTTTGAGCTGAAAATGAACTCGTACTCTCCTAGGGACGGCAAAATTCAAGAAGGTGATCAAGCGTTTCCCGCTGGCGTAGATCCGAGCAAGGGTTACCATACCTACGCCATCGAATGGTACCCCATTACATCCGACAGCAACCCGCCCAAGATCACCCAATACCGCTTCGACGGAGCTCTACTTGCCAAAGCTCCCAATGTCTTTTCATCTAGTCAAAGCTCTCACCTCGTTCTGAACCATTGGTCTAATGCGGATCCTGGTTTCTCGGCTGGTCCGCCAACGCAAGACGCCACGATGTACGTCAAGAGAGTCGTCGCCTACTACGACAAGCCGGCGAAGATGGAGACGAATTCGGGGGTTCTCAAGGATACGTGCAACCGCGCGAATGCTTGCAAGGTGACGGTTTGATCGCATCCCACATCATGTTAACCGCTGGTGGTTGATCCAACAAGCGGTACAATAGTTCGTCGCCCTTTTTTGTTCATTCGGTCATTCATTCTCGCTGCCATGAATCTTTCGTTAGCTGATCCGTTGTAACAGCTGTGCTGCCTAACGATATCATGCAATTCCGTCTTCTTGCCCGTATGCTCATGGGTTATAGATCTGTCTCTCTTTATGGTCGTTCCAAGCTATCGCCGCCAAAGAAAAGGGATTATGCAGTCGCCCCGCTCCTCGGGATTTTTGCCTCGACGATTCATCCTGTTTGCTGCAGCCTTGATGGGTATAGCGAGGTCGATTCTTCCCGCCATTACTGGGAAACGGAGGTAGATCGACCGAACTCGCACCAACCTATTCTGGTGGATTGATCTCGGTGACCCTCAAAGCAGCAGACTGAGAATTTCATTCATGAGTCCCGTCGGGCGAGACCACGTCCGTCTAATACCCTATAGTCTGAAACCTCAACTCCTTCTGTCTCCGGTACTCCCACCTGAAAGGCTCCACTTCACCCCATCCACCCTCCTTCCCGCCATCCGCCTCGGCTGTTAGACTGAGGAGGTAATTCTCGTAGTGAAACTCGTACGGAAAGCCAAACACGTAATCGCCGCGGACTTTTTCCGTATACCGCTTTTCCCGGGGTTCTTTGGAAATCGCGCTGTTCACGCTTGAGTCAGTAGATGCAGGTTTTGGCGTTGCCGAGTTGCGTCGCGTTTCCGGCGGTGTCGGCGGTGGCTCGCTTGTCGTTCTCGATGGTATTGTCGGATGGTCCGGGAAGTGTGGTAGTTTACCAGCCCAAAGAAGCGAGACGAGGTGTGATTGGATTTCAAACAGCGGGAAGGGCACTACTTGGTATGCTGTTCGATACATTGTTAGATTTTCAGGGTCAAGGCGCGAATGCAAGAGGACTCACGAAGCCCGATCATCGCCATTGACCGGTCGGTCTCCAGAAACAACATCAACTCATCCATATGCCTCATTCCCAGTCCCTGCATTCCACCGACGTCTCCTTGACCACCATCTACGACGTCCCCTTCAACTATCGGTAGATCAACCACCTGTGCCTCCGTACGATTCCACGGCGCATCCGACCGCTTGAAGAACGGGTAGTAGTAGAGGTATCCCGTGGCGAAGATGATGACGTCGATGCCCTTCAACGTTGATCCGTCTTTAAACTGTATGACGCTCCCCTCCTCACCGGCGTCGATTTGCTGTATGAGGGGTCGCTGCTCGATAAGGCGCAACCACGGCCGGGTGTCATCGTCCTCGTCCGCTGCGAGACCCGAGGTGAACATGTTGGGCGTTTGGGATGATGATTGGTACACGCGTATGCGCTTTTCGGGAGCGATCGTCGAGTGGATGTCAGTAACGATTTGCTTTTTGATCTGGTGGCCGTCGGCGGGTCGGGCGGATTTGAAGGCTGTCATGCTTTCGGGTAAGACTTCGGATGGGAGGTTGACGGATGCTAGTTCTCTTGCGATATCTGAGCCGGACGCAAAGGAGCCGACAACAAGGACGTTCTGCCGGAAGTTGGGTTAGTTGGTTGGCGTATCTTAGCAAGAGGGACGTGAGGGGATTCGCTTACCTTGCCCATAAAGTCTTCGGGCCGGCGGTACCATCTTGAATGCATGATTTGTCCGGAAAAGTCGCTGACAAATGAAGGATCAGTCGGGAGATCGCCGGAGAGAGGGAGGAGAGGTATTGCGCACCTCAGCCCTGGTATCTCGGGTGTGCTGGCCTTCTCGTAATGCCCGTTCGTGACGCTGACGAAATCAAACTCCTCCTCCACGTTCTCGGCGGCACCCTTTCTCCGGCTCTCCACAATCCATCGTGAGCGTTTGCCCTCAGTTCGTTTGTACACCCGTGTGACACTAGTCTCGAATCTGATATAGGGAAGGAGGTGGTGCACGTCGGCGTACATGCGTAGGTAGTCTTCGACATGGTGGGCGCGCGGGAAGAGTGGGATGTCGTCATTGAAGGGGGTGTCCCTGTATGCCATCAATTGCTGGGCTCATGTTAGACGTCTGGTACGAAGCAGAGAGAAGGCGAAGTGCTTACTTTGGGAAGGTTGGTGCGCAGGCCGGGATAGATAGGACTGGGAAGGACGCCCGGTTCGGCGGGGATCACACGGATGGTGTTCGTCGCTGCGTCTAATTTAACGCGGTATTCTCCCGCTTCGGGATCTTCGAGCCTGTATCCCGTCAGACATATTGGAGAGATGCTTTTGAGAGGAGAAGAACTCACCAGACACCTCCTACATCGTTTCGCGCTTCGTAGATGACCAGTTCGACGTTCTGCTCTTGGGGTGTTTTGAATGCGTCGAGCACTTGTTTAGCTTGCGCGAGACCTGCGGCTCCTGCGCCAATGACTGCGATGCGCCGGATTCCCTCGACAGCCATGACGATCCTGTGGCTCTTTTGAAGCTGGATAGGACGTGGGATTTCCGATGTTCAGCCACGGACTATTCCATTCCAAGTATGCAGATCGCTGATCGCCGTCCGGTGCGACAATATTGGCGGGACGCGGGATCGGACCGGAAGAAGCCGGGAGAAGCTGAGGTAAGGGAAGAGGGGGAAATACGTGATAGGAGAAGGGCCAGGAGGTGGAAATAAGATGGCTGTGTTCGGGAGAAGATGCTTCAACCAGTTAGTTACAGCCATATTAATCCACGTTGCATCTCTTCCATTCGACGGAATTCAATCCACATACACCATGACGTCCACCCTAGAGTCCCTCCGCGAAAAGTACACCAAGGCAGGCCAGGAGCACGTCTTTACGTTTTACGACCAGCTCTCCGCCGATGACCAGCAATCCCTGCGGCGCCAACTCGCCGGCATCGACGTCGAGCGCGTGAACCGCGTCTGGAGCACGGCGATGAAGGCCGAGCGGGAGGAAAAAGCAAAGGCGGAGAGGGCGAGGAAGAATCCGGAAGGAGTAAAGGACGAGATTCAGCCGTTGCCGTCGTCGGCGATTGCGTCGCTTGTGCCTACCTCGGCTTCCGACAAGGCATCCAAGGCGCAGGCCGAGGAATGGAGGAAAATTGGCACGAATGCGATCAGAGACAATCAGGTGGCCGTTCTGCTCATGGCGGGTGGCCAGGGAACGCGATTGGGATCCTCAGCGCCAAAGGGATGCTACGATATCGGTCTGGCGAGCCACAAAAGCTTGTTCCAGCTGCAAGGGGAACGTATCCGGCGGCTTGAGCAGTTGGCTAAAGCGGGCGGAGAGGGCGGGAGGATTCCGTGGTATGTGATGACGAGTGGGCCGACGCGCAGGGATACCGAGGCATTCTTCCGGGAGCATGCATTCTTTGGGCTGAACAAGGAGGATGTCATCTTTTTCGATCAAGGTGCGCCAGTTCAGTATCGTCGTTGCTAATCGATCGCTGAGTTTCTTCTCCAGGCGTTCTCCCCGCGCTGTCCAATGACGGAAAGATCATGCTCTCGTCCAAGAACAGCGTCTCCGTCGCTCCAGACGGCAACGGTGGCCTCTACGCCGCCATCCGTCAATCACCCAGCACGGCCCCGGACAACCGAACCGTCCTGCAAGACATGCACCACCGAGGTATCCGCTACATTCACGCCTACTGCGTTGACAACTGCCTCGTCAAGGTCGCCGATCCCGTTTTCCTTGGATACTGCATCGAGAAGCGCTCAGCGTGCGGCGCCAAGGTGGTGCGCAAGGAGGATCCCCACGAGAGCGTCGGTGTGCTAGCGATGCGGGACGGCGCGTTCTCCGTCGTCGAGTACTCGGAATTGTCCAAGGAGAAAGCGGAACAGCGGGATCCTGAGACGGGCGATCTCGCGTATCGCGCCGCCAATATTGCCAACCATTTTTACACGCTCGATTTCCTCGATCAGGTGGAATCCATGGAGGCGCAAATGGCGTTCCATATTGCGCGGAAGAAGATTCCGACCGTGGACTTGTCGACGGGTGGCCCCATCAAGCCCGACTCGCCCAACGGCATGAAGCTTGAGTTATTCGTCTTTGACGTCTTTCCGTTCACCGAAGCGCTCGGTGTCCTTGAGGTTGAACGGCGCGAAGAGTTTTCGCCGCTGAAGAATGCGCCTGGTAGTGCCGGTGATAATCCCGAGACAAGCCGACGGGATATTTATGCGCAGCAGAAGCGGTGGTTGAAAGCGGCGGGAGCCAAGGTGGCGGACGGGTGCGAGGTCGAGGTTAGCCCGCTTGTCAGCTACAATGGTGAGGGATTGGAGCAGTACCAGGGCAAGGTTTTCGAGGAAAGCACTCGGCTGGAGTAGGCGGTTTGGGCGAGACGTGCCATTGCCAAACGCTCTTCATCAACGTGAAGAGGATACTCTGGCGCTGAAAGTTGTTCATTACCGGTAGACTTCGCTTAGTCCAAGATCATATGGACTGGGAAGATGTACGATTCTGGCACAACGGCAAAGACACAGACAGACCAAATACAACGGGGAAGGAGCGCTTGTATGGGCTACCGCACGTTCGTCCCTCCGAATCCGGTAGACCTCCTCATCTCTCCGTCACTGTCGCCTCGAGATCTCATGCTGGAGCTTCCAATCCCCGAGCCTCCTCCCCATCTTGACTCTTCCCATCCCCGTCGTCTCGCGCCCGCATTGAATATGCCTGTTCCATCCGCCATCGAGTTGTAGCCGAACCCACTGCCGCCAAGCCAAGCGGACTGCGCGAGCTCGCGTTCTCGTTGACGGTTTTGCTCGCGTGTGGCGGCTGCGTTGGCCGCGAGGTACGCAGCGAGGCCTCCAAGGCCGAGACCTGTCCAAAATCCGGGGCGACCGCCGGCCGGCTGCGTGGGATCTTGCGTGGTGGACGGCGGGACGGATGTGTTGGTGCTGCTTTGGTATTTGCTGTAAGGTGGAGGCGGTGCAGAGAAGGATCCTCCTCCGCCTCCTCCCGGTCCGCTTCCTGGGCCGCCACCGGGTCCTGAGAACGGCCAAAATCGACTGGCAGGTGGAGGCGTGTGACGCGGCGAGAATCTTCTGATGCATGATCGCAAGAAAGAGTACAGGATGAGGAATAGCATTGAAAGGAAAGCAATGGAGAACAAGGTAGACGCTGATGCGAAATCTTATCAGCCTCAATGGTGGGTGCGAGATGACGCATCACTTACCCCAATTAATGCCCTTTCCAGGAACGTAGGGCATAGATCCCGCCTCAAACCCCGGGTCGATACGAATAAGGTTGTATTCTAAACCGCATGAGCCTGAAGGCAAGTGAGAGACGGTTTGAGTGAAAAGTCCTAGCGAGTGAACAGTAGGACACACCTTGCAAGACGTATTTATCTCCCGGACGAGAGTAGCCCTCGCATGACACCTCCACGGGGCCGAAACGGAAACTCGACGGCATATCGGCTTCACACTGAATCGCAACGGTTAGCGTTGTGGCGAGGATACGTGGTTGAGTGGCTCACCTTCCATTGCACATTGCCTAGACCATCATCTCCCGTGTTTGTGCATTGCACGACGTCCGGCTGATACCGTTTACATGCCTTGCCCTTGCACACCAGTTGAGCTGTAGAGACTCTGTTGAGCGAAGAGCATTGCGCCTGAGTTTCATACTCACGAATCGGTGAAGTCCTTCTTGCCTTGGTGACGCCATCTTTGTGGAATGTCAGCGTCTTGACGGACTGCAGCAAGACCTTGTCGCTGCGAGTGGAACGCATGGCGAGATGTTCGAGTGATTTCTCGGAGCACGGACGACTCTGTATACTATGAGGTCGTGCTGTCTGCCTGATAACAGCCTCGAACCCGAGTGAAAACTTTCCGTGTCGAGTGGACTCGTGAGCTGGAAGAAGATGCAAAGGTGGAAGGTGCTGTCTCAGCTCGGCCGCCGAGCGGTGGGGAATTTCGAGAACTCGATCAACGACTTTGACAATTGGTCGCCTTTTCGACTTTCCGTCGCTGAGTAGATCGTGAAAACCTGACAAAAGAGCTTATAAGGATGAGAAAAAAGCTGCTGTTCCCTCATAGTCCAAGGAAGACGACAATTAAAGCGGGACACCTTGCGCTTTGGGCATTAACTGTCTTCCCTATCCACTGCCTTGATCTGCAATTCATGACTATCATGACTACGCGCGGAATAACTTCACCGAATTTCTCGCGGAGCATTAGTGAGAATATCTGGCCCTGAATGTGATGCTATAGAGTACAAATGTTGTCGTGTGACTGTGCGGTCTGCTGTGTCCAGCTTGTCGTGGTATATGCAATGCAATGCGAGTGGGCGGGCAATCCTCTACGCGAATCCCCTCTATCATGAATTGTGCCAGTCTATTGTTCAATCTTCTACTCGTTCTTGACTGAGTTACTGTTGTCGTCACAGCCGAAGGGTTTCGTGCCTCCGTTGGCCTTGTAGGCATCTCGGATCTCAATCACGCTTCCCCAGGTCTGTAAGGAACGGGTCAGTGTTTGCTGTTGGTGAGAGGTACAAGGAATACTCACTCCTGCAACCATGATCAAAGTACCGCCAATGATCTGGAAGATGTTCCAAGCAACGAGAAGTCGGAACTTCCAAGACTTGTTCGTCCTCCTCTGTCCCCAGCGGTCATAGAGCCACATGCACGACGGCAGTTGCAAACAAAGCCCGGTGCAGAACAGGGCGCCGATAACACCGAGGAGACCAGAGAAGACGGGCACCGCGCTGGCCAGGATGTAAGCGCAGATGACGACCAGGAAGACGGAGCCAAGCCAGAACACCCAGTGCTTGACAGTGTTCTTGGTAAGGTCGGCGGTGCCTTGCAAGGCTCGAACAAACATCCATTTAGCGGGAAGCTATTGGACGAAGTCAAGTCAGTCTGGCAGTCCGCCCACGCTGATCGATTGTGACTCCACTCACGTGTGCGTAAATCACGGCAGTGACAATCAATGCCGGAAGAGCGACCTGTCGAGGCAGGCAACGATTAGTACTCTGCGCTGTTTTATGGAAAAGGGTATACTTACACCGTAGGCAACCCGCTTGAGCAGAACACCGGCACTTCCCAGAGCCGGACTAGCGACGTACTGTCCAGAGTAGTAGTAAACGGTGATACCAATAGCCTGAAGGGTGATGAGCGACGGACAATGGAAACCCAGACTCTCACTTACCAGGTACAGGGACAGCATAAAAGTCTGAGCACAGAAAAGGGATCGGTTGAAGTGTCGGACGTCTCGCATTTCAGCGGCAATCGAGAAACTAAGGCGACAAAATGGTTAATATTCCAACTCCCGACTGTGATGGGTTGAATTCTTACAAGGCAGGTGCTCCGGCAAAGGCAGTCACGAGCTGGGCGATAGCGCTCATGGCAGCGAGGAAAGAGGGCTGTCCGAAGATTCGAAGGTCCTTGTCCCACGGACCACTTTGCGGGGCATCGGCCGGGCGATCTTGCACAGCTACACCAACAGTGACGACGAGGACTGCAGGTGATGTACAGTGAGCCTGTGCTCACGAATCGCGTTTTTAAGTCACTTACGAGCTGCCACCAAACCGAAAACGGCGCTCCAGGTCAGCCATGCGATCTTGTCGAGAGTTTGAATAGATGCGAAAATGAAGGTGATGACAAGAGCCACGGCGACGAAGACCGCCGTGCAGACGGCGTGCATGCTCATGGCATTGAGGGCGATACTAAGAACACCGGTCAAATAAAGTCAATTACGCGTGCAACACGACACGTACCTAATGGAGAGAAGTGACGATCCGACAACGGCCACCATGAAAATCCAGTAGATGGCACCGAAAATTTCACGACCAATGGGTCCAAACCACATGTATCCAACATCGGCGACGCTGTCTGTGATCGAGAGGGAAGCATGAGCGTGACCTCACAAATGAGAAACGAAGATCAAGCTTACAAACTTCTGGATGGTTCCGCTTGAAGTTACCGACGACCCAGTCGGACCCTGTAGAGCTTTGGGTCAGTTTGTACCTTCAGCGAGTTCGCATCAAGCGTACAAGAATTCATGGCACAAATCACCAGCATCAGGATGACACCCGGTACCATGCCGAGGGTGTGGAGTGTTGACGGAAGAGACAGGACACCCAAACCAACTTGCACTTTGACCATGACGATGGCTGCGCCTGTCCAGCCCAGCTGGTAGGGTATGGATGAGTAACAATTCCACGGACTGGAACAGTCTAACATACATTACGGTAGTTCGGACCATCCTCTCCTATAGCACCAAAAACGGCGTCCTCAATATCCACGATACCTGCATGCGAGCCCGTTGGCGAGGCTGTCCGCACGGCTGCTTCCACATCGTTGACATCGTTCTTCTCCTTGCGCAGAGAGTCTATTGTTGAAGCGTTATCCGCCTGCATTTTTTGGATGGTGTTCCCGGAGTGGGTTTTAGGATAGGCGTCGGGAACGATGGCGGAGATTCCTTGGCGATGCTTCGATAAAGATTGTTCGCAAAGAGCGTGGATGTGTGTGAGTTGGCAACGTGTGGCAACTTCAATGTCACACTTGATTCTGGGCTATATCTGTATGGCCCGAGCGGTCACAGATGCACGTCGATGAAGAATCAATGGCAACGACCAAAAAGCTGACCGAGACGAACCGTATACGTAGATCAATGGTATGTCATACTGTGCTCCGGGATCGTCCATTCTTGCTTCCAGGAGACGACTTGGGTACAGCGTAACCGCTCGAAAATTTCCGGATGGTGCCTCTTTCGGGCCAAAGTTTGATCCGACGTGGAGTACTTTTTGCAGACTTTCGCCAGTCTTTCGCTACGGTCGTTGACCGGTCAGTGCGGCCAGTTTGACCCGAAGGTCAGGTGGGCGGTATCGGAAGGCGAGAGGTGGCAAAAGTTGGAGAAAATATGTCATGGTGCTCGTTAGCGGTGCGCCAAAGCCGCGAAAGGAGTAATCAGCTGAGACACAAATTTCGGAAACTGCATCCGCGCTCCTTCCTCTCAGCTTCCGCTTGGCCCGCTCTCTCGCCGGGCCCGCGATGCCAAGGGAGAGCAGTGGTATAGCAGTGGTATACAGCTTTTACAGTATAGGGAGGTATCGCTGTCAGCGATCTTGTGGTGGCGTCTGCTTACACTGATGGGAGTCATGGCTGGTGTGGCTGCTGGCATGAGCAGTCTGCAGAGAGCTGTGCAAAGTTACCTGTACCAGTACGCTAACCGGGCTACCTACCAACTTGCCTATGGTGTACTCTTCATGGATCTGGTTCTCGCTCGAGGAGGGGACTCCGGTCAGTCACCCTGCGGTATATGGGTCTAGCTGTTACCCCCGCGACGCCACAGGTCTGCAATCAGCTGCTGCCGGCTGCTGGACATACATGTAACCTTCACAGTACGACTCTCAGCTCTTTGCGCAAGCTATCCGGATGGCAGGAGATGGGTTGATCCAAATGGGGACTCTCAAGGAAGTTTCGAGAGGCGAAGGGACGGTAGGGATATACGGAATCATCTCGAAGCGAACGCCGACCAACACGGGCTAGCCTACATCACAGTCCATTTACCCCTGCAGATTCCCTGAGGTACCTTTGACCGCGATCCTACACCAAGCAGAATTGACTTTCCCTCGAGCAGCATTGCGCTACCCTACTACGGGCGAGTGGGAGTACAAAAGAAATGGAGGGGGTCAGTGTAACAAGCTGTGATGCAAACATTCAACCAGGCAGTCTTTGGCTCTTGTGTTTGAAACAAGCCGGATCTGATTGTAAGACGGGAGACGCTTCTAAAACTTCTAACATTACGAGGGGAAAGCGGCCACGTGCAGCAGCTGACCTGGCCGAGAACTGCTGAACCGCTGACCTCGAGCCTTTCAAGCTGGTGTATTCGCCAACGCTGATGAAACCCGCTTTGTTTGCACCTCCATACCTCACGCGAGAATGCATGGTCAGTCGCAAAAACGGTACATGGCTATTCAACGGTATCTCACCGCCCACTGATTCATTGGCAACCGCGCTCGAGACTGAACGAGATATCTGGGACACCGAACTCGATAGGTTGAGCCCATTCATGGGAAATCATCAGGAATTGTATGCAGGTCATCGGAGTCTGCGCCATTCTGCGAGGGTTGGGTGTAATTCGTATGGCGAGCGCCTTCCTGTCCCCATTGAAGACTATCACTACCCGCTGCAGTTCGTCCGAAAACGTTGCTTGCGTTCTCTGCCACAGTGGCTCTTGCACCATCTTCTTGCCTGCATCCTGCCTGGAAATATCTCCGCAGCTAGCGGCAAGAACTTCATGTCCTTTGGTCAACAACTCTCACAACTCTCACGCAAGTCAGCAGCGCTGTCTCGTTGACACCGTTCGGTGCAAACCTGATGTTCGCCCCTATACGACGGCTTTAACATATCGTAATCATAAATGAAGCCATTCGCCTTGTGTAAACTATCGTGGAATCCTTGACGCCGATGTTTGTCAAGCGCAGCCTCGCTGAAACGGACCTTGACAGACGGCTGAGAGAGCTCGAAACGCGGGAATCTTGGATATATAGCGGGCATGGTCTTGTCGCATTCAATAGCTAATTGCGAAAAGTCATGACTCCGGGCTCCATGATCGGCACGTGGAAGAGACAGCAACAGCTTGAGGCGATCCGAGCTGAGGCCTTTCCTCAACAACCGCCTCATCAATTCGCTCAACTCATCATCGTGAATCATGCCCTTCACTTGGCAAGGCGACATATTTGTAAAAGAGCCGGAAAAGCGTTCACATTGATGCATGTGCTCACGTCGAGCGATGAGATTATACATGGTCATTTCGTAATCCGCCATACACGTGTTAGATGTCGCGCTTGAGGGTCGGATGACTACTTGATTGCGAACTCTGACACTGGCCCACTCCCCGAAAGTTGCCACAGAGCTGGTGATTCCGTCTCCGCTGTCGAGGCTCCTCCGAAATGATTGTGTCAACGCACGTCAAAGCGCCAATCTCGGCTACGCGGAGACGAGTTATGAAGACCTGCGATATTGCTTGTTCTGAATTGTTGTCAATCACAAAAGTGGATGAAACGAGATTATAGGCCGCAAGGAGCGCGTAGGAGGTATACTAGTGTCTCGAATACCGAAGCGCCAACACAGAGCTCCTCTCCGGTTCATCTACACCTGGTGGAATCGTTCTGTCAGCCCTATCGCTTCCACGTCGTGCGTAAATGCTCACGATAATCCGATGGCACCCAACCCGCTGATACTGCCGACCTTTGAGGATTGCCATCGAGCGGTACGACTTCGATGGTCATATAAACGCCCTCAGAAGTTGCTTGCAGGCTGTGTGTCGAGGACATCTGAAGAGGCAGCGGAATGTCCCACGAGCGAATATCGACCTCGGAAACTTCAGAGAAAGGGCCAGCCCTACGCGATTTCAGACTGGCCAGATCTATCGTCACGAGAATCGCCCACGGGGCAAACAATCTTTCGTGAAACTGAACAAAAACATTTAGCTGCGAGCCTGAAAAGACATTGTTCGACTTGCAGAGGTGATGTAGGCCTGGTCAGCTTCCACGGCGAGGTTCCAGTAGTCGGGCCCATTTGAAGGCAACGTCAACGAGAACATTCTGAGATGCCGCTCCTCCGATGGCAGACGCAAAGTCGATTTGTAGTCTTGGACCAGGAGGACCGATCCATTCCTGCACAAGATGATGAGGTCGCGTGTTCCGTAATGACAACTGGAATCTGAAAGGTCAGAAGTCCGTCTACTCGCTCCCAAGCCGACTTACGCAACAGGAAAGTCTGGGCGGAACGGCGGAGTTGAGCGGCGGTGCGGATCGGTAAGCTCGAAAGGCCGAATCTCGGCTGGGACTAAAGGCTTCGCATCCCGTATTGCAACCTGGAAGCTTGGATGGTGGACGACAATGCTCGGGTCCGTCAAGACACTTTGATAGGATATAGGCATGTATGCAGAGTCCCCGGCTGGATTTAGTATAATGACGGAATATGGGTCGGTTTCGGCATGCGGGTTGCGATGATATACGTAGACGACCCCTTGCACAGGTCCGACATTTGCCAGGATAGGCACGGGCTCAGCTAAATGTCATGTCAGTGATGTGTCATGAGAAAAAGCAAGGAGACTCACCTCGCCCAAGCGCACAAACGAAAATGAACTCATCGTCCAATTCCACGTACTACGACAAGGGTTAGTCCGAACGTGGAATTTTCGTCATGGACCGCCACGAACCGTAATGTTTTGTAGCTGGCCCGCAGGTATTTCGATTGTCTGGATGAGCTCCAGCGATGCGACGTCTGGGAAACGTCAATCGAGGCCAGTAGACACGAAGAGTCGACTTACTGAATACGTCGATCCGCCTGGCGGATGCCGCAAGGAGCGATGTCTCGTGCAAGCGAAGTGCGCGGAATCCTCGCGAGGTGATCGTACCATGAAATGACAGCGGAGGAGTTGGCGAAGGCGAGGATTCAGAAGAAGATTCAGTCTCCCTTCGAGGTGATTGTATCCGTGATGACGTCTTATAGACGGTCATGGTACTTCCGCCTAGCAAGGAAAGCTCAGGCGGACAGAACTGTCACACGTAAGAGCTGCTTACTGGGTCCTGTGGCCACAAGATACCCACCATCGTATTCGATGTGAGCGTATTGCTTAACCTCGGGAAGGCGCTGGAGTATGGTTTTCGTTCTAAGATCCATGACTAGGAGCCCTTGAGGATCTGGCAACGTCTGTCAGCATTCTGATGTCGAACGAGTCTGGAGCTCCAGATGGCAAGCGTCGCGGAGAATTGGTGGTAATGTTTGCCGTACTCCGCCTTTTAATGATAGCCCCTTGCTGCAAATTGAGGATCTTTCTTCGATTAGAAGTATCGGTCGACCGCCGTTTCCGTTTCTATTTCCCAAGAACGCTGCAACTCAGCCGAGCCGCATTTGTCCCCCTAAGATTGTGCATGCCTTTACTCGTCCTCATGGCCGCCTCGGTACTTCTAGTCTATCCCTTTTGCTCCTCGTCAGTTGCCCCTCCAGTAACGCGTCCTCGCCTCGCAAAAGTCGTCAAGACAGTCTACGGCTCCATGACCTGTCTTTCCGAGAAACCTCGTCGTCCTTGCTTCGCTCGGCGTTGTTATACCTCGCTGACGTATTCAAATGTCGAATCGGAGGAACTCCTTTCCTCACGTCCATCGAGGTTCGGTCCTTTTCCCTACTGCAGCCGCGAGCGATCTTAAGCACAACGCCTTCCATTCTCAGAAAATGTTCTTGTAGCTCTCTTCGCAGCAGCCCCTACTTCGTCATGCACGCCAGAAGAGTCGAGATTCGAAGTCTGCGCTGAGCTGTACTCGTCTGTCAAGCCCGCGAGGACCTGTTGAAGGTCGTATGACGGCTGCGACAGCCCTCCTTCCGGCATTGGATCGCCGTTGCTCCCTGCATCTTTTCCATCCTCTACGAGTCCGTAACGCAACGCACATCTTCCCTGCATCGAGTCCCTGATTCCATGCGACTTCGGAGATTTTTCAAGGCCATTCTTCATGTCTCGATGAATCTCATTTCTCTCGAGAGATTCTTTGCATGCAACCCCTTTTCGCTCCGCTCGGCGAGACTCTGGTTCTCAGCCTTCCTACGCCTGTCTTGAGCCTGTGGCGTTGCTCTTGCCAGCGACTCCTCCAATTCGCGATTCGCTCGAAAACATTCTCGGTGCGCGCAAGATTCTCGCCATCGCTGCTTCGCTCCCCGACTCGACTCACCCTCCTCGTGTCCGCCCTCCGCCTCCGTGGGCTCCCTCGTCGTCGCAAACATCCACTGCCTCTCGCGATCCACCTTGATCCTCCATGGATGGAAATCCCTGCCAAAATCGTAATGATCCACTGTCGCAATCTTGCCTTGTGTCATCAGTCTCTGATTGATGGCGCATCGACCTGAGAGGCATCAGCGAGATGGATTAGAGAAAGATGAATGACTCACAGACCGCCTTCCAATCTCTGTGCCTCTTATCCGGCCTCTCACACGGCGCGTGAACCCGCAACTCTTCCTGGGCGACATGCCGAAAGATGACATCCTCGTGCGCGCCGATCAGCGCATTCCATTCCCTTGACGCGCAACGGAGGGCGGGAAGCGAGCGGAGGGGAACGTGTGCGATGACTTCGAGGATGAGTTCGGGCGGGAGGTGGGCGAGCGGATCCATGGTTGGCTGGGAATCGGGGGAAAGGAGGCCAAGAAGCGGAGAAGCGTAATGCAGAAAGAGATCGTCACCCGGGGCCTCCACCTCGGCTTCCCTTCGCTGCTCCCGGGCTATTTTAGGATGCCGGCCGGGGCACGGTATAAGAGGGATCGTCCTTGCTCATCGTGAATCGCGTTCATCACGCCTCAGTCACTTCCTTTGCACGCATCCATCATGCCTCCTATCGCTCAACGACCGCTCGGCGGAGATGCTGCCCACATCCAAGTTGGCGCCGTCGGATACGGGTGAGTTTGCGTTCGATTTCGGGGAAATTTGGGCTGAAATCGAGCGTCTAACAGCGCCATGATGTTGACGTGGACTGCACCGGATAACATTCCCAGAGATGAGGATGCGTTTGCGGCGATCAAGTGTGTGTGCCGAGCACTCTTTCAGGCGTATGCTGATAGTGTTCAAAAGGGCCGCCATCGATGCCGGCGCGACCTTTATCAATTCAGGCGCATTCTACGGGAACTCCGAAGATGGCGGGTTGGATAACCTGAGGTTGTTGAATAGGTTTTTCAAGGCGAACCCGGGGTATGAGGACAGAGTGGTGATTAGTGTCAAGGGGGGGATGCGCGGGGGAAAGTTGATGCACGGGCCGGATTCGAGGTGAGCAACGACGAGCGAGCAAAGCGAGCGAGGAGGATGGACTCTGCGGGAGCCAGTATGAAAGCGCCGCAGGCAAAGAGGACCCGAGCGATGCGAGAATCATAGCGTCGCAGGCAAGAAAGTTACTGAAACCATCGTGGGATGACTGAAAGACGGTGTTTAGTGAACGTGAGAGTGCATGTTTCCTGCCCGGGAGTATGGAGCGCGCGAGGATTCGCAGTGATTCTTGCCTTGGTCTCTGCCCCGACTTGGAACAAGCTGTCAAACGGGCGAATGCTGACTTGACTAGTATCGAGAACCTGCGTGCAGACTTGCACCGGATCAAGGATGCGCTCGGATCGAAAAAGGTGGACTTGTACGAGGTGAGTAGTTTCGAATCGAATCGTCGACAGTCGCTGATTCCCGAAAGCCCGCTCGAGTGGACCCGAAGCTGAGCATTGAGGAAGCGATGGAGAATCTCGTGACGCTCAAGAATGAGAAATTATTCGACGTGAGTACGGGTCGAGACGTAGGGAGATCGACCCTGACGTCCCGCAGCACATCTCGCTCTCTGAGATTGCCGCCTCGGCGCTCCGCCGCGCGCACGCCGTACACCCTGTCGCCGCGGTCGAAGTCGAGCTTTCGCTGTTTGCGCTCGAGGACGAGGTCAAGGACGTGCTTGCGGCATGCGAAGAACTCGGGATCGCGCTCGTTGCGTATTCGCCGTTGGGGAGGGGATTCTTGGCGGGCAGGTATAAGACGCCCGAGGATTTGAAGGAGGGGGATATGAGGCGGATGCAGCCAAGGTTTCAGGGGGAGAGCTTTTATTTGAATTTAAAGGTCGTGGATGCGGTGGTGAGTCGAGCGAATATGAGGTACAAAGTGGGGCTGATTTTTGGCAGAACGAGATTGCTGAGAAGAAGGGAGTGACGCCTGCGCAGCTGGCGCTGGCGTATATCATGGGTCTGTCCGACAAGGTGAGATCACGGCTTTGGAGAAGAGAGAGCTGTATTGACCCGCCTCTAGGTCATTCCCATTCCCGGATCGAGCAGCACCGCGCGAACGCTCGAGAACATCGCTGCGGCCGATGTCACTATCACGCCCGAGGAAAAAGCCGAGATTGATGCCATTCTGGACAAAGTACGTGGTTCGAGCAAGAGATGTCTAAGGTTGGCTGACTTTTCTCGCAGATGCCCGTCACCGGCGATCGATACGCCAACAAGGGACACGGCTTGCTGTGGGGCACTGGAAGGGTGGACTAGGCACAGGCTGCAATATGGTTGTAACGCGACGTATAGCAACGAATGGATTGAGGCTGTACATCGGAATCGCCACCCGTTCCAAGCTTGGCTAGTAGAAACCGCCTCAACTGCGCGTGTCCAGAGTTGGCTGTCAGCGCAAAGGGGGCTCGCCGTCGGAGGCAATTCTCCCGCTTCGCTTGGGCGGGATGGGCGTGTTTTGCTGCAACGGGACGCGTGATGGTGCAGGGCCTCGCGTTGATGGTGACGGCGACAAAGGAGCAAGACAGTGTTCTCGGTCGGGTATACGCTCGCTCAAAGGATCCTACAGAGCACTCCGGTCGCCTTCCCCGTGTACAGTTTGGTGAGCGCAGATCTCGCGAGGCGGTGCGGCGCGTGGCTGACGTTTGGCGTGGGGCGTTCAGGGCTATCGACAGGTCGAGGAAAGCGTCGACGGATAGGTTTGGCTGTTACGGGTCGTCGTACGTCCTTGTCACGTGCTGGGGAACTCGAGCTGACCCCTCGGCAGACCATGACACAACCGCACCGCCCTCAACCGGGACAGCATATTTCCTTTGATTCACAGCAACATCCGCGATTCGTGCAACAGCCGTCGAGTTCGACCGTCTACACGACGTCTTCGGCAAACAAGGCTACATACGGCAAGCCGCCCTTGCCGAGTTACTCATCAGATACGGGAAGCATCCCTGCGGGCGAACTTGGATACACCGGTCATCAAGCGACAAACCCTGCAGCGGGCGGTCTAGGTGGTTTCTTGGGGATCGGACAGCCGGGAGGGCCGGGCGGAGGCGCGGCAGATGTGAGACGGAAGAAGAGTCTCGTTCGACCGGATCGAGAGCGAATCGATCCGAACCATCGGCTCTGGCATTATCGGGAACATGCGGCCGCGGCCGCGGGAGACGGAAGGCCTGGGATGCCACAGCAGCAGCAGTCGTCACAGCGTGGAGGCGTCTCCGTCTTGCCCTCGACGACGGGCAATGCACCGCCGGGGTTGCGCAGGGGCAAGTCCATCTTGGCGCGGGAGCCGACGGACGGCGCGAGCGAATCCGGCGTGAATTTCCTCAAGCGGGGACCGACGTTAAGGAGGAAGACCACCGCCAACAAGGAGATGCCCGTCAATGGCCGAGGCGCGCCGACAGCCACCAGCGCGGGAACCGGTCGATCAGCAACCAAGGACTACTCGCATTCAAAACACGACGAAGGTGTAGCCTGTCTCGGAAACTTTGTGCCGGGACCCAAGAACTGGTGGATGGTCTATTGTTACCTGTTGACCATCTGCATTCCTAACTTTGTGCTGAAAAACGTCGGCGGCAAGCGGACGCCCGAGGCGCAGCGTGCCTGGAGGGAAAAGATCGGACTCGTCTCGATCAACGCGTTCTTGATGGCCGCCGTCGGTTTCATCACGTTCGGTTTCACACAGACCGTGTGCTCAAGCACTGGTGTACGTATCAAGGGCGGCACGGCCAGCAATGCGTCCTTGATCATCAACGGCTACAACTATGACCTTGGAAACTGGAACCATCCAGCGGCAGGCTCGTCATTCAACGGGTCGCAAAACCCGCTCTTCATGGACAACTGGATGGCTGGAGGCAAGGATGCAAGCTTCATGTTCCAACGTGTCAACGAGCACTGCCTCAACATTATCACTCCATCTAACACGACAACCATTCCCAAAGATGGCAACCGGATGGCCTGGTATTTCCCTTGCAACCTGCACGATCAGACCGGCGCATCGCCCGTCAACCTAACGGGATACACCGATGCCACCAACTGTCACACCTCGACCAAGGCCCGAAATGAATTCTACGATTTGAAGAGGCAGGGAGAAATCTATTGGTCATGGGATCAGGTCCAAAACTCTACTCGAAACTTGGCCGTCTACGAACAAAGTGTACTGGATCTCGGCTTGCTGCAATGGCTACAGGCCAGTCAGGTCTCTTATCCTGCCATTTTTGACCAAATCAAGGCACCCAATGCCACCTTCCAGGGCAGGGATATCACCATGATGATGTACCGCGCCGGTATGCAGGACATGGGCAAGTGTCTCGAGGATATCGTTCGAGTCGGATTTGTCGACACCAAGAGCATCGGTTGTGTCGCGTCCGACGTCGTCCTTTACGTCTCGCTTGTTTTCATTCTCGGCGTCGTTTGCATCAAGTTTGGCATGGCCGTCATCTTTGGTTGGTGCCTTTCGTGGCGATTGGGAAACTTCAAGGGAGAAAGCTATCAGCAGCGAATGGCTCGAGCGCAAGAAATCGAAAACTGGACAGACGATATCTATCGGCCAGCACCTTCTCGATACCGACCTTCGGTGCCGCAGAACAAGGGAGGTGCCGCAGCCCGCAAGGGTGCATTCTTGCCGACGACCTCCAGATTCAGTAAAGCTGAGCCGATGATGATCTCGGGATCTCGTCCATCGACGGCATACAACAATGTCGACCAGTTGGCGTACGGTGGCGGCTACGGCGGCGCGAGGTCCAGACAGGCAAGTATGTACGGCATGAACAAGGCCGCCGCCGGCATTCACACGACACCTCCCGGATCGCCCATGCTGCGAAGCAGCCGAAGCTCAACTTCGCTGCCGTACGGTCGAGATGACTCCCGCATGAATCTTGCGGACACGGCAACCGGGCCCGTCTCGGCCTGCCCCTTCCCCTTACTGGATGTCATCCCGCAGCCTCCTCCCGACTATGAACCGTTCAATTTCCCGCTCATGCATACCATCTGTCTCGTTACGGCCTACTCTGAATCCATCGAAGGTCTGCGCACGACGCTCGATTCGCTCGCGACGACCGACTATCCCAACAGCCACAAGATGATCTTGGTCATCGCCGATGGTATGGTCAAGGGTGCCGGTTCCAAGCAGACGACTCCGGATATCGTTCTCGGGATGATGAAGGATTTGATCGTCCCGGTCGAGCAAGTCGAGGCCCATTCGTATGTCGCCATCGCCGACGGACACAAGCGTCACAACATGGCCAAGGTTTACGCAGGGTTCTACGAATACGACAACAACACGGTAGAGCTTTCGAAGCAACAAAAAGTACCCATCGTCTTGGTAGCCAAGTGCGGCAACCCGCTCGAAGTCAACGACCCCAAGCCTGGTAACCGAGGAAAGCGAGACTCCCAGATCGTGCTCATGGCATTCTTGCAAAAAGTCATGTTTGACGAGCGAATGACCACGTTTGAATACGAATTCTTCAATTCGATTTGGCGGATCACGGGTGTCAGTCCGGACCGTTACGAGGCCGTGCTCTGTGTGGACGCCGATACTAAGGTCTTCCCGGATTCGGTTACGCGAATGGTGGCGTGTCTTGTGCATGACCAGGAAATCATGGGCTTGTGCGGCGAGACCAAGATTGCCAACAAGACCGAGACCTGGGTTACTATGATTCAAGGTAAGTCGCTGTCAAATGTCGTCGACTCGAGCTGACCCCTTTGCAGTCTTCGAATACTACATTTCCCATCACCTGACTAAGGCATTCGAGTCCATGTTTGGCGGTGTCACCTGTCTTCCTGGTTGTTTCTCCATGTACCGAATCAAGGCGCCCAAAGGCGAGACAGGTTACTGGGTGCCGATCTTGGCCAATCCGGATATTGTCGAACATTACTCGGAGAACATTGTCGACACCTTGCACAAGAAGAACCTGTTACTGCTCGGTGAAGATCGATTCCTAACGACGCTCATGCTCAAGACATTCCCGAAGCGAAAGATGATGTTCTGCCCGCAGGCCGTATGCAAGACGGTCGTACCGGATACCTTCCGCGTTTTGCTCTCGCAGCGACGACGATGGATCAACTCGACTATTCACAACCTGGCTGAGCTCATGCTCGTCCGGGATCTCTGCGGTACATTCTGTTTCTCCATGCAGTTTGTCGTGTTCATGGAACTCGTTGGAACGCTCGTTTTGCCCGCCGCCATCGCTTTCACCATCTATATCGTAATTCTCGCCATCATTCCCGGATCCACAAAGCCGATCGTGTCGTTGATCTTGCTCGCCTTTATTCTTGGTCTGCCCGGTCTGTTGATCGTCATTACGTCGCGAAAGGTCGCCTACGTCGGATGGATGTTGATCTATCTCTGCTCGCTGCCAATCTGGAACTTTGTTTTGCCCGCGTACGCTTTCTGGCACATGGATGACTTTTCTTGGGGTCTTGTTCGGTGCGTGACATTCGCCCAAGCTCTGGATCATGCTGACCTCTTTGTAGACAAGTCGAAGGCGAGACTGGTAAAGGCAGCCACGGCGATAAGGAAGGTGAATTCGATTCCACTCAGATTGTCATGAAGCGATGGGTAGAGTTTGAACGTGAAAGGAGGTGGAAGAGTGGAACGCAGTCGAGAGATTCGTACTACGATATCGTCCAGCGGTCTTCTTCGCCCAAGAGGTAGGTTGCGGTGGGCTGGGCGAATTGCAATCGCTGACATCTGTGCAGTCGCGACGGCCTCGGTCGTGATCGCTACTCGGTCGTGTCGACGAACGAAACCTACATGAGCAATGGAGCGTCCTCGGACGTCGGTCTCTACAAGCACAGTCAGAGCTTTGGCTCGATGAGCCATCAGACACAGAGTCCCGACTTCAACGCGCTGTATAGCGGCGGTCCTTTCCGCGGCAATGGTGGTCGAGACGCATCTCCGGGTTCCTCGGACTCGCATGAGAATGGCGGATACGTCAGCTATGGGT
The DNA here is from genome assembly GCA_023628075.1 of Naganishia sp. PG3902-1. Taxonomy (NCBI): domain Eukaryota; kingdom Fungi; phylum Basidiomycota; class Tremellomycetes; order Filobasidiales; family Filobasidiaceae; genus Naganishia; species Naganishia sp. PG3902-1. The sequence continues at coordinate 396,971 of JAMALH010000005.1, forward strand.
ACGAGGCTGGAGGCTTGAACGGACGCGCAGACGAAGAGCAACCGATCCTACCGGCATTCAACCAGGCTTCACCGATGTCGTATCCGCAAATGGCCAGACGTCAACCGAGCGAACTAGAGTTGCCGTCGGACAACTACGGCTTGGGCGCTTCTCGTTCGCCGCCGCCAGCGATCAATGCCAATCGCCGAGTGTCGTTGCGAGATGACGGGCCGACAGAGACGGCGGAGCCCGTTCGGCGCGTTCCCCGGTCGTCGAGCAAGCGCTCTTCGTTCTCACAGAGCGGCTACCAGACTCAGCCGCAGCAGACTTACCGCGGAGTGACGTCGCCTAATGCCAATCCGGCGTCGAATTTGCCGCCTGGAGCTGTGAGTGGACGTGCAGAGGTGATCTCTTGCTCATGCTGACTGCCCTTCCGTAGGCCCCGGCCCAGTACGGTCGACAGTACTAAGCTGACACGACCTAACGACTTGTATCTCGACTGGACATTTACCCCGGACGCGTCTCGTTACTTGCGCGTGCACCTGTAGCACCAATCCTGCTTTCGCCTTGGACACTAGAAGATATTTGACGACCTGTTACGACCCCCGACTTTCTCTGATCTCTCGTTATGTTAATACTGGACATTCCTTGTGCATGGCCCTTTCTCGCATGATGCCCGATTGTACCGGATGGCGTGAGCCTGCCTTGTGTCCGTCTCTATACACGGCTGGATACGGGGCGGCAGCGCCCTGAGGCGAGTGCCATGTATCGCTGTGATCTCTATGCCATGCTATACCCTCGCTCGTCCGACTGCTCTTTGCCCGCATGCGTCGCCTACCCGGGCCTACGTCAGGCGCGCGTCGATCGACGATGGCGCGCGTTCCATGAATGTCTCAGCGTATCGCCGATCTGGAATTGAAGCGTTTCTTATGGTCTGCATTCGTCAACATCCGATGCCGTGTGGGGCGGTCGTACAAGGCGCCATGGTCGTCGACTACACATGTGGCGACGGCTCGTTGTATGCCCTGCAAACCACGCAGCGCAAACTTCACGCTTTATCACCATGACAAACTCGAATGCATCCACGCACAGCGTGATCGTTCACCTTCATATCAACGACCTGAGGACGACGGATTCGCCGGCTCTATCCCTTGCTCACTCGCAGCAGAAGAAGCATGTCACGCACTTCTTACCAATTTACGTCTTCGACGAGCGCATCTTGCCTCTGGATTGCGTGCCCGGATACAGCGTCAGCGCCCAAGTCAAGGCTATCGAGCGGATGACGACCGAAGACAAGGTGGATCAAGAAGAGGACGAGATCAAGCCACTTGGACAGGAGGACGAACCTGCGCGCACGTCCAACAGTCAGCCTGCTACAAGAGATCGGCAGAATAGACCGATTGGACGGATCGGACCGCGTTCAAGACTCGGCAACTTCTGGCGGATCGGGAGGCATAGGGCAAAGTTCCTGGTGGAGACGGTGTTTGACCTGAAGAAGGCGTACGAGGGCAAGGGTGGCGGTATGCTGCTGGCTTGCGGAAAGCCGGAAGAGGTTGCGATCAAAGTCGTCGAGGCCTTGGTCAAGAGTGGCGTCAGGGTTGATGGGGTGTTTACGCAGAAAGAGGTCAGTTCCTGAGGATTTGGTACGCTCGTGGCTAACCGAGTTCAACATAGGTCACTACGGAGGAAGTTCATCTGTTGCGCCGTCTGAGGAATGGACTGGCGTCATCGGGCGTGGATTTGCATCTCGTCGACTCCAAGACCATGGTCAATCCGCAAGACCTGCCGTTCAAGATTGAGGACACGCCTGGCGTGTTCACGAGTTTCCGGAAGGTACGTCGTCGTATCGTTGCAATTTGCATACACTCATCGTTTTCACCAGGCCGTTGAAGCTCTCGGCGATGACATGGTTCGTGACCCGCTGCCAGAGGTAAAAAAGGTCAAACCCATGCCCGCAAAACCGGAGGGCCTATCGTCCGACGTGTTCCTCATCCCGTCCGACCTGCAAACCGTTGGTCGTCTGATGAAATACATTTTGGCGCCACTCCTCGCTGAGCCGCAATTCGGCGACCCTCTTAAGCCAAAACCTATTCCGGCAACGGATGATGAATGGCGCCATTATAGTGTGCCGGAGATGGATCCACGGTCTGCACATCCCTTCATCGGCGGGGAGTCGACTGGATTGGCGCGATTGGATGACTATCTCGGCACGATTTCAGGCGGCAAATACGGACACGGTCAAGGTGGAACAAAAGCCATGTCATACAAGGATACCCGTAATGAGATGGTCGGCGAGGCGTTCAGCACAAAGATCTCCGGATGGTTAGCGAATGGAAGCTTGAGTGGGCGGTATGTCGGGTGGCGGGTGCGACAGCTGCAGGATCGGTCAGTACGCGAAGTCGCGGGCGCCTCGAAATTTGCTGATGTCCATATCAGACTACGCGAAGAAGGCCTTTCCAACAAGCACGTCGACGGCAATGTATACTGGATCAGCTTTGAATTACTTTGGCGCGACTTTTTCTATTGGACATGTGAACGGTTCAGTCACAAGCCGACGTACAATGCCCGGCGTAGCCAACAACGTGTCGAGAGAGCGGCGACGCAGGTGGGCGAGGGGGGTTCCGCTTCAGGGCTCTTCAACCTTGGAGGATGGAAGGAGGTATTGCGTCCGCAAGAAAGCAAAATGCTCGGCGAGTGGAAAGGGTTCGATCTGCAAAACCCCGACGACCCTATTCGCCGGATGATGGAAGGCAATACCGGCATCCCGCTGATCGACGCATGCATGAGGGAGCTCGGGACGACGGGATTCATGTCTAACCGAGGCAGGCAAAACGTTGCCAGTTTCTGGGGCACCGATCTTTACGTCGATTGGAGGGTTGGTGCCGAGATTTTCGAGACGCATCTGATTGACTATGACGTTTGCAGGTGAGTGTCAGGTTCGAGTCACTTTCATCGCTAACTTCACCCCTTGCAGCAATTGGGGCAACTGGCAGTACCAGGCCGGTGTTGGGAACGATCCACGGTCTTTCCGGCAATTCAATCAGATTAAGCAGGCGAACGACTATGATGCAGATGCCAAATACATCTTGACCTGGATCCCGGAACTTCGGCAGGTGGATCGCCGTTTTGCTCATACGCCGTGGCGTAAGTCACACAAAATACAGGCTGGATTTGTACTTACCAGGTTCTTACAGTGCTATCACCCGAGGAGAAGAGGAAGTATAGTTTGGGCGTCAAAGGCGGATACCCTGCGTCGCCTTTGCTTGAACAGCCTCAATGGAAGAAACACTACCCCAAAAAAGAAGGCCCACATGGACCACGCCCAGGCGGCGGTCATGCCAAGAAGAACCATGCGAGGAAGTAAGGCGCGCGACCTCAAAGAGCCATGTAGCTTTTCCGTGGTACAACATGACATTACAGGCAATATTGCCCATCATGATATGGTCGCTCCAGGTTCACTCCAGTCGCGTGTTGATGTGTTTTATTCCACTGCTGGACAGTCCTTCTCAGCTTTTACAATCTTTGAATTGAAAGGCAAAGCATCGCCTGGAAGCAATGTACGGATCACTAGAACTACTTGCAAAGGTACACAGAGATACCAAAATTGTATTAGCGTCCACATAATTACATGACCAACCTAGAACTCCTTGATAAACTCCCTGACGTCCTTAGGCAACCACTCATCCCACAGCGAATTGCTTAAAGGCTCTCCGACCAGCCCGTTGCCCAACGCCCAATCCGACTTCAGGAACGACAGGAACTCGTCTGTTCCCTTCTCCTGGAATCGCTGGAGCGCTGTCTCGGGCGATTCGTGGGAGATTTCGATCTGCTTGGGCGACTTTGCTTGATAAAGTGCGGCGAGGTTGTTAAAAGTGGCCGTCGAGCCTTGAATGCGGTAGACGGCTCCAGCAAGTGCATCAGGGGGCGTCTCTGAGTTTCAGATGTCAGACGTGTCAGTATAACGGGAGATGACGGGCTTACCAGTCAAGATGTGCGCGACGAAACGAGCCGCATCATTGATAGCGGTGAAGCTGACCTTTTCGTCGCCGGAACCGACAATCCTGATCTTTCCGTCCTTGTCGGGTCTAAAGGCAGTCCTGCTTGTCAGTTTACGCGTGAGTGGTTCACTGGTTATACACATTGCGTACCCGGCAAAACTACCGACCCAATCGGCAAAAGGCCCTGTGATGAACACCGCGTAGGGAATCTTCTTCTCCTCGAGATCAAGCTGGACCTTTCGTTTAGCGAACAACGGATTCTTCTCGTCCTTGACCTTTGTCGTGTCATTGCCAAATTCGCTTGGAACAAACAACTTCACGCCGGTCTTCCCTGTTGCCACGGCGTCCACCAAGGCGCTTTGTACGGCAATAGCTGCCGTGTTAAGGGTCGAGATAAGAACTTCCGAATCTTTGAGTGCGTCAACGACCTTGGCTTGATCCGAGTAATCGACGGAAACGACCGTGACACCGAGTTTAATGAGTTCTTTGGCCGCGGGCGAATTGACCTGAAACGAGCTTGTATCGGGATCATGAGATGATGTACCCGAACTACTCACGGATTCCGGTCGAGCAAGAACTTTGACGTTAACGCCGGGAACCTTGACCAAGTTCTTGACGATCAAATTCCCAATGTTGGCGGAGCCGGGCTTGCCTCCTCCCAAACCGCCAGCGACGGCGAATGACTTGTATGACGACATGGTGACGGCCGGAAGTGATAGCTCAAGGCGGGAGTATTGGTAACGTTGATGCAGTACCCCTTGTCGATGGGTTGAGAAGGAGCACCATGCTTGAAGGCCTGCTTATATCCTAGGGGATGGGTGCGTCGTGATCAACACCTGAGATACGTCACGTCAGCGTGCTCAAGGACCGCATGAGCTGACCGATACACGCCATGGTATTGTCATCAGCTCGACGTTGGCTGACTTAGCAATATCGCAATATCGCATCATAGCGGAAACAAAATTGCTTTGAGAAAGCTGATGTCAGCCACTGCCGGCTCTCTCTGGATCTCTTGAAGTTCGGGTAGACAATAACGAATCACTTGAGACTGAACTTCGCTCCGTTGCCCGCCGGCGAGTATGAGTCCAAGTCTCTGACGACTGTGACAAGTCAACACGTTGATTGTATTTTCGTGGATAATCGTTGTTCACGGCGAGAATTAAATGAAGACCTCAAGCCTGGCAGGATATTTGCGGTTCTGGGCGAAAATGAGTCTGAGTAAAATGATGCTATGCTATGCATACCACCAAGATCTGCGTGTGTCTCCGGATCTTTTTCTCGAGCTGGCGTGAGAGACAGTACGTATCAAAGCTGCTAGGGCGGCTGCTAAATGGGCGGGATGTTGCGATATCAACTGCACAGCTATGGTTGTTCCAGAAGTGTCTCCTACGCTTTTGATCATTGAGGACAGGCCTCGAGCTCTGCTGAAGGCTCTGCTCACCACCTGAGAAGAATCGTCAAGCTAGTGCGAAAATTCGGGATGTCAAGCTATGTAATAAATTACATTGCATCAACTTCTCGCCGACAAGGTTCACGGATATGTGCAGATTGAAAGAGCAGGTGGCAGCGAGAAGGTAGAGCAAGTCCGTCAGAGGCGAATAAACTAGCGAGGGTCATTTCATACCTCATCTTTCCCTTCTCAGCTCAAGCTCGCCAGAACGTGTTTCTATGTCGACTCAGTGCACTTATAATACGGTGCGGAGAGGAGACAGACGCTTTCGTCAAAAATCATTCTATCATGTCGAAAATCTTTTGAGCCATTATGAACGAGTTAGTCAACTACGAACATCACACAGGAGCATAGAGCGCGTGCTCGAAATTGGACGGTACTCACTCGTCCAACAGTCCGAGCTTCGAATCGTCTGTGCATCAGTGATATCACCATTTTCACACAGAAGTTCGTACAAGCGATGCCCATAGCTTACTGCCATAGAATAACAGCAATCTTGATACAACAACGAAGCCTTACGTGGTGCCATCGACATCTCTCGCTGGGAATTTCGAGTAACTTCCTCCCATAGACGTCTCAAAAGCGATATATCTCTTGCCAAATCCGATAGAGATTCTACCAGCCGGCGCGAAAAGTGTGTTAACGTTCAGTGCTTGCCATACACCATGCTGGTGTAGCAGAGCTAGAGGATCAGGGATACACAACTAGGTAATGCTTTCCCACGGCTATAAAATAGCGATTGATAGCAAATTCGATTCCTAGTCACCTCCGTAAATGCGATGATTCGTTCATAGCCTTGCTGAACCACAAGACGCGTATTAGTGGCTCGAGATCGCTGATGTTTGACAAGCTGAGTGCACTTACACAGCGGCGATAGTTGCAGAGCACATGACACTTGAAATGTCTCTTGGCGCGACGAGCTGACTTACAAGCGTCTGATGACCAAGACAGGAGCCAGGTTACGTGACCAGGTGGGTCATTGGACCGCACGTGTTGCCTCCCCTGGCAGACCTGACCCTGCGTACGATCACGATCTGTGTAGCTGAAGAACATCTCATTGAAGATTGTGCGCAAGAACATCATTCTTATAGACGGCGATAATCCAATACTAGAGCTTTCGAGAACCGGCCTTCTGCCAGAATGCTTATAGCTGTGACATTGTCACGATAAGTTTTCTTGCGAAGATTAAGGGTCCGCTGTTACGCAATATCTAAACTCAGTATTTAATGCTCAATTAGTCTCAAGAACTCTTTTGCCTAAAAATATCAGCTATTCTGTGATACTCAAATCATGCTTCGCATTTCAAGCCAATCCTAAAGCATCACCCCACCTCAATTGCTTCAAAAACCCGCCTGCTCCTGAATAGTGCTTCAAACTGTCAAGCCAAGGTCAACTATTGAATGCCTTAGACATCATACTGTCTATCATCGTACGCACCTGTCAAGCCAAGATCAACTATTGAATGCCTTGGCTTCACAGGTGAGTAGGGTACAAGGTTTTCAGATAGGTTCGTATATATGCCGCCCCGCAGGAAAATCTGCTTGAGCTAAGCGCGATCGCGCTGACGCGCCCAAGCCAGTTCAACACAAACTCTCATCCTTCAGCCAAGCACTCAATCTTGAGGCATGCTTCAAACTTCCCTGCTTCGTCGAAGCAGGTATTCTTGAGGCAACTAGCGTCCGTAGCATTGATTGAACTCGTCAGACCATTATATATATCGCTATCGTCTTTCCTGTACTTAGTTAAATCATCTTTTATTTCACCCTTTGACTTACTTTCAAGTAGGAGACCACCTTCAGACGAAAGACATCTTCATGACTGGCTACCGTTGGCTTTTCCTTTGAAGGACGACATTGAAAAGTAAGTCGACTGAATTGAACACCACGTGTGCGCATCTCTTATCCACTGCATCATACGAACTTTGACAAATCAAAACTAGCTGTTCGTGATATGAACCTCAGGATGGTAACCCATTTGAGATTTACTTGGGTTACCCGACTTATTTTCAACCAAGAAGCGTAACCCCTCGATAGTGGCTACTCTTGGCTTTGCACCAGAAGACGACGACAGTAGATTAGCCGATTGCATCGATGCCCACGTGTGCGAATATTAAGTCAAAGGCAGCATTTGATTGTTTGTAGATCAAGCTTAGCTGCCCGCAACAGGGTTTGCCCGAGCTGGCGTTTATATTCCGGACGCATAGATTCCTAGCTTGCACGAAGCAAGTAGAAAGCAACTGCGCATGAGAGCGACGGAATACTGCTATTCAAGAAGAGCTCGACAAGTTCCCATATCCTCAAAGTTTTCTGTTGCCGACCGAGTATGCATATTCACAAAAACTGCTCAGTCTTCACCTCCATAGTACTTGTAAAGCCTTCAACGCCTGCTGAGTAGCCCAAGGGTACGCTTAGGTCGAAATGACACATCTGACCGCCATCACGTCTTGGTCATTCAGAAAGGTTCGATAAGGGTACTTCCCGCAATTGATAATTATCACGGTAACGAATTGTCAATTATCCTCATCATGAAACGACCAGCTTCACATAGAAGCGACTTCTTGTATTGCAAACTTGTAGAACCAATCATCATCAAACCGCCTAAAAGAAGTGAAATCAAAAAAATCGGTCTTTCAACTTCGGGAAGTCTCTGTATGGTTTGAAGCATATTTAGGAGTTGAAATCTCATACGTGCGAGGCTGCTAGAGATTTGCTACTATTCATGAGGGACTAAAGATCCGTGTTTGACGTTCTGGGCGAGATTGAAATAAATCAAGTATTCTGTCGCTCTCAATGCCGTAGCAGAGTATTTTCCTTCAATTGATGCGGCCTCATCCCGCATCGAGTCCATTCGCGCTACTTCTATTCTCTTCAAGACTCCGGATTCATGGCTGACCTCCGCTCCCTAGAACTTCCGCACATTGTGAATAAATAGATATATCGCGAGCATTGCCTTTCGCGATCGCGCTGTGCTTTAAGAGTTACCCTCTGATATATATGTTTTGATTCCGAAGTCACCTTGGATGCAAGTATCTCTTAGGCTAGCGATCGTTCGCCTTTCACCTCATTATCGAATAATTTTGGCATAATTTAGCAACGTTTATGCTTGTTCCGTCATACTACCTACTTCTGTAGCCAGACCGCTGTTTCGCGACAGTCGTTCTGTGATGAGCTGATTTACACCACCCCAGAATCAAAACGCACCGCGGGGTCGCGCCGTAATGAGTTCTATAAGGGTAAATACAGCTTGTTGGCCTCACCTGAACATGTTGCGGTCAATAGACGCAACGCAGAGGGGAACAACATCGAGTGACAATTGGGAGGAAAAAAAACATCGAACAAGAATCTCGCGAGCAGCTACGCATGATCTAGAGAGGATCAAGTATTGCCGTTGAATTGGATTGAATGCAATCGACCAACTTACTATCATCGTTTCATAACGAAGAGCCAAGGATAGCTAATCCTGAAGAAGTCTTGCGTTGAAAGGTTGCCTCTAGCTCGAGGAATGAAACAACGAGAAGATCCAGTTACGATACAAGATGAAATTCAGCTCTATATATATATAGGCATCTGACCGGGAGCTAGTCAGCGGAACAGAAACGATGAAGCGTCGAATGCTTGCATCATAAATCTGGAATCTTTGAATCTTCTTTACAGATGTAGCGTTGAATCACTGGACCAGTGCAATGATGATCCGCTGAACCGCTGAAGCGATGAACCGAAGAAGCGGCGGACAGGTGAAGTGGTGTGTCACTCACACTACAAGGAAGGAAAGTTTCTCCCGCACCGGGAAGCATCATCAATGCCCTTATTCGCAGCCATTGCTACATCGGGACGAAGTGGAGAAGGACTGGTCTTTCATGGAAAAATAGGTAGTCCTGGAGCTTGCTTGAATATATCTTGTTAGTAATCTGCATCTACGTACCTCTAGATATTCAGCGTTTCTTGTTCAGTCAAGCGTCAAGTTTGTCTGAATACCCTGTATTGGAAAATGATTAAGAAAACTTGAGTGACCTAAACATGAAGAGGCCACGGCCGTGGATTCGATCCGCTAAGCTGAAGGCGCTAGCATTGGAGCAGCAAATACTCATTGTCGATATCGAAGCCGAGGGAGCGGCAGTTGGAGAACGAACTGAAGGCCAAACGAAGCATACTGCTCCATGTAAAGCAGTACTGAAAACATCTCACTCGTGGACCTCCCATGCTTCAACGCGTTGCCTCTTGACATTAGCTCAACACAGCTTTGTGTGGTCAAACGCGGCTGGCAATATGGGCTGCTGCCTCGATATAAGATTGAGATAAATTGTAACGAATGATATATACTGAAGACAGTCCGAACGTGGAAGAAAAAATTGCACATCCCAAGTCACCATGATACGATATGAGGACCGATCGATACCTGCAGTGTTCTACCGAAAGGCCTAATAGAATCAGAGCACAAATGTCTAATGAATACTTAAAGTCACCTCTAACAGTAAAAAGACTCACCTAATAGAATCAGAGCAGAAATGTCTGATCTATTAGGTGCTCGTACAAAGTGGGATGGTAAACAATAAAGTGCTTATGTATCTTACTGCAAGACCAATCGAGCATAGTGATACGTTACCTCGATAATCTCCTCATCAGAAGCGGAATTGAAGCGCAAAAGATTGACGCGGCCTTTAGCGGTGACGTGGTGTTCAAAGTCGTTTATTTCCGACACTCCCCCTCGACTGAATACCAATGATTGTTTCAAGTCGATTTCAATCTTTGCGTGAGGCCGATTTCGTTTTGTAATTGTTTGAACAGATCCGCCAGTAAGAATTTCGTGAAAAGATCTGCTTGATCTTCTCTTGATGGCACATGCTCCAAATTGATGACATTGTCGTTGACTTGATCCCTGAGAAAATGATGTCGCAGAGAAATGTGTTTGGATCGGTCATGGTGCACAGGATGGTGCACAGGATTCTTCGATAACAGGATTGCTCCCATGTTGTCGTCGGAAATCGTTCTGGCCGTTTCTTGAGGGAATCCAAGATCTTCAAGCAGTGTTCGTAGCCATTTTGCTTGTTTCGCGACATCGGCAGAAGAAAGATATTCTGCTTCGGCGATGGACAGTGACACAGTAGGTTGGCGTCGCGCTCGCCAGGATGTTAAACCTCCGAAAGTTTTGAAAATGTAACCAGATGTAGATCTGTGAGTATCTTGACATCCCCCCCAATCCGCATCAGCGAATCCGGCGAAGAGCGTCTGACAAGTATCGGCGTCGAATGTTAAGCACAGGTCCGTTGTTCCTCGTAAATAACGCAGCAAATGTTTGGCAGCCTTGACATGTGATGAAGACCATCGACTGATGTATCGCGCCACGACGCCAGCACCATACAATATATCCGGCCGTGTGATGGTTGATAGATAAAGAACAGATCCAGCGATTTTGGGAAATTCCAAGTGCTTTGCCTCCTCTACTTCGTCGTCTGAAGCTGCCGTCGGCTTGAACCCAGGCGGCAGTGGCGTCTTGACAGGATTGCAGCTGGTCATTTCGAATTTCTCCACCAGTGATTCGATATAGAATTCCTGACCAACATAAAGTCTTCTCTGTTGGCGATCACGATGAACGTTGAAACCAAGAAAGTAATTGACTGGACCGTTGTCCGCGCATTCGAATCGTTCATTGAGATCCTTTTTGAACTTATCCAACACGGGTCGCGAATTCGATGCGACAAGTTGATCGTCAACGTGTACCGAGAGTAGAACGATTGTATCAGCTTTCTTGAAGATGTATAGACACGGATCAGCTCTTGAAGCGATAAAACCTTGGCTCTTGATCCAGGTGTCGAAAGCCTTGTTAAAGCAGCGTGGGGATTGCTTTAATCCATAAAGAAATTTTTGAAGACGAATCACCGAGTTCTTGCCTATTTCACTTCCTTCGGGAGGTTCCATGTAAATCGTTTCTTCGAGTTCGCCGTTCAAGAAAGCTGCTTTGATGTCCAGCTGATCGCAGTCGTAGTCCTAATAACTGACAAGGGCAAGCAGGACTCTGATTGAATCTTTGTGAACGACTGAGGCGTGAATGTCATTGAAATGTATTCCTTCGATTTGAGCATACCCTTTAGCTACCCATCTAGCTTTGAAGGCGGCAGTTTTCCCTGTTTCACCATCTATCTTGCGAGTGAAGACCCATCTGGCTTTCAAGACGTGCATATTCGGTTGGCGAGGAATAACTTTCAAGACTTGATATTTCTCCATCGTGTCGAGCTCTTCTTGAATTGCAGCTTCCCATTGTTCCCATTGCGGTGAATTTCTAGCTTCTCTGTAGGAATTGGGGTTCCCTGCGTTCGAAATGTACGCAGCAGCTCGCGCAACCTGCCCAAGAGCAAGCTCGTCATCCGATTCGCTACCGTCGTCATAATGACCGAGAATTTCATCCGAAGGACCGCGACGCAGTGAGGTTGCAGGCGCTCTTGGAGAGGGCGAAGGCGAGATGTCTACAGTCGATTCAGCTTCGAGTTCGGAAGTTGTATACCGCTGAGCCGTGGGGGTTGGAGGCAATAATGCAACATGTACGTCGGGCGTTTGGTGATCGTTTGCCTTTGGTTCCTCTTCTCGTTGGATGTGGAGACTTGTCAAATCGACAACATTCGACTGTCCCATCACTGCTCGATTTCCGATTTGACGTTAGAAGTCTCTATCGAAGAGTAGACGACAACTCTCGAATAGTTAACGGTTTTCTGGTGTGGATCCCAGTATCGAACATAGGAACTATTATCATGTCCACGAGTCCGCGGACGGACACGCGTTAGGGCCGGACACGGCAGCTCGCCCCGCGCGCGCATGTTTCCAAATAGGCTGTCCTATTGGACTTTGCTCCGCTGATTAGGCCAGCCTATCTGACAATGAGCTTCGAAGGGCTCAGATCTCTGTCCGCGACCTACACAGCAGGGCCTCCTATTCAGCTCTCTATTGAAGTGGATTTTCTACAATACCCTCTAATTACCTAATCGTTGCTGTACCCGTGTGATCGAGCAAACACCGACAGAGGGCTACCCACTTCCCGTCCAATGTCTAGCTGGATATCTTTGTGATCTTCCGCTGAATTGACCTCTCGTTTTGCCTGCCTCGACGTCAACTCTGCTGCTCGTCAGCTCCCCATCCGCCGGATCGCTCCTCACCGTATGGCCGCCGTATGCAAACCCCTTTAAGCTATCCTAGTCGTAGGTGAGTCAAAGCCGGACACCACTGCTGCCTCTCGCTGATTCATCCTCCCGTAGATACCTCGTTGTGATATTCTGGTCCTATGAAATACACCTGTCTCCTTAGAGCTCGTCTGCCTTCGTTGGTTTCAAAACCTCCATTCAAATTTCCCGTCAATGTTGCAACAAACTTTCAAATCAGCTGGCAGATGGTCGGGATGAGCTGGAAATTGACCGAGACGAGACGGGGACGTTGGCATTGAGTCACAAGGGTTTTGGTAAGTCGGTCTCCCATATCTGTGATCTCCCGTCATGTCTCGATACATGTTCGATGCTATCTACACATGCGTCTGAGCTGCCGCATGTTCGCGACAATCGCGATCTGTCAGAGCACCATCATCCAGCCTCATGGATTTGAATGGGGCTTTGACAGGAATTGATTCGAAAGGTAAGTTCTCCTTGACCGCTTAGGTGCCCTCAGCTGATCCTCGTCTTCTCCTTGCATAGCGTTGTATTCATGTAGCATATGTCTAGTATGAGTACCGTCGGGTTGTGTTTCGACGTCGTCAGCTGCTGGTTGCCGACGCCGATACGGCATCGACCTGCCCCACCGTCGACATACCTACTCCTATTAAGTCTCAATTCCAGGCTAAGTGTAGCTGTGTTTCTCATCTTTTGTCTGTCTGACGGCTGATCTTTGCTCCCTCCCTGTCAACCAGATATCGTTGTCGTTTCTAACGCAACAGCCGCCGCGCTATATCACCACTACGAACGCCAGCAACATCAACACGATTGGACGATTGGCACTCATGCGCGTCATGCCTCCGAGGGACTTCCGCCCGCTGACTGTGGCGGGTCTCGTCTTCTCGTCTTCATGGTAGGTCTTTCTTCTTGTCACTTACTTCCACTCGCTAATGCTACCTTCTTCGCCACCTCTCCTTTTCTTCCCCGCTACGCGTACTTCTCGTGTCAACACGAGTCTTATTGGGCATCAACGTCGGTCGTTTGCCGCCTCGCGGGATCATGGTAGATAGGTAAGTCCTGCTATCGCTTCAACGATCATATCACCTAGCTCTAATCAACACCACCGCTTTGTCCTTTCCTCAGTGGTTGTATTGTCGTAGTCACTTGCTTCATATGATATAAGATACATGTGTGAGTACTGCTATCAGTCAGACAGGTCATCAAGCACAAGCAGAGGCTGATGATTACACATCCATCCAGAATGCTACCGTCTTTCCTGCGACCGACCTTTCCTTGATCAGGTCTTGCAGCTTCGTCATTGAGATCCCCTTATAGCCCATGTACGTATCCATGGCTTTGACAATAGCTGACTCATGCTCCGTTCGAGCTTCCGCCAATCTTACCACCTCGTCAATCACCACTTTCCGCCTGGCGTACAGCTTCCTCTGCGCCTCCGACTTCTTCCACCCTTTTTTCGTCACTATCGTCCTGACCGGCACTCGACCAAATACCCCTTCCGTCCATTCCGTCAACAACGCTGCGACGGTGGCGTGGTTCGCTTCAAGCTTGAAGATGTCGGAGATCACTGAAGCGGGTGCGTGATGGTGGGAGGATGGTGTCGGAAGAAGTGGGGTGGTACAAGGCCCACTACCGGTCGTGGACGGGGGACTATCCAGGGGCTGCCGTGTTTCAAGGAGATCCTCGGCCAATCTACCGACCCGATCAAGCAAGTCCGAGGGGTCGAGGGCCATTTGGGTGCCTTCGCCGTTTTCGCCTGCAATGCCGCTCGGGTGTCGAAATCGAGTTTCGAAGGTACCATCGGTGATCAACTGTAAGCCCTGTGCGAGTACGCCGAGATGCGTGAGAAGCAGCTGATGACTCGTGGCCTGCTTTGCCTGAATCTTTCCGACTTCGGACAACGTCAGCATCACCTCCTGCCGGAATTCCGTGAGATTTTGGTTGACGGTGTTTTGTAGGGTAGATTGTAAGTCCTTCATGCCCGTGTTGAGAAATCCACTCATCGTATCCATCTTGGTATGCAGCTGCGGCATAACCTGCTGGAGTTGTACATTAAGAGGCGGCTGGACTGTGCGAGCACGATCAAGGACGGCCGAAGCGTATGTCTTATATGCATCGGTTCTGAAGATGTCGTGCTTGAGAAGCATATGCTCCGGCTGTTGCTCTTGAAGAAAAGGACAGTCTTGTAGGAGAACTCTACGGAGGCGCATAAGGAGGCTAAGGAAGCCGTGAGCGGCAATGGTTCTCTTTTGTTCTGGTATGTTTTCCATCTTCTTCAAGCTATCGTACCATCGTACGCGCACATGCAGATCAGCGATCAAACCTGTCGTACTGTTACAACTCACGCATCAAACATACCAGAGGGCGGCTTGGAGGAATACCAGGGCTTCGGGCTCGGCGGGTGGATCCAGATCCCTTGAGATCCAGAATTGGCCGGAGGCAGCCGGAAATCCCGCCAGTGACCGCATGGTCTCCCTCGGCAGCGTTGTAAGGTAATGTTGGGCCATTGATGACATGTCCCACCTTCCACCTCTGCGAATATCTGTCTCACTCGCTCCGAACAAATCGGCCATCCTGGCAGCGGACCCCCGGTAGATGTGAGTAAGCTTCTTGGAGAATTGTCGCACTCCGGCGTTTTCGAGAACGGTCTTCGTAGCTTTTGCATGAGCGTCCGAGGATATCGGCTGAGAAGCATTCTTGCCCTTTCCGGGGAACAACCATATTCCATACCATTGAGAGGCATCGTCCATCGGCGGGAAGCTATCGTATTGCGCCCCAAAAGTTTCGCCACTCATCTGGAATCTGCCAATGACAGGTGCAAGTTGGTAAGTCCCAGCCCTTCCGTAAAACTATGCGAATAAGCCAACCTGTAAAATAACCACATTGCCAGAGCGCCAATTGGGCATTCTTGCCAATTTTTGCTTGCGCATCGCGCCCATGTATTGTACATTGCCTCCTTGGTTAGTTTTACCATCGAGGAGGAGAATGACCAATATATCGCATTGCGTAGGTCCTTCCCTATGATCCATGGGCAGGTGCTGGACATCCGGAAGCTGGATTCCGCGCACGTCTTCTCCTCTCAGTAAGCCATAGTGGGAGAGCGCGGGCATGGTTCGGTCTCGCAATCCTTCCACTGAATTTCGCGTAAGACCTTCGCCGAGGATTTTCGCTACTTGATCAGTTTTATGATAGCCATCTAGAAAGGTATCTTCATACAGCCAGAACATGAATTCAGCCTCTGGAGCATCTGAAGTACTTTGAGTCATAAGGAATGGGTTTACCGACCTTTGCAACGGTCCACTGCAGAGCTCTTTCTGCGTTCGGCCTCTTGCCGCTTTAGGGTCGCCATGAGCTCTATGACACCAGGAAAGCGCCGGGGGCTGTTGATAACGCGACCGGACGCCTGCATCTGTTGCTTTTGCAGGAAGCAGAGGGCGCAAAGGTGTGCTTCCATCGTTTTCCAGCCGACCGTCCTTCCCTTCCCAAGCACTTCCTCAATCGCAGGGGTATCATTTGCCAGCGCCATAGTCTTCCCCTTTCCTTTCTCTCTTCCTCTCTGCTTATGAGGACGGTTGACAACTTTGAGCTGTAGAAATGTTGCGACTCGCGTGCCTGTAACGAGCACTCTACTCGAGCAACGCAAGATAATGCGGGAATGACATTTCAGCAGCGTAAAATGGAAGCGGATATGAAATTCAGGCATGACTGAAGCGCAACCGTACCTTCTCATTTCCTCCAGGGAGCGTTCAGCTTCATCCACCTGATCTAACGGGCGCTTCCCCTCTTTCTCAACTGCCCACTCCAGACAAAATGAGCGATAATCCCTAATCGGCCCCGCATAAGCCGCTTTGGTCGCCTTTGGGATCGACTCATCATGTGCTTTATGAATCTCTTCCAAAATTGCATCCCCTTCCATCGTGGTACATTCCTCTTCGCCTCCGGCAGTTTCGTTAACCATCTGAGTGGCTCGTAACATCCGTTGGGATCCGCCGCCAGCCATAGTGATATCGTTGGTATCTGGATGTGAGCACGAGTTGGGAGCCTGATGCGAGAACGATACGAATGGAATAAAGGGACGCAGCAACGATTCGGAAAGAGTGCTCATATCAAACCTATAGCAGCAGAGGAACAAGGTGAAACCACCTCTCGATCAATCTGGTAGTCTAGAGTGACAAAGGTCGCTAGGGAAGCATTTGCATCTTAACAAATATCTCAGGTCATTTTCGGGATCTCCCTTTGGCGACATAATTATCAAATCTGACCTAATCGCGTATATCCGGACACTACGCCCGAACACACGTCCGGACACCATAGGTTAAGACAATTTATAGTTATTTACTAACTAGATTACTAACTAGATTACTGCGCCGACAGGAGTGATACTAGTCTCCATACCCATTTTTGGTACCTCGAGGATACCATTCGGAAGCTAGCTACTGCGCGGGCTCTACGGCGAATAGATAGAGCGGCGATTACAAGCAGCTCCACAAGCTCGACTACACAGCTGACTACACTATATTTGTACTATAGTGCATATTTCATGGATTCTTTAATGTAATGTAGTACTGCCGTGCACCACTTCAAAGCTTTGTCACAACTGTTGTCACCAGCGCTGTCACCGAGACCGGCTTCTCACCGTTACCCATATATTTTCGGAATAATTCGCTTTCTTTTGTTCAGCATAGCTACAGCACCGCTGTGTAGCCGCTATGGCATTCAGTTCGTCGACGCATTTGTCAACGCCATCGTGTTCGCATGCGCCTCGCCCCGTAATCTTGCTCAACTCTCTTTTTCCTTCAGCTGCTCACACTCCAGTCCAAGCTGGAGCCGGTAGCCCACCCAGCCCACCATAATGACCATATACGCTCCGCGACGAAACTGCGATATCTGTCAGCTCATCTGCTCACAGGTTACTCAGCCAGCTACTGGCTCAGCTAATGTAGGCCCGGTCATAGCTGTCATCTCAGGTACAGGTCCACAGGAACATATTGAAGTCATCTCTGTATAGCAGCCAAAGAGCACCTTAAGCTGCGCTTCATATCGCTCTAGCACTCCGCTGCAACTCGCGTCAATGCACAGCTTGCGCAGCCGCGCCTGGTAGCGAGAGCTGTAGCCAGAAGACCCGACTCTGCAATCTTCTAGATTTCATTGCTATAGGGCCACCAGCTGGGCCAGCATATGGGCAGAGAGGTTGAGCTAGCTAGCGGGCTGCCGCCATCTGTCAGTAAACGTGAGTTCGGCGTGTTCCTACAGTCTTTCCACATTCGTGAGATCAGGGACCAGAGACATCATCTGCTGGAGCCCGAGGTGGCTGTCATAAGCGATAAGCATCAGTTATCCTCGGTCCTATGGTTACTCCTACTTACCCGAGGCATCTCTGACCTCGCCGAATTGCGCGGAATCCTCTAGACCTCTAGATGAGCGGTCATCCTCTCTTGCAAGTTTGATAATAACATATATACACCGCTGACTGACGAAACATCTGGCAAGATAACCCTCGTTACTTGGTGTATTTACCCAAAGGCTTCCCTTCAGTCATCCGTCCGTCGCAGCAGAGTTGTTCAACCACACACAATCGGTCATCAACAAAGATGCAGCTCAACGACAGCCAAATGGACCTGTGCACTTATCAAGCCATTCCAGTATATGCTGCGGCTCCCGCACATGGCTTACTACCGGCGGCGCCTATATACGAAGCAAATTCTCAGGACTGTCTCAACCAGAGCTTGACCTGCGACGATATCTCGACTGCATACTTCAACATGCCTCGCCAAGGATCAATGCAAATGAAGAGCACATTCACGAGCGCATACCCACACCATCCTTCCAACTCGGTCTCGATGTCTGCCATTCAACCGTTCGAGAGTTGCCTGTCCCCCTCGACCGTCATGTATCCCGGGCCGACCGACTATTCACAGTACTTCATGGCCTCTCCGGAGACAACGGCTGCGCCCGGTAATGGCACATCCTGCATCTCGGGCCAGTCCACGGTGAGCAATAGCGCCTGGACCAACACGATGATGCCCATTTCCCTTGATTATCCATACGACATTCAAGGCTTATACGCCAACAGCGATGGAACGATATCCAACGTCTGGTCATCCACCGTCACGCCACCCATGCACCAGAATGCGTGTCTCTCAACCAAGCGGAGCTCAGACGCCATGTTGCAACAGTCGATGGATCCGCAAGGGACCAATGGGCGAGAAAAGAGGCAATGCCTCGGTATGAGGGTCCGTCGCCTGCCACTCGGTGTGACGCCGTTCTGATCCGTCTCTTCGCAGGTCAACACCAGCATCAAATCGCCCCTATCACCCGACTCTTCCCCGACCTCCAGCAATGCAACCGTCGAAAACAACATGCAACGCTCACCGTCCGTTCCCGAGGTCTGCACACCACCGGCACCAGCGCCATTGCATCTTCGTCCGCGCAAACTTGTCGACTACGTCGCAGCAACGCCATCCACGAGTCCTAACGACTCGCGCCGTGCCATCTCTGCCGCTGCGCGCGCCCAGTCCATTACGGATCACGTCCTCGAAATTTATCGTTCGTATGCAAAGCCCAAGGAAAGCGGGAACGGTGTCGAACAGTCTTCGGTTGGGTCGCTGCCCATGATCGAGGGATACGAACCTGTCTTGCCCGCTTTTCCCGATTTGTCGGGTGACGAGATGGCCATGTCGGATGAGGACGACGAACCCGAAACCGAGGAGCACTCGCCGGGGACATCGAAACGGAAGGGTGGGAAACGGTCACCCAAGTCGGTGCGTGGCCAGGACAAGGTCTCGAATCGGGTTGCGGCACGCCGACACCGAGAGATGACCAAGGAACGACTGAAGAATGTAGGTCGTACCAAGGGTGATGTCATCGTCATTGGATGCTGACGTTGCCTTCTCAAAGCTTGAAAAACTTCGCTCATGGCTCGACGATGCACTGGCAGAGTATGAAAAGAGTAACCGAATGCTGCAGAACAACTATCGGCGATTACAAAAGGAGAACTATACTGTGCGTACCGGCGTTGATCGACGATTTGCCACATCTCATTCCGTCGTTCATAGCTTCAACAAAATTTGATCATCCCTGTACAACAAACGACGTGATGACGACCGGTCGACAACGAAAAGCGCAATGATAAACGGACATTATAGCTACTCACGTCCGACGACCCCGACGTATCTCGTTATCTCACTGTATTTCTGTCGAAGTCGTCACGAGGATCATTGCGAATCCAAGGAATAATAATCTTAGAAGTAATGAGTAGATCTAGGTAGTAATACGCAAAGTAACAGCTGTATCAATTATGAGGAAATGAAATTAACGAGACCAACGTTGGACGAATAGAACTCACGGTCAAGGACCTGGCGCCGAACTTGCTCGACTTGAGATGCATTTGTTCTGTGCTGCATTCCGCTGGATTATCGGCATTCGAGGAGATGTTCGAGGTTGGGGATGAGAGACGGACGACGGGATTCGAAGTGCGTTCAATTCCAAGCTATTCTGTCGCGATTTGCTCAACCAGTTGGTCGACGTCGTTACTCATCCCGCCGATCGCACGCATGGCACATGAAGGATGTTCTATGCGATTTGGCTGATTATGAGTGGCTTCGAGTGTTACTGATGGTCTTTCTAGAAACGACGTCATCTCGCTGCCATGCAGTGATGGCCAGCGCTCAACTCGCCATCTAGACGTCCATCCCCAACACTCTTCCAACCCTCCGCGACAACCGGCACCACACGCACGAAGGGAAATGTCGGACCAGGAGGAATCATCCGCCAACATGGCGCTCTTCCTGGAACGCGTCTATGCGATCGTCCACGAGGCAAGTTTGCACAAGCTTCGGCATCGGGAAGCATAGCTGAAGAGGGCCCATCTTAGATCCCAAGCGGACATGTGACTAGCGTGAGTTCACCTTTCCCCTTGGATTTCCATTCCGCTCAACACTCCTCACTTCTTCGTACGGTAGTATGGCCATATAGCAAAACTTGCGGGATACCCACGGCACGCAAGACATGTAGGGAACGCAATGAAGGCTCTTCCATCGAACACGAGCGTCCCGTGGCAGGTCCGTCTGTTGATTCCTCTCTTGTCGCCGAAATTTGACCTCTCGAAATAGAGAGTCATAGGATCCACAGGCTATATTTCCCCGCGCAATGATTCTGGATTAGGAGCGGAACGGCAGATGGAGCGCTTGAGGGACGAAGGGGTCGAGGTTGCGGATGTCGGAGGGGGTGGTGTAGGAACGAGGGGAGGAGGGAGATTTCGCGTTGATGTGAAGCGGTTTGGGTGGTTTCCAGAGGTGGTGGGGGAAGAGGCGTAGACTCTCTGCAATGATGGACAATGTGGTGACTTTGGGCCATGGAGTCGTATCACGATGGACGCGAGTTGAAAATAATGAAGGTGGGATTCGCCGCAAATGTACAAAGCCTCGTAATGTTTCCGACTGAACTCGTCTTCACACAACTCGTTCATGCTGATGCATCCCCACCCACCAACGGCATTCCCGCCAAACGCATCTTGACCTAGAGATTCGAAACCAAAGATGCAAGTCATCAGCACACCATCTCTCCCTTCCTCGCCTCGTGAATTTACCGCAATCTCAAACAGATAATCCAGACACTCCGCCTGCGTCTTGGCTTGCTCCCAACTGCCACCCCAGACATACACTCCGTGCCTCCTCACCAACACGGCACCCGCATCCGGATATCGTTCCATCGCCCGGCTCATACCCTCGGTCAAATCTTCCTCGTCGGGCGTATTCTCGATGATGGGAATCTCGAGTGTATCGAGGTACGAGAGCGTCTTGCCCGTGCCGCCGATGCGGATGCCCTTGATCATTTCCTGGTGGGAGATGCGGAAGGTGGCGTTGCCTTGGGCGTCGGCGGGGTGGAGAAGGGTGAGCATGACTGTGCGAAGGGAATAGTCAGTCTTCATTTTGCCTTCGAGAAGAGGAGAAGACATACCGGCGTGTTGGGAGTGAGTGTGAATACACGCGCGCGCATCCCGCATCGTGAACGCATTCCAGAAGAGCGGCGTGCAAGCCGACTCCTTCAGCCCCTGTTCATCCGATCCTGCATAAGCTCTCTCCAGCAGTGTGCGCAGGGAAGCTAGACGTACCTTCTGGCTCGGAATCCTGAGAAAGTCCCGCTTGGAGCCCGGTTTAGGAACGGCGGTTTGCTGGAATGGGAGGACGAAGATGTGCGAAGGGTGGATTCGTTCTTTTTGAACACCTTTCGAAATTGTGACATGTCAGGTTCTTCCGACGTCCTGGGTTTGAGAGGACGTACCGGATGGAGCGAGGTAGACGTGATCACTGAGAGGGGATTAGCTATTTCTTCCTATGGATATCGAGGGAAAGATAGGCATACCCATGGCGAATGCTAATGCCTACACCGCTTTCAGCTTTTGCTTTTATTCACTAGAGCAAATGGCTCACCTCCACCCGTTCCCGTAACCCATCCAAGCTCTACCACAACCTTGTCAACCCTGCCGGGAAAAAGAAGGGGAAGACGCACTGTAAAAGTCCCTGCAAAGCTCGCAAATCAGGTTGGCCGGATGTTCCGGATCGTCGCTCCGGATAAGGGCATCGGGATCTTTGTGGGTGTTTGTGACGGACATGGTTGAAGAAGGGAAGACGAGGAAAAAAGAGCAAACATCGACTTGTTCACTTCACCACTTACACTCGCGACGGAAACCTCGCACGTGATCCCGTGTCTCACCTTGACCCGCTCGGATAAACCATTACCTCATCGGCGAAGCTCGTATATACTGTTGAATGCTCCTCTATGGATCGTCAACTCTCGGTCGTCCTTGCATAGAGTCGAGCACAATGCCGAAAGAAAGCTCCTCAACACCGCACGCATCATCCCTCCGCCAACGCTCGCGGACGCTCGATCCGGGACAGCATACCGAGGATACCGACAAGACCGCCAAGGGCGGGAAGGGTGTGGGACAGACGAGTCCATTGGCGCCGATCGTTAGGTCGTTGGAGAGATTGGGGGATGGGTTGCCAAAGCTGAAGCCGAATGTCGAGGTCAAGTGAGTCCAGGTGACTGTTGAAGCGAGTATCAGTGCCTTCCCGAGGAAGCGAGATCAATGCCTCGAGCGGTTGCAGCGCTCTCAAGGTTGTCAGGAGGACGGCTGATAGTTGAGAAGTGTCGTGGGGACAGGCATCGAGAGTTTTCCGAGGATGAGGAACAGATCTTTGGTGTTCCGCATTCGAAGGCAATGACGTCCAGAATGCTGATCCCGAACAGTTTTGCACCGCTACAGGTCCCGCGCCAACGACGAATCCAGACGGCAACCGTTGCCATCTGGTCTCTCATGCTTCCCATCTGCTTCATCTTCTTTCTCCTCTTATGGTACGCTGCCTCCCCTTCCGCTAGGAACCAGCTAACGGCTTCGCAGTTCAATGCCGCTCTTTTGGCCTTTGATTGGGTCGTACCTTATCTGGGTCTTCTTCTTTGACAAAGCGCCGGGAAGGGGCGGAAGGACGAGTATCTGGTTTCGGAGGTGGAGGGTATGGAGGCATTTTGCTGGTGCGTGTGAGGTCGGGCGAGACATATGGCGGAATTCTGATTGCTTTTGTGCTGTCGCAGGGTACTATCCTGTCAGGTGAGTCTGTGCGAATGTTGCACGTACGGAGCTGACGGTTCTGTATAGTGTGATCAAGGTAAATTCTACTGGTAGCAGGATCATCGGGTGGGCTGATGACATTGCGTTCCCGTGAGGATAGGAGGCAGACTTACCGTCCGACCGCCCGTATGTGTTTGGATACCATCCTCATGGTGAGTTATCTGGCCATTCCACTTGATGATAGCTCACAACGTCTGGTAGGAATTATCGGAACGTGGGTCGCTCGAAGGCTCTTCGATTCATTCTTGACTGATTCGCTGTAGTGGCGCGTTCGTCAACTTTGCGACCGAGGGTATGCGCAACCGGTCAGACTACTTTTCGCACTTGACACTCATCTTTACCAGGCACCGACTTTTCCCAGCTATTCCCGGGAATCAAGACCCACCTACTCACGCTTGGTTCGTACCGTCTCTCTCGCGCCTTCGCTTGCTGACGCATCCGCACAGCATCAAACTTCAAGATTCCCATTTACCGTGATCTTCTCCTACACCTCGGCCTGTGCAGCGTCTCCAAGAAATCCTGCGCCAACATCCTGCGCCAGGGCCCCGGAAGCGCCATCACCATCGTCGTTGGCGGCGCTGCCGAGAGTCTGGCCGCGCATCCGGGGACGAACGATTTGACGCTGAGGAAGCGGCTTGGGTTTATCAAGATTGCTGTGAGGGAAGGGTGGGTGACGGCTCTCCGGGGTTCCTCTCAATTTGGCTGATTGGACGACAGGGCGGATCTTGTTCCGGTGTTCTCGTTCGGCGAGAATGATGTGAGTTCTCCGTCGCCTTAGGAAAAGTATCGCTGAGACGGGTGTACATCAGATCTACGATCAGCTGTAAGTCTCCTTGCACCAGCTTCGTCAATGCCGCTAATCTAAGTTGCAGGGCCAACAATCGAGGGACGACCGTGTACAAGATCCAAAAACAGTTTCAAAAGTTATTTGGGTTTACATTGCCGCTGTTTCATGGAAGAGGGTGAGTCGACACGAGTGCGCGAAATGGGCTCTGAACTAATCGGCATCCAAGCCTGTTTAATTACAATCTGGGTTTGATGGTATGAGTCTGAACGCTTATCGTAGGGCATACAATGACGCTTCACCTACAGCCATTCCGACATCCTATCGTCTCCGTTGGTACGTAACACGACGCTGCCGCTTTATCGAGACTGATCTTGTGGTTCGTCTTCGGCCAGTCGGTCGACCCATCCACGTAAGAAAGAACGAGAATCCTCCGACGGAGCTGTTGGAGGAATACCAAAAGAAATACATCGATGAGCTCATGAGGTGCGTTCCATCAAGTTTCTCTGGGTAGAGCTCTGCTGAGTGTTCCTTCCCGGCCAGAATCTGGGAAGACTACAAGGACGTTTATGCGCGGAATCGGACGAGGGAGTTGCGGCTCGTTGAATAGCATGAGATACAAGCTTTCTGCGCGGGTATAGAGTTGAGTTGTATGGCGCTAGTCATCGCCGTTGATACAAGTCGGCGCATGCATTGGGATAGCATGATGAAATTCGGCCAGGTCGTCGAGGGCGAACTCGTCGGGACGGTCGAGACGGGGCGGGACAGAGGGCATTTCGATATTCGGGTTAGGGTTCGGAGCTGGGTAAAAGAAGCTGTTCGGGAGAAGCTTCGGGCGGCGGAAGCAGATGCGTGACTGGATGACGATCGGTTCGGCGAGGATGGGCGCTAGAGCGTGGCATGGTGGTGCAGCAACAAAATGTGAACAAGAGGATTGGCAGATGTCGTGTCCGCCGTCCAACGTTCGACTACACCAAAGAACAAAATGACCGCTTACCCTACCATCACCGTCAATGAGGTGCGCCTTCACGAGTTTTCAGTATCGCCCCCGTCTAACGCTTTTTCGGAGGAACAGGCAATGAACCTCCTCGATGACCGACGAGTCAAGTCTGTTCGACCGCTCATCCCGTACGTTCCGTTGAAGAGCATGCAGGAGGAAGGCACGCTGATACGATCGGTAATCGTAGCCCCCAGATTCTGCAGGAAGAGTGAGCGACCGATTTTCGGAATTTTTAGTATCAAGGTCGCTTACCGACCGTTCTACCGTGTAGGCTCCCGCTTTCACTCAAAGGCGCTGGAACAGTACTCGAAGGCCGCAGACAGGTGGAGAACGTTATCGCAGGGAATGATGATCGACTACTGGTAGTCGTTGGGTGCGTCTTTTGCCGGAAAATTCGCATCTGCGAGACAAGCTGACGTTGGACCCCTTTTCTCGCTCTCTCTGCTTCGCTATCCCCTACCCCTCTCCACCATTCCTCTCGCCTACTCAGACCATGCTCCATACACGACCGCGATCAGGCCATCGAGTATGCGAAGTTGCTGAAAAGTTACGCGGATGAAGCCAAGGACGACCTCTTGATCCTCATGAGGGTGTACTTCGAGAAACCACGAACGACAGTGGGATGGAAAGGATCCATCAATGACCCAAACCTGGACGGTGCGCTCCAACATAATGTCTAGAAGATTTCCGGCTGATGCGATTTGTACAACAGGTACTTTCCAGATCAACAAGGGTCTCCGAATGGCCCGAAAACTGCTGCTTGATCTGACCGAGATGGGGCTTCCGACAGCTTGCGAATTCCTTGGTACGTATCGTCTGACTACTCTGGTGGATCATGAACCAATAATGCATGCAGATACGATCTCGCCGCAATTCACGGGCGAACTGACATCGTGGGGCGCTATCGGTGCGCGAACGACGGAATCTCAGGTACGATCTCGTGCCATACCGATTCCGGCTCTTACTCATCGCCCATCAGGTCCACCGAGAACTGGCCTCCGCTCTCTCCTGCGCCGTCGGTTTCAAGAACGGCACTGACGGGTCCATCGACATCGCCATTGATGCCATGCGCGCCGCCGCGACGGGCCACACCTTCCTCTCCGTCACCAAGCAAGGCTTGAGCGCCATCGTCGAAACAGAAGGTAACCCCTTCACACATGTCATCCTTCGTGGCAGCTCCAAGGGTCCCAACTATGCCGCTGAGCACGTCAAGGCTTGTGCGGACAAGTTGACGAAGGCCGGGTTGGCGCCGCGGTTGATGGTGGATTGTTCGCATGGGAATAGCTCGAAGCAGCATACCAAGCAGATGGAAGTGGGCAAGAGCATCGTGAGTGCCGCGAAAAGGGGAAGTTTGCGTGAGCTAATCCTACGCGCAGAGGGAACAACTCGAGGGCGAGGAGACGGCGTCGAATATTATGGGCGTCATGATCGAGTCTAACTTGAACGAGGGCAAACAGTCTATGCCCGCCGAAGGACCTGCTGGGTGAGTACTGTTCCTCTTCATAATTTCTTACATCGCTGATCCCTCTCAATAACAGTTTGAAGTACGGCGTCTCTATTACGGACGCGTGTCTTGCATGGGAAGGTCAGACGACGTCGTTGCTGGACGACTTGCGTGCCGGTGTGCAGGCTCGACGGGCACGTGTCAAAGCCTCGAGACAGCAGTAGGTGAAGGCGCAGTAAAAGCGCATGTACATGCGTGTTGTACTATAACTCAGGTCAGAGAGGCTGTTATGGGTGGATGAATAGATGACTTTATGGTGGCAAATTCGGCGGCCGAAACAAGCCCCCTTCCTCCAGAGTGGGGCCCGATGATGACGAGTGTCCGTTCCATCGCGTATACCGCTACACAACAGCAGCCAGCCCATTCAGCCTGCTATCTTGTTCCGCTGTTCCCGTAAACCATGTACCCCTACCTTGCACACACCACAATCCGCTACAAGTCCCCACACGCGACGGATCTCTCGTTCGCAAAGGATGAGACGTAAGTTCGTTTTGGCTGTGCAAGAGGATATAGGCTGACCCGTGTGCGATGCGCATGAACTTACAGTATTCGGGTGACAGGTCCGTCTCCTGACGATGAAGATTGGCTAGTAGGAGAGAGCTTAGATGGAACGAGGAAGGGTGGATTTCCAAAGGTGTGTGTTTTTCGGATCGGGCGGAACATCATGCGTTTGGGCTGATTTCGGCGATCAGGATTTCGTGGTCATGATCGAGGAGAATGCGACGACGGATGTCCCAGCTGTGGAGCAGAAAAGTGCGGATCGGCCATCGGAAGGAGAAGTACCCGCTCAAGCAGCTCCCGTCATTGTGACCGCTCAATCCGAGGTACACGAGTCAACCGAACCCGCTTCAGCCGACGCAAAGCGAGAATCGGCAGATGACCTTCCTGCCCAATCCCAGAATGCACAGATCGCAGATCCTCCTGCTCCGGTTTCAACGCACACGGAGCCAGTCGCCAAAGCGCTCGCTCCGCAACCAGTCGCCTCGTCAAGTCAGCAAAGCACGGAACCTGCTGAGAAACCGACGTCATTCAAAGATAAACTCGCAGCGTTCAATCGGTCTGCTGGATCTGCGGGCCCACCGCCGCCGTTGAAACCGAAACCTCTGGCAGCGAGTGGTGGGCCTGGGACGTGGGCGTGGAAGCAGAAACAGCAACAGCAGCAACAACAAGCGATGCCCGCTTCGAACCTCGCTCAGGAATCTCAACAGACGGACGCCTCACGGGAACACCCCGATCCTACACCAAGCTCAAGCGGCATGTCCGCGTCCGATGCGAAAGCTTCGATAGGACTCGGCGGCAGCTTGAAGGAACGGATGGCGGCGTTGGCGGGTGCGGGCGCGTTTGGAGGGGAGAAGACGAGCAAGGGCCCTCCGCCGGCTGTGGGCAGTAAGCCAAGGGTTTGGAAACGGCCCGAGGTTGCGCCGCCAAGTATGCACGAGGGCGAAGGCTCCGAGGGGCTGGCAGCTGGTGAGGGTACAGGTGAGGAGCGAGGAGAGGTCGCTAAGGATGACGCAGGAGATGTTCAGGAAGATCAATTGGAAAAGGAGCGGAGGGCAGCGATTGCCGTGCGGATGGCGAGGCTCGGTGGACGCGGGGTGATGGGGATGCCCATGCCCATTGGTGGACCAAAGCCCGTTGCTGCGGACAAGGTCGAGACCGATGAGCCTGCTGCCCAGGAGTCGAAGTCTGTCGGGGATGACGTCATTTCACCGGTCGACAACGCTGCTTCGCCTGCGATTGAAGCAGCCGAGAGTCCAACACCTGAGAGTCCAGCTCCGACGACGATCGCCATGCCGGCGATCCCTCGAAAGGCAGGACCACCGAGACGAAAGCCTCCAACCCGGACGGCAACCAATGGATCCGTCGGCTCTAGCTCCACTCCGATCGAAGCATCGCAGGCTTCGGCTCCACCCTTTGACACGACGCCGTCCCACGCCGAGGGGCCGATCATCGGAGAGATCCCTTCACCGACAACGGAGGGCGACGATCGCGAGATTCCTTTGCCCAAGACCCGGGAACAACTGCTGCAAGAGCGGGAGTTCGAAGAAGCCGGTGCCGGGCCGCACGGAGCTGAAGGTGCACTGGCGGCGGGGATCGCCTTGGCGTCTGCAGACGATTCCCTGGGTCAGCAGGCGAGGGAGGTCCCGCCGAATGCTCCTTCGCTGCCAGGTGTCGATGATCGAGAAATTCCGTTGCCACGTACCGAGGGAGAAGTAGCGCGGGAGCACGAGTATACGAAGGCTGGAAAGGGGATCCAGGGCGCCGAAGGCGCAAAGGCGGCCGGTATCGCGTTGGCGGATGTCGAAGAACCTGGAGAACAGGCTGGGGCGGTACCGTTTTCGAGCCCTGAGGCGTCAGGACATGCGGGCGTTCATCACGAGCGGTCGTTGCCGCCTCCGCCACTTGTTGCGGACGACAACGACGACGACGATTTCGGAGATTCCAATGCCACTGAGGAGGATGACGAGGATGACGGGGATGACGGGGATGATATCATGAAGCAAGCCGCTTCCGGGAACTTGCTCGCCAATCCGACAACCACCGTCCATCAGCAGACTCCCTCCGACACAGATCCAGTCGGATTCCAGCCTCTGCAGTCGCCTGCTCCCATCACCTCGACGATCAGATCTCCTATCACCGAGTCGACGGAGACGAGCCCGGTAGCGATGCTTGGACTGCCCAAGGACGAAGTGGCGCTCAAGGACGACGCGGATGCAACGGCAGAAGGTGCTGAGGAGGATGAGGGCGACACACCTCCGCCCCCGCCACGACCTGTCGGTGCTGGTGATGAGGGTGAGCGGATCAAGCCGGCGGGTCCGAGACCTCTTCCGCCTTCACCTGGTCGCGCTTTGCCACAGCTGCAGACTGTGCAGCCGATGGCTGGAACATCGATCACCTCACCGAGTACTGTGCAGCGGGATGCGTCCGGTCCGAAGGAAG
This sequence comes from Naganishia sp. PG3902-1, assembly GCA_023628075.1. Lineage (NCBI taxonomy): Eukaryota > Fungi > Basidiomycota > Tremellomycetes > Filobasidiales > Filobasidiaceae > Naganishia > Naganishia sp. PG3902-1. The sequence continues at coordinate 426,403 of JAMALH010000005.1, forward strand.
ACGAGACTGCGCCGCCGCCTCCTCTCAGGCAGACATCGGTGACATCACCTGCTCAAGCCAGTAGCCTCGCTTCCCTTGCTGAATCGCAAAGTTCTGCGCGAGGCAAGTAGTAGAATGATCTGAGCCCCATGCAGATACTGACTCTTCTCGTAGAACCTCGCGTAGTCGTCACCCAGGAAGCCGAAGGAGACAGCGCTCCCGCAGAAGATGCAGACGCTGATTCTGTTAGGCGTCAAGGCATTGCGGCTCGCATGGCCAAACTCGGGGGTATCAAGCTCGGTGGTCCGCCCATAACGTTCCAGCGAAGCCCGACCTCGCCTGTTGGCGCTCCCGCCAGCCCGATCCGTTCAGAGCAGGACGTCGTCATCGCCAGCCCGACGTCTCCAGCGGCCGCGCCCCTGTCCGTACCATCTGAGGAAACAGCCGAAGACGAGACCGAAGAGCAGGCGGCCAAGAGACGCCAGGCCACACTCGCTCGACTACGTGCGGGCGGAGCCCTTGGGTTCGGCATGTTCAATAACAGGGCGTCTGCCGGTGAACATACTGAACCGTCTTCAATGGACACCGCGGAGCCCATCCCGGATCACGGCGAGAGCTCGGCTCCTACGCCTTCTGATCTTGGACAGGAATCTTCGCAGCAACTCACGCAACCTATCGAGCATGAAGGGCCAGAGACGGAATCAGCCGAGGCGTTGGAGTCTCCCGCTATCGAAGAGGAGGATGCTCCGCCACCCCCACCTCCTCGAAGGTCGTTGTCCATCAAATCACCCGTGACGTCGCCCGTCGTCCCTGCACCGGCTAGAATGCCATCAATACGCGTTCCCACGCGAGCCGTTCCTCCGCCAGTGGAAGATGATACCGCCGAACATGGCCTAGCTCCTCCGCTGCCACCGGTCGCGGCGGGCCAATACGTTCACGAGCCTGAAACCATGGAGGAGACCCAGGAAGCCGCAGACGAAATGGGACCTCCACCGCCTGCACGAAACCGCGATGCTTCTTATACAACTCGATCCAGTATGGATCGCTCGGAATCACGCGCGTCCCGTGTGTCGATGGATCGCTCGGAATCCCGTGCTTCGCGCATGTCGACGTCTTCTGACCGAGGGTTACCACCGGCTTCGCCCATCGTAAGCTCGAGGCCATCGACATCGAGTGCTCGGCCTGGCTACAATGACTTGCGGGAGGCTGCCAAGGTTCACGGTGCCAAAGTGGCGAGGGCTGCAGGCAAGCTGATTGATTCCAGCAAAAAACACACTATCGGGGTGAGTCTGGCGCGAGTGCCATTTTGCATTTCGCTTACTATACGCTGCAGGATGGAGGTCCCCGGGCGCTTGTCTGGACTGCCATGTCCGATGCTGGTCTGGACGCCAATACCAACTTGGGCACGATGATCTGGGAACAGCAAGGACACACTATCCAGACGAGACTGGACGATATCCACGTCGGCGACATTGTCGTCTTGCACGACGTGAAGCTCAAGGGCAAAAAAGGTCTGCTTTCTTACACGCAACAAGCTGGTTCCGTCCAAGAGCCCGTCTTCGCCGTGTGTTCGCACGTGGAGGATAAAAAGACCAAAATCAAGGTGTACCAGTATGAGCGAGGGGTAAGTGGAATAAGGAGAAACGGGACTCGGACTGATGGAGTTTCAGCATGGTGACACCGTAAGCTATCGATTGGACGATCTTCAATCGGGTCTTGTCAGAGTGAGTTGATAGCGTCACCAGCTGCATCACCACGAACGTTCCATCTGATGTTTTACTAGGTTTTCCGACCTATGCCATGATCGATCGGAGGATGGAATCATGGTGCCGTAACGCATGTCTCCGTTGTAATTCAATCCCAGTACCTTGTGTAATTCCCATGAGATATTGTATATGTGCATTGAACGGTCCCTACGCCCACGGTCCATGACGCTCATACGAGCGCAACCGTCGGCGTGCTTGCGCACACCCCACGGGACTTCACATCCGTAGACTTCTGCCCCGCTTGTTGGTGAAGAGACCTTTCGAAACTAGGATTTTGTTCTTCCGAGGCTGATGAGGGCGCGCAGCTATGTATGATTCAAGGAACCAGCAATACGAGCCCTGTCTGCCCCGGATCCTCTTTTCCTTCCGGTGCTTGCGCAAATCAATCGGCGCTGTACAAAGGAACGATCTAACAGATGCATTCGATCATCGCAAGATTCACGTTGATCGATGGGATCTGGAAGAAGGTTGAAGTCGTTTCGTTTCCGGGTTGGTGACGAGTCGTCGCCGAGAATTCGGGAGTCATGATGATGGCCGAAAGGAGATGCTGAAGTCGCGGGTTTCCTTTATGAAGCAAATGTCAGGGCGATCGAAAACTGCGCTTGATCTGAACCCCCATTGTTTGCGCTTCACCGTGGCGATTCCTGCTCATTCTGACCCCTTTCCGTTTGTGGCCCGTGTTGGCAACTGCGATGGCAATGCCATGTATAGTTATGGTTTATCCGGGACGTTTGGGAATCCTCTCAGAAGGGCTTAGCAGTCTCGCTTTCGTGCCGTCTCCAGCTTTAGTTCATGGAGTAGTTTATCGGCTGCATTACCGTAATACAATAACCACCTTGCCGTAATCCCCTCTCTCCATAGCCTCAGCCTTTTCTCGTTTCTTACTCTCACTCCATTCCGCGCCGCTGCTACTGCCTGTCGCCCATCCCCTGATATCATGATTCCACGAGGCAAACTCTGCCTCCTCGGCAATTTTGCGCAAGAACCTGTCGAGCGTCTTCCAACCCATTTTGAAGCGCACTTGAATCTCGTCTGTGTGGTGTGTGCCATCGAGGTACGGCTTGAGGTTTTCGCGTATTTGAGCCTCTTGTTCAGCGATTGAGGCGTTGGGGTAAGAGTGGAAAGAGACGTGCGAGAGGTGTTGCGAAGAGAGGAAGCGCGAGGAATGTCGATTGTTGACGGTGGTGCGGCGGCTATTGGCGTTTCCACTTCCTCCGATCTGTACGTTGGAACCGTTCGCACCAGGCTGCCCGTAGACGGTACTATTCCCGTACCGTCGACTTGCCGATCCAGTGCCTGCTTGGCCACTGCCCACGGAAGGCGGACGTAACGCCAATGAAGCGGTCGTGACATACGATGTCGAGATTTCCTGCCCCGCTACCGACTCTCGATGACTGCTGAGGTTGCTATTCGAGGGCAAGCTGGTTGATGGCGCAACCGCCATCGATGAAGGCTGCGTAAACATCTGTGCCTGCGACGCTCGGGTCTCGGTTGACGGCTGAGCCGATCCGCCTCGATTGCCAGCACCCGTTCCCGGTATACGCATGAACCCGCTGGTCAAACCGCTTGTAATCGAGCCACGATGGGCAGGCTGTGAGTTTTTGGCCTTTGACAACGCTGTCGGCGGTGACCCCGCGATGGCCAGACTATCCGACGATTTTGCCGAGCGAAGCGTCATTCCCGACGTATTGGGCTGAGAACCGTGTTCATCCCGATGTCCACTATGCTGTGAATGCTGATCCGAGAAGGACGTCCACTGCGCCTGGCCGGAACTCGTTTTGGGCTGGCCCTGTCGCAGCTTTTCCGTCATCTGACCGTGAGTCTGAATCATGCCCGAGATTCGACTAAGCTGCGAATCCATCGCCGAATCCTGCACAGTACCCATCCCGCTCACCGAAGGCGGCATCACCGACTCCTCCATAATCGGCCATCGATGGACACGCCGCAGGAAACCCTTGATAATGCCGAATGTGACGAAGCGTCGGATATCGATACCGCGAACGGCTTGCGCGTTGTCGATTGCCCATCGGTGGACGGTAATGCCCGGTCGAAGAGCCGAGTAGAGTTCGAGAAGGACGGGCCATGATGGGCGTTGGTAGTCTGGGACAGGTCAGGGATGTATGAAGCCTTGCACGGCACGACCTACCGGGCCGGGTTACGTATAATCCACACTCTTCCGATACGCTCTCATCCCTCGACATTTTTTGGATCGCAGGTTTCACGGTATACATGTTGGAATACTGAAAGATATCGATCATCATGATAACTTGATAATATCTGGACAAACGCATCAGATCGCGTGTTCTCAAGCGACGGACAGACTCTCACAAGAAATGCTGAACACACAGCCTGACGCAATCGATATCGGCATCCGCGAGCTCGGCAATCCGACTGACATGATTGACGCCGTTGATATGCTCGGATACCTGAAGCGATATCAGCACGCGTCGAACGATGACGAGCGAATACGTACCCGCTGCGCTGTGATATCCCAGTTGTCGTCCTTGACCTTGTTGAAATCGATAAGCGGCACGGGCACATGCCAATCCTCCACGACGGCGGGATTTGCTGCAGTTCCGAATCAGCCTCCGCTTGATGTGCTCGCGGGACCACTTACGATAAAAGGGAAACAACTTGAGCTCGAGGTAGTTGATACCGTCGATGGTGATGGACGTTTCAGAGTACGAGTTTAAGTCTTCGAACATTTGGTCGATGACGTTTTGGATGTTGGCACGTGTTGAGCGGTGGGTGAGGTATTGCGAGTCGAGCTGAACCCGTCGTGAGCATAAACACGCGAAAGCAAGGCAAGGAGACGCACCTCACACGCCCGAAAGATCCTCCCGCACTTTCTCACCACGGGCTCGAACGCACTCAAATCGCTCGCCCTGTCAAATACAAACGCCACATTCCAGATAAACTGATTCCTCGGATACCGCTCGTCCTCGATGACACACGGGAAACTGAGGATCCTGTGCCGCCCGAGCGTACACGTGACGAGCCGATGCTTGAGCGCCGACTTGCCGATAATGTATTCGCTTATTTGCGAGAAATCGAGGAGCGGGCCCGAGGGAGTCGGCGTGCTGGAGGGCACGTGAGCGATGGAGGAGTGGCGCGTCGTCGCCGGAGACGGATTGCGCAGCGATGAGCCGCGCCATCGGCCTAAACGGCTCGGACTGACGGACGCCGTTCGGCCCGCCGAGGTGCGTGTGCGTGAACGCGATGCGAGCCGTCCGAGACTCGACGACATCATCATCATTCCCGTCGTATCGATCGGGCGTTCCTGGGTATGGATATCGACGGCGTGAATATGACTCGCCGGACGCGGGATCCGGTCCCGCCCCGTCGGGGATTCCGATGCACAGCGGGATCCCGCGGTTCCCGTCGCCGACGTCTGTAACCGGCCCCGCTCGACATCCCGTGCACGATCCCGGGTGAACGCCCCTATCCGCCGGGCACGCGCCGGATCATCGTGAAATACTTCCGGCGACGTATCCCTCGATGCCGGGGTCGAGCACGTATGAAGCGACGCCGTCGTCGTCGTCGTCGTTCCCATTGGTTCAGGCACCGACGGTCCCCCGACATCCTTGCCGTCATCTACGAGCGGCGTCATCCCCATCCCCGAATCCCTCGTCATCGGTGACACCGGCGTCCCCTCCCCGACCGCAAAATCCCGCTCCTGCATCGTCGTGGTCGTACGCCGGGATGCGGTACTCCCCCTGCGCATCACCAGTCCTTCCTCCGTCTCCGCCGCTGTCCGTTCAAGGCTTTCCCTGCGCGAGAGGGATTGCGCCTCCGAGGTGGGCTCGACATGGGCGATGAGGGTTTCGGGGGTCTTGTAGGGCACGATGGGCCCTTGCTTCGGATGGAAGGTGGCATAGAAGATCTGGTGGGAGGAGGATGATCAGTTCTTCTGCGAATGGGGCCTGGGGAATGGGACTTGCGCCGATTATCTGCGGGAGGAAGGACTCGTCCGAGTTCATGGCTCCGGGCGGGCGGACGGGAGATCCGGAAGTGGGAAACGATCCCGGTCCAGGCGCCTTCTCCCCGACGCCGGACGCCCTTGATGCCCCGAGTCAGGGCGCGGGTGGTTTGTTTACTTTGTGTATTAGGTAATCTGTCTCACATGAGCATCCATCCCTCCACCCCGTCATTCCTACCGGATTCATTGTTCACAAAGGGCTCCTCCCGCTTCCCGCGCCCTCCGCTCCATGACACGCACCACCATGGACACATTCACGCCGACCATCGCCAAAAAACGGCGCAATGCCAAGGGCCTCCAACTCTCCTCGCGCTCCCTCGCCCCGCCAATTGGGCGCGATCCCACAGGGGTCGAACCGCCCGTGATCCAGGATGCGCTGAGCGAGTATATGGGTATGAATCAGGCCACCCCGACGGTCGCTTCTGGGTCGAGACCGGATGAGCGGCATGAGGATGACGAGGGAGAAAAGGTGCTGACGCCGACGCAGGCGAGGAGGCCGGTGGAGGCCAAGACGGGGATTCGACCGGCGCCTGCGGCGCCGAACGCGACGGCGACGGCCGACCTCGAATCATCCCTCGCGTCCACGTCCCTCACCTCGGCGCCGAAAAAGCCTCGTCCAACAAAACCAAAGAAACAGTCCTCGAGCAAGGGTGAGCGGGAGATCCGCGTCGTCGGGGAGTATGGCGAGTTGCGTGCAGAGGATTTCCGTGTCGTTGGGGATCTTGGAGCGGGCGCAGGCGGCCAGGTGGATAAGGTTGTGCATCTTCCCACGGGCAAGATTATGGCCAAGAAGGTGCGTTTTCAATCCATCTTCTCACGTCCGTGTGGACGCCTTCCCTGACGCCTGCTGCAGCTCGTCATCATCGATGCAAAACCCGCCGTGCGGAAACAGATCCTCCGAGAGCTACAGATCATGCATGGATGCGCGTCGCCGTTCATCGTCAGCTTTTACGGCGCATTTATGAAGGAGCCACACATATGTATCTGCATGGAGTACATGGACCGGACGTACGTTCTTCCGTCCTTCCGTCCTCGTCCCGCTCATCTCTCTCCTCATTCGCAGATCACTCGAAGGCATCTCCAAAAAACACGGCGCCATCCCCATCCGTATCCTTTCCCGCATCGCTGAAGCCGTCCTCGAGGGCCTGACATACCTGTATGACGAACACCGTATCATCCACCGCGATATCAAGCCGAGTAATATCCTCGTGAATTCCGAGGGCGCCATCAAGCTTTGCGATTTCGGCGTCAGCGGCGAGTTGATCGATAGTATCGCCAATACGTTTGTCGGGACATCGACGTATATGAGTGTACGTCCGTCTTGCCCCACCCATGAGGCATTCGCTCACGCCCCCATGGGCTCCAGCCCGAACGAATCCAAGGCGGCGAATACTCGGTCCGCTCCGATATCTGGTCCCTCGGCATAAGCCTCATCGAACTCGCCCTAGGCCGGTTCCCTTTCTCCAACGACGATGACAGTTCCCCGACCCCTTCCGACGCGCGCACAACCACCACACGCGCCCCGCCCGCGGGTCCAAACATGTCGATCCTGGATCTACTGCAGTATATCGTCAATGAACCCGCGCCGCGGTTGGTGCCCGTAGACAAGTTTCCGAGGGAGGCGCATATCTTCGTGGATGATTGTTTGCGGAAGGATCCCGGGTTGCGGAAGAATCCAAAGGAGTTGTTGGTGAGCAGGATTGTTGCAAAGGTGTTGGTATGCGGGTGCTGATTTCTCGCGTAGCTGTATGACTGGATCCGGGGGAGCGATGTAACGCCGGACGAGATGAGGGTGTGGGCCGATAGTATGGCATAGGAGGCAGAGAGCGCGCGGGCGGTGGTTGCCTATTTGGCCTCCGCATCGATAAGTAGGGCTTCCATTGTAAAGCCTGGCCTACCTCGGAGAGTCAACGAAGGACGTCAGGAAGGCCTGCGTTGAACGTTCACCCTGGCTTTCGTCGTCGAAGATGCCGCGAATTCGGGCAAGAGCCTGGGCCAAGTCCTACTTTGTGAAATACCATTATCGTCATGGAAGGTTCATCCCACCTACCTCTCCAGCCACGACTGAGACCCAAGCTGCCGATTCGCATGAGCCGTTGCCTCAATGTGGCGTTTCAGGATGTCCCTCTTTTGCCTCCTTCCCTGAAAGTCGCTTGTCCGACTCTGGCTTTTCGGGATGTCCGACCGAGCTTCCGACCCGCATGAGCTTGCTTGTGAAATAGCGTTTACGAATCTTCCATATGCTGGGGATTTATGCGTCGGTCTGCTATTCACTCAAGGGGAGGCTGTATGAGCATAGCCGTGAGCGTGAATGTATATCATCTTTCCAACCAGGGCATCATTTCGCTTCATTGGGCTGCGAGGGTATCTGGGCGCCGAACCGGCAGTGACTTTCACTCAGCGATTCGCGTTCCGGATCTCGCCGTGGAAGAAGTTTCCAAGCTTCCATGAGGAATTTTGATGGCCTTTAACCGATGAGCGAGGAGGTTGATCGGTCATGCACCGTCAGCTATCTGATGAATCGCCACTATGACATCTTCATTTTCGAGAGGAGAGAGGCCACCGAGGCTTGCAACCAATAAGTCCGAAGTCCGGACAAGCTGATATTTACTAACTTGGTCTGCAGCTGAGTAGGTTGAGGAGAATATTATCAAGGGCACCTCTGAGTGGGGTCCCATAGGAACCCAAAGGAGGTCTTAAAGGCGATTGCTTTCATGGAATTGGAGGAACATAGCCTTGCATGCCAAAGGCAAGTTGAACAACCTTCTACTTATCAATGCTGATATAAAAGGATGGTGTATAGATTTATGCTTCTCGCTCCCGCAGGGCATCGTCACGCATCTCCTGCCAAAAAGAGGATCAGCCCGTATCGTTGCTGCAGCAGGACAGCGTACGACAACTCCTTTCGATTTTGTTGGTAATCTCCAACACCGCCGATCAAGCGTTGCCCAAGGCCCGGGACTCTCGACGTGCAGCGTCTCCCGCCTCAAGTCCGGGACAAAGCAGTAGGGCACGAGTCGGAACGGAGCCCAGAAGAGCCTGGGAGCTGCACGGTGATCAGCTGGCTGTAGCGTGGCACAGGCGGCACAGGCGGTGAAGAGGATCGGCGGTGATTCGCGCCGCAGCCGGGCAGGAGTGAGTCATCGATCGTATAAGCTTGAAGTGGCGAATACCTTTATAACGCCTTGCCATTCTGCTCGACAGCCTCATACATCAAGCGACATCGTAATCCTCGTTCAATGATACTAGCTACAATACTTCAAACCAAATCTCGAAAAGACGCGAATTCTAAGCCTCAGCATAGTCGACACCTCATCTCCGATAATACAGTCAAACCGATATTGCTACACGAATCAAGCCATACATCAGGTCAAGAAGCACACAATGCCTCTCGAATATCCCAACAAACAAGAACCCGCACCACCTCCCCCTCCTGACAAACATGGAACAAAACCTATACGTCAGAAGGTCGATATACCAAATCTCCGCCCAAGACCTTTCGCGCAGGGTCCAGATGAATACAAGGTTTTTAAAGACTCGAACCCTGGAACGGAGCTCTTGAGGCCCGCCGTAATCGAGCCTCCTCATCGACGGCCATTCTCGCCAACTGCCGTCGTAGCAAAGTCCGGCAAGACGATCAAGGCGTTCTTCCGACATCGGCACAGTGACTCGCTACGCGTCGTCGGCGCCGCCGATAGTCTGGCTCAGGGGGATACGAAGCCTACTCCTGCTTATCGAAGAAGATCGACGCAAGCCAACGAGCATGAAGGATTCAATATTCCTGTGGTTACGTCCAAGTCGTCAGTCGCACGTCGACCCAGTGGTCGTATATTGGGCAAGAGTCAACTTGACAATCGCAGTGTTGCCGATGCATCACCACATGTCATGGTCGACTTTCCCAGGATTGGGGAGAAAAGATCAGCCGATTTCGACGCAGTTTTTAGGGAGAGTCTGCGACGCCGCCAACCTCGACGTTCGCTATCGTTCTTTCAGAACGCCTTGAAGGCGAAGGCCGTCACCAAGGTCGCGTCGCCGCCGCCAAGGGGTAACGCGCAAGATGCAAGGGTCCCTCTTGAGACCCTCCGGAGGCAAGGACCGGTATCGAGACCAGGGTCCGGACTGTCGTTCTTAGACAGCAATCGTCCATATTCCAATAAACCGGAGAAGCCTCGTCCGCCTTCACGACTGCCTGTGGCACAACAAGTAGAGGGTAACCCGGGCCCGATTACTGCAGAAGGCCCTCTTTTGCCGCTCAAGATAGCCACCCCTTCCGCCAAAGCCAGGCAACATTCTTTGTCTGTCAGAGAGAACCTTTCCTCAGGCGCGACGCTGTATTCTGCATCACCGGATGACCTGGAAGTTGAAATTCGACCAGTTCCGCAACAACCAGTTCCTCAACTATCGCCGGTCATCTCTTCACAACCAGCAATCACCGCAATCACCGTCAACCTTCAATCCACCCCGGATCAAGAGGCGCACTATATGCTCAGAATGGCATGTACCTATCTGACGAAAACGATCTTGCCCGAGCTAAAGATGGCAAGGAAACAAGCAGCGCCTTCAGCGGATGCCCCTTCGCCTTCCACGACCCGATTCAATCCGGCCTTGCAGACAGCATCGGAAAAGGCGAATGCGCTTCGTTCACATGTTCGCGATAAGATCAAGGTCATTGAGAGGATGGAGAAAGCATGGGGAATCGAATGGATGTTGCGCGGCAAGGATGGATTCGTTATCAGTGATGCCCGGAAGGAGAGCGAGAGGGATAGCTTTCGCCGTGCAATCGACGATGGTGTCTTGGTGTGTTTGTAGGTCGCTCCGTCTAGCGGAGGTGAACTTCTACTGACAGTCCATTGACTCCATCCAGTCTCCTATTGCGCTCAAAGCACACGAAGCCTACGGGTGGTCGGGGCATCCTTCTAGCATCTTCCGGGGTCAGCAAGAATAACCTAGCGCTGGCGTCTGAAATGACCGTAGGCTTGCCTCTTCCGGGGCAAGACACCTCTATCGGGATTTCCTTGACAGATCTCTCCGGCATCAAAGTCTATGTGGTGGCGCGCTTGATTGTGGCCTTGGCTCGGCTGGCTGGTCCTCAACATCCGCATACTGGCAACGATAGCGTGGAGACCTCGAATCCCGCTTCAGACGAGGAGGAAACGACCCAAAGTCAACATCCGGCCACGCAGCCAACTCAGTTGACCTTGGCCTTCCAGAGACCTTTAGAACGACCGCCGCTTTTCATCCGGCGGCTCAGTTCGAAGTCAACGACATCTGGGGCTTCTACTCCGAAACAAGCAGACCCTGCGAATTCTCCAAATCTAGCGGGCTCCGACCAAGCCAACAGCGATATGCAGCAGATTTCTCAGATGCTGCCATCTGGTTTCGAGACAAGCGATAATTCTCTTGTTATCTCCGAAGTCGCCAGTCTACCTCAAGGCCTTACACCTTTAAGTATCCCGATCCCGCCCGATTCGCCGTTCCGCCGGCCAATATTGAGAGTGAAGCACTCCTTTGCTAGTTCCGGTACCAGCGGCAATACGTCTACAGCGGACAGCAGATCTCGAAACTCGGCATGGATCCCGGAATTCATCCCCGAGAGCGGTGGAGAAATGCTTTTTGCCGAGAAGGGCAGCTCGAGCGGTCCGATAGAGGCTTCTTCAGTTGGCTCTCCGAATCGCAACGTCAGCTTTGGACTGAGTGACGAATATGCCCAACATCAGGTCAGGACCTTTCGCTCGCAGACTAGGTATCGAGTACGAGTGGCGACGAGACCCAGATTATCCCAGGAGCATATGTCCGGAAATGGTTCAGCCATTGCGGACCATGAGGTCCTCATTTCGAACGAAAGTCACGGACCCATCAATATACCAATGGATCAAGGCAGTGACATGATATCTCTTCCCTCAACGCCGAGACGCAAGTATACTACTCGGCCGAATGCAAACCGAGTGCAAGCCACAGCAACCCCTCGTCAGATACTTCCTGCTAGAGCGAGTTCAATCCATAATGGCACTCCCGTGCCCATGTCGCCAATCGCTTTTCCAGGAACACCTCCAAGAACGCCCAGGAATCACTCTGGAGTTTTGCCTCAATCTCTCGCAGGCAGTCGACGCGCATCCTACGCTTCCAGTATTGGAGAAAGCACGGCTAGTCGTCATTCTAGGCAAATCATTGAGGTCGTGGTGAATGGCAAGCGTAAAGCGACCTACGTATGTGATATTGCTGAATTTCGAATCGCCGACTTTAATTGACATCTATATTCCAGCAACTCGGAAATTGCATTGGCAAAGGCCAGTTCGGGATTGTGTCTCGAGCCCTGGATCTGACTAGCGGGCGCTTTGTCGCCGTCAAAAGAATCGATATCCAAGGTACCAAAGCAGAGGAAGTCAGCCAAATCATGAGAGAAGTCGATCTCTTGCAGCGTCTGAAACATCCGGGTATCGTGCGGTATCTTGGTATGGCCAGAAGCGATGAAAGCCTTGATATCGTTCTAGAGTGAGTGTCGAATGTGTACTCTCAGGGCTCAGGCTTACACTCTTCTGCAGGTTCATTGAAGGAGGATCTCTCGCTCATTCTGTAAAATCCTTCGGTCCACTGAATGAAGAGCTCGTTGCCGGATACGTGGGCAAAATTCTAGAAGGCTTGAACTACCTTCACTCTCAAGATGTGAGCTCCTTGCCAATTGCCCACCTAAGATGATACTGAGGTCTCGTTCCGAAGGTCGTGCATTGCGATCTCAAAGCAGCCAACATCCTTACCACTAAGAACGGCAACGTCAAGCTATCCGATTTTGGGGTCTCGTTGAATCTGAGAGCCGTTGGCCAATCCAAAAAGGACGACGTCGTTGGAAGTCCCAATTGGAGTACGTCGTCCAACTCCTCATTTGGGTACTGGCGTACTCATACCTTTTCCTAAAGTGGCGCCTGAAGTCATCGAAATGAAAGGCATTTCAACGGCAGCCGATATATGGTCTCTTGGTGCAACAATCATCGAACTCATCGCTGGCAAGCCGCCGTACCATCATATGGATAATGGCATGGCAGTCATGTATCGCATCGTCGACGAGGACATGGAGATACCTGAAGGTTTTTCGCCAAGCCTGGTTGACTTCTTGACCCGGTGTTTTCGGAAGAACGCCAAAGACCGCCCAACCGCGGAGGATCTCTTTGAGCACGAATGGGTCAAGAGTCGCATCGGTCTAGACCCAGTGAGCACTCCTACATTCATTCTTCCGTGTCAAGGCATCTGACTCGTGTCACAGCATTTGAATCATCACGACAGCATACCGTTCCTGCGCCGAATATCCACGGATGCCTTCAAGTTGCGAGAAGAGCGGATGACTCCAGATCAGAACCTGCCATCGCATGCCGAACCTGATGGAAGAGATATTAGCCAAGTTCCAAAGCCAGCGGCAATGGCTCATGCTAGTCTGCATGCTTTCGCCTCGACTCCATTGGGTGCAACGTTAGCCTCCCCTGGACAAGGGGCATTTGAAATCGTTGGGAGAGAGGACACCGAAACGGCTCGCGTCCGCCGATTGACTTTCGAGAAACTCAACAGGAGTGTCACGCAAATTCCTTCACAGACGGCCGTTCATACTGGTATCAGAAGTCGGCTATTCAGCTTGCCCTCTCACCCAGAAAGCCAAGTCTCACGATTCAGGCCATTTGCATCACGCGGATCGAGTCCGCTACACGATCCAACAGCAACCCCACGCGTGGTTCCCGATCCGGAAGAACGCATGCCGAGCGCCGAGAGGAATGCTGAAACGACGGAAAATGCTGGAAACATGAACGTAGCTGAGGATGCAAGATCCGATTGCTTATTGATGTAAAGCTGGAAATCTCTTGATTCTATCCAAAGGCGCGAGTAAGGCAAATTGCAGAAGCTTATAATATGCGCCATTCTTGCGGTGACTTTGTAACGATGATATACGGTTATGTTGCAAATCAAATCGGTCTCGCCCTACTTCGGTTGTTTCCGAGCCGATAATGAAGGAAATGGCGCTGATTTCGCCAACACGACTGTACGTTTCTCGTGTGAGACGTAGCCCTTCATGTACCCCTTTTGCGATGCCATTAGCTTTCGACGAGAGACTCGGACAAAAGGCTCACTTTGTAGATCATAGTCGTAATGATGCATTCCGTCTCGTCGAGCGCATCCACATCCCCCATGCTAACATCCTCGTCCTTGACTCCTTGCAAACCCAACTCGACGCCCTGCATCTCCATCGCCTTCTTGAATGCGACGACACCAACTCGACTCGCACGATCCGACGCCAGCCAAACAACTTTGAACAGGCTGCGCACGCAAATTTCTCGGACCCGCTCCATCGTCATCCAGCATGCCATATCTGAGAAGGAATGCTGTGCAGCAGCGAGGGCCTCATCGTATGCTTTTAGGGATCCCGTGCGAATGGCGGAAAGGAATGGGAAATATAGAGCGTCGATTGTTGGGTATGAGGCGAGGAGCTTGGCGGAGGGGAAGGTGCCGGTGAGCAGACGTAGTGGGATGAGGTATGTCAGGATCAGCCTACGATAGAACGACTTGTGAGCAACATATCCAGCGAGAGAGAGCTTTCGGACCAACTCACTCCTGATTGCGCTTTGCACGCACATGACACTTCTCAAACGCCCACGTTAGATTCTCCCTCGCCGATGCCTCTTCACCGTTCAGAAATGCCAGATAACCCAAATAGTACCGCCATGTGACTTGATCTGCCAAGGGATACGTCTCAAGACGTGGGATGCTTGGATCGGAGGTTGTCGCTCGGACGAGATTCTTGCAGAGCGCCGGACGGTCGACCTGAGGTTGCTTCTATCAGCTATGACGATGGACAACTGGCTACCAACATACCTTGAAGTAGCACTTCATGCTGAGAGACGCAATCTTGTAGACACCTTTCCGCCGTGATGTTGGTCCTGAATTCACCCTGTACTCGTCCATCAGCCATGGGTCTCAGATCGCATTCTGATGCCTCACCTATCTGTGGCACAAAGCGAGAATGCACGATTGACCGTTCGTGCGCAGTCTTCCTGACAGGGAAGTCCCTGCGAAGTAGCGGAAGGATTCACGCTATCCGCCTTTGGGCCGTAGCATCAGCGAAGATAGACGGAAGTATTAAGAGGTACTTACCACCGCTGCCAAGTACCTCAAATCCGCCAAAAGCACATACAGCACCGGCAAACACCAATTCGACGCCGAACCCACCACCTTGCCCAGGAACGTACTAACGAGCTGCGCCTGGCTCGTATACGCAAGCTGATGATCCTGCTTCTTCCCTGCGACGAGCACACAGACGTGATGATACGCCAGCGTAGCCCATGGCTCGGCGATGTACAGCTGCTGCGCCTGATGCTGGAGCGTTGATGGATCGGAGAGAGCGTGCGCTGGGAGCGATGCGAGAACACGTGCGGATTGCTTGGATGAGTAGGAGAGGTGCAGGGAGAGGGCGGGGCCGTCTTCGGATTCGCCGAGAGATGAGACTTGACGGAGGTGGTCTGCGTACTTCATTGCGAGGAGTGAGGGCCAGGCTGCGAAAGGTGACTGAGAAGAGTATCGTGTCAAGGGGATGTGACTATGAGCTGAGCTGCAAGGCTTATGGAGGTTGGCTAATACGTCGATCAGCACAAAGTAAATACGCGGAAGTAAAAGACGAGCTGCCAACTTGCCTGCATGATATGATGAATATTTGAATCACGTTTCAGGTGTCAGCTTCCGTCGGACAGAAGAGCCATCGATTCTCGTCTCGGGCTGGAGTTCACTGATCACTTTCGCCTGCCGCGATAATCGTCCTCTAACGATCCTTGGTCGATGGGTTCCAGCTCATGGCGTATTCCAAATATGTCTGCAAATGTTCAAGTCTCTTAGAAAAACTGATCCCTTCTTCGACTCACTCAGCCTAAGTGCCCCGAGGAGTCAAATAGGCAAGGCATATCGAGGCGAAAGGCTGTCGCGCTCAAAGAGGATGAGGACAAAGACAGTGTGCGAAAGGCTGTGAACGCGCAAGAAGAGGGGACTGGCAGGGTCAAAGGGCTCTTCTGGGGCATCTCCTGACCTTCAAAAGTTGCGAATGATTCTACGTACATCGGATGTTAGCACCACCAGCTAATCCAAGCTCTAGGGAATGTGCAAGGAGCTTGAGGAACTGTCTGAACTCAAGGTATACATCGGTTCGACGATGTGGACAAGGGGCTATCGAAGCAGACTCTATATAGGCAATGACCAACGCGTTGGAGGAAAGTTTGGCATCGAAAGTAGCACGAAGGCAGGAGAATTGATCAAAGAGAAACGCCGAGAGGACGAGAAAAACGGTTCCCGAAGAAGAGTAGCAACGGTGGGGAGTGAAGGGAAAGGGCTTCATCACCCTCATTGCGAACATAATACCGACTTCGCAAACGGCGCCTACCCAAGACTCCACCCCGGATGTTCACCGCGCCCTCGCCTGTGATACGGCTTGTAGAAATTGACACACTCACATGGACAATAGATTGTGCGCTTTGTCTCGATAGACTCATACGCTTTGCCACGGTTTCAGCTTGTCTTGTGTTCGTGTTGACACTCACTTAACAGAATGACAGGAGTCGACCGGTGATCCGGCCTGTCTTGATCCTGGTGCGATGGACCAACGATTTGTGCGGAGTACCCATGAAGCTCTGCGCTTTCGCGATCATGGGTTATGCCCGGCGTATTATCACTAGTGCGGAGGTACGCTACCTACCAAAGCCGCTGATGCTGTTCATCGCATGCACACCATCTACCCAGCTCATCTTGGGCGCGAATGAACTATATTAAGATGCGCGGATCCTAATCACTTGCCCCTTGAGTTTTGCGTTTCAGGTTTTAGAGGTCGGCATCTATCGAAGCTGACCAGTACTCGTCTCCAACTTGTAACGCTGTGCGAGAATTTTCACGTCACAATCAATCAGTATTGCAAGTCCACACAGACTGCAGGGTGCAGCTCAGAACCATCGATCAACTCGTACAACGTAAAATGACCGACGGGCAAGACGTTGAGCCGCGGGCACACTCAACCATTCTGACAGGACGAAAAGAGGATATCAGCTTCGAGATGTGGGTTGAGGTGGATGGAAAGCCGTTGGAGGTGTATGGAGAAGCCGAGATGGAAAGTGGCGGCTCCGAAGCCTGGATCGCAAGTGAAATTGGGAAGGTATGTTTCTCAACCGAACTGTCTCCTATCGGTCGTATTCTTCATGAGTTCGGGACAAAAGCCCTGACGATCATGTTTACACCTTCTTAAGCCATACATCATATGCGTGCGCTTGAGCCAGGAGCCTGTAAGCTCCACCATCGCTTGCCGCCTCAGAAGTATTGCAATGACGCCGCCTAGATCCGTCCTTCGCCCAGTACCGTTGCCCCGATTGCAAGTCGAGCGTTCCAAGATTTCCAAGCAGCTTTCTACTGTGACGGACAACAGCTCCAGAAGAGGGTTTTCAGCAAAAAGAATTTCGGCGGAAAGATAGTTTGTCCAGGCCGGAAAGTTACCGGAAATCAGATGCAGCCAATGCAATTCTCGACTCCTGTCAGTACTCCTCTCCCGGCAAGGAAATTTAACCTCTCGGCTGACAGAATCTTCGCTATTTTACAGACTTTGGTCGAGGATGATTCGGAAGGACAGAACTTGGAGAAGCTTGGCATGATTGAGGTCGTCTTTTTTCGCGGCAAACGGTCGAACGTTCGACCTTCGGTGGGAACGAATGAGAAACTGCCCATAGACTCTGCGACCGGTGGAAAGATCAGCGAAAGAGCAAAGAAAGGAGAAGGCTTCATGCTAGGCGCTGTGACGACGTGGGTCATCCGGAACAGCAGCGGAACCCTACCAGGCGGTCACTCACTCATCCTAGTTTCGGTAAAGCGGTGCCTGCGAAAAAGTGCAATTGGGTGGATTTCGCTATCCACCCAAACGACAGCAAGAAAGGGTTTTTTTGTATGTCCCTTCGATACGGTCCGGCGGACTTGCTTCGAGCACAAGGTCATATTCCACGTGAGTCCAGCGTTCCAGGACTATGTGAGTGGCTCGAAGCTGACCTTGGAGGGTCTCAAAAGTGAGCGTCGTTGCAGAGCTTGATGCGCCGGGAACGTCCAGGCGAAAAGCTATCACGTTTGATGATGCCGGAGAAAAGGAGAACGCAGAGAATGGGTTGGTTCGGCAGCTCAAGAAGGATTTCGGCGCCCAGCAGGTTTCCAAGAAGAGCGAGCTTGACAGGATTCAAGTAAGCAGCTAGGATCCGAACGGAAGCTTGATCAATTCATAAGGAAGCGGCTGACTACTTTGTTTACAGGAAAGGCACGAGGAACCGGAAGACATCGTTGACGTGAAGGTAAGTGGGGCTTTGTTTTTTCAAGCAAGTCGGCCTCAGTGTTTCCCCTGGTCGTAGCCCAAAGTCGAGGTGTTGGAGAATCACTTGGCTCCTAGACAAAATTCTCAAGCTGGTTTATTCGACAAGGAAGAGTCAGAGAGGATCCCCGACAAGCGATCAGCCAAGAAAGCGAGGATCGCGTAAAAGCAGTCAGAGCTGCTCCTCCCGGACTCTCAATCTCGTCGTACATCGATCCGCTTCGTTCCAGATCAAGTCAAATCTTTTCCGCCTCATTCAGGCTGCCATCGCATTGAATCCGCATGGAGTATGCAAGACATGGTCGCTACGCTGCTGAAGAGGCGACCCTTTAAGGCAAGCCGCAACTCGATGAAGGGAATTGCCTAAGCGAGTCAATCAACGCTACAATGCATTAGTATTATAGTCGTCAATCAGTTGTACTTTGACTGCATATGGTTTCATCAACCGGGGCATTCCGCATCGAAATAGCAATATCTAATTCTCAGAAACGCCGTGAATAGTTATAGAGCTCTCTCCATAATATTGGAGAATCATGAAGGATGACACGCCGAAGACTCTCTGCAGAACAGGCCCGAACGCGAATGCCAAATGGAATCGTCATCCGCGGATCCAAAATGCGACCCCTTGAAATGCCGCGTTTCAGGTTTCCGTCCGCGGCCCATCAAGATCTATTGATGCTCGACATAGCTGATCGATTGATCGATGCCCCAGATTGCTATCTTCGATCGAGCCTGATGATTTTCCCTAACTTGACCTGAGATACGACACCACATTAGTTAGTGGACACCCGTCACACTTCTCGTTGGCCAGACCTCAGACGGGCGACCTGCCACATCCACGTCAATCAGGGAGTCCAATCACGCAAGCTTATCTAGAACGATAGGAACGCCGAGAACACAATGAGCCAAGAACATCCAACCTCCCTGATTGCGAAGAAGGGCAACATTACTTTCGAAATGTGGGTCGAAATAGATGGGAGGCCTCTCGAGGTCTATACCGAAGAGGAATTGACGGAGGGCGGAGCAGAGGCATGGATTGCGAGCGAGGACGGCAAGGTACGTCTTCTTACTGAATCAGCGCCAATTAAAGCTCGCGCAACGTTGGGACTCATCTTGGCTGTCTTCCGTCCGATGCACAGCGATATGTCACGTGTGTACGCTTGAGTTGGGATCCAGTCGTAAGTCGGTCACGCCCTCACCTTTTCTTGATCGATAGGGGCTTATGATTCGTATGGGTCCAATCACGCGTTCAAGGGCTGCACCCGAGATCCAAGAGAGTCCCCAGATTTCGAGGCAATATTGGTCTGCGATGGCCAGAAGATCGCTACTTGCATCATTGGAAAGCCTTGCCACGGGAAGCCAGTCGTGCTCCACGGTACCCCGGTCACAGCGAATACCTATCAGCCAACGATGTTTACGAAACCTGTCAGTACAATTCCGCTCTCAGGGCACCAAAGTCTTTTGCTTTCGACTAATACGTTCTACCCTGATTTTTACAGACTTTGATAGAGCATGGCGAGGGGCCTCTCCCCAAACAGGAGTTAGAAAAGCTGGGCACGATCGAGGTGAAGTTCACTCGTGGTTACAAAAGAAGGCGTTCTAGGACAATGGAAGGGATCGAGCCGCCGCCAGAATCAGCTCGTTGAGCCCATCAGCGAAAAAGCCAAGAAAGGGGCAGCTCTACTAGGATCGGTGACGGGGTCAGTAAAGCTAAACGATCGACCTCAAGCATCGATCATGGTTAAAAATCCAATAACAGGCTTGGAGACGTCTTACCCGCGGAAAAACCTACGGCGTTGGTCGGTTTTACCCCGCACCCTGAAGACGTAGGTCAGGAGTTCTTTCGTCTGCGATTTCGACACGGTCCTAAGGATTTGCTGCAAGCTCAAGGTCACATTCCTTGAGAGTTTCCGTGAGATTCAATGGGCGGTGACCTAACCGTCATGGTCGAATTGCAATTTGGGAAGCCCTGGTCATCGGGGCATCTGATGGACCAGGAACCTCTAAGCGAAAGGCTATCGACGTCGATAACGCGGAAGAGCAAGAAAATGGCGTTCGGACGGCGATACAGGCCAAGAAGCGAGCTACAGCTAGAAATATTCCTGAGGAGACAGCTCAAGAGCTTGAGGAGTTACGAGTGAGTTGCCCTGTGCGGGATATTTCAGATGTCAAGTTACGGAAACTCCCTGCAGGAAAAGCTCAAAGCCCTCGAAGAGATCGCTCAACTCAAAGTAAGGACTAGCGACTAGATGAAACGCAATTTCCGTTGACTGAGCGTTTGCCCCGGCACAGGCGAGAATCAAGTCCCTCGAAGAGAACATAGGAAACAAGAGCAACGCTGGAGCCGGCACATCCGACAAAGGCAAGGGCTGAGCGTGACCTGCCAGCAATGCGAGAGGCGAGCGATAGATTAAGGCAAGTCTGAAATCGACCTACCTACGATCGTGATTCGCCATTTGTCAGAATCGCATCACGAAGGTGTTGATCTCTGACTAAGAGATGTCTTGAGGGCGCGGAGGAAAGGTTTGGGGTTGTATGCCATAAGGTTTTCCCGTATGATAAGCTTTGGACGATCGGTACTTTGTCGAACTACAAAGAAAGCGGCGTAACTGGATACTAAACGAGTCTTCAACTAAAGAATACCTCCAAACCCTTTTTGCCACCGTGTCGTGACAAGCTCCGGCAAAGAGGCAAACTTCCAGCGACCGGTAGTACTACTCGCGCATCGTATCCTTACCAACTACTTGGCTTGGACATAGACAGGATGAGATAGCCTATAAGCGGCTTGGCGCTTGAGGGCCAGGCTAATGCGTGTCACCATTGCTGCACGCATTGCGTCGCTATCGCAATGGTTGCAAGTACACAAACATCCGTCCATACTCTCGCTTGATAACTGGCGGTTTGACTTCAACTGAACACACACATATTACATTTGCCGAAATTATATTGGTTTAAAAATAACAACGACATCGGCGACCATATCACTGCCGCTGTCATGCATGGGCAATGACTACAACATTTTGGCTTCATCAAATTCGATTCGATTCGATTCACCGCTATCAATCAGCACAGCGGCGTCTGGACGTAAGATCCTGTGCCCTTGATATAGCAGATCACATTAAGAGAAGTATCACAGCGTTGTCTCAGTGATGAATGTTTGAGAGACTTCTCCCAGGCAGTATGAAATCGCTAGTCGGGTCACTGCCTATATACTTGTTTGACAGTCGGTCGCAAAGCCATTCGACTGTTCACAACCAGAAGAAAAAGCATCTAAGCTACGGTATTCGATCTAGTCGCAACATAGTAGAATGATGGCAAAGAGAGGGTTTTAGCGGTGGTAGGATGTTTGAGCCGATAGAGAGGCACCGAAATTGCTCGAGATCATGTACCGAGGTGCCGAGAAAGAAAGGCCAGACTAAGATTCGTCGAGTGTGTTAATACACTTTGAACAACATCGTTGTATAGTCCGCTCATGTCGGCCAACCAATGTTACATTTTCAGTCATCACTACAGACTACACAGCCTCACCGCTTGCGCCAGGCGGCAGAGGGTTCACCTTATTCTCCAACCCAATAAACGTCGCGAACGCCTCGGTCTGCATATTCGTGTACCACTGATGCGGCTGCTGCGCCTCGGGCGGTGCATCATGCGGTGCAGCCGTAAAGCAGAACGTCTGTACTTGCTCGATATCGAGCGGCTGCAGCGTGACGCCATTCTCGAGCGTTTGGACGTCGTATGGCGTATCGATGATGTTTTCCTGAATCCATGTACGGGCTTCGGCGAGCGCGGCTTCGATTTCTGTTGGCGTTGGGAGAGGTGCGGAGTATGTGACTGGCAGAAAAGGGTGCATGGCGCGTGAGATGGCGAGCCATTCTGGATCGAATTGGAGGCGTGGTGGGGCGATCGACGGTCCTCCCGTCGGGATATCCATGAACTGCAGAGAATGTTTGTCAGCCATGACTACGGAAATCACAGGTTACGCTCACCTGTATAAAGTCCCGCCCAAAGCCACACTTGTCAAGCGCGAGAAACCTCGTCTCCAGCCCACGGCCATCCGCGGCATCCTCCGCCATGATCGCTCCGTTGACCTGTTCCACCTCTTCCTTGGCCGTTCCCGCGAAATCATGTACCGCTTCTTTTGCGAACTCCGCATCTGGGATACTGGCTACTTGATCGATGCTTTCTATCGGTTCTGTTGTTGTTGGTACCTCTTGATTGACCGGTACTGATTCCGTCGTCGTTTCTTGCTGTGTACTCGGCTCCTCGTCATCCGAATCGTCCATTCCCAGATCGATCTCGTCCGCATTCATCATCGGTTTCGTATCTTGCTGCACAGCCGGCTCTTCATCATCCGAATCATCCATCCCCAGATCAATCTCATCCGGATTCCCCGCATTCGGCACATCCCCTAGCACACCCTCATCCGGATTTCTCCCTCCAGCATCGCTCGTTGTCGTTGCAGCACGGTGAAGCTCGTCATGCGACACGAGCGCTGCAAACTTGACATGCAAATGCGCGGCGAACCAGTAAGCAGGTGCGAGATGATGAAGCACCGCCAGCGCAGGCGGGGAACCGAGTGTTCCGGATTTTGCCTGGAGAGATCCCGAAGTGGATTAGTAGGATGCGGGACAGGATACCCAGAAGACCGACCTCTTCGCGGAAGAAGGGCTTTTGCCGGAGGAGACGCTCTTCGTCGCCGTATCGAGTGATAGTGACCGGCCAATCGTGGGACATGAACAGATCAATGACGGATTTATCCCTTCTCCTGCTCAACTACGCTTGCATCAATACATGCTTCCCAGAAGATGAAGACCGCTCAGACTCACCAGCTTCAGTTTTGCCACATCATACTCTCGCACATGGTATGCGCTCTTGACGCTCTTTTCATTGAACGGCACACGCTCAAAGTGTCCCCGCGTGTAGTCGAAGGATTTGTAGATGCCCGAGAGGCCCGAAAGGCGGATTCCCTGCGAGGATGAGGCGTCCGCAGTTGTTGGGTGGACGTAGATGGAGCCTGCGGCGCCGAGGTAGTAGATATTTGGTGCGAGCCATCCGCCGTGGTATCTAGGCACCAAAGAGAGATCAGCACCGGTCTGGCAGAGAAAGCCAAGGACCTACAGCTCCCACATGTACGCCATGCACTCGTGATTCCCGCCAATGACCACCGTCAACACCGGCGCCACGCGCCGCCCCGCATAATACTCCCAGAAATCGCCCAACTGGCGATACTTTGGCGGCACGGCCATGGACGGGAAATCATGCACGTTGCGTATGGCCTGAAAGTCGCCGCATAGGAGTAAGAGGTCGGTCGTGGTGTTGGTGCGGGCGTCGGCGGCGGCGATGGTGCTGTAGATGGAGTGGAGGGAGCCGTGGCTGCATCCCTCGATGGCTATACGCATGGTGGATGGCGGGCGAGGGCTGTATGTATGGGTCCAATAGCAAGGGTCGAGGTGTAGAAGATGCCTAAACGCTCACGGCTCGGACGCCCGATCGCTCACCGTGGACCGCGTCAAGGTCGATATCGAGTCGTGTCTTCTCCTCCCTGGCTGTTCTCCTGCCCTGCATCGCATCCACCATGCATCAGTCCACCACACTCGCAACACACCACGCAGACCTCGTGACAGGTACGTCAACACCCACACGCACAGACAGCGTGACTGACAGGTCTTCATCTAGACGTCGCGTACGACTATTACGGTGAACGACGTAAGTTCCGACTCATCTACTTGGATGGACTTTCACTCCTGATCCTCATTCCTCACCAGTCGCCACGGCTTCCGCCGATCAGAAAATCAAGGTATGGAAAAAGGATCCCATCAAGGGTTCATGGGATCTCGAGGATGAATGGAAGGTACGCTCCCGATCACTCCTCATCATACACTTGGATTCAATCTGACACGCCGACACCCCCAGGCGCACGACGCTCCCGTCCTCCAACTCGCCTGGTCCCACCCGGAACACTCCAACCTCCTCGCCTCATGCTCCTACGACCGTTCCGTCCGTATCTGGGAAGAAGTCTCTGTCCCGCACGGCGCCGGCGGAGGCGCGGCGGGGAGACCGGGAGGCATGCCGTCGGCCATGACGACGACGGGCACGCTGCAGACGATGAATGCCACGGCGGGGAAACGGTGGATTGAGTGTGGGCTGTTGATGGATGCGCGTGGGAGTGTGCGGAATTTGGAGTTTGCGCCAAATGCGTTTGGGTTGAAGCTTGTGCGTCGCGCTCGTCCTTTCCTCTCTCGGCCCGGGTCAGCTGACTGCCATTCGGAAAGGCAACAATCTCGACAGATTCCTACCTCCGGATATACACCTGCCTCTCGCCCTCCCTCGACGACTGGCAACTCACAAACACCGTCTCCCTCCCCTCGCTTCAATCTTCCCACAACGCAAAGAGCACCGCAACCGACGACGCTCTCCACCCGACGGGCGGCGTCGGCGCTGGCTTGTCACTGACGGGCTCGGCCAGTCAGTCGAGCGTGAATGCGCCGAATCCGGGCAAGGGCAACGAGGCGCTCGGTGGTTGGTGTTTGAGTTGGTGCAAGGAGCGGTGGTGGGGACAGGTCTTGGCGGCGACGAGCGGACACAGCGGGATCATCAAGGTTTGTTCCGGTCTCAAGAAGCCGCTTCCTTGTGTCACTGACAGATCCGCCCTGCCAGCTCATCACTCTTTCCGCATCAACTCCCTCTGCTCTCCTCGTCCTCCACCCATCACCGACCCCCTCAGCATCCATCACCTCCAACGGCACCCCCAACAGCGGCACCGCCTCCCAAGGCCTCGGCTCGCAAGCAATCACCTCCCTCTCCTGGGCGCCCGCGTGCGGCAGGTCGTACCACTTGATTGCGAGCGGGCATCGCGACGGGTGCGTTAGAGTGTGGAAAATTGTTCCGCCTGCGCCGTCGGCGGAAGAAGCGGAGCAGCAGCGTGGGAAGGGACAGCAGCAGCAGCAGCAGCCGGCGTGGCGTGGAGAGGTAGTGGCTGAGTGGGGCAAGGGGGATGTCACAGTTGGGAAAGTGGAAGTCAGTCTTCTCCCGTAGCGCTTTCTTGCAGTGTGAGGCTGATCTGTCATGATCCGCTTCGCAGTGGAATATGACGGGCTCCATATTGAGCGTTGCAAGTGAAGACGGCAAGGTCCGCCTGTTCAAGTGTAAGTCCTCAAACATCGTGTCGGTGTATACATCGCTCATTCGCGGCTTTCTGATGATAGCGACGTATGCGGGAGATTGGCAGTTGTATGGCACGTTTAGTGCCGAGGCACCGGTCGATGATCCTCAAGATGGCGAAGATGGTGGAAGAATGCAGGAATGAGAGAATCAAGTATAGTCGGTTGTATGGGTGGTTCTGGTATGAGCTGAGACAATATGAAGGGGCCAGAGAGAGTGTTTCGTGAGCATCAGCCGAGTCGGGCAAGATAAGAAGGCACTTTGCCAGAGGTACAAGGGGTAGGTCGCTATGCTGCCTTCCAGTTTGCATGCTTGCGTTGTTCTACCCTCCAGTGGTGTCAAACCGATCTGTGTGTTCGCAAAGACGCAGCGATGGGCCCCCGTACCGGAAGTCACTTCAAACCTTCTATGCAACTTCCCATACTGATATACAACTCCCGAATTACTGAACTAGTCATCCCATTCATCATCGCTTTCCTCTTCCTCATCGCTGTCTCCCATATCGCCCTTTCTCTGCGCCAAAGCGGCCGCAAGCGATGACGCCAGATCGGCGCCGCCTGTGGTGGAAGGGGAAGAAGGACGTCAGAGGCCGAATGTCTCCCGTATGCCTGGAGCGAATGCTTACCTTCATCATTCGATGCCGAGGCAGCCGCCGCAACGGCTCCACCAACAGCCGCGCCGCCGGCCGCCGCACCGACCACTCGACCTGTCGGTGTCCCAGTCCTTGCCGGATCGCCGGTGCCGACTTTGCGCAAACTTTGTACACCCTTGCCCTGGATACTCGCCAGCAGACTTGCGCGACCCGGGGGCGGGGGAGCTGGCAGCTCCGCGAGGACACTGGGCGGAAGGGAGGAACCGCCCGATCCTCCAGGAGGGGGAGGTGGTGGTGGTGGCGGCGCCGAGGGTGCGGAGCGACCAGACGGGGGTGGAGGAGGTGGGGGCGGAGGCGCCATCGGGGCGCCTCGGCCAGGAAGAGCAGGCGGAGGGGGAGGTGGAGGTGGTGGAGGAGCGGCCGAGCTGCTTGCCATCGATCGACTTGGAGGCGGCGGGATCCGTCCACTCGGTGGAGGAGGTGGAGGCGGCGGCGGAGCGATGTTGCTCGATACGCTGTCGGAACGGCCCACCCTTGATGGCGGAGGCGGAGGCGCCTTTCGTTTCGTCGTTGGCGCGGGCGGTGGTGCGCGTGATTTCTTGGGTTGTTGCGCGGGGGGTTGCATTGCCTGGACGTGTAATCGGTAAGATCCTAGGCTCCAATTCTCCGGAGTTCGACTCACTGTTGCCACGGCGTCAATTCCTCCGTTCTGGGATACAAAGTCCTTGATGAACTGTTCATTCTCCTTGATTTGCGCCGCACTGTCATCGCACGATATTTCAGTCATGCTCAAATTTGAACAGCGGCATCGCCCACCTGATGCCCTGGTTACCTAGCTGGTCAAGCAGAGCCTGCCACGAAGGATCGACACCGACAGACGTGAAGCCCTTTTCACTGTCATATCCCATATGGGCAACATGCTGGAACGAATCCTCCTTCTACGAAAGACGAACCCAAGCGTCAATAACAACCTCGACTGAGCCTGAACCGTACACACCGGCTTGGAGATGAACGCCTTGTCGATCCTGCCGAGAAGGCCCTTTCGCTTCTTCTTCTCCTTGCCGGCTGGCGATGCCTGCGGATTATGCTTTTCTGCAACCTTCGTTGCCGCTGCAAGTTAACAGTGACAGATTCAGCTTTGTTGACCATGGGAATAGCTACAGTCCAGACACGTACACTTCAAGTACTTGCCCCTGTTCTTGACTTTTTTGTAGAACTCGTATCCCTCGGTCTCCGAAGCGAAAACGAAGGCGAATTGGGCGTCCTACGAAGGTCAAAATCAGCCGGCGGTGTAGCGCAAAGCCTGCGACTGGCTCACGTCTCCGGCAAAAGTATGGAAAAAGGCTTGCTCTTGAACATAATTGATTTCCAGGGGAAGCTCGTGTTCCCAGATGATTCCGCGTGAACCCTGGAGAAAAGACGTCAGGCGTGGATTTCCGGCAAGGATGAGTCACTTACGATCAGGTCGACCACCCTGAACCACAGTCCTCCTACATTCTTATCCGAACAAAAAGCGACACACCCCTGAACACCTGTATACCTCCATCTATGCAGCATTGCATGAGAAACCCAGACAGTTTTTTTCGCCGGAAGCACATACCTCGTCTCCCCTTGTCGTGCCTCATAGACCCTGGCAACCGTGGCCGTTAAGATCTTGTTGTTCGAGCTCAGGGTCTTCTTGACTTTGGCCTTGTCCTCCGTCGATAGCGCGCTCGGCGGAGCCATCGTTTAGAATGAGTGTCGTGTGACCTTGTATTCCGAGCCGAGAGCTTTCCGAGCAAGAAACCGTCGGGGAGGGCCTCAGGAGTCTTGTACGACGTATCGATGCCTGCTGATGGGCCAAACGGTATGCTTCGAAAGTCCGAATCGACGACAGCGACGACGCTGGTTACGTCAGTCAGCATAGCAGTCTGATTCTGGGCGGAGGGTGATTACGTAACGAAAGCGAGCGAATCGGGCCAGTCTCCTCTGTCAGAGCGGCAAGGGTGAGTTCCCGGGAGACATCGCAGGGGGTATGGCGATGGTGGGGAGGGGTACTTCAGCATGAGGTACCATCAATCTCAGGACGATTCCGTCGCCGCAGTCCATCATGCCCATCGCCAGCAGCCTCGCGCAACTCGTCCTCCGTTCCTCACAGACACCTGCTCCCACGATGCTTTCCATTTTGTATTTCCGTTCGGTATCATATGCTGGTTCAAGACCAAGTACCCGTGCAACTCTACAACCGACAACCGTGTATCGCATACCGGATTGTCCGCCCGACGCGATCCTGCTCCGTTTTCCCCCAAAATCATCCTCGCCGCATCTATTATCGGTTGTATATCGCAGGGATAAAGGCCCCACACCATCATCATTACAACACGCCCGTCCTCGGAATCCTGAGCAGCGAGCGTGTGGTGTGTTAAAGTCGGGCGGTATATGCAGGAGCTTAGTTGACGACGTAGCCCTTGCCCTGGTATCCTTCTGACGAGATACCTGATGACCCGCAAGTACGATCAGGATCGCCTCATACCTCTCTCGCATACCTTGCGCACTCACCAGTGATGGGGTTCAAGTTGTTCTCCTTTGCCGTTGCGTTCTGGGCCTCCTGCCATTCCTTAGTCAAAGTCTTAGGCGGGGGAGGTGCGGTTGCCCGGAATGCAGAGAAGATGGTGAAGGCGGTACCGATGGCGAGCGCGGTACCGATGAGGACTCGCATCGAGTTGCCGGGCGTGTTGATGGGCGCTCGGGGACCGTGAGCGCCGTATGCCACATAGTAAGCTGAAAGGCGAGAATTGGATCAGCTTCGAGTTCCACATTCTGCAGCCAACCCAATGCAACCGTGAACGCAGTATTCGAAGCCGCATGTCTTGAGCGTCCAGACCTGTGTCTTCATATCACGTCGCTGACATGTCCGACCGTGCCACATCCGTCAAGGACCCGCCCATATCAGATATCCTCCTGCCACATATTAGATATCCTCGTACTATCTCTTTGGCACCCTTTCCTTATCACGCGACAAAGCCTGCTTCCACGCCGAGTGTCAAGCGAGACCTGATTTTTTTCTGCTGATCGGCTGCAATCCCGGATGACAGGCGTCCATGGTTGCTGACCGATCGTCCCATTCTCCACCGGAACGACACCCTTCTCCACGAAGCACAACCACCTCACCCGCACGGCCTCCAATTCTCCGATGCCACACCTCTGCATACTCACAAGCCTTCTTCTCGTCAACGGACAACTGCTTCCAGTCCTTCTTCTGCACTTCCTCCAGAGTCCTGTAAACCTCGTACTGCTCCTCCTTGGGAAGCTTGGTCCACGTAGCCTCAATGTTGCCCAAGACGGCTCCCGAAGCGTTGTTGGTCGAGTGAAGGACCTTGATCGGCTGGGCGGAAGGCGCAGGTGCGGCCGTCGTGCTGGCGAATCGTCGACCGGCCGTTCGCAATACTCGAGCAGACATCATCTTCTTTTGTCGGGGTGGTGTATTTCGGTGATTCAAGGGTGGGGCGACCGCGGGAGGACGTCTGTCTTTTTGGGAACGGAGTGTGCAGGCTGCTTCACGACGACGCCGGTCATGATGTCAACCGAATTCTCGCTGGAGAAGATCGGACTCAGCCAGGCCAATTGGCGCAGGGCCAAAACCACGCGCGCGCTTTTTCTCACACTGGCAGCAAATTTAGCTCAGCTTGGCGGGAAGGTCCCGGGAACGGGCAGGATCGCGGGTCGTCAGTCGTCGGCTGTCGTTGCAGATGACGGCGAGATCAGCAGACATGCTTACATCACAGGATACAAGCATTTCTTTGAGCCGTGAAGTCACATCGCCGTTATGGTCTGCTGCGGACTCCGCCATAATGGTTCCCCATGCCCCGATCACAAGGACCGAGACAGATCCTGTGCCGCATCCACCAAATGACCTCTCGTATATAGCATACAACACTTCATCTACGGCTTGTTCTTGGCCCGCAGCTGGTTGACAATGATATCCTTGTACTCGGTAATGTCGCCCATGAACTTGGTAACCTTGCCCTCGGCACAGACCCAGAGCTGATTCGACGTATTTGTGATGAATCGCTCGTCGTGACTGACCGAGATGACACCACCCTTGAATGTCTTGAGGGCTTCGATGAGGGCATCGATACCTTCGATATCCAAGTGGTTTGAAGGCTGCGAGGAGGAATGAGCTCGGGTCTTGGCGGCGTGTGGTCTGTACTCACTTCATCCAGCAACAGGATATGCGGCCTCTGCAAACTCAACACAGCAAACGCCACCCTCGACTTCTGACCTCCTGACAAGGTACCGATCTTTTGCAAACTCGTCAACCCAGTGATACCGAACGATCCGAGATGCGATCGGTATTCCTGTTCCGTCTGACCGGGGAACTTGGTCTGCAGGAACTGCACGGACGACATCGTGGCGTCCAGCGAATCAATGTGCTGTATGTCAAGTTAGCATACGCTTGTCCTTGGACCTGGATGAGATCACTCACGTGCTGGGTAAAGTACGCGAATCGCAGCCGGCCGTTACGAACGGCATGTCCCTCCTGGGGCTGCAGGTCACCAGTCAAGAGTTTGATCCTGCAGAGGGGGATGAGCGGCTTCCAAACATCGCATGCAACATGACTTACAGTGTGGATTTACCACTACCGTTGGAACCAATGATCGTAATTCGACTATCCAAGCCAACATCGATATTGACATTGCGCAGAATTTGCTTGCCCGGTGCGTAACCAAAGCTGGCTTCGTTGAGCTGCAGCAGTGGCGGGGAAATCTTTTCCGGATCGGGGAACCTGTAGGCGATGGACTTGTCAATATGCGGAAAGGAACGCGCTGGCAGTGACCCACTTGAAGTTTTCGCTGTCCTCCTCCTCTGGCGGTTCCAGCTCGGGCAGCTTTTCCAGAATCTTGATTTTGGACTGCGCCTGGGCAGCTCGGTTGGCATTGTACCTCCATCTGTCAATATATGCCTGCAGAGCAGATCAGAAGCAAGCTCGATTCGCAGACGCGTCGCTGACATACCTGCAGATGCTGCCTGTAGGCAAGCTGCGTTTCGTATTCCTTCTTGAGGTTCTTCGAACGCTCGCTCTTGGTGGCGTAGAACTGCGTAAAGTTACCCTTGTAGTAGTCGAGACGTTGACTGTGTTGATGGACAATATCTGTCGCGACTGCATCCAGGAATGCTCGGTCGTGCGAGCTGGGGAAGAAGATCCACTTAGTAAAGGTTGTAAAACAGGAGATGCAAAGCTTACACCACGAGAAGTGTACCCTCCCATGACTGCAAATAGTCTTCAAGCCATGCAATGGCGTTCAAATCTATCGAAGATGACCATATTAGATCCGCCAACAGCAGCTGACATTAGCGACTCACCCAACATGTTTGACGGCTCATCCAGCATTAGTAAATCCGGCTTGACGAACAACGCCCTTGCCAACGCCAACCTCATTCTCCAACCACCCGAGAACGCCCTCGTCGGCTTCTTCTGATCCTCCTCATCGAAGCCCAAACCAAACAACAACGCACTCGCCCGTGCCGGACCGGTCTCGGCTTCCATCTCGATCAACTTGCGCTGCACTTCGCCGAGCTGGGACGTCATTTCATCCTTTTCAGCCTCGATCCTGACGGTCTCGGCTTCGCCGAGCGATTCGCCGGAAGACGTTTGCCGCTCGAGTTGTTCGAGCTTTTGGGTGAGTTCGATTTCCTCCGTGATAAGTTTGTGTCGCCAGACGTCGGCCTTGAGAACCGAATCGAGCGCGATCGTGTCGTCGCCGACGATCTGAAGGTGTGTCAGTCGCGGAAATGAGGATAAGAATTGAGACATACCTCTTGTTCCACGTAGAGGACAGAAATATGGGTAGGCACGGGGACCTCTCTAAGAGCCAAGTTTCGCAACAGCGAAGATTTACCGATACCGTTTCGACCGATGATACTAAATGGCTATCAGCATCGCCATACGGCGCGACCACACGCAACTCACCCATATCGTCGTCCATACGCCAAATTCAGTTCCGCACCCGACAACAACGTTCTCGACCCAAACGAGACATTGATATTCTCCAAATGAATATCCTTGCTCTTGCTCTTTGCCGTATTGCCGAGCTGCAACGGGTTCACCTTCATAAACATCTCTTCGTACGATTGCTGCTTCTTTTGCATATCGGCCATGAGCTTGGATCCCTCGTACAGATCTCGCTGGGCACGCTTGACGATCTTTGCCTTGAGCTTGGCTTCCGCTTTGGCGAGCTTGCCCATATCAACACGGGATTGCTGAGAGGAAATTATTAGCAGATGAAGGTAAACCATAAATATAGTGCTTACCATTCCCTTCTTGGCTGACTCGAGATCCACGTTGCCCGTGAGCGCAATCGTCGAACTCAGTCCCTGTGTGCGCATATCGATCCTCTTTTCCAGCTTGTGTACCGTCGGTCGAGCCTGCTCCCTGTGAACGGAATTCTGCGCTAGGTATTGGGATAGTCGTTCGATGCTGCGGGACACATCAGCTTGAATACCTTTCATTCCGCAAAGCGCTTACAAGGCCTTCATTTCGTTCTCGTCCACCGTCGCATCCTCCAGCATCCCCTTCGTCTGTTCAATGATATCATCGACGGGCTCATCTTCGTCTTCGACCAGTCCCGAAATGTAAGCCGTGACGACGGGATCAACGTAGGTAAAGTGTTGCCGCTGAAGGGAAGGAACATGGGGTCAGCGAGAGCGCGTGCGGTAGGTGGGCTGGAACGCACGATATCGGCAGCGATTTCGGCCATGCCGGTCGTGTGTCGATATCTGTTTAACGGAACCGAGTTGCCAGGAAGCGTTCTTATGGTTTCATTGCGGGAATCACCTTTGAAACCCAAGACGAATTCTCGATATCACCCACCTGCTCGATCGCGCGTTGCTGATGCTGGCCAGAGTCGGATGCGCGGAAGTAAACGCACAAAGTCTGGCTGAAACCTGGAATGCCGTCATCGCAAACGAAAACACGAGGCAGGCAGAATATATACAGCCTGGCACGGTTGGCTTGCAAGGGAAGAAGCTCCGTTCTCCCACAGACACACTCTCCACCATGAGGTATGTCTTCCGCATTCCGTCGTTACTTGACTCATCTCCTCCCGCCGCACAGCTTCCTCACCAACCTCGTGGCACCCTACCTGCCCATAACAGCACAAGACTACCTCCGCGCCGTCGACCCTTTACTCTCCCTGATCAGCAACCCCGCAGCCCTCCTCTGGACCGCCTACTCCAATCCGCAACGCCTCCTCACCGTCCTCGGCCAGACGGGCCACAACCTCTACACCGTCAGTCGGGACTTGGACATCGCCTCCATCATCAGCGATGTCGAGCATCGGTTCAGGGAAGGAAGCATCCAAGGTCTCGCACCGCTCTTCATCGGTGCCTTCGCAATCTTCCTTACTTTCCGCACGCTCATGAGTACGTTCCGCTCCGGATTTCGACTCGCCGGGACGTTGGTCCGGTACGGCAGCTTTATCAGCCTCTTGATCGCCGCCGTTGGATGGTTCACGGGCGGTCAACAAGGCAACCAAGCCGGACTCGCCGATATGCTCGGCGGTTTCGCTGGCAATGGGAACGCCAACGCGAACGGCGGCGGCGGCGGCATGGCCAACGGGATCTTCAACATGGCGAAAAACTACGCGACGGGCGCCAACGGGCATCAGGCCGGTGCCGGCGGGATATGGGATCAGGCGCAGGGGCTGTTTGCGAATGTCATGGAGGGACAGCAGCAGCAGGCACCCAAGACGGGCGCACGATACAACACTCGTTCGGCCAAGCAGCGTTCCAATACCGCTGGCGCTGCTGGATCGACCAAGGACTCGGCTCCGGCGGCGGTGGATGAGAACTTGTCGGATATCGCGCAGGGATGGGTCAAGGATGCGTTGCTCAAGGCTTCCGGTCTCGATTCATTCTTCGGAGGGAATGCAGCGAAGCAGAAGACGAAGGGAAAGAAGCACGAGGGACGGCCAGGTACTGAGGGACGTCGTGCGGGGACGAGATGAGTGCGAGAAGGGGGCTGAAGGATGGGACCACCGAAAAGCAGGGATATACGAACATAATGTGTACCACATTGCGGAAACTGTCAGATGATATTTCGGGCTTTCAGTATGCACGTTATCAGGAGAGGCTGTCGAGGAGGCCATCCTGTTGCCTGTTGTCAACATCACCTGGTTCACCTGTCCAAAACCCTTCGGTCCGAAACTTTCGGATCCAAATTCGACAGATGTGTGGGACGCGAGATGCGATGAAGGCGACACGCTGCACGACTCACTGCCCACCTCCTTCACAGTTGTGGACATCTCGGGCAACAGCCCAGAAACCGTCAGGATGCCTACTCTCATCGAGAAAGCCCAGCAGCTGGCTAGCGAGGACTTTGACAGTATTCCCATTATGTGAGAGACCACTTCTTCACGCAACGGAATGTCGCCATTTGACACTCTGCATTCACAGCGATCTACGGAACGCGACCTCTTCTGACTACTCGGAACGACATGCCGTTGCTATGGAGATCCAACGAGCATCTCTGACTGCTGGATTCTTCTATAGTCAGTGCTTTCCGGGTCTGCAACCGAGAGACGCTGACTCTATCGTGTGCCGCAATGATACAGTCAAGAACCATGGAGTAGACGAGAACGTCGTCCAAGAGACGTTTGCGCAGGCAGAGGCTTTCTTCTCGACGTCCTCTGAGGTAAAAAGATCGGTAAGGGGTCTGATAACGATCGACCGTTCATGGCTCATTGGGTTTCACAGGTCGATATCTCCAATTCTGACAACTTCCGGGGCTGGATAGGCGTTTTGACGGAGAACAACGATCCGTAAGTCATTGACGATCTTTGATTCCGGTTACATACTCGATACGTCACGGTAGGCAGAACGAGGGCGACCTACATGAAGGATTCAACCTTGGACTCGACCCCACCATTGCTGAGACGATGCCGTCTTTTCAAGAACTCAAGAAGCAGAATGCATTGCAAGCGGCGAAGGAGAGAGAGGGACACCACGATGAATTGGAACACGGCGCCAATCTCTGGCCAGACGAGATTGTGTGGGACGGCGCGGCGAGGTTTGTAAGTACTCTTCCGGTACGTTTTGGCCTTTCACTAACATTCTGTTCAAAGAAAAATACTGTTCTAGCATACTAGTAGGCCCTCAGGTCGGCATTCAGTAGCGTTTGACTGATCGTATATAGCAAGGAAATGCTCGGTCTTGGCAAGCGAATGTTTCCGCTGCTTGCACTCGCGCTCGAACTGGACGAGAGTTTCTTCGACGATAAAGTAAGTACAGAGTGCTCTGGCAAATCGCCTAGCGGCGATACTGATATCTCATTTCTAGACACGGTACCCTGCCGCCATTCAACGATTGTTGTACTACCCACCTTTAAAGGGGAAGAAGGCAAATGAACGACAACCAGGCATCGGAGCAAGTCTTTTCCAGCGCAGCCACTTTCTACGCTGATCGGTGTTTTTGATTATCAGGAACATACCGACTGGGAAGTATTCACAGTCCTCCGTCAAGACCCTGTTGGTGGATTGCAAGTCAAGAATCTTGCAGGGAAATGTAAGACCAAGGACAGCTATGCATCTCAATCGTACTGAATTCAATCGCTTATGCAGGGATTGATGCACCTCATATCCCTGGGACTTTCGTCATCAAGTAAGACTGCGACGGTCACTTGAGCCTTCGAAACCGAGAGCTGACTCAGCTTTCCACGTCAGTATCGGCGACCAGCTTGCGAGATGGACGAGTAAGTTCTTCCACTCAAATCAAACCAACCATTCGAAGTGCTAAGTACATATTGCAGATGATGTCTTCCGGAGTACCTTGTAAGCTTTCCTTGTTCACGCCAATTGCCTAGAATGGGCTTTGATACAACCGACCTGTCAATAGCCACCGAGTCGTCCCTCCGCCGGCAGCCACACCAAGATACAGCATTCCAACGTTTTGGGGTTGCGACCATGAGGTCCCGCTCATTCCCATTCCGACTTGCGTGTCTGCCGAACAGCCATCCAAGTACGAGATCGTCTCTGCTGGAGCCTACGTCAAAGGTCGGATGGATGCGACATATTCTGTCGGTCCGAAGGAGGGAGCTTGATTCGAACTGCCGTCGGGTTGTAGAGGAATCCAGATCATTGATATGGAGTTGGATTTGCCGTTGGATTCCTCCATCATCGCCATGTTTCGTACGATAGCAATCTAGACTGGGGGCGTGCGCGATGGCACTCGATGATGAGGATCCAAGCACTCGAAACGTTGCGGGGAGTTGGTGATCGTCGGATGCCGTGCTAGAGGTCTGAGTAGACAATGACTTGTCTACATTTCAATCCTGAGTGTGAGGAAATCCCTTGTTACGTGACGACAGGCGAGCATTCACCTGGACGTCTGTCTTCGTTGAGAACCGCTTCAAGCATGGCAGCCTGCATCGCTCGTTCACTTGCTCATCATTTCTACGCGTTGCGGTCTCGCTGACTTTTTGTTTACTTTGTGAGCTCAAGGAACTAGTCGCGTCAGTTTCGGGCCGATGCAGGCCGATACCGAATGCGGATATCAGTAGCTTGAGAGGCAAATGACGGAACTCCGAAGACCTTTTCGAACCGGTACGTAACGGTGAGCATATCTGGTGTTAACGGAGGTGCATTGACGATAAGATTTGAAGCTCGGATTAACCTCCAGGCAAAGATCTCCAGGTTATCCAACCCTACGAGCGAGATAACGACCCATTGACATGCCCGGACTGCTGCAGAAAGCGCAAGAGCTTGCCTCTCAAGATTTCGACAAGATTCCTGTAATGTAAGGTCTATGAAGAATTCGAGGCCGGATACTCACGCGGAGCGTTCCAACGCACAGTGATCTTCAGGATGCCGCGTGCGAGGTATTCAGCAAGCGACATGCCGTTGCGATGCAAATACAGGAGGCTTGTCTAACAGCGGGATTCTTCTACAGTAAGTAGTGTGCTCGTGCTTGAACAAGGACGCACTGCCTGACTAGAATATAAGTCAAGAACCACGGTGTACCGGAAGAGGTAGTGAGCGAGACCTTCCGCCACGCCGAGGCGTTCTTCGCCGCTCCGTCCGACGTCAAGAAAGCAGTGCGTAGGGGAATGGTTTTTTGGAACATATTCAGCAATTATTAACCTCGCATGAAAGGCTGATATGTCCAAATCGAGCGGATTCCGAGGGTGGTCAGGTCTCTTCACGGAGAACAATAATCCGTGAGCGACGATCCCTGGTCTTGTGGACGCCCTGGATGCTGATCCGAGTCATATCGAAGGCAGAACGAAGGGGAACTGCACGAAGGCTTCAACCTCGGTCTCGATATGTCGATTGCGGAAAGTCTCCCATCACTTCAAGAAGTTAGGGAACGGATGAAGAACGCTTCTTCGGATGAGCCTTTGGAGGATATGGCGCATGGTGATAATCTTTGGCCTAACGTTGAAATGTGGAATGGCGCTTCCGAATTCGTGAGTACAAGGTTAAACTCGCTGGCAAATCAGCTCATATTCCTGCGACGTACAGAAAGAGGGCGTTCTAAAATATTAGTGAAGTCTATCGGCATAGCATGCTCTGACGCTTCATTGATTTCCGCGTATTTTAGCTACGAAATGCTCGCATTGGGTAAACGCATTTTCCCTCTGCTGGCCCTCGCACTTGAGATGGAAGAAAGATTCTTCGAGGACAAGGTGTGCTCACAACGTACAACTCCCCTAGCACATACGATTACCACTCTTCTGTTACTTTTTGCAGACCAAGTACCCTGTCGCCATTCAAAGATTACTGTACTATCCTCCACTTAGAGGAGAAAAAGCCAACGAGAAGCAGCCAGGTATTGGCGTAAGTCAAGAAACTTCGCCACCATATTGAACTCATACAATGGCGGGCTGAGCAGGAACACACCGACTGGGAGTGCTTCACTATTCTTCGACAAGACCCTGTCGCGGGATTGCAGGTCAAGAATATTGCGGGAGAATGTGAAGTCGCAAGGACTTGCGAGCGCATAAGAGCAAAACACTGATACTGGAGACCAACAGGGATCGACGCTCCTTATATTCCTGGGACGTTTCTGATAAAGTACGGGACTTCCTTATATCGCGCAAAGGACGAGGTCTTGTTAAGTGATTAAGTCTGCTCTTTACAGCATTGGTGATCAACTCGCCAGGTGGACCAGTGAGCCCTGTCCGACACTGCAAAGTCCAAGACATTTACTGATTGTTCTGACCCTGCTCAATCTCGTTCTATAGACGATGTGTTCAGGAGTACACCGTAAGTCATTATTTCTTTAGGGCTTCCTCATCTGATGCTCTTGCTCGTGCTCAATGATAGTCACCGAGTGAACCCTCCTCCGGCGCATACCGCTCGATACAGCATCCCAACCTTCTGGAGTTGCGATCTCGACGTTCCATTGACGCCCATTAAAAGTTGCGTTTCTGAAGAGCGACCTCAGAAGTACGAGGTGATTACCGCCGGAGCCTATGGGAAGAATATCATGGACGCAATTTACATGGTCGGTCCAGGAGTGGAAGCGTGATGGCGATGAATTATAGAGTTATGCCATGAGGTCGAAGGAACAGGATGGCGCTATTATAGGATTCTTTGACAGACTTTCAGCAGAGTCCTTAGGCAAAAGAGTGCTATCCCAAAATCTGACGCAGATTACAGGGGACAGAATGTTCGATGGATATTGGTTTTCAGTGAAGGTATACAGGATCCAGCAAGAACAACAGCCAGGCTTGACGATCAGCTTCCCCAGCTGCTTCTCCAAGTCGAGAAGTCGAAATTAAAGAGGCTGAGAGGCACATCCGCGGTGCGGTAATTCCGCGCAGCCCCGTGATGACGATTGCTTCACCGGTTCGTGCATTTACTACATGTTGGATGTCGTAACCTCCGAAATCATAGAAATCGCGATCATCTGCCTCTAACCCTTGAACCAACTTTCCAGGTCACTTTTACATCACAACCTCAACCAATATGTCTTGGCAAGGTACGCTGGACAAGGCCGCGTGCGGATCTATGCCACCTCTGACCCTGCCTTTCTCCGAACAGCTTACGTCGATGACTCCATGTTGAAGACGGGAAAGATCGCGCGAGGCGCGATCTTGGGTGCCCAGGGAGGCGTCTGGGCTACCTCTTCCGGATACACAGTGAGTGCATCTTTTCGATGCCGGCCGCAAATCTCACTTTCGGTTGGACCTCACTACAGCTATCAAAGCAAGAACAGGACTTCCTGGTGAAGACCGCTTTCACGCAACCTGGTGAAGCGCAAGGTGAGAAACATCCCTTACAACGAGTCGGAGTTTGAATCAAACTCATTTGCCATCGCTGGCTTTCCTTTCCTGATCGGACAGCTCACGGTATCCATCTCGCGGGCACCAAATTCATGTGCCTTCAAGCCGATGGAGAACAGCTATTAGGCCGAAAAGGGGTAAGCGAATTTGCAGCATGATGATGCACGTCGTCTCAATCTGTCTGGACTTCAGGACCGGGGCGTTATCGTCTGCAAGACGAAGCAGGCCATCCTGATCGGAGAGGTATGTTTCTCTGACTTTGAATGTGAAGACCCGAAGCTAATGCCTTCCGGCCGGTAGTACGAAGCACCTACTCCTGCCGGTGACGCCAATGTTGTGATTACCAAGCTCGCCGACTACCTCAAGAGTGTAGGATACTAGGACGTCAACGATACCAGCTGGAAGTCCAAATCAGGAGACGAGGTCTGATGTATAAATGATAACGACAATGTCAAGTCAAAGAAACGACTGCTTTCCCTACTGCTCTGCGGCAAATCGGTGGTGAAGGCTTTGCGTCGCTCCGTACTTCATTACTCTCTGGAATCCCTCGTACCAGATTGACCGAAAGAGACCATCATGTCGAGCCTCGGTTTTCTGCGTATTCCGAGTTCGCAACTAGCGGATCGTTGCGGCCAATGCTGGGAATCAGGGTGAATAGAATTCCCATACAATCTTATATATACACGAATAATACAGTCAACGTCCCACGAGGACGTTCGTCAAGCTTATGCCAAAGACTTGCGGCTCTTCT
This sequence comes from Naganishia sp. PG3902-1, assembly GCA_023628075.1. Taxonomy (NCBI): domain Eukaryota; kingdom Fungi; phylum Basidiomycota; class Tremellomycetes; order Filobasidiales; family Filobasidiaceae; genus Naganishia; species Naganishia sp. PG3902-1. The sequence goes on from JAMALH010000005.1 coordinate 466,247, forward strand.
TCTCTTTCCGCTCTGACTTCTTCTCCTTGACCTCTGCCGCCGCCTCAGATTTTCTCGACTTCTTCTTCTCCTTTTTCTCAGAAGGTGCTGTTGACTTGACCGGCTTTGCCACTGACGCAACCTCATCGACCTCCATCTCGTCGGCTTTGCGCTTGACTTGTGCGACAGTGTATTCTCGTTGTGGGTCGACACGGTCAACAATCGTCATGGTGCTCGTATTGGTAGCACCGAAAGGCAGATTTCGGTATTTGAGCTTCTCTAGTGGCTGTGGTCGCTTAGCCGGTGTTGATGATGCGGTGACGTCCGATGTGAATGTGGGGAATGCAGGGTCACTGTTCGCGGCGGCCTGATCCTGCGGAGCCAATGGAGCCAATATCAGGTGTCTCGATATCTTTTGAGGTGCTGCAAAAGACCGTCAGTATTGACCAATTAGTACATGAGGACCGGCTTACCCATAAACATCGCATTTCTCCGCACGTCAGGCACAACTAGACGCAATCCCTCCATCTCTTCACCTCCAACCGCTACCACCTTGCCAACACCCAACTCCTCCTTAACGGCAGCCTCATGACCTGTGTTCGAGTCGCCTTGCTCTCGCGGGCCCTTTCCGATCCCATCGACATCCATTTTAGCCGACGTTGATTCCGGCAAGAGGAGACTATCCGCGAGTGTCGGTCGTGCGGCGGGGTCCTGTTCCGTGTTGGGAATCGCGGCGGTATCTTTCGGATTACTAGTCTGCGTCGAGGCAAGACGGAGCTGGTATGTAGATTTACTGGTCTGTACTGTGCCGATGATACCTCGCTTCGAACTCTCGGCATTTGTTGACGGCTGGAAGTCTGCGAGTCGAGAAGGCTTGAAATTACGCGGGACTCGGATGGCCCAGAGTTCCACGCCGGGTTTGGCGGCGAGGGCGTTCCATTCAAAAGGACTTGATGCGACAGTCGTCTTGACAGTGGCGAGATCGAATTTGGTCATTCCTTGCGGAGGTACGTAGGGACTTGAAAGAGAAAATAATGAGCGGAGGATGGGAATAGCATGACAATGGTACATACGCATACGATCCGTTCTTCTTCTTTTGCGTCTGTTGAGTCCCTGCCGGTGCTCCCCCTTCATCGCTGTCCTCATCGCTGTTATCACTATCATCGCTATCATCACTGTCCGACTCTCCCATCCGCGGTGCCACGTTCACCATGTCGATATCCTCGGAATCATCGGAATCCTGCAAAAACTCGGCGCTCTTTTCCGTCTTCTTCGATGTTGTAGCCTCCGCGGTCTTCTCGGAGGGTTTCGCGATCGGTTTGGCGACGGCTGATTTGGCGGACTTGGCCATGGTTTAGGGTGATCGAATTGGATGTGCTTTCTGACGGATTGTAAAACCAAGTGTGAATTGCGCTATTCTCCTTGCGAGTTTCGCTGTTTCTATACCGTGCGATCTCTGATCCGTGATATGGACTAGGCAGTACTGTCGCAGTCACCTTGAATTATCTGACAGCTATAACCACATGGACCTTTACACTACCCGCCGATACACCAACTTTTGAAACGCGCACGTGATCGTATTGCTGTGCTTAGGTAAGCTGAAACAGGCAGATGTCCGGATTCGTCACCGCCGACCGACAGCTGGCTACGCACCACTATCGATATCACCTTTGCTTGTCCGCATGCATTGCAGGTCCGATCTGCCGTTCGTGTCAGCCAAGCAGCAGAAAGACTTTCGGGAGCAGGGCCCCCTCTCTTCAGCATCACTACATCTCGTTCGGCTTGTCAACATCCCTTGACCTGATCCGCGAACCGCCGCAACACCACACAGCCGCAATCGACAACCCAAGAGATGGCCTACCTCTTTACAAATCTCCTCAATTGGCTGAGGGGTCTCTTCTTTGCGAAACATCTCGAGGTTACAATCGTGGGACTTCAGGTGAGCCGCTTGTAAGATTGATCACCGTCCTAGATGTGGTAAGCTTATCACCGGATGGCTTCCGGGATAAAGGCTAGTGGAAAGACCAGGTAAGTTTGCGGTGAAAGGATGGACCTTGTTCCAATCGCTTACCATTCTTTGCACAAATAGCCTGGTCAACGTTCTTGGAGCAAATCAATTCTCGGAAGATGTTGTTCCGACAGTAGCATTCAATTTACGTCAGGTCAGAAAGGGCAATGTCGTTATGAAGATATGGGATGTAGCGGTCAGTCTGGTCGGAATTGCTCCCTTATCGGGAAAAGATCTGACTGGGCCTACTTCGCGGTTACAGGGACAACCAAAGTTCAGAAATATGTGGGATCGTTATGCTCGGGGCGCCGATGCGATATTGTAAGTTCCCCATCTCATTATCGCCCACTCGATCGCTTGACTCATTACTGGCTGTCTTGTCAGATTCGTGGTAGACGCAGCAGATGCAAGTCATCCTGATGGTCATCCTTGAAAACACCATGATGCTGAAGATTTGTCGTTGTGCTTCGCAGAAAGCAAGCATACCCACCGCGGCTTCGGAGTTGCAATCGCTCCTGGCTGTACCCGCTCTAGCAGGAGTTCCTCTTCTGGTGGTATGTTCTGTTCGGCGGGTCGTGTCATATTCTCCTCACTTATCCTCGCTTTCTTTTCTGCATTAACAGCTGGCAAACAAGAATGATCTTCCGGGAGCCTTGGGCGTCGATGACCTTATTGCGGAAATGTGAGTCGGCCTTCATATCGTGTAATATAGCTGAGCTGAGCTGTGTATTCCGTAGGTCTCTGGACAAGATTCAGAATCGACCAGTGTCTGTGAGTGACGTCTTCTTCTTTCCCGTGCGCAAGTTGGACCTGATTTTCTATCGATTCCGAAACAGTGTTACTCGACTTCGAACAAGACGAAACACAATCTGGATATCGTCCTTGCATGGCTTTCACAAAGAGCTCATTGAACGGTCCTTTCAGCCTGCCTCTTCACTCGACAAATCTCTCAGTCGCTCGCGACTGCCTTCTGTAACGGCTATCGACAAGGTCTTTTTGGTGATCCCTCCCTCTCTGTTCACCCGCAGATACAGAGCTCTTTTTTTGGGTCGCCTTTCCAGGTCCCTCTTGGTTGTATGTGTATTATAACGCCTTACGTGAGGATTTCTGCCACTCAAGGCCAGGAGAATTCAGGCGTGTCCGGCTATTCGGGCGGAGATGATCAAGGAAGCAACTCGGAATGGACCCGTTGCGGAGACACTCGTCATGGTTTCCAATTTTGACCTCGGTTTCGTCCTCCTTCGACCTGCACTGCAGTCTTGACGATGAGGGCCTATGAAATACTTCGCCTTGACGGCGGTAGGATTCCACGTTCAAATAGCTATTGAAGTCAACTCAACCCAAGCATGCCCCAAGAACCAGTCACGTGAGAGATGACTTGCTGTGAATGAGACACGAATCTCCACCTTTGAGCTTTCACATTAAGCCGATTCGTCATGCTTGCCCACCGACTTCTTCATGATCAGCTATCTTCCCATCGTCGAGGATTGAATCTCCGTGCAGTCCTCACCATGACCCCAGTCACCTCGATCCTCAGCTCAATTGCGGACGACGACCGGAAATCGCAGGCTACCGTTTAAAAGCCGCTTCTGAAATTCAACATGAAAGGAGTATCCGATGATGAGTAACACGGTCGAATCCGCGACGTCGAGTTTGTGAGGCTGGTCAAAGGTGAACTTGGTCTTGAAGTGGGGAAGATGAGTTGGTAAGTACAATTGGACTAATTCGAGCATGTGCGAACTTGTCTGATTCGACAAACCGCTAGATTTAGATAGGTTGCCACCGAATCCTGTGATGCTATGAATGTATAAAGAGTCTGCTGGACGGATGGCTCTTTCGATGAGAGGAAGCCTCGCCAACCCCTCTCGACATACACATCGACGTTTATCCAAGATGTCTACCTTCAGTGATACCGTGGTCGTTGTTTCCGATGCTAGTGAGTTGTCTGCACCTGCGAACGCTTTCTCCCAGCCTGATTGCGGCCTATCAGCGATCATCGAGTCAGCCCTTCCAGAAGCTATGACCATATGGATGATCATTGAAGTGGCTGTCATCACGGCTGTCTTCGCGATGTCGGAACTCTACTTAGCTATCGTCAAGTCCGTCTTTCTCGCTGGGGTGTCCGCGCTCGAGATGGTCTTCCTCGGCATCGTCCTACTCGCTTTGCACTACTGGATCCTTCCTTCCGACTTCGACTTTATTCACAAACCGAATCGCATCATGCCGGGCATCAAGCGGCAATCATCACACCCTCGAGACATCTTTTCCAACTGCAAGCTCATCGTGTTCGCAGCGGATCTCGCCAACATTGCACTCAACTTGACCGAGTTCTGCTTGATGCTACCGATCCTTATGGCGTTCATTGGCATGCATCTCTTGGGAGGCATGATCTTGTGGTTCTCGCTACCCGCACCGTCGCGCCCAGTAAGGCTTGTTCTTAGACTATGCCAGCTTGCCTCCGGTCGGGCCTTCGCGACCGGCTCGAAGGCTATTTTGGAGAAGAGCTTCGTGAATGTCCCTCGTGGCTCACGAAGCATCCGGCTCTGGGTTAGAAATCAAGGTGAGACGATCCGCGCAGTTTGAGGTCCATGATGCTCACGCGCTGTCTCATCAAGTCGTGAAGCTTGCAGAGACGAAGCTGAAACAGGTGTTGGGCAGTATTCCTGCAACCATACGTAAGTAGCGCTCGCCGGGTTGCCACATTACAAGACTGCTGATCTCATGCGATTGCCAGTCGATATCCTTGCGGCGACCGACTGGGATGAACAATTTGAGCGACTCATGGCAGTCACGGGTATGTTTCGAAGGGGAGGACCGAATGTCAGCCGGGTTCACTAACTTTTCGTCTTAGCTCTCGTCGCCCACTACTTCTTCTTCGAGATTCTTCCCGTCGTATTCTGCCACGACTTCCTTTACGTCATCTCGATTTCACAGGAGTGAGCAGGTTCTTGAGAGGGGTGCGTGATTGCAAGAGGCTGAAGGAGGATGGGACGGATGCGTTGTATGCGGGACCTCACCATGGGCCACTTTATTCTCGGGGTTCTGTTATACGTAATGTGCCTATTCAAGATGGATGGATAAAACAATTTTTCTCGATGGCTTTGATCTGCGACGTCGGCCGCCATGCAATCTTGTGCTGGCAAGGTTGTATCGTGGGCCTTCCCGCCTCTCTCGGGAATGGTCAATATATAAGCAAACCACGGTCAGGTAGGCTAAGAGGTTTCTTAGTGCAGTCGTCCACTCGCCAGCTCACTCGCCTCCCATATCATCACTTTACCATTACAGCTACGAATTTCATCTCCTCATCACCGATCGCCGTTCAGGGGACACGCTAACGAGATGTGAAACACATACCGACGGTATTGTTCAAATCGCCAGTGTCAGCGACCGCTGGGCGTTGCGCTTGCTCTTCCGTTACGTCTCCGGCCAAGAGACAGGACCTGACATTGCTTTTGCTTCGCCTTACCTGGACACAGATTCTAAAATGGGTGATAGACGATCAGGGCTCAGATGTCGCCCCAGCTTGACCTCGAAGCCTCGGTGACCCGACCCTGACGGATGCATACTGACTGCTGCATCGCACGCAGTGGATTTCAGATCGGGAGGCCAATCAGAAGATGAGCACAAGGGGATAGAATACCTTTGGCTGGTATGTTGCTAAGCGGACGCTCTGTTCCTTCCGTGATCTGCAGATCTGCAGATCCGCTGATCCCTCATTCTCTAGGTTTTCTTTGAAGGTTATAGCAATAACCAGGAGACTGACTACTGCTGGTCCAGCGATCATGAACATGCTGCGAATCCAGCAAAGCCAAGCATAAGAGCACGGCAGTTGTCAACTTTCACTTTCGACTGCGATCTTGCCCCCTCCGAATCTCGATTCCGTAAATTCCGAGCTCGACTCCTATCCGTTGTAGGTACCGCGAGAGACGTAGCATCAACGCCCAACCTCCTTTGATCGTCAAAACTCTTCCATCACTAGGTTGACGGCAAGCCCGCTTATCCTTTGTGCCTAGCCATCATTTCATGCCAAAGGACGATGCGTCGAAGCAGAGAGTAAGCGGGGAGAGACAGCCCTAGTCGCAGGGTGACAGGCCTCAGGCCTCGGGTGGGATAAGGAACATGCAGCGAGCGAAAAGGAAGCTTCTCGCCTGTACCTGGCTTGACCTACCATCCATATACCCTTCGCTTGCGTGAAGCAGTCGCACTCTCCATTCGAGAGCGTCAATATTGTTGCGCCTCAGGAAAGCTTCCAGTCCGGGGATAGCCAAAACCCAGCGATACAAACAACCGAGTTAGGCACCCCTTCTTGTCCACATTAAACAACGCCAGCACTCTCACAGATACCAGCGACGACGACGACGACGACATGAACCTGGATCATCTGGATATCCAGTCGTTCCCCTTTCCTGGAACGTCGGTCACCTTCAGTCATGCCTTGGTGACTCCCGGTGACATTCGACAGCTCGAGAATGGCTTCAGATTCACCGCAACTGGGCAGACATTCTTATGGAGGAATCCTATTGTGTATGAGCCAGGAGCGGAACAGACAGAGCAACAACCGGAAGGGGTGCAAACGGCTACCCAGCCTTTGTCTATGGAGGTTGCGCATATCTCTGACTCTGCTCGCGATGTCCAGGACTCTCACTATGCCATAACTGGAGTATCCCACCATTCTTCAACGTCAAATTTACAGCAAGAACCTCCGCCCGAAGCCGCCGCATCGGGGCATCGCAGAACGTCGATTGCTGCTCGACCTGAACTCAGCCCAGCAATCACCATCAGCAGTCCTGCCGACAGAGGAGCCATGGCACAAAACGCACAGATCTCGTCCGGCGACCCGAAGATCGCGAGTACCGGTAGGCAAGGGGATGCATTTGCTGCAACCTATGAAGACGGATCGAGCGCGCTTGCAGGATGGTATGGCGAAGGCAAGGGCGTTGGGAAGATGGACCTCAGCAGGACCCAGGCTGCCTCGGCTTCACGCCCCATCGCAGCGCATTCGGGTTCTCACATCGTCTCTGCTCCTCTCCCATCAACCCAGCGAAGTGAGGATCGGATCACGGCTTCGAACGCCACTCCAAGCGTAGTGTCGTATACCTCAAATTCCGCCCGTCAAGAACCGTACACAGAGACGATCAGCGATTTACGCAATCGTCAACCGCCACATACCTCCGGTGGGATCGCTAGAAGGGCAGAGCTGGCTGGTTATTCCGGTGGCAGCAGCTACACACATGGGATGTCTTACCCCTATCCGGCTTCAGCTGCACCAACGTCGTCTAGCTTTCAAGTATCGAATCCGAGCGGCACTGCCCCTACCGTCGGTCAACGCCCTCATCCGACGTTGGGCGCGACATCCAGCAATGCTGCTCAGCCGGGAACTTTTGCTTTCGGAGTGGATGCGAGGCAAAGCGTTCAACAGCTTTCGGTGAGTACGGTTTGCTGGGCCGTGCAAGCCATCCTTCGACTGATAGCCTTGTATTCTCAGAGCCAACCTGCTCCTCGCGCCTATCGAGGCTATCAAGAGCCATTCACGGTGCAGTCTTCGCCGCTCGCGCAACCTGTTCGACAACCTACGTCCTCGGCAGCTGCTTCTCGAAGTCCAGCCTACCTGAATCCGTCGATGATGACCTCCCCTTCAACTCGACGATATACCATGCAACCTCAATATATTCCTCCGTATATGGATGATTCCTACACATTTCCTCCACGAATGCCCCCGGCACCGACCACGAGTCACCAACAGGAAACGACTCAGAGGACACGGTATCCGTCGAGCGCAATCGAGAATATATCACCGATGTCGCACGGTTCAACGGTTCTCGTCGGCACTTCTCAGCCACATGAAGCTCGACGCGCCGAGGGTCCGCTTGGAGAAGGGCCTCAACCGCAACCCGTCTCGTACGGATCTATCCCGCCTGCAGTAGGCAATCAAGGTGTTATGCGCCCGGAAGAGCAGAATTCGTTGAGGTCAGGACTGTCCAAGTGAAGCTGAAGTCTACGTCACGACTAATCCGAATTCTCTATAGTCTCCGTAACATGTTCGTTGTTTCCCAGAGTAACAGAAATCGCCTGGCACCGCGAGACTCCGCTACAGGGGTAATCGGATATCATCCTCACCCCCCTTTCAGCGATCTTACGGCAGTGCGCTTCAGCGGGGACCCTGGCACAGCCATCATGGAGCCGACCGGTGACATTTCGACATCTGCAGATTCATCGCCTGAAGTAGAACTGTCAAGGAGTCTGCTCGCCAGTTCAGTCGCGAAACGAAATGCTTCTTCAATCGATAACGCGGGAGTGCAGAGAGAAACTGGATCTGGCCGTTACAAGCGACGACGTCTAGACACCTTTGTTGCGTCCCCGGTCCCTGGGACTGCCTCCGTTCAACACAGAACACAGGTTGAATCTTTGCCACCTGGTTCCCGATCGTCGTCCTTCCATCGGTACGAGTTGAGATCGTCTGTGGAGACTCAACTTCCCGAGTTTGACCGGACCTTGCCCTCCGATGACGCCTCGGCAGAGACTTCGGATGAAGAAGAGGCGGCTGCGGGAACACCTTGATCACCTCCTGGCTTCAATGGCGACCCAATAGGCCAACAACAGAGAACGATAAGCGATGAGAGACAGAACAATTGTCTCTTGCTTTTCAACTGGCTTGTGTGGACCATCGACCCTTGTTGTTGACATCCTTGTTGCTTCATGTTGATTACAGCTTCTTGATTCGAGTTCAAGCTGATGCTAGAGTAAACAATTCAGCATCACCACGCAATGCTGTATACACCAGTTCTCCGCTTGGACATGTCCCATATACTCATGCCAACTAGCTTCGTTGCTGTCCGGATGCGAGATTCATTAAAGGCACTATGACCTGAAGTCTGCTTGATAGCAGCGCTTTCGAATTCATCAGTCTGGGTTATTCCCTGAATTACCTTCTCAGCAGCTGTTTTGCCGGGGTCACCGTTGGATATCAGTAAGGCGCACTATGCTTATCGCGCTTAAGGTCGAATGAGGCATTGGACAAGCTTACGATCATCATTCACTCAGGGGCACTGAGTTTGAACATGAGTTGACTTGATTCTTTGCATCCTGGTGACGTTCAGCTTCGCAGGAGACGGAAATGGCAATGAAGTGGGGCGAATACCTTGCCATGGGGCTCTGGCTAATGCACTGGTGGAAATCCGTGGATTGCGTCTTCGTAACTTCCTGCAGCAACTGCCATCAGCCATCGGCTAAGAACCCGTGTATCGGGATGTTTGCTTCAGTCCCGAGCTAGCATACCCTCGAGTGCTAATTCTCTTCACGGCCACGGGAATTACAGTCTCATTGTGCGCCAGCGCGTCGACCCGGTTGCTGAGTATAATCCGGGTTGGTTGATCAGAGGAAGCTTGGCCGCCCGGGAAAGGGGGATCGTAGCCATTTTCGCATAGGGTTGGCGTTCAATCTCGAGATGCAACAGGTGACTCATGACTCGGTCACGCCGCACGGAGACGTCTCGCCGTGTCTTGATGGCCGCTGAGACTCGGGATTCAGTACCATGTACAGCAGCGAGAGGATCTCGATGGAGGGCACTGCTCCAGCAAATCTGTTGATAAGCTATTTCGTACTTAAGCCTCTAGATTATTAACCCCACTCGATAGATTTCAAGGTCCGCAGGATATGCCATTCACGATGACTTGTGCATCTTCTGGGCTTGGCTCGGTCCTCTTTGAGCTCCTCTAACGGCCAGCAAGACAAGGTCGCCACCTTGCGCACTCGACATCTCCGGACCTATGTTATTCCTCCAGAAGACTGATTGAGGATGTGAAGGAACCGGTATGAAGCCATGTCACTTGCGGAGCAGCCAAAAGCGCGTCTCGTATGAAGAACACTATAGCGTACCTCACTGATGTGCTACGCCTATGATCTGCATATCGCTGGAAAGCCCAAAGTCCGGGCTATCAGCTGATGAGGTCGAGGAGTTTGAGAAGGCGTTGCAGAAGCCAAAAAAGAGATTGCAAAAGGATAACCCGATGCGGGGCTCGAACCCGCGACCGTACGATTTTAGCGCCGAAGTACTAAGAGTCGTACGCTCTACCGACTGAGCTAACCAGGCTGTTGATGTTTATGGCAAAAGCATTGATCCAATCGCGTCGCCTATGCACCGCTTTTCCTCTTAATCTACGATCTTGCAGTCGCATCCGTTTCCCATCCGAGCCGAGCCGGCCGCGTCATTTCTGTCTCAGAGCTTTGGCACGTGAGACACCTCGAACGGATGAATTGGGCTATGCAAGGGCTGAATCCGCTTGGCTGTTTCCCTCTATATATCTTGAACAGCTGCTGCCCTCGCCGTCTTTCGACAAGGTCCAACGCTTCAACACGATGTCTTACTACCAGCAATCTTCTGGATACGCTCCGTACGCCAACCCGCCACAGCAGGGAGGCTACGGAAGTGCTCCGCCTGTTGGAGGTTACGCTCCGCCCATGAATAATTACGGCGCTCCTCAACCTCAAGGTGGATACGGTGCTCCTCCACCACAGCCTTCCTACGGTGCGCCACAGCAACCGCAGTACGGTGCTCCTCCACCCCAATCATACGGCGCTCCCCAAACGTATGCCGCACCGAATTCGCATACTCCGTACGGTGCTCCATCTCAAGCGCCCTATGGGGGATACAACGCTTCCCCGGCGAACAACGGCCATGCCGCAAACTTTTACGGATCCTCTCCCGCGCCGCCAGCAGCTGCTCCGTACGGCGCTCCTCCTGCACATACCGGCTATGGTCAACCCGCTGCTCCGCCGATGCCGTCTTATGGCGCTCCTGCACAACCGTACAATCCCAACCCAAATGCGCCCGTCTACTTCCTCCGGACGACTATTCCGCCTCCTCCGCCGGCGCTTCCTGTTCAAGCTCACACGATTGGTTACAACCCTCAACCCGACATTGAAAAGTTGCGCAAAGCGACAAAGGGATTTGGGACGGATGAAAAGGCGCTCATCGAGGTGTTGACGAGGGTGGATCCCTGGCAGGTGGATGTGCTCAGTAAAGGCTTTGAGGGTGCATCGGGCAAGAGTCTGCGACGCGTATTGGAGAAGGAGACAAGTGGATGGTGAGAATCATATCCTGGGTTTTCGACCAGTCCTGCCAACCTTGCCATTAGGCTCGAATATGGACTGGTTCTTCTCTCCCTTGGTCCGCTCATGGGCGATCTGCACCTGCTCAACAGAGTACGTGGGATGAACAAGCGATGATATTCGGTCTCTGACATATTCTCAGGCTTGCGTCGGTGCCGGGACACACGAAGACTTGCTCAATGAGCTTCTCCTCGGTCGCACGAATCAGGAGATCCACCTTTTGAAGGAAGGTTATCAGCGCACGTATGGAAAGGATCTGGTCAGTGTCGTCCGAGGCGAGCTGAGCATGAAGACGGAAAGGTGAGTCCGCACGTCATGCTTTCGAAACACTTGCTGATGGCTAGTGTAGGATGTTCGTCATGGCACTAGCGGGAACAAGGGATGAGAATCCCAATGTCAACCACGCTGCGGTGCAGCAGGACTGTCAAGCCTTGCACAACGCAGGATCCGGCAGGTTGGGTACTGTATGTTGCGCACAAGGGAACTACATGACCACAACTGACGTTACAATCCACAGGACGAGATCACGATCTGCGGCATCTTGCTCCAGCGATCGGACGCTCATTTGACTGCCCTGGCGCAAGCATATCAACAGCGGTACAGGACCCCTCTGAGTAAAGCGTGAGCCATCCTAGCATCACGCGACCACATCGCGCAGATCTGACCTCCTTCTAGCATTCAATCGGAATTCTCGGGCCACATGCGAGACGGCCTCTATTACATTGCCCGGGGTGCCGAAACGACACAGGCGATCGAGCGGGACGTCGAGCTCCTCTACGACGCCATGGCCGGTATGGGTACCAAGGATGAGCGACTTGTGTACAGGGTCGTCCGAGGCCATTGGTGCAAGCCGCGGTGGGAAGACGTCAAGCGGACGTATAAGGCCAAGTATGGCAAGAGCTTGTCGAGCGCCGTCAGGGGCGAGACGAGTGGCAAGTACGAGGTGAGTTAGGCGGGATCATGGTGTTCGGGGATCGTGACTCATGTATCTCCCCTTAAAGCGTATGTTGGTTGCCATGTGCGAATAGCTTGAAGGATCGCATTTGCTCGTGTTGCCATCCAGAGATTCAATGTTGCGAAATCCGTTATACCCAAATTCAAGGAAACTGAAATGTTACTGAAATGTTCTTGTTGTACAGTTTATATTGCCATGGGAGGGTATATATTATAGTAGCTAAGAGTACACTGTCCATCTATGGTCGACATCTATATCTGAGGGAGGCCGTCCGGAGCAAGCCCCAAACCAACGTCCCGGGTATGATTGTAGCAAGCATCATCATACAGCATCGGCGCCGCGGAAGACCTTCGGCTCCTGCTGACCCGTTAATTCACGAGGCGCGACAGGCTCTCCTGCATGAGGTCCCCATTCCGGCTCCAGCGCGCTATCCGGCGACGGTTGCGGATACTTGATATGCTGGTGATGGTGATGTGAATGTCGGGACACATGCGAATGACGGGAATGCGTGTTTTCGAGCGCGTCTTCTCCCTCGGCAGCTGGTGCTTCAACGACGGTAACTTTCTTCTCTTCTTCGGCGGGCGACGGGGCGGTCGGGGCGGTCGGGGCACTTGGGCCTGTCGGAGCGAAGCGGGACTTTGCGCGAATTGCAGGGCCATACTTGTAGAACAGGAAAGGCATGGGTGCACAAGCAAGCGCGACAAACGCGAGCAAGCCGGACGCCCATCGGAAACCGAGTCCTTCGTACATTTGAGCGCTGAATAGGGGGAATGCCGCTCCGAGCAACGACCGAAGGACCGCATTTGAGCTGAGTGCCGATGCTGCAAAGAGCAGGTACGAGTCGATTATGTAGGATAATACGGAGGTGAAGATCAGAATCATCCCAAGGCCGAATGGTGCTCCAGCGATGACGGGGGCAATCCAATGGATAGACGGGTCAGATGTCGCAGCGAACATGGCGAGACCGATTGGCAGACAGATGGCGCCGAAGCAGGCAGGTGGTAAACGAGCCTCGGGAGGAGCTCGACCATTGGGTGAAGCGTTCACAGCGCGCACATAGTACTTGTTGCAGACGGGCGTCAAAGCGGTTCCGATAACCATGCCGACTCCGATGCCGATGAAGGGCAGAGCACCAACGCCGGCGTTCCATCCATAACCAAGGGGCTTTGGCGATTGGAACACGAGCGGGTATGCGGTGAAGAAACCATAGAGTGTACCATAGATTAATGCCACGTAGATGGATAGAAGCAAGACGATCGGTTCGAGGAAGAGGATGACCATCGGGCGTGTCAGAGCGACTTTGAGAATTTCTTTGGTCTTTTTGCGATTGATGTCGTACTTGGACTTGAAGTAGACCACAGACCCGCCCTCGGAAGTTGAAGCAGCTTGAAGTTGTTGCGCTCGCCGTCGAACGAGAATCGGGGCATACGATTCTGGCAGGAGGAAGACCCCGGCGATGTACATGACCATGGCAAAGATGAACATGATGTAGAAAACCGATCGCCATCCGAGATAGCTCTTTCCAGCAAAACCACCGACGATGGGACCCAAGACAGGCCCAAGGAACGGCGCCATACTGTCGTCTCTGTCAGCGTGCTTGACGGTGACTAGGATGCTCGAACTTACGCGAAAAGCGAGGTCGCCAGCCCTCTTTCCTTTGCGTTCCAGACATCCGCGATCATACCACCAGCGTTCGTCAACATGGATGCACCGAAGAATCCGGCCAAGAATCGGGTAACAAGCAAGGTCGCAATGTTGTTGGCCAGCGCAGAGCCAAGACAGAACAAAGCAAACGGAAGGTAGGTAATCAAGAATATTGGCCTTCTACCGTAAAGCTCGCTCAATGGCGCCCAAATCAACGGGCCACCTGCAAACTACAATGCCTTCATATCAGCGGGAGCGCTATGAGAAGATGAGAATCACTTACTCCGAGGACGAACAGGGTGACACCTAAAATGATGACTTCCCGACTGACGTCGAATTTGGCAGTCAGGGCGGCAGTCGCACCTGTGTAACATGACGAGGCGAAGGCGACACAGAGCGTAACGATGGCTGCAACGAGCGTGAAAAGCCACTTGTATGATCTGAGCCAATTGTAGGGGTTGGCCTTTTCTTCAGGAAGCCTAACATGGGGAGACTGTAAGAAGGCGCCTACGTGGCAAAACACAATCGCTACTCACCAGTCCACAATGTATGGGTCCTCTTCTGTGCCCTTGCCTGGATAAGGCGCTTCACCACGAGTCGCTTGATGCAAAAGGGCATTCATGACATCCTTTTCCTTCTTGGGCCCTCCTTCCGTCAATACGCGCTCAATTTCAGGATTGGGGGCCTTCGATCCCATTCGCGCGATAGGAACCGTCTTCTCATCGGTGGCGGGAATGTATAATGGCTGGGCTGCAGGCATAGGCTCATTGGAGCCAGCAGTAGAAGTCGATGAGCGTAGCTTCGACTTTTCTGGCGAATGCGTTCTTGATAGATCGGCAGCCAGTGTTGCAGATGATGTCCACGGTGTGTGGCTTGTGCTTGTAGGAACCGGCGGTGCCAGTGGTGGTATTTGCTCCGAGGTCTGCATGGTTTTGCGTTGTATCATATGGTCCGGAAGACGCGAGAGACCTTGCCATAGGCACTATATAGTATATATGATCCTTTTGCTGCGACTCTCTGTCGGCAAACAGCAAAATTGAGCACACTCGGTTGATCAGCGATAGTCATTCTGGCTGAAAATACTCATCGGCTGTCACCGTGGCTGTTTCAAGCTTAGACATCAAGAAGAAGCGATCGCCATTTGCCCGCATTAGCAGCTGCATCAGCTTGCATTCGTCACCCAGTCGCGGCATAAGGCCAGCAGGAAGCAAACCCGGTTATGGAGCTGAATGAGGGCTAGTGACAGTACCCGCTGCCCGCTCGGCACGAGTCGGCCCTAGAGAGGTCACTAGCCCTCACAGTACTGATACCGATACAGTTTGATACTCTTATCCTGAAAGCTATCCTGAACAAGCAATATTCGAAAAGTACTCTCAAAGTAATGTAACTTGTGAAGTTGTGGAGTAGGATCATAGCACTGCGGCAACTGAATTCTGGAAGCGGCCATGTTCCTAATCATGCAGTGTCACTGCGAATACAACGGGGCGCTCGAACTAGTCCATATATGACAATGCAGCACTTCTCATCTAGAACTCGAAAACCACCTTTCCGATCTTTTGCTCGTTGAAGAGCTTGTAGTACTAGACACGGCCATGAAGACATCGTCAGTCATCGATGATTTCGAGAACGGCTTCACTCACCTCTACCGCATCCTCGATTCGAATCTTCTTTTGCACAAACTCATCGATCAATTCGGGCGTCTTATCGGTGACACGCTGCAATAATCCCATGCTGGCCTCGAAGACGCCGCGAACGTGGCACCGTCCAAACACCAGCTTGATACCCTTGGCGTAAAGATCGTTACCAACCATGGTAAGCGGAGCGATGTGGACGCCACACGAGGAGACGACACCGGCGACGCGGACGAGCTCGAGCGCACTGTAGAGGGCTCCCGGGTGACCGACGACCTCCAGCACGACGTCTGGGCCTCGATTGCCGCATTGAGATTTAAGAGTCGCCTTGAAGTCCGCCGACGATGGGTCGAGAGCTTTCGCGCCGTAGCGCTCGGCCATGGCTGGAAACGGATCCATCAGTGCATCTATTCCAGAGAGTAAGCGTCCTACGTACCTCTTCGCTCCGCGACAGGGTCAATGGCGTAGACGATGTCGAACTTTTCCTTGGCTGCCATGATGGCCTGTGGTGAACTTCAGTATCAGCGGACCGTCACGCAGAGTGGGCTATTTTCACTTACGCATAGACCAACGGGTCCGCACCCAATGACCAAGGCGGAGAGACCGCCCATCTTGCGTTCCTTCTCCGACAAGAGGTCCCAAGCCTTTTGTACAACGGAGAAGCCGGTTGGCAGGATATCTGGTGAAATGAAAGCGGATGAGTTGTGGAGAGATGATTGATCAAAATGCACGCACCGGCCATCAGGATCAAGTGGTTATCCTTGAGCTCTGGAGGCGCCTTGTACAAAGTGGTATCTAATCCCGCACGAATCAGCACGTTCCTTCTATGCTTTGCACGTATACTCACTGGCAAGCGGAACCTTGGCATACTCAGCCTGCACGCCATCCAAGGCTTCGCATCCATAGACGCTTCCCTTGACGCATCGACCGGTGTAGTCCCTCTGGCAGAAGAAACACTCGCCGCAAGAGGTCGTGAAGGGGGAGACGACGCGGTCGCCTTTCTTGAAAGTCCATTGTTGATCCGGCAGCGGTTCACCAAGCTCGTGAATGATGCCGCAGAGCTCGTGGCCCTGTGACATGAAGCGTTATTAGTCGCCGCATCGCCCTGGTTGACACAAGCGGTACTGACGAGCGTGAATCCCGTTTGCTTGATGCCAGGGGTGTCGCCACGATAGATATGGAGATCAGAGCCGCTGGAAGAATGGGCAAAGGTAAGTCTCCGCAGGCGCGAGATGCGGTGGGGAGCATACCATAGACCACTGGTTGTTACCTGGGATCCCCTATCCATCAGCCATCAAGGGGAGAAATGGTGAGCACAGGACTCACCTTGACGACCGCCTCTCCGGGACCTGCCCTGGGAATATCCTTGTCGACAACTTTGACGACATGCGGGGAATCGTAGACGACGGCCTTCATCCTGACGGAGATAGTTGGAGCAGCAGAGCAAGGCCGAATGAGCGGAACTATAGCGCTTCAAGACATGAAACGCGGCTGAAACGCTTGATGCAACGCACCTCGAGGACCCTCAGAATCGGTCACGGGTAACACGAGCAGCCGGCCGGACCGACAGCTGGACCGATTGATCGAAGATCCCCGACTCTGGCCGAGATGGCTTCTGGATTCCAGCTAACCAGCTAGCTAACCGGGAAAGGCACGCGAATAGCACGCGTGACCAGCCAGGATGGCCGAGTTACGTCATTGCTCATTTGACGGTTTCGATCCTCGCCGCCTGGAATTCTGGCTGCGTCGACTCGTTCGGTCAGGCAGAGAGAGTATGGACAAAAGCAGACGAAGCAGATGCCTTGGACACCGCTTGGCATACTGACATTGCTGTGCAACATTGCTGGATCTTTCCTTTCAACGCCCACCAACCGCCAATCATGGTCATTCCCAGCGCATTCCAGCCGGAGTCGCTGACGAAGGCCAACAACTCTCCGATACATCATCGAGAGCCATCGGGCGACCCAGAGGCGACAACTCGCGCAGAGGCAGAACCAGGATCGTCAAATCATCCACATCTTCCGCATCACCTTCATCACCACCAGCATCCAGATCCAGAACAAGTCATCGATGAGCGTGTAGAGCACGAAACGTCGCATTCTCAAATGCAAGGACAAGACACGTCGGGCTCGAGCGGTAAACAGAGGGTATCTTCCCTAACGGGATTCTTTAAACGCGACAAGGGCGACTCAACCAACACGTTTGATCGTTCAAAGCAAGCTCGCGCGAACGACAACGGTGCCGACAGTCCTGTTACCGGTTCCGGTGGCGGCGCTCCCTACCTTTTTGGCCTATTCAAAGCGTTGGCATCAGCTCACGACAGCGACAAGGAGTCGTCCGACGAAGAAAGCGACTCGGAGGAGAACGCACAGGAGCGCCGTCAAAACCAAGATGACCGCAATCGCCAGGAGCAAAATGCGCGGACTGGCGAGAATTCGAACGGTACGAACTCTCTCAACTCGACGGGCGAATGGGTTCCTGCCATCCGGACAACTGCTGGTCATTCGCAAACCGGTGGAACAGCACAGGCCGAGGAAAAAGTCATTGTACCGAGCTTTTATCGTACACCTTCGGTTGCGCAGGACGACCTATCGCATCGACTTGCCGTCCTCAGCGTCAACAACTATAGCGGACTGCATGGTCACGACGATCACGTTCGGGTCGGCGAGGACGAAGTGGAGGAACAGGCGCGCGCCGTCGGCGAGCGGGACAGCAGGCAGGCGTTTCTCGATCGGGATCCCCGGAATCAGGACGAGGCTGAACATCAGGAGAAAGTAGCGTCGGATTTGCGACAAGAAGCCAAGCACGAGTTGCAAGATAAGAAGCGAAAAATCGTCGAGAGGCGTACGACCGAGATCAAGGAGTCGCTAAAGCATGACGACGAGGAGACTTTGCGACGCAAACTTGTTCCAGCGGATATTGCCACCCGACATGACGACGATATCATTCCCGCGGGAATGAGCGCAGGCGAGACGAATGACGTCCGTCGGGCTTCCGAGGCTTCGGATCACACGATGAGGCCGGAGGACGAGCGTGTACGGCGTGATCTACAAGCGCGAGAGCACTATTCCGCGGGCCCGCATGGGACTGATGATGAGGAGACACAAGTTGGAGATGGAGAGGAGGAACGTCGCGAGAGGGAAAAGGCGTCGGCACAGGAAAAGCTCGATGCGATCGCTGAAGAGTTTGGCGACATTGCTGGTCTGATGGAGGGCGATGAACCGGAGCGGTTCATTGCAGAGTCTCGAGGGGCGTTGTTCAGGGGCATCATCATTATCGTAAGTGACCTTTTCTTCAGCGAAAGCAAAGCCAAGCTCATCTCCAACTCTAGGGGAACATCCACCTGACTTCCCACCGAATCACTTTCCACGCGATGCTGCCACCACCCAAAATGTCCCCCACAGGAGACGATCAGACTTCGATTTTGCACTCTGGCCCAGTAACGGTACACCGTGAGCACCCGAAACTGGCCCCGCGGACACGACGGCTGTGGATGGAACTTGGTCCAGATATGATCACCACATACCCCAGCGCTGATGAAGAAGGCCGAGTGAGACCCATCCGCTCGATCCTGCTGTCTACCATCAAACAGCTTTACCCCATGGACGCCGACAAGCCTTTCGAAATCCAGCTCAGGTATTCGGTTCCCAAGGGCGAAGAGAAACTCATCTTCACCGTTGACACCGAAGAAAGCGCGCTGCATTGGCATCGGGATCTCGAATCCGCTCTATTCCAGCACGGACGACTTAGGCGTTACCAGAAGAAGCTTGCGGATCGAAAAAAGAGCTTGGAAGAGAGACCTAATGCTCCTTCTCTTGAAGGCCTTCCGACTTTCGAGGAAGATGACGGAGGTTGGGAAATGCTCAGGATTTGCTTGCCGCTCGATCGAGTGCACGAAGTCGGGACTGAAGATTCCATGGATTTCGCACGAATTATCAGTCTTGACGTCGATGTTATGGAGGGCAAGGGCAAGGGATTGAAGGCGATGGGGCAGCCAGACTGGTGCAAGGATTTCGACATGCTCCATCCCATAAACCTAGGATACCGAAATGTACAGATCAGGAGCCCTAGGTCGGAAACACCTCCCAGAACACCTACATTCGCATCCGAATCGGCGAGCACCATCAAGTCGGTTAACACAACGTCAACAGCCAAGCCTCGCAAACGGGATCGCTTTGCAGAAGCTCTCGGGTTTAAGCACAAAGATCGCTCAAGTCAGACAGATACCGGCGTCTCCGGAGAGGCGGCGTCGCCGCGCGTCAGCATGGATTCCGCTAGCCCAACGGCACAAAGCTTCGCTTCTTCTACTCAGCCGCGTGAGATCGAACGCGATTTCGCGACACCAAGTATGCCCGCTGGCAGAGCTCCCATCGAGCCTGCCGGACAGACAATGGGAGGTCGTCCTCACAGCGATGCGACCAGTATGGGCTCGAACCCCCCGACTGTAACCGGTGAAGGTGCATTCCGGGGACGACCGAACGACCCGGAGGATCTCACCTCAAACGCCTCCATCCTTCCGGCAAACGATGGCACTATTCCCAACGAAGAACATCCAGAATCGCATACACAGGTCAACATAAAGTTTGGAGTATTGAACGAACGGGATGAATTCTCTAAAGTGTTCCATCAAACGATCAATGAAGCCAGACGTCACGTCCGCGTTTACAAGGAAAACGTGAAAGTGCCCATGCCGGTCTTCGATGTCGGCAACTCGAACTTGCTCAAGATTCGCGAAGTTGAGGGAGGAGCTGGTTTGGAAACTGAGGACATGCAGCAGCCGAACCTCGACGGCACTCGACGTGGGTCCGGTGGCTCCTCTCACAGTGGGCGACGTGTCGATGGCCACGAGACGGACCTTACCGATGTGGAAGACACCTCCGATAGCGAGTACGAAGGAGACCCTGGAGGAGTGCGGGAGTCGACCAAGCAGAAGAAGGCAATGAAAGCAAAGGTTACTTTCGGGATACCTCCCGAGGATACTGTCTGGATGAAGCGATGCTACTTGAATCGTACAGTGCCCTTCAGAGGCCACATTATACTCTCCGATAAATATCTTTGCTTCTGGCGCAAGACCGTAGGCCCCATTGGCGATATCAAGGTGAGTGATTCCCTATTTACGGATTTGTGTATGGATACTGACCGTTGATCATTCTCGCAGTACCGGTTCCCTGTACATGATCTCAAGGGAGCCAAGAAGAATCAGGCCTTCCG
Source organism: Naganishia sp. PG3902-1 (assembly GCA_023628075.1). Taxonomy (NCBI): domain Eukaryota; kingdom Fungi; phylum Basidiomycota; class Tremellomycetes; order Filobasidiales; family Filobasidiaceae; genus Naganishia; species Naganishia sp. PG3902-1. Next base: position 486,783 of record JAMALH010000005.1, read on the forward strand.
CTTTACTCTGAACGGTCTCTCAGTCGAGATCACCGGTCATCACGACCTCAACTTTGACTTCTTTAGCATGAAATCTCGTGACGAGGTGAGTAAAACGCATATGTCACAGCGTTCGAGGCTAAAACCTACCTAGACCATGGATAGGATTCAGCGCCTGGTGGCCGATCACGAGCTGATGCACCAAAAACTGGCCGCTGAAGAGGAGGAAGCTTCTACGCCCATGAGCGAATCTTCCAATGAGCTTGACTATAGTCACGCCCAGGAAAGCAAAGTCGGAGCTGCGGTCGCCAATACGCTTGATTTCCCTGTTGATACCCCGCAAAGTGTGAGAGACCGAATGACCGCACAGAGGCAAAGGGCTGCGGGGGTCCTCGGGATCGCCAATCCCGACGAAATGGATCTTGCCATTCCTGATGAAGCTGTGCCTCATTTACCGTCCGTGGTGAATGCAAGCGACTCTGCTCGAAAAATCAAGCCAAGACGCTTCGCCCTTCTGTGAGTAATGTAGTTGGCGCGGGTCTGTCGTATCTGACTTTCTGCCTTTCAGCACCATCGGTTCTCGTGGGGATGTGCAACCGTATATCGCGCTTGGTCTGGGCTTGATGAAAGACGGTCATCAAGTGGTCATTGTCACTCATGGTCAGTTCATCCGGCTATTATGTTTGGCCTCGCCATGCTGAATTGGTTTTACATCGTTCAGACGAATTCAAGAAGTGGATCGAGGGCTACGGTATCGAACACCGCCAAGCGGGTGGTGATCCGGCTGCTCTAATGAAACTCAGTGTTGAGCATACTGTGAGTCAGCGCATTTCATGGGAGTAGTCACTGTCACTTACCATCTTGTTCAGATGTTCTCGCCGGGCTTTTTCAAAGAAAGTCTAGGTGGATTCCGAACCTGGCTGGACGACCGTAAGCTCATCTCTTCTCGAAGCACAACGAAGCTTACTCCCTTCTGTTACGCCCTCCAGTACTCCGAGATGCATGGTTCGCCTGTCAAGATGCGGATGTTCTGATTGAAAGCCCATCCGCTATGGCAGGCATCCATATCGCAGAAGGCTTGGGTATTCCGTACATGCGAGCCTTCACCATGCCCTGGACGAGAACCTCTGCCTACCCTCAGGCGTTCATGGTACCGGCTGTACCGATGGGCCCCGGCTTCAACTACTCCACCTACGTCTTGTTCGACAACATCATGTGGAAAGCTACATCTGGGCAGATCAACAGGTGGCGACGCAAGTACCTGCACCTTCCAAACACCGATCTCAGCAAACTTTCGCAAACTAAAGTTCCGTTCATGTACAACTTCTCCAGTCACGTTGTTAGTATGCCTCTAGATTGGCGTGAGATCGCCATCACCGGTTACTGGAACCTCAAGAACAGCGATGCCGACTGGTCGCCACCGGAAGACCTAGAGGAATTCATGGATAAAGCGGACGCCGACGGTAAAGCGCTAGTCTACATCGGATTCGGCAGTATTACCGTACCCGACCCAGCCAAATTGACCGAAGAGATTGTGCGCGGTGTCGACAAGGCCGACGTTCGAGCGATCATTGCCAAGGGATGGTCGTCGCGAGGTGGCAAAGGTGATGGCGAATCGGCATCACCCGAGTATTCGAGCAATTGCTACGCCCTCGATAAAGTACCTCATGGCTGGCTCTTCCCGCGTGTTAAGGCTGTGCTTCATCACGGTGGAGCTGGTACCGTCGGCGCTTCGTTAACCGCCGGTAAACCGACGCTGATCCGGCCGTGGTTTGGAGATCAGTACTTCTGGGCTGGCCGTGTACAGAAACTGGGCGTTGGTATCCGAGTAGACAATTTGGGTGGTGACGACCTTCCGAACGCTCTCCGCACCGCCACCACGGACACGGTAATGATCGAAAAGGCCGCGAAGATTGGTGAGAAGATCCGTGCGGAAGACGGCGTGAAGAATGCCATTGAAGTGAGTTGTTTCGAGCAATTGCTGTTGTCATTCCTAAGCGCCGCTACTTGTTTCAGTATATCTACGGACACCTTCCCCGTGCTGGTCGGGACCGCACGCAATTGACATGGCAAGGCCGTTAGGTTGTTTGCAGCCCACTTCAACAGACCTCAGTCTTGATTTTTCGGAGCGCATTATAATAGCAGCAAATTCCTGCGCCAATATAATCGTGTATAGACTTGGCATTGTATCGATGTAGCAGTCTCTGAGACCTGTAGCCGCAACAGAGCTCGCAACAACGTCATATGGTCATGGCAATGTACGATATCGCCGATTCCCCTGGCGCACACGTGCTGAGACGAACACTCAAACATTTTGAATTAGCGCTGAGCACGGCGATTCGCCCTGCGCAGCAGCGCTGTTTCAGCCGCAATGTCATATCCCCAACACGACCTCATTGCTATCCCTGACTCGACATCGCTTCCCGAGATGGCTCGAGCGGGCGGGTGAGGGGCAAGAGGCTGGTTGCGCACGAACCAGCGGCTTCGAGATGGACTGAAACGCGCGTGGCTTGCTTGCCGCACTTTGAGTTGGTTAAATGAGCGGAATCAAATCAGATACGCGTGTCATGACACCTCATCAACACGTCCTGTCGAGGATATCATTCAGGAGTTCCGCTCATTGTCCTTCTCCGAAACCTACTTTACAGATTCAACCTTGCCGACAAGCTTTAGTCTGTCCTCTCACCGCAACACCACCAGTGAATCTTCAGAATGTCTAGAAGGTCAGTGCAAGCCATCGTAGGGACTCTCCGCGGAATGTCCTGAGAATCCCTTGACGTAACAGTGAACAGACCAAAGCGGTCATTTTGATAGGTGGAAACAGCAAGGGTTCGTAAAACTGCCTGAAGGTTCTATACGGATCATGTATGCTGATACTGAGAGGCTCACAGGTACTCGTATGCGTCCGCTGACGCTGGACAGTGGGTAGCTTTGACATGGAGTCAGTGAATCGCCAGTTGACTTCTGAATACTGCCTCAAGCTCCGAAACCATTGCTCCCTATCGGCGGAAAGGTTAGCAGTCGAAGTTCCTGAAGCATCGTACGGACTGCTTATATCTCTGAATCTCCGTTGTCCACCAGCCCATGATCTGGCATCCCCTCGCCGCTCTGGCTCGGATTCCCGATCTTACCGAGGTGTACATTGTTGGATTTTACGAGGATGCCTTGATGTCGGACTTCATCAGGAGTGCTAGAAAGGAGTTCCCGAAACTCAGCATCAAGTAAGTAGGGCAACTTCTTGGTCTCCGGAAATCACGTGGATCAATGCTAATAGTTCTTGCGCGGCAGCTATCTACGGGAATACCGATCTCTGGGCACAGCAGGCGGTCTTTATCACTGTAAGCGTTAGGCTCTGAGGCTCTTCGCTCGCTGAATCCCGCGGCTCAGTCCGAGACTCGCTCCTGCCCAACCTCGGCATGCTCTTCGTCCTGAACGCCGATATCTGTTCGTCGTTCCCGTTGACACAGCTTATGGACATGCATAAGACACATCGTGGCGTGGGCAGTATGATGGTTAGTCGATAGTTTCATGGTCAGCGAACGAACCTATCAAACTAACGATCTCTTCAATAGGGTGTTACAGTAGGTGGATGAGCGGAAAGGTAATTATATCAGCTAACCAGAAAACAATCCTTCAACTAGGTCCCTCGCGACACCGCAACGAAATACGGCTGTATCGTTCATGATCCAGCGACGAACCAGGTTCTCCATTACGTTGAGAAGCCGGAAAAATGGATCTCAAGTCTGATCAACGGTGGGGTTTATCTCTTCGACAAATCCTTCTTTGAGGAGGTCAAGGCCGCAATGGACACCAAGGAGAAACATGCCGCGTGAGTTCCGCTCATCATTCTCCAAGACTGGGCGGCTAAACCTCTTCTTGCCCTCAGCGAGGATCCTCTTGGTGAACGGGATGACATTCTCCGCTTGGAACAGGATGTCCTCGTTCCGCTCGCCGCCGCAAAGAAACTCTTTGTATACGAGTCCAAAGAATTCTGGCGGCAGATCAAGACGGCCGGGTCCGCTGTACCGGCTTCGGCGCTGTATCTCAACCACTTCGTCAAATCGAACCCGAAGCTCTTGACTACTCCGAGCAAAGATAGTGGTCCTACCATCATCGCGCCGGTGTACATCGACCCGTCTGCCGAGGTCGACCCTTCGGCAAAGATTGGGCCAAACGTTTCGTTGGGTAAGGATTAGTGCGGTGAACAAGATGTTGTGTCGTTAACTGCTGCTGTCTTTCAGGTCCCAACGTCTTTATTGCAGCTGGTGCGCGAGTCAAGGATGCCATCATCATGGAAGGCACGACAGTCGACGTGAGCATGAGCCTTGATTTCCGTACGACCGCGCTGGATAGCTTATCACATTCTCTTAAGAAACACGCATGCATTCAGAACTCGATTGTGGGTAAGCACTGCAAGATTGGACCCTGGGGTAGGGTGGACGGCGAACCGGAAAATCCGGCAGACCCTAAAAAGCAACTAAACATCACAATTCTTGGTAAGCCTTGTTGGGGACGGTGGACAGCAACGTTTACCAATATGTCTCGGTCGTAGCTACCGAAGTCACAGTCGCCAAAGAAACCTGTGTTCGATCGTAAGTCGATTTGGCCAGTTTCGGAATGGTATCTAACATCAACAATTTCACTAGATGCATCGTTCTTCCCAACGTCCGTGTATAGGCATCTAGCATACGGCTCACTTTACTGACTCACCTACATCTCTCAGAAATTGCTCAATAAGAGCGCTCACAACGAAGTGCTGCTCTAAGTATAGAACAGCGCGAAGCGGTACAAGCCGGAAATGGGTGACTGAAGTCATTGTACAGGTAGATGCGGCTTCTTAACCTTATGGACACGCAAAAAGGAGACTGGCTTGCCGACACAAATTGAAAGCGCTAGTGGTCCCTCTTAAGAATGTTGACCCTCAGCTCCCTACGAAGGATCACTCCATTACTCGAGTCAGGGTCGGTCTACTCCGTTAGTTGGCGTTGACTATGCCATGCATCGCATAGTGGGTATTAGGACGTGCTCACGAGGTGACTTAGTAATGGCACAGTAGCCTGCCCGCATCTGAATGATAAAGTACTCGGTCTCATGGATACGTGTATCCGCACACGAGCAGTTGGACTAGAAGATATTTGCCTCGACTCTGCTCGACTTCGTTGAGGGAATGACACTTAGATCGAATGATGAACCGCTCGATCGACTTCGTTTCATGAGCTACAGCTCCATGAGCAACCTCCGAAGATCTCCTCACCCAGCGGGATCGCTCTCAACGAAGTCGCGGACTACCGCATTTGCTTGTTCTTTTCGCGATCTCAGTACCGGTCTCACTAAAACGGAGATACGTGGCGTCTGCTTGAGCATGTCACTTCCTCCTGAAGCGCATTGTAAGGGGAGTACGTCTCTGGGAGTTCTGCTGGCTCACGAACGAATCTCGTCTTCCCCAGAGCATGGAAAACTTCCCTGCGCAATGGGGCGACTGCCGCGAGGCTGCGAATATATCGAGACCTGCTATACGGCATGATTCAGCCTCAATAACTCAACTGCCGTATGAGAATGATCTTCGCGATGCTCTCATGTGCAGTAATGAGGTCCTCGAGCTTCATTATCGGTGAAGGTGAACTGCAAGTAGGATACCCAAAAGGGAGCGCGTCTTCAAAGGCGACGACTGCATCCATCTTATCAAAACAGCCGTTAAGGAAATCGCCTCTCAAGCCCTTCAGCTATCTCTTACAGTATACGCGGTCCGGCCTTTGCGACGTCATGTGTTGCCCGTCGAAGTCACGTCCCAGCCTCTGATATACCAAAAGAAACTTGTAGGTGACGTTCTGCCATCTGATCCGGCGTTTGAGAGTAATATCCTGGCCGATGGAAATCGAACGTGCACAAAATGTGTACCGTTGAGCTCCAAGTCACAAATTCGGGCTTCCTCGTACCGCCGAAAGAACCAGCGGGCAGGTCTAATAAATGAACACGTATGTACAGCTAGCTGTACAGCTGTAGGTACTTGTAAACAGAACAAACAGTCAAAATCCATAGGTCAGCAACTAGCTTCCGAACGAAGCTCTGAACGTTTCCTGAATCTGCCTACATCATCCTACCAGCTTTCCTACCCTTCCAGATGCCAGCTCGAGGGCGACATTCCTTATCGTTGCTTCTATGCGGCTTTCGAGTCCAGCTTGGTTTTCCGTAGCAGCCTTCTATACGTCCTTTCACACTCTGACACATTTTCTTTAACACTGTCTATAGCTGTTAGCTCTTTTGGGTCAAGTCCTGATATATCTGCTGAATGATTGTGCGAAAGTTCGAGAGAGCGCTCAAGCTCTCGTAATATACCTCACAGTGCCTGACAGAGAGAGCTTGGACAGAATGTAGAAAACTGAGCGAAATGGGAGGCTGGCCTCATATATTAGCTTGCTCGTTTGGTTAAAGCCGTTTCCAGATCGCAGCCGTTGTTACGTTACTAGTTACTACGCTACACAAAGCCCACGGCCTTCTGACCTCTCCGGTTCCAGCCTGTTCCCCGAGGGGTCACTTCCAGGATCGGCTGCTGGACCGGTCTGACGATCGGCTTGACGGCCTGACTACCTGCTACGCCTGACTAGCCAACGGATAGCTCATCTGATGTCCGAAGCCATTGAGGCAGCAGAGCAATTAGCAGAGCTTGCAGCTGTTTTTTGTCCGGCTCACTACAAGTCCCGCCATCCCCGACACCGAACTCACCATCCTCTTGAGAGCTCCCTCGAGCCCATTACAGAAAAGTAGCACACCGCTCCGGCAGTTCAGCTCTCGCTTCAAATTTTAACAGTTTTACTTGCTTTCAGATCTCCCTCGACTTCCTCGAACTCCTCTCCGTCGCACCTCCACTGCACGAACAGGTTCAACGTCAAGGCTCCTTCTAAGGCGCAGGACGTTTCAAGAACCATCAAGATAATAGAAAAGCTATTTGCAAGCTCATTGCAGAGTCGTCGCTTGATGAAATGGCTAATGCAGCTGTCAATGCTATCTCATGATCTCACGGTCCACGTACCGCGTGCCTGTACTCGCACGCCGTAAGAGCTTTCGGATCTCGGTCGATGTGCTCGATAGAGCTTGCTCGCATCAGTCAGCTCGCTAGACATGCGTCGTTGAAGCCAAAGCGGACCAGCTAGCGGAGCAGTGTAACGGCGTGAAAAAAAGTGCTATCTAGTATACAATTTTCTTGAGATGCGGCAAGTAGTATTCGCACAAGCCACATCAAGAGTAATTTGAAAGAATTCAGCGAATCCCAGGACTGGGCATAGCTCGTGAGACGAGCGTCACATCCTCAAAGCCGACCTTAGCGAGCTTTTCATAATTAGCTAACTGAGGCTCATGCAGCTTCTATACATCACTGCACATCCCCTACGAATCCCCTCCCTGATTAGCTCTTCGATTTCTTCGATCTGGACGGGCTCCTAGTTAAAAAAATCTCAGGATCTACGATCTGGGCTTATAGCTGGGCTTGTACAACGAGCTGTACAACGCTGTTCGCGAAAGGCACAAATCGCTGGCGATAATGAATAACGGCTACGAGCTAGCTAGTTAACTTTACATCAACACACTCGTAATGACTCTAGAAAGCTGTCGGAGCGCTCTGTTTAACCGCTGGGTAACTCCGGGAGCCGACTAACCGAGAGCTCATGTACCTAACTAGGTAACGAGCTAGCAAACGTCGATGTCACTGGACGACATCGCGGGGCGTTGAGCTGGCTGTCGTGAGCCTTGCGACCCTCACCAACTCTTCAACCTCACGATACAGGCTGGATGATCTGGCTCGCACATAGCTTCGGAGAGCAGGTCCGAAAGCTCGATTTCGGGCCTCACGGACAGGTGATTTGGACCACAAAACGGACACCACAAAGCTTTAAATCGAGGCGGCTGCTTACATCAGTATCAAACTCTCCAGATGCCAGCGTCGTCACAGCTGTACAGCTGTTGTCACCACAGTTACAGTCGGTCCACCAGCTATCGCCACAGCGCGTCACAGCTTGTGTTACCGTCGAAAAATAGACCGAGCGCTGTACCTAGCTATGCACATCGCCCTTGTTGTCTCAGATCGTCTGATTGTACACACTATTACTGTCAAATTCCATCCATCGATCAAAGCTTTGCACCGAAGGTGATAGCGCAGCTGTGTTGACACAGCATGAAGATGCGCGAGGAGGCGAGGAGGCGAGGAGACTCACGTGAAGACGTCAAGCGATCACCGTCTCGCCGAAAAGGGAACAAATTAAATTCGATACCTCTCCACCACCAGCTGTGCGTATGTGCCTACTCGATCGGAGCCCTTTCCCTCTCTCGCCTTCATTCACAGACTCGCATCCAAGCATGCCACTCGCGGTGCCAAGCAGCACGTAGAGGAGCGAGGTGGGCCATCAAGTCGAACCAGCTGTCGAACCGTATGTCCAGTCATCACTCGGCCCTGCTCGTTTGTTTCATCTCAATTTGCCTAGAAAATTCCAGACCGGGCCCACCTCCTGCCCCTCTCCTTAGTTCTATAACCGCAGTCGGGTTCCGCACATCACCAGAGATATCACCAGACTCGCTGTCCACGGCACCGCTGTCTACCGCTCGCAGCTCCGCTCGCTCTGATTTCGCTCTTGCAATCTTTTCCGCTTGTAAGACGTTTTCCTTCACAGGGACACCCGATACTCACAATAGACCCGCTAAGCAGACCTTTTTCTTTCAAAGATTCCCCATGCGGCTAGCCGCTGCACCTGCAGAACAGGCTATCGATGGCTGTGACAGTACATGCTTCGGGAAACGGGGAGATCTTGCATCTGCTCTCTCCGGCCGAAGGATGCCCGTGTCGCGGATCTCATCACTGATTCCCACAAGAGACTTTGGGTCCCCAGAGTACACTCGGGTTCGTCACCAGAAGACTTCCCAAGGGGAGCGCCTGGAACTGTAATGCACCACTTCATCCAACCTGAAAGCCTGTCTTCGATGTACCGCCCTGCGACTTTTGACCAACAACTGGCCAGCCCACCCGCGTACCGGCCTTGCCATCGACAATGACACACCGACAGGCCGTATCAGCCTGGAAAGCTGCTGATATATATCTTCCTTGCTCCTTCGACGACACATTTGTAAGCTTTGCCTTCGAAGGATCTTCGCCGTGCCTGCAAAGCTTGCATCCAGCATCTGGTTCCACCCAGGCCTAGTCCAGCAACGCCTTTGGAAGATCCACCCTTTCTACTCGATCTGGCCACGCCCATTGACGTGAACGAAAGGAACATTGCGCTTTCTCGATATCAAATTTACGAAGCGGGAAACGATGGCCCTCACCCAATCAGCTCCTGCGCCGATCTTCACTGCAACAGGGGTTCCAATCATGCCTCACTGCAACCCACAGCCCGTCGACTCTTGGCCACCATACAGTTATAACCAACTTGACTCATCTTCAGGGCACCTCCAGACGTCCGCTCACCCAGCTCAAATTTGTTTTCCTATCCACCAGAGTCCGAGTAATCTTGCTCTTCCGACAGTCACCTCTACAAACTTTCGAGGGCCACAGCCTCAATTGCCGCAGGTCGCTGTCGCTGACAACGCTCCGCCACCCTCCAGTATGGCCCAATATCATGATACGATGAGTGGCAACTTGATACACTACCCGCCGCAGTTCATCGGGCCCGCTCTGGAGTCGACACCCGCCAATAACTCCCGCTTCAACAATACTTCGCACCTCAGCCCTCTTATGACGCACCAACCTTTGTCGCATGCTCGCGGTCCTCCCATATCACCTCGAACCGCCCAGCCGATACAGATGCATGTACCAATCCCCATGCCCGATGCAATGAACGGCTATCAAGCACAGTCTTTACCAGACATGTCATTCAGAGCGCCGGGTCATCCCGGCCATGATTTTGCCTCGCCACCTGCACCCGTGGTCATGGTCGGCGAAGAAATGGGCGACGCTGCAAGCATGTATCAACCCGTCGACAGGGCGCCACCTCGATATGGCATCGAAGCAGCGCGGGTCCCCCCATCTCCCGGGAAGGATCATCAAGGCTGGCCCTTGGATGGGCATCGCTTGGACACCGCGTTCTCCAGTAAGCGTCTGACCTGATGGCCACACCGTGAGCGTCATTGACTGATTCAATCATTCAAGTGGTGCCGCAAACTCCCCTCATGGAGAAGTCGATGATGGGAATCGAGGAGGCAGGCTGGGAGAGCCAGGAACCTGCCCGTAAGACCGCTCGAGCTGTGATCGCAAACATGACCGAACAGGAAAGGGTAAGCCGCACAATAGATCCTTGAAGCATGGGGCTGATTGTCGTTCGTGTTTTTGATGCTAGCTTGAGCGTCGTCGGGAGCAGAGTGGGTCACTGCATATCGTCCATTTGCGGCTCGTCACTGATTTACACCGTGCCTCTAGACCGCGTCTCGCAAGCTAAACTAGGAAGACCAGAGACGCCCAATACGACAAGGTAAGTCTAATCTTGGGTGACGTAGACGCTTCGTGTACGATAATGTCTTTGCTACCTAGGTCGTCCAGGAAAAGAAGATTCTTCAGGAAAGCTATGATCAGCTGCGATCCCTGTATAACCGGGTCACCGCTGAACTTAGCTATTTTCATGACAAGGAGCTAATGGTACGTCACCTAGGTCTTCTTGCCGAACTGGCAAATGTCTGACTGCCCTCATTCCTTTAGCGGTACAATGCGAAGCGCGAGCAGAAGGGGCTCGCTCCATATGTATCGTTTGAACAACTCGTCAGTGTGGAGAGCGATCTCGCGAACCAGCTTTCCTTGAGGCAAGAATTGAGGCAAGAACAACGACAAAAAGAAGACGAGGAGCGCCTCAAGGATCAACAATCACGACAGGACCTTGCTAATATGGCACAGGAAAGGCAACAGCAGGAACTGCAAAATCGAAGATCCAGTGACGAACATTCACAATCTGCCGCATCGGAGCAGATAGACCGACCTCCTGGCAGTAGCGGTACAGATACTTCCTTGACTAGTGTCCCGGCTTCACAGTCGACGATCAACGGCGGGCATGCGGACGCAAGCCCGTTTTCATACACGGTGTCAGCAAGCGCTCCAGGTCCGTTAAGACGAACGGCGGTCTCTGCTATCAAAGCACCGGCCAGACCTCGAAAGTCCAATCTGGCCAGCCCCTCGAAGAAGATCAACAAGCGTCGTCCCACCAGCCAACGATCCGAAGATGCCGCTACTACGGAACTGTCGAACTCCATGTTCGCCATGGCTGTTCCTCTGGCCGACTTTGGCCAACAGACTCAAGCGCAAATGCTTCCCATGTCGTTGCCGGCGGACTCAACGGCATCGTACTTTATGGCTCAAGCCCCGACGTCTGGGATGACCAGGTAGATCGCCGTAGATTGCCTGAACACCTTCCGCAGTCTCATTCTATGGTCAGCCACTTTGCCTCGTTGAAGGTCATACCGTCTCACTTATCCTCACCGTCTACAGTATCCAACAAAGGCGCCTCCAGCATCACGGACAATCACCAAATGTATCTACTATCTTGCCTTCCCGCCACTCCGCCTTCGCTCCAGCTCTTCTTCGACTCGCCGAGACATCGATCCGACCGGTGCTGCAGTCTCCTCGGCAACTCCCGAGCCTCATGCAGACTAGGCTCTCTATCTATGCTCAACCTCCTAGTCATTATCACCTACCGACATCTAGTATCCATGATCCACCCAATGTTTCTCCTCATCTCTCTTCGGACCCTCGGTCTGAAATACGTATCTCATGAATGTATCTATGTCGTGCATGATGATAAAACTATATAAGCGGAATGGCTGGGTCACCTGTCCAAGAAGAAGCTGACCTTGAATGAATGGTCCAGCTTTGGCTTGCTTATGAAGTGTGGATTGTTTCGCTACTCACGCCCGATGATGAAAGTGTGCGCAGGCGCGAACAGATTTAGAAATTCGGCGTTCTTTGCATCTTCCCCAATATCACCTGACGTTGAGTCGAAAACGTGCTGAAAGGACCCTCTGTGACCCTCTGTGACGTCCAATAGCATAGGTAGTGAGCCACCAACTGAACTGATGCATGCTCCCAACCTTGATCTGACCACAGATCTAACCATGCGGCTATGCTATTATTCGATGTTCTTACAGCTTTCTGCGGTCGCTCAGAGAGTTTCCGAACGAGGCATCAGAGTTCAGTTCAGAGATCTAAGAACAGTCCTGGGATTGCCCAAATAGCTGACAATTAATCCGGTAGTCAATAGGTTGCCCGATGCAATCAAGCACATCGCCGGTCCCAACCACATTACGAAACGGATAACGGCACAGGTCACTACCGCAGCTACTACCGTAATCGGAGAGCGTAGAATCGTACGTACGAGGAATACGTTGGATCAGCAGTCCCCAGAAGGAGGGACGGATCCGCCAGGGACACGGAGGCTTCGACCGGACCCTGCCTTGAGCGAGCATACAGCTCCGCGTACTGTGCTAGGCTGGTCATTTCGCCTCTCCAGCTGCCCGGCCTGCCTTATGAAACTCAGCGGGAGCATTCCGTGCCAGGGCACGCGGGACCGCAACGCTTCACTAGCATTACATAAACAAGTTCACAGGCACTCCGGCGTTTCAAAGTGAATCAGCTACAAAGTACTTCTCTCGTACTGACCGCGCACTGGTGGATGTGATGGGCTTGCCAGAGACCACAAACGTCATTATGACATTTAGGTTTGCCTCTCTGTCGAAACGCTTACCGCGAACAGTGACGTGATCCTTTATCGACAACCGCACCGACTTCGCGCGACCTAGCATTCTCGTTACACAGCCGGAGAAGCGTAGCTGAGGGCGTGGTTGCAAAGGCAAGAAGACACGTTCATCCCGCTTTCGTTTGCAAGGAGTACACGAAGAATAATCGGCAGAATGAACGGCCAATGCAAACGCCCCTTGACAAATTCTTCTGACATCTCGTCACAGGAGTTCTCTGGTCTGCACAGCCATAGTCAGCAAGCGCATTCAGGGTCGTCAGCCGATGTCGACTTGAGCGTGCAGGCATACGAAGCGACCTTGGTGTACGGACAGGAAGCGTTTGCGGAAAAACTTCGGCTTCCCGAGGATCAAGGTGGACATCTCATTCGTTGGACAGGATCGGACGGCGACGTGATGGAAGAGGGGCAGGCGGATAGACAGGGGGAATCAGAGCTGTGGATCGATAGGTAGGGCGTGTATTCCTTATTTCTCATTCAACGACGTCTTTGTCAACCCGATGACATTCATCTTCCGATGCCCTGGCGAAGCAATTTTGTTGCAACGATTAAAATCAAGCGAGACGACTCTTGATTCTCGGATTCCTTCATCGTTACCTCCTTTCGGGAAAGAACCGAAAGCTAAACCTGTTTTTTAATAGATACGATATTCTGCACCTGCTCTCAGCCTTGCCATCGAAAGAACCGAACCTTCGGGCAAGCTCGCCACTCAGCTCGACAGGATGGTCGGAATTGGCTTCAGATGCCGAAGACACGTTCTTCTTTTCTGGGGACGAGGGCGATGATTACGAGCGTGGCAAGAAGAGACGAAGGCTCGAGGCAGGTCGAGCAGAGAGGCTGGAGGCAATGAAGCAGAGGATGGAGCAAGAGGCTGCAGATAAGGAGGAACGGCAAGCATTGATCAAAGGAAAAGAAGACGTATGGGGTGGGCATGATGAAGAGGTAAGTTTCACGAAGACCCTATCAGAGGTTAAGCCTGAAATTTCTCCTCTCGCAGCCACCGTCAGCGATCAAGACGCTCATGGAGCACACAGCGAAATCTTTGCTATCGTCCCCGAACCCACAAGTCCTCGAACTTCGAATCTTGACCCATCATGCGGGAGATGCAAGGTTCTCGTTCCTCAAGGGACGATACAAGGATACCTGGGAAGCTATCAAGCGTGGCGAAAAGCCGAAAGGTGTGAAAGAGGAAGCCGGAATCAGCAAAGGCGGCCTGGGCAGATTGATGGGCGATTACGGGGACAGCGACTCGGAGGATTCGGATGTAGTGGAAGGCGTTTCAGAGCCTCCATCACCGCCGCAGTTGCCGCCATCTCCTCCACTTCCAGCCTCGGCCAGTTCAATAGCAGGAGAGACGAATACCACGGAAGAAGTTTCGGCTGGCGAGACAGCGCAGAATGGCATGGAGGATGAGGATAAAGAGGCACAGGCTCGGACGATACGTAGGGAAAAGGCGCTAGCATGGATGGCTGCGCGACGGCTGGCCGGGGATCGAGCTACAGGCAAGCACTGATTGAGAGAAAGATGGATCTCACTTTGGAACATCCGCTGCAGTTGTTGTATTACCGCATGTAGAATGCCCGCTACCACCCATTGTAAATGATAACTGAAGGCAGGCCGGTCGCCAGCGTGAGAATCGCGCGGCTTGCAAACGTCATTCGGCGCTAAGTAGTGACGTGGGCGGGGTCAGTCGTCGACGATTAAGCCCACATCGACGACGTTGAGAACAGCGTGTGTCGGCATTGGTAGCCTCTCCCTTCATCGTCCTCGCCATCATGCAGAACCAGTACACAGGCTATGGCTCGCCTTACGGAGCCATGAACCCACAGCAGACCGGGTTCATGCAGAGCCCGGGATTCCAGGGGATGCAGGGCGGAATGGGAATGAACGGTTCCGGCGTCGGCATGCGATCTCAACCTACAGGAATGCCTTCATCGATGAGGATGCAGTCTCAACAGACTGGAATGCCATCCGTGGGCAACACCGGAATGGGCATGTCCAGCATGAATACGGGAGGCATGCAGCCGATGATGACGGGAATGCCGCAGCGACCTCAACAAACCGGCATGTCGAATTTCAGCGGGATGAGCAGTGGCACCGGATTCTCGGGCTCCGGGATGGGCGTGTCGTCTCAGCCGACTGGCATGAGCAGCACCGGCGCCGGGAACACGAATTACTCGTTCTTGAATGCGCCCCCCCCTTCATCAGCGCTCGGTGGAGGCATGTCATCGAGGCTGGCGCCGCAGATGACAGGGTACCCTGGAGCGTTGACTGCGCAGCCCACGGGTATGCCGCATGATCCTCGACTGCAGATGATGGCAGCATCTTTCATGCCTTCAAACGTGAACCAGCCCTTCAATGCGTCCGGGAACATGCAATTCGCACACCCGCTTTCGCAACCGCTGCAGCAATCTTTCCAGTCGCTGTTGTCGAACCCCTCTGTAGCGACACCCAAGGTACCCTGGACGCTCAGTCGACAAGAGAAAAAGGATTACGATCAGATCTTCCGAGCGTGGACAGGCGGTGAAGGCGGAGGATTCATCGAGGGCGATATGGCGCAGGCAGTCTTTGGCCAGTCAGGTCTCGGTCGAGAGGATCTCATGAAGATTTGGTGAGGCTCAGAATGCTGTTCCGATTTCGTCACATCGCTTATTGAGGGCTGGTTGTAGGAACTTGGCTGATATCAACAACCGGGGAAAGCTCAACTTGCCAGAGTTCCACGTAGCGATGGGATTGATCTATCGAGGTAGGTGTTTCATGACTGCCCGAGTATAGGGTACTTATGATCGCCTTCAGCTCTAAATGGCAACGAGATCCCGGATACCCTACCCGCGGAACTCATCCCGCCTTCGATGAGAGACATTGACTCGACGGTGGACTTTGTCAAGGATCTACTTCGCAACGACAATTCTAGCAGGAATACGCCCGACATCAATCTCCCTGGCTCTTACGCCAACCGATCCAATGCCAACAACAAGGAACGAGATGCGACGAACTATAAGCACGATGATACTCGAACATCCGGGTACAAGTCTTCTGCGCGGCATCTGGATCGACGTCAAGTTCGTTATGAGGGCGAAGATGTCTCTTCCGAGCTAGACAGCATCAAGCGGGATCTCGAAAATTCATCGGCTGTGCTGGACCGCAGTGCCGACGACTTTGCGAAACGTACAGAAGAAGACGAGCGACTGGAGCAGGAACTCGACGACCTTAAGTACCGCGTTCGAAGAGTCAAGGACGACATCGAATACGTGTCGAGGGGGAAACGCACGCCCGAAAAAGACGAGGAAAGGCGAAAGCTCGAGCGAGAATTAATGTTCTTGATGCACGAGCGTTTGCCGGAGGTTGAAAAGAAGATTGAGGAACGAGAGGAGAGGAAGCGACAAGAAGTTCGTGAAGGAATCCGCGCGAGGGACAAGCGGAACGAGACTTACGGACGATATGATCGATACGAAGGAGGTCGGCGGTCGAGTTTCGATAGGGAAAGGGAGAGGTTCCGCGATGATGATCGAAGCTACTCTAGGTACGACGGGCGGGATCGGGAGCGCAATGGGCGAGACAGCAGGGACAGGAGCCGAGATCGGTACGAATCCTACGAATCTCGCCGTCCCTTGTCGCCTCCTCCCAGGGATCGATCACCCCCTCCTGTTCCTGCGGAACAACCAAAAACAGCCATCTCGGCCCCGCCTCCGGCGCCGCCCGCTCCTACGAGTACTCGGACTTCAGCACCATCTACCAAGAATATGTCTCCGGAAGAACGAGCGGCATTTATCCGCGCTCAGGCTCAGGAAAGATTACAAGCGCGAATGCGAGCACTCGGCATGGTGGTTCCGGAAAGCGAACCTTCAACGCCTACGGTCGACAAATCTGTTGAGGAGCGACTCGAGCGGGAAAAAAAGGAGGCCGAGGAGAAAGCGAGGCAGGCTGAGAAGGAGCAGGAGGAACGGGAAGCTGCACGCAAAGCTAGGTTACAGCAGGCCTCGGAAGGCTCTGCGACTCCAACGGCACCAGCAAAACCACCGGCGCCTTCGGCACCTCTAAAGTCCTCGATGAAAAAGGCGCCGGCTCCCCCACCGCCGAAATCACGAGCAGCATCTGCTATCCCTGTACCAGCAACGAGCCCTGCGCCACCTCAGCCGTCTGCTGAAGACGAAGAGTTGCGCGCTCAAGAGGAAGCGCATAAAAAAGCGATGGAGGAGCGTCGCGCTCGACTTCAGCGCATGCGCGAAGAAGAGGAAGAGGCGCAGCGTGCTGAAGAAGAGATGCTCAAGCGAAGGCAGCAGGCGAGTGCCCGCAAGGTCGAATCGCCCGCTCCGGTGGCGCCTGTGGCTTTGGCCGAGCAGGCATCAGTACCGGCACCCTCTCCGTCTGCCGCTTCGAAATCTCCGCCTCCGCCAAGCGCTTCTACGAATCCTTTCCACAGATTGCAAAACGGCAGCGCGTCGGCCGCATCCCCGCCTCAAGCAGCTTCTACGAGCTTCAATCCATTCTTCCGGCCACCTGTGCAGCCAGCTCCTGTGCCGAAAGCGGCCGAGCCTACTTCGAATCAAGTTGAAGATGAATCGGCACCGCCTCCTCCTCCCCCGCCGGCGCCACCTGCCCCGGCGCCGGCTGCCGTTACGCGAGCTCCGACTCGACCACCTCCGGCAGAAGAGGAATGGGATGTCATTAATGAGAAAAACAACGAGTCGGATGACAGCAGTGATGACGACGATTACGCTGGATCCCGAAGCATGCGGGATAACCTTGCGAGGGCTCTGTTCGGCGGTGGGGGATCCAAACCAGCTTCCAAGCCAGCATCGCCTGCGCCAGCTTCCAATAAGGCTGCACTCGCAAAGTTGGGTGGCGGCGATACCAGCAACGTTGGAGCTCTCTTTGCAGCCATTCAAGGTGGTGCCAGATTGAAGCACACAACAACCAACGACCGAAGCGGTGCGCCCGTGTCCGGTCGCGTCATTGGCGATGCGGCTCCCCCAGCGCATATCAATGATGCACCTCGTGAACATACTCCGTCCCCGGTCCCTGTCCCGCAAGCAGTGCAAGAGGAGGACCATGGTATCTCAGAGCGCTCCGCTAACCGCCAATCAGTAGACTGGTACTCAGGTCTTGCGGCGGATGCGGACCGCTCTGTCGCGGAACCCAGCGGGATGGCATCGGTCGTAGAGGCCGATGAGCCCTCGGAGGACGTGCAAGCAGCAAAGACTGTCTCACCCATACATGACACTGAAGACGACCCTACGGGCGATTTCGACATGACGACCAGTACGTGCCTTAAATCCGGTCCTGCCTTCCCTATTGATCAGGGTCTTCGTAGCATTGAGGGTGCGGTCGCTTTATCCTTACGAAGGGCAGCGGGATGTCGATCTCAGTGGGTCCAGTTGTCCGATATTTCCGAGCAATCGACTTATCTTATCTGATAGGCTTCAAGGAAAACATGATTCTTATGGCACATCCCGCCAAAGACCCTGAAAGTCCGTGGTGGTACGGGATGTTGCTTCAAGGAGGAAAATCGGGCTGGTTCCCCAACAGCTACGTCCAGGAAATCAAAGGTGAGTCTGATGGCTTAGCCAAACTCAATCCCGCTAAGATTGCTCCATACTCAGTTCAACAAGCCAAGGCTTTGTTTCCTTACGCTGGTAACACCGATGAAGAGTTGCCCTTCGCAGAGGGAGACTCGATCAACATTGTGGACTCCAGTGAAGCGGACTGGTGGAAGGCGGAAAAAGGAGGCATGATTTTCATTGTGCCGGCAGCATATCTCGAACTGAGTTAGTACACATTTTCGTCGGCTGCGATATCCGGTGGCGCGTTGTCAGTCCTTGTTGTTTACCGGTCTTTACCTGTCCCGCGTTCACACAGGCTGAAATGTGTTGTCTTTCTTGTTTTGACATATGAAAATTGAATCTTGTATGCGCATATACCATGATTATCTCGCCTTGCTCTCGCTATCAGTATGCGTATCGGCGCACAATGAAAGCGAGTCTACAGCGGCGGAAGTGAGATCTGCTTCAACGATTCGAGCGGAAAGCGCGATACCAGACGTCAACGCGCAACCATCGCCGGAACAGGATGAAGATAGTGACACAGCGAGTGACACGTCGGAAGACAGCGTACTGTCGTTCGATCGAGATACGCCAGAGACAACACCTGATGATAACCATGAGCGCGAGGCGGAGAGAGAGCGCAGAGAGCAAGAGAGGCTACGTATACTCGAGAGCGCCGGCCTACGCGTTACCAAAGACGGATCGGGGCAAACCGGTGAACGTGTCAAGCGCAGACCACCGCCCGCAAAACCAGTTAACAAGAGATCCAAGGTAACCAAGGCTGAAGAACAACCGGGCCTTACTCCGGGTGGTCAGGAACACAGACCCAGGCATGACCGAGCCATATCAAGAGATTCGATGGTATCCCTTGGGCCGGACGCTTATGACCGGTATGAGGCATATCTCGAAAGAGCCAAAGCGATTCCACAGAATCGAGCGAGATCCCACAGCGATGTTCGGCTCACCTCGATGACGGCATTGGACAAGACCGCAACCATGCAAGTCGGATCGCCGTCTTCCTCAACCTTTACATTAGGATCTCTCTCAAAGGAAAGCAAATTGGCTGGTTTTATGAATAAGCTTTCAACACCGGCAACGCCGGATCGACGATCGACAGCGAGCATCAGCGGTCCTATCAGTATCATTCGTGTCAACGAAGAACAGGAGGATGCCCTAATTCACGGAATGGGACCCACCTGGTCTAGCTTGGTTGACAGTGAGCTCTTGCAGAATATAAATGACAAGGAGAGGAAGCGCCAAGAGGTGAGTGAGGATCACCACAATTCAACATCATGTTCATCGACGTTCTTGCAAAGGCCATGTTTGAATTTATTGCTACTGAGGGCGCATACGTGCGTGACCTGCAATTGGTTGTGGAGGTATGTTTCCCGTACAACTGCATAACTGTGCTCCGCTAACACTCCATGCAGGTATTTTATGCTCCTTTGCTCTCTATGCTGGACGATAGCGAGACAAGTGCAATATTTGGCAACTTGGAAGATGTCAGTATATCGCGGCAACGAAAACCGCTTCAAACAAGCTGACAGCTAGTCATCAGATACTGTTGTTTAACACCGTATTTACAACGTTGACGACCGTCTCGTTTTCGTAACTGAGTATTGCCTTCTCATTTCAGAGTCTCCTGAGTTCACTGGAAGACAGACAAAAGGCTTGTCGTCTCTACATCGATCGCATAAGTGATATCCTTTCTTCGCAACTTCCAAACGTCTCCATCTACAAGGTATATCTTGCCGCCCATCATGAACGCTATAATCAGCACTGATCTGAAATTCGCCCGCAGGAATATTGCATGAAGCAGAGTCAAGCCATCGCGCGACTGCAGGCCATTCGAGATGAAGACCAAAAAATCGCTTCTTATTTGCAGGTGAGTCGCTTCTCTTTTTCGAAACGGTATCTAGCGCCCTAACAACCCTTCTTCCGCCAGACCGTCCGGAACGAGAATGCCTCGGTCAGAAACCTGGACCTTTCCAGTTTCCTGCTTGAACCAAGTATGAACCCCTTTCATTGACACATGAGGAGTAGCTGAAAGTAGTCTCGCTAGTGCAACGCCTCACCCGTTATCCGCTTTTGATCCGTCAAGTCAGTGTCGTCACATTATTTTCCCCTACTGAACACTGACGAGATGTATCTTCAGATAATGAAGTATGGGGAGGAACCCGAGGAACTCGTCCAGCTCGATACAGCTCTTATGAGCACTGAGCGCGTGTTGGACGAGGTAAACGAGTCGGTGCGACAAGCCGAGAACCTTGAAAGATTACGAGTCATATCGGAAGACCTCTGGATAGGTGGAGAAGGGTCAGTTGGCGGCAAAATAAATCGCGAGACCGTGTTCTCACACTCAGATACTCTCTAAAAGTCGCCTGGATCTGACTCAGAATACGGCTTACATGGGACCACGCTGTCTGCTGAAGGAGGGATCCGTATCCAAAGCAAAAAGTGGTAGGAAGCTACAGTTGGTGTTATGCAACGACATTATTGTCTTGCTCGAATCTCGAAATCTATACCGGATGGTCAGTTGCCTCTCTTTAATGCTATTTGTTGCTTATTTGATCCTGGAAATAGCCGATACCTCTGCACGAAGCGAGAGCAAGTGAAAGTTCCTCTCGGGATGGCACTGCATTCACTATTATCCAAGAATACAAGAGACACGGAGACAAGATCGCGCTGAAGTAAGTAACTGACTTCTCCCCAAATCCTCGAAGCTCATCATGCGATATTTGGCGTAGGGCTCCGTCGGCCAAAGAAGCTCAAGCATGGGTCCGCTTGATAAATGAGTCTCGAGCGTCTGCAATTACCGAGCGAAACGCTTGGGTCAGGCAGAATCGTCGTCGTAGCGGAATAGGCTACTAAGTAGAGAGTGCGGATGCTGTTACTGCCTACCGCGGCCCTGGGTTCCAATGTAGCAAAAGTTGTATCAAATCCAGGAGGAATGGACTCTGACAATACAAATATTATACCAGGGAGACTGCACTATTCGGCCTTGATCACCTGCACATTTCTACCTTGCTCAATCGCTAGCTCAGCCATAGTCATGTCAACGACCTGTTCCGCATTCTGGAATCCGGGGTCTTGAATAGCCTGCGCAACATCATCGAGCCCTTCCTCGGTCTCTTGCTTGACGGCTGATACCTGTGCAGCGCCGGGCACCTCTGGTAAGACGTCCGTGCCGATTTCGATTTCAATTTTCTGGATAATGGGACTATTCCCCGCAGCCGCATGCCAATAGCCTCGAGGGACAGGCAGCTTTTCCTCCTTGACTGGCGTTTCATCGACTGATCCGGGCGCGATGAAGCCGAATTCAACCACTTTGCGACCCTTGACATTAACGTTTGCCACCCTGGAAGGGCAAATCCTTTCCGTTCCAAGGAAACAGACATCGCACCTTGGCCCTACCGGCAAACAGACAACTTGACCAAATCCGACAAGAACATGGTTGATTGGTTTGAATAGATGTGGAGGAAGCCAGGATTCAAGGTTGAGTCTGCGGCAAAACAATCGTCAATGCTCTCAGAACGACATCTTTCGTATAGCTGTCGTACCTCGTTTGCTCTGGCTCCGTCGTTTTTGGCTTATGCCAGCCGAGCCGACTACGAGAATCGGAGGTCAGGTTGCCGATCGCGATTCCGCAATAGAGCTTCTCACTTTGTAATCCTATGAACATGCACGTCAACTCCAACGCCTATTGCGGAAATGTTAGGCTTGGCTCTGATTTCGAAAGATAGGGACAAGATCACCCACCGGCGTTTCTAAACCGAAATACTATCAGCGCGCGATTAGGCTAAGTGATACGAAGGGGACTTACATATTCCACGCACACTGTAGAGCGAGGAACGCCATTTTAGGACCGACGCCTTTGAGCTTGACAAGTCCACCCAAAGTGCGTGGGATATCTCCTTCGACTTCGCTGATACCCTCGACGACCTCATTCTTGACCTCGCCGTCATCTAATCCTCCTTCAAGGATGCGCCTCGCAGCATCCTGGATGTATTCGGTTTTGCGGCGCCAGAAACCGACTTTGTTGATGCATTCGGCCACAACCTCGGACGGCGCCGCTGCCAATGATGCTGCTGTCAGGCCACCGGGCAGCGTATTGTGAAGATTGGTAACCGCTTGACTCGTTACCGGGTCTTTCGTTTGCGATGATAGCATGAGGGATATAAGCATGTGAAAGCGGATGGTCTGCCAAGAGCGTTCCTCAACGTGAGTTTCCTGCAAGTACAAAATCACTATGTCACTCACTTTCGGATCGTTCGTGCGCTCCCCATTAGGAGTCTCACATCCTCTGAGAAAAGGCATCGGCTCCGTCACTCGGAAAACCCATTCAAGGCGAGAAGGCTTACAATGTATCTACCGGAGCCACGATCTTCTCCCTCATCTTTTCTATCAACTCATACTGTCGCCTCCATCGCGGCGGTTCCGGATGGGGTTTATCCAACTTCAACTTGATTGGCGTACTCGGCCGAGGTGTCGGACCCTCCTTCTTGATCTTTGGCGTCTTGCGTACAGACGTGGCTTCCTCCGCCTTGACCGTCCGCAACGGAGTCGACTCTTTCTCAGCGTCTTTGCATGGGCCAGTCCGGCTGCGAGTGGGACGACGAAGAGGTGTAGCAGGCGGCTCCGGCTTGACCATCACGGCATTTGGATGAACTACACTTCCTATCCGCGGTGGTGGCGAAAGCGTTGAGGTCGTCGATGTGGGGGAAGTGAGCGCAGGTTGCCCATCATTTACCAGGCCGACCTTTTGTCTCTTCGCATGCTGAGAACTATCGACATTGGGTCTTGAGCGTTTGCCAGCATCATTGGATTGCGATGGCCCTTGCTTCCTTCCAGACGTATCACCTGCGAAGAAGCGACTTTGTTTTACCGGCTCTTGGGCAACAGCGGATTCTTCCTTCATTTTCGGACCCTGTTCCGAGGTTTCCGTCACGGCACCTCTCACTTGTACTGGAACACTCTGAGTGTCGAGAGAGTACAAGGTCACTGTCGGATTCGCCCGAGATCTTGTCGTCCGGAGCGAAGGAGCATTACTGGACTGCGTTGGGCCGGTCATTGTTGGTGTATTCTTCTTACTTGAAGAGGCAGTGGTGTATGTGCTTCTCTTTGATGACGCTGTCGTGCCCATGGACGTGAGGCAAGAGAAAGAGACCCGCCGCCTGATCCCGCGAGGACGCCCCAGTTCAGAATGCTATTGCGTCCTCTGCCGATCGATTCGTCTGAGACATTCATCATACTGTACCTCAGCGGTGCAGTACAGCGAATCGCTGAACGAAGCGCGTCAAGAACAGTGAGCAGTCGACGTGTATGCCTTCACCCCATGTTGTCTTCTCAATAGAGCCAAGCTCTCGGACGACGAATCAATCAATTTCCCGTCCGCTTAAATCCCACCGCCGTCTCCCAGGTGCCTCGACTCGTCAAGGTCCCAGCGATAACAGAGGCGTATAAGACGGCAGACAGCAAAATGTCAGGAAATGATGCGGGTGGAGCGAGTCTGGATGATGGAGACGCGGGAAAGAGGACACGGAAGGGTGGGTGCTCATGGAGAGGGTCACGTATCCACAAGACCGCGAGCATTGCCTGAAGTGGCTACAATACTGAATGAAAAGCGCTTTGGTTGGCGGGCTCAGTGAGTTGTATTGAAAAGACTTGGACCTTATTACATAGTTATGAAGCTTTCTGTTTTCGTCTTCAGCGGCCCTTGGCGCGAATTGGCTCAGCGGTTGAGCTATGCTAGCGGGATGCGTAGAAGACCAGTCCAATGATTCCATGCACCGATCCAGCTCTATTCTTCGTGGTTACAGGGCTGCTCTGGCTGGCGGAATCCCAGCCGAGACTTGACTTCAAACCGAATCATCTATGATTGCTGAAGAGGCGCGAGATCCTTCGCACGAGAACCACTAATGACCTCTATTTAAAGCTTCCTGTCACTCTATGCAAGAGAACTAAGCCGCCTTGTGATTTTACAAAGGGCTTCAACTTGGTCTTCGCCTCGAAAAAGGACCATCTGGTGCACGCAAATGAATGTCATGACGGTAGTACGGTCTACAGGAGGATTCACAAGCCGCTCTCGTCCGTATAGCCTAGTTACAGCCAACGTGGATCGGAAAGGCTCCAGGACTCGCGTGGCGGGCTATAACACAGGTTATGGAGCTCTCCAGCTACTCTCCAGCCATCCTCTCTCAGCCGTTCATAGACTGCACACGACGCGTGGAAAACATATCGCAGCCAGTTCCGCAAATCGCTTACGAAAAGTGCCTTAGAGCTCTTTCCCGCGACCGGTAGCTTGGCAGAGCGTCCCACGAGACGGCGCCAAGCGTTCACCATTGACACCTGGGGGAACAGCAAGTGTTCTAAAGGGGAAGATCGTCCAAGGACTACGCGATGTTAACCTTCAGCGTGTCGACGAGGCATGAACCGGTTTCGAATGGACTGCTCCATGGCCGCTTGTTCATTTTGTTCCAGTCGACGCTCATTTTGCAGTACCTGTGACGAGGGGAGTGATTAAGCTACGATCGAACTGCCGCTGGGTATTCCGGGGCTTACCAGTCGCTTCAATTGCTCCTGTTCTTGCTTGTTCTGTAGCTGCTGCGAGCGGGTATTGATCGCAAGAGCGGAATCGAGGGGGATGTCAAGGGTTCGGACCTGAAAACTAGACTTTAGTACGGCTCCTTATCAGATCACAGCAGGATCGCTGGACTCACCGTCTGCTTGTTTCCCTTCTTCGCAAGCAAGGAGAATTGCATATGTTTATCGCTCGGAGGAGCTGCATCCGAGGAGTCGTTCGCGGGATGCTGCGCCTTTCGGATCAAAGGTACGGCTTGATCGAAGATAGGGGCAGCCTTTCGCACGTCACGCCGCACTTCGGTAGTGTCGGCCAGCATTTTGGCAAACTCCCTCGAAAATTCTTCCTCGGCTTCCTCGTCGTACTCGTCTCGTTTGCTGATACTACCAATCAAGCGGACTTCCTCGTCTTCATCGTCAGTTTCGTCGATTCGTGCATCCGAAGCGCCCTGCCATGATACGTGTCAATCAATTGTAGGCACGAGACATTCCTCCCATCAGACTTGCCTCATCGTCATCTGCCTGTTCATCCTCGTCTTCTTCGTCTTCCTCATCATTCCCCGCGTGCTTCCTTCCGTCACCGCCAACACTTTCGGTCTCGTCCTCCTCCTCGTCTTCTTCAGCTTCCTCTGTCAGAGCAGAAGGGATCAGCCATTGCACTTCCGAAAGGCACTTTAGCAACTTGCCTTCAAGAGGTTGCGCCACAATCATGTCATCAATGGCTAGTGCAGCTTCCTGGAAGGTTTTGAAGGGCGTCATCTTCGGGCGCAATGTCTGTGAGGAGCGTTGATCAGTAAGCATAGCAGGTTCAGCTGCGACAGAGGATAAGTATGCCTACTTCAAGTGTGTCCGAAACCATAAATTCCACGTCCATCGGCAACTCAGCCTTGCAAAGCACATATGCCTACGAAACACAATAGAGCATTCAGAAAGGTTACTGGAGCAGACAGTGACGATCGTTCCCTACCTGAAACACGATCAGATACTGATCCAGTTTTTTCTTGTTTGAACCCCTGTCGAAGCAGGCTCCGCAGGTATCCAAGAGCGTACACGCTAGACGGATGCGGAAAAAGTCGTCCGCGGCATCAATTTCACTCGAACGCCCTGGGATAGGCAATCCCTCGGCTGCGGATTCAGACTTAGATCTATTTCAAGGCCAAATGTTCACGAATTCACTCACGATGTCCAAAAGTTATCAGTGACCAAAGAGTGTCGAAAACGACCGGGGTGCTGACAACGCGATACATATATAGTTCACCGAAGAACTTCATGGTTGATATCCGGCGCTGATTGTGCTTGAAGATATTATCCTACGTAGCATTAGTCAGATGTCGTCGCGGTCGTTCACTGCGTCCCGACTCACTTCCATGCCAGCTCGGATATCTTCCAGAACCTGATCGAGAATTCGGAGACTGAAATCCGGATGATACTTTTGGAGGTCATATACCAGCATCGCGACCAACGGGATGTTGCCGAATTTGACCTCCCAAATCTCATTGAATGTCTTGAAAATGAAATCGACAACGGCATCATCTTCCCAGTGCATTTTGCGGATGAGTTTCAGCACTTTGTCGACCGTTTTCTTGACCAAAACGTCTTGTATCAAATGCTGAATGAACGATTGCATTGGTGTCAATTCGACTTGGGTGATGGCGACTCTCTCAGGAGGGTTGCATTGATAGTATGCATTCTCCAACATGACTTTTTGACGAGCGTCGAAATGTTGCGTGTTTTGTTTTCGGCGCATGAGATCCACCTGCGAGGCAAGGTGTATTTATCAGCAATCGGTTGATTGTTAGCGGTATCCAGATCAACTACCATTGCTTTGGCTCTTTCACTAGTTTCTTCATTTCTCAACAGGAATCGTCCGCAGGATTCCAATAGATTGGCTACGTTATCGACATTCGGCCCGGTAAAGTCTTCCAGGCACACCTTGAGAACATGCAGGATTGTATGAGGTTGCGCGACCTTGAACTTGGCCAGTTCTGCGTAGTAGCGGATGTTCTGCGATAGCGACGCGTCAGTCCCGTAGAATCTCCGTTTGTCTCTTACTGATATCCACCTTGAGACGGACGGATTCCAGTTCGGAAACAAGTCTTTTCTTTTGTAGATACTTGAACTCCTCGTCGAGAATCGCGATGAGACCAACGCCAATATCCGGCATGTACTTGTTTAGGATCGCCGCAAATCGAGCATAATGGGGCAGAAGATCTGTCCTGTTTCGCGGTATGGTGCCCAGGAACTGCAAATGCGGAAACTGATCAGGACCGTGCTCTGCAGTATGCACCAGTACGCACCTTGATGCATCGCTTCCTCGCCGCCTTCGAATTCAGGTAGGCGAAATCCACTGCCAGTTTGTCGATGACAGTCCGATTGTTGGCCTCTGGCAGAGCGGCGAAGACCGCGGAAAGCCGTGCAGCTGGGCCAGATTGCAGCGGATCGCCCTCGTCTAGGTCCAGCTTCTTGAGACCTTCGAGTCCAAGTCCTTGGTCTTTCTCGGCATTGACGCTTGGCTGGCCATTCTCATCCTGCTGATGTCCGTCAGGTTCAGAGTAGACCGACTCGGGTCTGGCTTCCGGTGAGTGGACAGCGGCGTCCTCTGCAGAGGGTTCCCCACTGGTCTTGAGTCCCAAGAAGGTGGGAGGTACGTCGTCTGCGAGATCCAGTATATCTTCATAGAACTTTCGCTCCTCGTCATCGTCCCAGATGCCCCCAGAGAGGGTTTCTTCACCGTCCTTGTCGAACGCGGAGCCGGTATTGACGATCTGCAATCCGGACTTTGTCAGACTGGCAGCGGTCGGTAGCTTAGGAGGGGTCAGATTGAGGAGATCTGCCAAACTGAGCCTGGAATCAGCAATTGCTCTATGCAAATACGTCAGGATATCAGGAAAGACTTACCTTTGTACAGCAGCATGCAGTTTCTCGACGGCTTTCGTCATCTTCTCATATGCATTCTGTCGGTCTTCGAAGATCTCTCCAGCCTTGATGTAGGCTTCGTAATTCTTCTTGTCTTGCTCGAGTAATTTCTGAAATCGCAACCGGATCAGCGTTGAGCGGTCACATAACACTTGCCACGCACAGTTTGACCCTTAATAAGAGCCTTGCTGGCAGTGTTGAAATACGACTCGAAAAGGTGGCGGAACTTGCTTTGAAGATCGGGCGAAACTAACTCTTGCTGCGTCCCATTTGACACGGCCACGTCCGAGGTTGCGGCGTCTCCCAGATAGGCTCGTTTGTACGACTTCAGAAAAGTAATAAGGAGCGGTATGTTTGAATAAGTCGGATCTCCCGACATCTTTGCAAGATGAAAATGAGCGCTCCTGAAAGGTGACGCAGCGTGAGGCAAACTCACCAAACCCTTGACACGCTCAAAGACATGTTCTTGTCCAACTTGGTCGCTAATGACCCCTTTGTTTGCCTTTCCGCCTCGAGCGTTCTCCCAGGCGCCTACCAAGCCGAGCTCAGCGATGACCCTCAGCACTGGTCGCAATCGAACGACACGCTCTTTCTCCTCCTTGTCTCGATCCGTGGCAGGTGTCGCGGCGGATGGCGTAGGATTCGATGATGCGAGGACATTCAGTAACTCAGTAAGCAGCGAGGTCAAGAACTCAGGAGCAAGACGGGCATGAAGGTGTGAAATCACCTAAGCAAAGCGATAGCATCAGCGAATTATCACATTTGGCGAAGGGTGACCCCAACATACCTCGACGGCACTATCGATATCAGCCTTCCCGCCCTTCGAGCTGGTGATGCCTTCGACGGTCGCCGCTACGATTTCCGCGACATATTTGGTCAAGGTAAGACCATCTATTTCCTTGATCAACGTGTCCGCAGAGGAGGTGAGAATGGCGGATCGCAGCTTGTTAATCAAGGTGGTATGCTTCTTCAGGGACGCGTCTAGTGGTCCTTTCGGCTCTATACGTCAAGGAAGAGGGATCTATCAGCTGCAGGCTCTCACATCGTGATCCTGAAATAATAGCTTGAGGCTAAGTCAACCAGGCAGAGACAAACTCACCATAGGGGTCATCTTCCCAGTATTTCTGATTCTTCTCCTTGAGCGCTTGACGGGCGGCGAGTTTGGCAATGAACTCGTCCTTGATCGGTGTTGTCCCGCTTGCGCTCGCATTTTCGTTCGAAGTGGCTCCTGGATTCGCAGAAGCGGCAACCATGACTGCTTGAGCTGAGTTCCACGCTCAAAGGTGGGAGCGAGTGTAAGGTGGATCTGATTGAGGCTTTAGAGACAATCGATCTCAACGCTGCATTCCGAGTTGATTGTGCAAGGGTAACGGCGTATACAGCTGCAGTATGGAGCGATCGCGAATCTCAAGCAGCCCTGCCGACAGCTGTTGAGAAGGAGATCCTTCAGAAGCCGGGACGAGAGACGACGCATGGAATGAAGCGCTCATCATCCACAGACATCCAGTTCGCCTCCACTTCTTCGCTCGATCGCTCCATGGCGTTGAGGATAGCTGCGTTGATCACCGCTTGCGGTCTCCTGCTCATGCAGACATCTCGAGGCTTCTTGACCGCCAAGTGGACGTCGTGAGCCCCCAGTCCTCGTTCAGTACCCTGGAAGTGCCAGCACTAGCCTCAGGCTCCGGACATCATGCCATACGAGCACACATCTCTCTCGCAATCCCAGACGGCAACAATCCAACTGCTCGTTTCGCAAGTCGCTCGAGCCTTTTTTGATCCACCATATGTTGTCATCCTCGAGCGTCTCATGACAACCCGTGACCTATGGGGCGAGATGGAACTCACGCATGCAGTTGGACTGGGACAGGCGAAAAAGGAGTTGAACAAGTTCATGGTGGGATTGATGAAGCAGCGTTTGGTAAAGAGGTCTGTAGCAGATTGTTGCCACTCTTTCTTGTTCAAGATTTCGAGAGTTGACCCGAGCCATCATATGCCCATGCGAATTCACAGCTATGTGAATACCGAGCGGAAACTTGACCAAGCCATCGTGAACGGCAAATTTACGCGTCCCAATGTGCAGCGAACGTACTACTACATAGACTATCACGACTTCACGGACGTGGTAAAGTATCGACTGGCTGTTATGCGGCTAAAACTAGAAGCTACTCTGAAAGTGGCAAGTCTATCCAATGCCAGATTGTAGGCGTTTCGCCTGCTAAAACATCCTGAACCCATAGGAAGTCAACAAAAACGACTATGTCTGTCCACGCTGCAAGAAACAGTTCAATCAACTTGATGTCGCGTCGCTTGTCGCCTTGACTGCCAGTGCGGGTAGATTCGACCTCTGCTGCGATATCTGTGGAACAGAAATCGTGCAGAAGAGCAAAGTGTCGGGCGCTCAACAAGGCGAACAGGAGCTGGACGCCGTCAATGCCAGAATGCAGAAATTCAATGAACAGACGCATGGCATTCGGCGGACGTTACAGCTTATAGAGAAGATCCGTTATGAGAAGTGAGTCGTTATCTTTTCGGAATCTCCGAAGTACGACTCTCAGCCGTCTTCCCACTGTTTGCAGAATCGATCCGCTTGCCTGGCTGGTTCGCCATATTCCAGAGACAGTCGTTTTCGAGCTGGACGAAGATGGCAACCCGATCAAAGGCAGTGACAAGCCACCAGAGATTCCATCAACTGCTCCTGGTGGTCTGGTGATTGTGGAAGACGACGAGGGCAAAGCCAAGCGGGAGGAGGAGCAACGAAGGCTGGCCGAGAGGCAAATGTAAGTCGAGCATCTTTACCGCGAGCTTATTTCCCTGATATGAATGTCAATGCGCTTTCTAGGTTGCAAAATGCGCTGCCCCAATGGCACACGCACTCGACTGTTTCTGGCGATCAGACAGGGCTCGGACTTGCCCATGCGGAGCGACAAGCTCGACTCGCGTCCAACGGTAAAGGTCGAGCCAGCAATGAAGACGGATCCGGTCTCAGTACCGGACAAGCCGGGGCTGAGCAAGATGGTGAGTGGTAGATATCGCTGTCCACTACCGCATTCCTAAGTCGAATTCCGCAGATCTTTCCGCCTACTATGCTTCTTTGGAAGCCGCGCCTGCCGCTACGGATTCTGTCATGACAGCAAGCGCCCCAGTCAAGGCCGAGACGCCGGCTCTCGATGGCGATGAGGATGACGACATGGAGGATGTTTCGATGGGTCCCAGGAATGCCGTTGGTTCTTCAACCGCAGCTGCTGTTCCAGCCGAGTCTTCCGCAACAGACAAAGGTGAAGAGGACGACTTCGAGGAGACGGCCGTTCCGACAACCAGCACAATCAGCGTTGACCGTGACATTGCAGAAGGCGAGGTGGATCCCAATACCATAGTGATGGGTTCGTATTCTGTCCGTTTGGCTGCAAACCAAGTTCTGACCCTCCTTTCCACAGTGAATGGCGAACCCATGCCGTTCTCTCAGGTGCAGGATAATGAAGACCTGCTGGACCAGATGACACCGGACGAGTACAGCGTACGTTGACTGACTTTCCCTCCGCTTTGCAGCTGATAGAGGGAAATCTTTTCAGGCCTACTTCCGTCTATTGGATGTCTGAGCAGGAAGTTGAACCAAACTCGAGAGTTTGAGGGACATTTCGTCCCTGCTTTGCGTTCTGTGCCGGAAAGGTTTCGGACATGACCTCTGCCATAGCATTCCCTGATACCAGACAAGGTGCATCATGACTATTTGCACCACCACCATGGACATTTCATAGCTTCAGGCAGATGCTCTACTTTTCTTCTACAATCTTGTTAATGAGAGTACCCACGCCATGAGAGACCTCGACACGGAACTCATCGCCGTCATGCAGCAAGTTCTTGGGCTCAGATGACCATCCGACACCTGCTGGGGTACCCGTAAGGATAATCGTACCCGGCTTGAGGGTTGTGCCTTGTGACAGGAACGAGACGATCTTGGGCACGGTGAAGATCAGGTCGCTAAGAAGGGATGAAAGTATAGGGGTCAACCTTATGCCTCTTTAAGCAACTTCGAACTCACTCGAGCTTGCTCTCCTGCACAACTTTTCCATTCTTGGTACCTTTGATGTACATATCACCTATGCTTTTGACTTGAGAAGCAGGAACGAAAGCGGGACCGATGGGACAAGCTCCGTCAAATGACTTGGAGTAACACCACTGCGATTGAGCAAACTGCTGCGCGCGCGACGAAACGTCGTTCGAAGCGGTGTAACTACCATGGATGATTTCAGCGGATGGTCCTGGGTGGTAACCGTGCATGTACTCACCCGGCAACGTATTGCATGGCATCCTCTTCAGAAACGTTCTTGCAGGCCTTGCCGATAACCACGACCTGGATCGCCATGCAGCCGGATCAATACAGGCGAAAGAATCATTGTGTATGCTGCTCACCAGCTCCGACTCATAGTCTGCTGCATTGTCACCAGCGTATGCTTTCGGAATAACGGTAGGTGCTGGGTAAGGATCCGCAAGCGCGGTCGATGCTTTCCTGAACATGTGTCAGACGTAGCGGTCTTTCGGTAAAGTGAGGTACTGACATGAAGAGGACTGGTACGGTCGGGAGAGCCATCTTGACCTCGTGAGCATGATTGACGTACTGAACCGAAAGTTAGCAGCGGAAGTTGAAACCAAGCCTAACTTACATTCAGCCCAATGCAACGGATAGTTCCGACCTCTTCTTCCGCAAGAGGACTCAGGAGCCTCTCCACTTCGGCAGTATTTCCCGTCTTTTCACCAGGGCTTAGGACCGACTTTCCCGAGAAGACGGACACCTTGATCGGCTCAGAGTTGTAGGAAGCGAGGCCGACATCCTGGGAGGGATCTTGAGGTTCTCCAATGACGGGTTCAGTTCCTGATTTCGGGATGAAGCGCACGAGACCTGTTGGGCAATCGTCGGTACTCGAGATACATGAGGGGGGGCGGGGACGTACGAGCGTAGCTGGACGAAGCAGTCGACATGTTTCGAGAAACAGAAGGCCTGACGGGTTGACAAATGTTCCGAAATGTGAGGTTGCGACTTGCGACAGCGAGTTGTCGTTTGAGAAGCATGCACAAGATCGGGAACTCTATCAAGAGATGTCGGTGCAGGAGTGTCTCTGTTATGAAGCTCTCCAACCCGATCTGGAGGTGCAACCTACAGTATGCCTTCATACCAGAGCAAGCCGAAGCCGAAATCATTCATGCGGACCGATGATACGCCTCGACCGCTGCGTCGGCGATGCGCGTGTGGGTCCCACGGGTGGATCGGCATGCCCCGCTTTCCGGTCGCGGCTCTTCCGTCCAGCTTCCAGCAGCTCTTCCAGCTTTCCGTCCGCCAAGTTGCTGGAGAACGACGGAGCGCGAGACTGCTCTCCACAAAGAAGGCCCACCGGCATCGTCTCGCCAAGGTCGTCGAATGAATTGGGTCACTAGCCTCTGTACCGAAGCCGAAGCATGCAACCCATCTCCAATACTCTTGTCTGCCCACGGGGTGATGTACGAGATCGTTACCCGTCGATCTTGAGCGGACGAGTACTTCAATCCGTTGCATCATTAGTGGTCGCCTTTGGCTGAGAATCCCCTGCATTGGAGTCATCAAGTGAACTATACCGAATCAAGGCGTCGAGATGGGCAGTGAGTCAACCAGGAGTCCTCCGCGTTCACACGCTCACTGCCTTGTGCCGCTGCCTATACAGAAATCGTACACATTGTGGTAGGTCCCGCTCAAGCCTAGGTAGATCTGAGTTGAGAGCGAAAAGATTAACTCTCCCTACTAGCTATGGAAGTTGAAGGACACCCCTGAAGCCCGGTCGCAAGTCGAAAAGATTAAGGACCTCCCATCGCCCGGTCGAAGCGTCTGCGAGATGGGGTCGAACCATATCGTCGGTGATGCACGGAGTCAGGGATACAATTGGGGGATGTATAGTGTATGGAACTCCAAGGCAGAGCTTCATGCTTATGCGAACAGCAAGGAGCACGTCGAGTGAGTTTGTCCTGGATTTCCTATCCTCTTTAAGCGTACGATGCTGATTCTTGCCCTCCAGCTGCGCCAACAATCATGTCAAGCCAAATACCCACGGATCTTTGGCGTATGACTGGGAGCTGCCAGAGGGAATGTAGGGATCCGGCAAGGTTTGAGATAGCTCGCAAAGGTCGGCCAAGGGGCTGGGGGTTCCTTGTATCCGCAGAAGGTGAATCGAATGCGATGACAGTCATCGACCCATCGGAATGCATGCTTAATATTCGAAGAGCGGCTGTGCAGACGGCTTGGTCTGCATGAGAGCTTGGGTTGGAGGCCAGTATGAGTTCGTGACCAGACATTCGATGGATGCATTTGGCGAAAAATCCAGTTTTCGGAGCAGAAAATGTCTCCTCTACCCAATCGTAAGAGGCGGCGTTCGGATCAAGAAGACCATCGAGGCGACTCTCGTCGCCGGTGCGGGCTCTGAGAGATACGATGCTTCGGTGCGACAACCATGATATGTCGCTGAGCCAGAGAAACCAAAAGCCTTCGTTCTGTACACCGGCATGAACGATTCTCGTGTCAGCCGAATCCGCTTCCGACACTTCGCGAGCTCGGCTATTTTGCGAGACTTTCGTGGCCTCGAAGGCGATGAGCATCCTGCAACAGTGTCAGGAAGAGCAGGGGGCAGCGTAGAAGTCTTCTGACCACACCACTGTCCCAAACTTGCCTCAAAGATCTCCGCACCATACGGCCAACGAGATGATATGAGCTTGCATCTCCTCGGGCCATCAGCAATACGACACCACCTTCGTGCGCTGGGCACTCGCATATCACCCTTTCTCGTTTCGCTGCCGAATCAAACCGTCAACATCCTCTTGACGCTCCCGATCTTGGTCTTTCTCGCACTATACATCTACAATCAGCGAAAATCCGCTCATGTCAAGACTGCTCTGGGATTCGAAAAGGTAGTTTGGCCGCAATATTTTGGATTTCCCGATTGGTATGGAAAACCGGAAGTGCTGTCCGGCACGGGAGAAGCGGGGAATGACGAAGGACCATCGCTCCAGGCGATAGAGTCCCCGTGGAACCTAGACCAACCCTCCAAGGACATCACTCATGGTCACTTCAAGCGTATCCTTGGCCTTATTCGTAAGTGTCTGTGTTGCGAAATCCCTCAAACATGATCTTATATTGCATTTCAGCTTCAGATCCTCAACTCCACGAGCAAAGCACATTTCTGCATGATCTACAAGCGCTTTCCGCGACTTCTAATGACTTTGAAGTCGTTTTACGCGAAGGGGAGGATTTGGAACCGGTGGGCTCAGAATGCTGGGATTGGGTCATTACGTTTGGAAGCTGTCAGTTGAAACGGTAACCGTGGTGGAACGTGGACTAACGGTGTTCTTGGTACCATCTTCTAGTCGACCCAGTTTTACGGGTAGAGGGATGTAATCCTGTCATTATCAAGTATGTGGCTTGCCGCTTCACACGATCCTTCTCTGACGGATTCTTGCAGTGAACCCAACATGCTCTGCGATGGCTTCGATCCAATCAGAGAGCTACGGCATAATGTCTGTCTTAAAGATCTCTTCGGAGTATTAGAATGACTGCTGACGTTCCTTCTCTGATATAGATCACGCTCTTGACTGAAGCGAACAACCAGCAAATCCACGCAGTGTTGGACTTGCTCTATGGCGAATCATTCAAGCATACCAAAAACCCTCCGCCTATAGAACTGAAGTCCACCATTGGACTTGTTCATCAATCTTCGCCATCCGCAGACCCTCTTACATTCTTCCCCAATCGTCATATGTCGGGCTGGAAACGCAAGCGGGTCACGCTGTTTCTTGGCACCGAATCGCAAAGGGCGGTTACAGAGGACTTTGGCAGGAAAGAAGTCATTAGAGACCTTTTACCTCGCGGCTGGTCGGTCTTCTTTGGTACGTCACATGACTGTTCTATCGCTCGCCATACTGAGACGGTTTCTTTTGTGCAGAAAAGGATCCTCTTCAGTCAAGCAAGTGGCAATCCGTCACGGGGCAGCAAGTGCCACAGGACTGGGAGGAAGCAATGAGACGGCGTTTAGACTACAATCAAGAAGTTGCAAAAACAATGCGGAACAGCGGGATATGTCTTTTCGCAGAAGAATGGCCTCAAAGAATCTTGTCTCATAGGTACGTGATGTCATGACCTTACTTCATAGTCAAGAGTATCGCTCACAACGTATGCTATTCCCTTCTCTTCGCTACACTTTTCGCTTCCATAGGATGATACAGGCGATGCTTTCTGGCTGCGTGGTGGCTACTGTCACCCCATCAGTATACAAAAGTAAGCTTTGCATGTTTTCTTCATTACCTTCAACAGACTCTGATTGTCATGTCTGTCGAATTACAGACGCTATTTCCGACTTGATTGTACCGTTGGATCCGCTCAAATCTTTAAGCACTGCATTCAGGGGAACGGATAGTATCGCCTCAACCCTTCTCCCTCAACTCGTGCAGATTAGCGGTATCATTTCCGCCTACACGGCTGAGGACTTGGACGAAAAGGCACTTTGGGCGTTCATGTTTGCACGAGAGAGATTTACCACTCGACGAAAACTGTACGAAGTGGGGAAAGTGTTGGAGATGTGGCGCGCCGGTGGGAGAGGTTTGCAGTTACCAGGAGGATTCCATGATATCTGAACGACAATGGATCTATGTTCTGCAGTGTCATCAGCCCTGAAAGTGTGGGCGGAATCAGTCATCCTGTCTCATCTCGAGGTCAAGTCACGACAAGTTTTTCCTGTCAGCGTGTGTAGAGTACCGTTTCTCGCAGCGCAAGGTCGGGTCTGTTGTCAGCGGTCGGCACGCGCGTGAAGCCGTCGCGAAAGTTCCGAGAAATCTCAACAAGAACGAAGTGCTTTGACACCGCACGAATGTAGGCGATGTCACGAAGTCATGATGGAATTTGCACTTCGA
This sequence comes from Naganishia sp. PG3902-1, assembly GCA_023628075.1. NCBI lineage: Eukaryota > Fungi > Basidiomycota > Tremellomycetes > Filobasidiales > Filobasidiaceae > Naganishia > Naganishia sp. PG3902-1. The sequence continues at coordinate 523,438 of JAMALH010000005.1, forward strand.
AGGAGCCAATCAGAAGAGAGACTAGACCTGCATTCTGAGCGTGCGGCCAGCATGATTCATCGTTCTGACAGATTCAACGGAGACAGCAAAAGAACAGAATGCTCTGAAGTTACCGAGGTTTGTACATGTCATCACGCGGCAAGCTTGAGCCCTTGAGGTTCAGCCCGGGAGCAGCTTGTTGAGGTACATGTTGAGGAGTACAACGCGAATTCGACGTTGGCGCCAATCAGCGACTGAGTTCGACTGGGCCTGCTAGGATGGCCGTTGCATTACGACTGAGTATCGCGAAGCGGAGCTGATAGGTAGCTTGCTAGGTCATAGTTTCCGTTCTCGTGGTCCGCAAAAAATTCACCCTGATACATGTGAACTGCGAAGATGACCTGATCAAGAACTCCGCAGCTACATCCCACGATGCAAGCGACGTGTCGATGACTGACTGGACGGTCAGCCAATGAGGAATTCTGAACGACGCCAGGTCAGGGGAATTACACGGCGTTACGCTGAACCTGAAACGCGACGTGACCCATCCCAAAAGATCACGTCGACGTGATATTCTCTACGTCAGGAAAGCCAGTGACTCTCGCGCACCCTCGCATCACGTCTCGCACCGACCCGCCGAGGGATCGGCCATTTGCATCCGTAGGGTCGAATACTGATGAACCGCGCTAGATCCGGAATTCACGCACGAGGTGCAAGGCACATTCGCCTGCAGCGTCGTGAAACCCCTAGCTTCCATTTCTAGTTCAGAGCTAATCCTCGACAGCTTTCTCGACCCAAGTGCAATACTAGCCCGCCAATCAGCCCAACTAACGGACATCCGTTCATTGCCCATTGCTATCCTGGGATCCTGGCATCAGTGCCCTCTCGCCCGAATCGCCGCCGTCTTCGGTCAAGCAGGATAGCGCGACTTGTTTCGAGGAGTACGAAGCAAGTGCAGGGGACAACTTGTCTCGGCCATCGCTGATTTCGGACACGGCAACATCCTCGATCATCCTTTGATACTGCTGGCCGTCTCAACCATCTTCACGGATACGCAGAGACACTTCGGAAACGCTGCGATATTGCAATCAACGTCGAGATCGCCCATTACGTCCTTACATTCGGCCGGGTTCTTGGGAACGGTGATCCGAGGAAAGATCGGCAAGTGTGGTAGTTTACAAGGCAAAAAGGTGCCTGGGTCTGACTGAAAGGGATCTCTTCCTGTAAGCCTCCTCACATCATCTGCCACATGCTTTGGAGGTTCGTCTCGAATGCTAAAACGACAGATAATCCAGATACGATTTTCCATCCGCCATTGCCACGACCCCATTTGTCAAATCACCGCAGAAAGCTATAGGCAACGGACCGGACACCTAAGACTCCGAGAGCTCAAGTTCAGCTGGAAGAGGGTCATGCCAGTGTTGAACCGGTGACACTTACAAGACGCCCGGCCTTGACCCCTGGTCAGCGTATATTCTTTCAACTATCAACCTTTGCCGTGAGCCTGAATCCAGCCTGAGTCCAGCATATGTCCGCTAATTCGCTAATCACTTCCGCTTCCTGCCATCGCCAGCACAACCCTTCAATGTCGTCTCAGAATAATGAGGAAGTCTTCTTCCTTGATGACATTGGCTCGCCACCGGCGGCTCCTCCACGAGGCTTGACATCTTCACCCGTCCAGGCGTCCTCAACTACGCCGACGGAAACGGCAAACAGCTCGCAAGGCTCAAGTCCGACCGCATCGCCACACCGATCGGTAGTGAATTTACCCAGCTTCACCCACGCGCAGAATAGCCCTGGCTCTTCACAATCAAATCCGGCTCCATTACTGGGACCGCCTATTGTGCCCATAACGAAACCCACAGCGAGCTCGTCGATGCTGCTTGGCTCGTCACCCTTGCTGCACAAACGACCCATATACGCAACGCCTTCGGCTCCTTCACCACTCGCCCGAGCTTCGATAGTGCCTCAATTTTCGGATTGCGATAGCTCTTCGAATGACTCCGCAATTCTGTCCGATGAGGAGGAAGAAGAAGCAATCATTCCTGCCGGAAGAGCTACAAACGTCAGCGACACAACCACCGGTCCAGCCGCTTTCGTCCAGCGCGGAAAGTTCACCATTGGATCTCCTCGGACAGGTGCAAATGAGCGACATAATACGGCCACGTTTGGAGGAGCGCTCACGCCCGGGGCTCTTTTGAGGGGAAAGCGATCGGATAGTGGATCTAGTCAGAGTCAGACTTCAAGCAGTAGCGGCGGTGTTGCGGTCCCAAATCAGAGAGACCATTCTACGTTAACAACACATCCCCCACTTTACGGAGGATCGCCCTTGTCGAATCAGTCTTACCCTCGACACCGGAGCGAAAGCTTTGGCTCATCAATGGAGGGTCTCATGGGTGCTGGCATGAGTGGTGGGTCTCGAAAGCGCAGTGACAGCATTGGGTCTACAGGCGGACGTTCCGGCGCAATGCTGACGGGAGGAACCGGCGTTGGTAGTGCTTTGGGGCTCAATGCTATATCGTCAGAGCACCAACGAGGACTTGACAGGGGAAAGGAGAGGGAGGTCTGGCCCGTCGACACAGCCTTTTCGGGGTCTCTTGGAACCTCGATCGGCACCTCATTGTCATTGTCGCCGAAAGCTAGTCCTCGGCGCGAGCGAGCCAGTGTCAGGGCGTCTTCTAGCCTTATAGGCGACAGGTACGCTCCTCTCAAAAAGCGACAATTATTCATCTCTCTGATTTTCCCTTTCATATTCTTCAGCCCTGTTAGGTCGCGCCGGCTATCAGAGTTTTCCCATTCTGGATCAGAAGGCCGAAGATTGTCAATCAGCAGCGGTAGCGGTCTCTCACGGAGTCTCGCCGCCCCAATCGTGCCACATGCGATCTCACAAATATCTCCTCTCAACCCTCTACCTTCGCCTTGGGGTAATTCCGGTGACGATTCAAGGAATACTGCGAGATCTGCAGCGAGTGATAGCTCATCATCCGGTGGGGCGATACGTCTCAATCGAGTGCCGACATCGGTTCGTCTCGCGACGGATCTCCTGAAGTCTACACCTAGCACGCCATCGAGCGATTCTAGCATGATAATCCCGCCATTGTCGGCGTCAACCAGTCGTCAAGCCAGCGGTGATGGGCGCAAACATCTGGAACCCGAGCTCGTTGCAACCATACCGTCTACACCGGTCGCCACCAGGAATGTAACTCCAGAAGAGGTCCCGGTCATGGAGTCATCTGCCAGCGGCGATCCTATACTGTCCTCTGCAACGGCGATGCTGACTGACACACCGCTCGCATCCGGTCTTGCGCGACTCGCAAAGGCTCCCAGAAGGGTTAGAGCTTCTTTGCCTCCTCCAAGTGCCTTTACGCCTCTGAACGATCCCCCAGCGGAATCGCCTCATCTACCTCAAGGGCCTCTTTCCGCACTCCCGAACCGGATCTCATGGCAGGGACCGTTTCCAGAAGTCGGCATGTCTGCTGTTGGTGTTGTAGGGGAGAATCCGATGGCTGTATCGCGCGACAGGTCTCACTCAGACACTGACGCCATCGGTATTCAAACGAAGCCAGGGGCTGTTGATCGAGAAAGTACGATTTCTACCAGCTCTTCCCGCAAGGAAGCGGGCTCGCCTATTCAAAACGACGAGGCTCAGACCCGCAGGGTCTCCGAGAGATCGCTGGACCGCATTAATCAAGGGTTGGCGGATAGTGCAGGAGACGCAGCGAGGCATGCAAATTTGATCATGCAAACCAGAAGAGCCAAAATCCAAAAATGGCGGCCGACAAGCGCGGAAACCCAGAAAGGACCTTTCGGCCAAGAACCACCAGGAAACTCCGTTATTCCCCGCCTTGCCAGAACACTCAGTGTGCCCAGGCTTGATCACACAACTGCAGTCCAGTCTGAGTCCTTGTCGACATGGGATTTCGGCAAGTATGCCCATGCGACCGAACAACTAGACACTTCTACAATATTGTTACGGCCTTCCGAAGAAACGCCTGTGCCCCGTCCTTCTGGTCTGCCGATCACGTCAACAGACAGCCTCAGCCTGCAAGTGCCATGTGCACCTGTCAACGCGAAAGGCACCGTCGCCTTGGAGAAATCGCCTAGCTCGGATAGCAATGTGAATGGCATCGAATGGGTCGACTGGTTGGACGAGTACAAGAAATACAAGGAGGCAAAAATCCGTTCTGAGGGGGGATCGTCCCGATCCGCGGTGACTTCGACACTTCGACCTTCTGGAGATCAACCGCTAATGCCCGAGCATGCGTTGCCCTTGCCGACTGCCTCGCTCGACAATGTCCCAGATTCTATCACGTCTAAATCATCACAGCCCTCACCATTATCACCAAAGCAAACAATCTCGCAACTTCCGTCCACAGTCGACCTCAATCCGAAGGTCGAGCATTCTGTAAGATCGCAAGAGACTGCTCCGGCCAAGATCTCCAGAGCGCTCAGTCAAACGGGCGAAATGCTGCATCGGACCGTGTCACGATCGGATGCCAAGAGGCATCCAAACTCGTCGTCATCAAATCCATCGGGCGCATCGCTGAGACAGACGTCGCATACTCACAAAGGAGCTTCGAGGAAAGCAAAAGGATTGGGTAACAAAATTGAAGGATGGTGGCATTCAGTCAAAACCAACTTCCAGAATCCGACCGTTGCAAATGCTCCGGTGCCAAAGATATTGCCTTTTCCACCGAAAACTCGCGACTCCGCTGAGAGGCAACAATCAGCATATGCCAAGGCTATCGCTACCAAAGTCCCGTCTGCTCCACCTTCACGGAGGGGCAGCGTTATGCCGCTGCATTCGGAAGTTCCAGCGCAATCCATGGCTTTTGATGACAATATGCGCACGGAAGCCCTTTTCTTGCGCACGGCCACCTCGCATACAGATCTTGCCCGACTAGGAAACAGCATACCGACGAATGAAACAACTGAAAGCGACCGTGCATCTACGTCCTCGCCAATACCTGTGCCGTCACTGCCTCACCGCCAAGCTAGTGATCCTACCGATGGCGCTGTCAAAAGTACTCTTGTCCAGCATGTCGTATCCGTTCAGAGAGCGGCTACGGGTTTGGAGGCACGGCGGAAACAACCAGCTCTTTCCCTCAAGCTTGACAACCACATGCTGTCGCTTTCCCTTCAATCTCGCAGACAGCAGGGTGGCGCTTCACTAGCCCCATCTGCATCAGCTTACAGTAGTAGCGCTGGAAGTCTCGGATTCGCGAGTCGTAGCGAACAGGAGTCTAGTGGTAGCATGCCGTTGGTGTCCCGTGGCTGGGAACAGACCCCTTCGCCAATGCAAGCGCTCACCACGAGGCCGGCTTTGAATGCCACTTCTGGAACATCACCTCCAGCCGGTCCCGCAGGCTTCAGCAAAGTCTCGGTACAACGGCATGTCAAACATCGTTTGACCGTTGCCAAAGAGAACTGCGACAAAGAGCTTCAGACGATCATCTCCGAGATCACTGCGTATGTCGAACAGCATATACAAAGGGAACGTCAATTAGCATCCGACATACCCTTGGAAGAGGAAGAAGAAGCGGAAGAGGAAGAGGATTCGGAGAGCGTGGATAACACGCAGCTGCATCTCGATTATCCATTTAATCTCGACAGCGAAACCATTCCCGTCAATCTCGAGTCCAATTCAGTACCTGCGAGCTTATCCAGAGGTGTGTACCTGCGTCATTTGGCGTGTCTCAAGACTGACCTCTTCCATCGAAAGCTTCCTCCATGAACATTCCGCGACCTTTACGCTCCCGCCAAGGATCCATATCCCTCGCGGGCAGTCCATTACGAAAGCGTGATCAGCTGGGAGGCTCCTTCCGGCCAGACCCGCTGAGTCCAGGCAGAAGGACCTCTGTCGGGGTTCCGAACAGGACTGCCCGCGTTTCTGATATCGGCTCTCGGTCTGGTCGGACCCTGGATTTGGGCAACGACTTCCAAACCCAGGTCAGGTCTATGTCACGCTCGCGTTCGCCAATGCCGCCTTTGCGACGACTATTCACCGATGAGAGTACTGACGACAGCCTTGTCGACGGGTTGCAAGAGATCATTGCAATTGCAACGGATGTTACGGAAATGACCGTGTCGTCGCTTCTTTCGCGACCTGCGGAATGTCAGGCCAAAGTTGCCGATGTCATTGCCTTAGGAGAAATCTGGAAGCAACATCCCGACTGGCCTGGCAAAGAATGGTATTATCAGCTTTTGCTTGCGGTCGCCGCTTTGAGCCGCGTGGTAGAATGGTGGGAAAGCGAGAAAGGGTTCTGGAATTGGGATGACGAGGACGACATAGGTCAATTCACGTTCATCATGAAGCCGATCCGGGAAACCGAGAGTCAATTCAGTTCTCCTACAATAGCGCCACGCAACCAGCCCGAAGAAGCACTGCATCGTCCATCGTCGTCCTCGAATCCTTCTCTACGGGGAACGGTCGCGGCTGCGGCAGCAGTCTTGTCGCCGCCTCTGCCTTTGAACAACCTTAAACCCGACGCAGAGTTCGCTAGGCTCGAAGCCATTGAGGACCTGCAATTACAAGCGGAACAGGCCAAGTCAGTGAACATCGTGCTTGAGTTGAGCTTGGACGGGGACACCATAGAGTGGGTAAATCCTGCATGGCAAGAAGTGTTAGGGTGAGTCCGCGCATTTCGCCGAAAACCTGCAACACTCAAACTTCTCTCTCAATTGCAGAACAAACCCTCTTGACTCCGACACGCCTTCCGTCTCCGCTTGGATGGCACCCGCAGATGTGGACGTGCTATGCAATGCCAGTCGACAGCTCGAACAAGATGATAGCCATACCGCGCAAGCCAGATTTCGCTTACTGCGGGCAGAACTCAGCGATGACGAGGATGAAGATGATCGTGAACCCGGACCCACTTATCTGGAATTCGAAGGCATTGGGATGTTGATGCGTGACCGTGACACCGGAAGCCCGACTCACACCATGTGGGTCATAAAACCGGTTCAGTCATCTCGCCCGGACGAAGAGTCTGAATCGGATTCTAGCGACAAGGATGGGCTTGACTCCTCGCAACCAACTATCGCACTTTCCGCGGTTGGAATATTGTCCTCAAAGACCCTTCTATGCAGAATTTGCGAGCGAGAGGTTCCAACGTGGTTTTTCGAAAAGCACAATGAGACGTGCAACGAGGTGCATCGGCTAGAAGCTGATATAAGCTCTGTCAACGAGCGATTGCTGGAACTCCGAAGAGTGGTGGTGGAAACCAAAAAAGATCTGGAGACACCTGGAACATCAGCGGCTTATCAAGGAATCGTTATTACACCTCGACCAAAGACGGAACCCGACTACCGACATGGCCAAGTCGCTCTGGCAGTACAGAAAATCCACCAAGCGTTCCTGGAACAGGCAATGGCTATTCTCACAGAAGCTTACCAGATTTCGACTCCAACCATTTTTGAGGAGACTGCAAACACACCGATCAGGTATCAAACGCTTCTTTCCCCCACTTCCGAGGAACGACTATCGCGAATTGGGAGATGGCAAAAGCCAAGCACCAATCAACCTGCACTACAAGCACTCTTCCAGGATGTAGACGATCTCATCCGCGCAAAGCAGCGTATCGTAAATCGGATGCGCAATACTATTGTGTATTCGGAACGAGTCCGGCAGGAATGGGAGGATCGCGTCGATCGTATGCTGGCGATTGACGAAGAGGCGAGTGAAGGCAGCTTGTCATCCAAGGGAGAAGTTCGAGACGACACAAGGGAGAACGAAGGCAACTCCACCATCTCAGCCTCAGGTGGTGCCGATGTGGTACGAGCTCCAGATCCGCATGCTCGCCTACCGGTGACATTAGGAAGACAACAAAGTCAGCCTATGTTGCCCTTCCCACCAAATAGCGAAAATGAGGCTTCGGCTGATCGGCACGGAGGAACAACGGAATCCATATCGAATGCAAATTTCAAGCCGGTATCCCTTCGCCGGGTCTCAGGCTCGAAGACGCCTATGGAAGGCCCCCTGTCACCGAGATTGCCACCAGTCGCCACGAGCCGAAAGCAAGCGACATCTATTAAGGACTTTGACATCATTAAGCCGATCAGTCGCGGAGCATTTGGTTCGGTATTCCTCGCCAAGAAACGGACAACGGGTGATTATTATGCCATCAAAGCACTCAGGAAGCAGGACATGATTGCAAAGAACCAAATCACTAATGTCAAGGCGGAAAGAACGATTCTCATGAATCAAGCAAATTCTCCTTATGTCGCCAAACTATTCTGGTCCTTTCAAAGTCGGGAATATCTGTATCTTGTTATGGAATACCTCAACGGAGGTGACTGCGCCGCGCTCATCAGGACTTTGGGAGGTCTTCCAGAGGAATGGGTCAAGTGCTACATTGCGGAAGTCGTTCTGGGTCTCGAGTACATGCACGACCGTGGGATTGTGCACCGGTAAGCAGGAAGTCCATTGCCGGCATTCGTAACTGATCTCGGTGGCATTGCAGTGATATCAAACCGGACAACCTGCTAATCGATTCTAAAGGGCACCTCAAGCTGACAGATTTCGGATTGTCGCGAGCGGGACTGTTGAACCGTCAACTAGGGGGATCAAGACCATCTGCTCTTAGAAACTTATCTGCAAAGCGGAAACGAGGCTCACAAGTGGCCTCCGCCCGCCGCACCGATTCGCCCCATCTACATCCGCTATCGGACGAGTCAAATGCGACGACTCCGGATGTCACGCTTCCCTCAAGTATAGGGGGAGTCAGTCAATCCTATTTCAGCAGCCATCTGACGGACGCCGGGTCTGCCGACGAGTCCTCTGGATCTGAAGGTATCTCTTCGCATTTTGCCAGGGGGCTTTCTAGAGGACAAGAGAAGCCTACGCCAGAAGGCCGCAAGTTTGTGGGGACGCCTGACTACCTTTGCCCTGAGAGCAGTAAGTGACAGTCAACGCCGCAATGCACGCGATATTGATTCAGATCAATTCTTCAGTTCTTGGGTTTGGTACGGATGATGCGACAGTGGATTGGGTAAGTCGCAAGAGCTGACTGGTCTAAGCTGCCCCTGACATCGTCTTCCTTGCAGTGGGCCCTTGGCGTCGTCATGTATGAGTTTCTTTATGGATTCCCCCCTTTTCACGACGAGACGCCCGACAAGGTATTCGAGAACATCATCGCCCGACGCATCAACTGGTATGAAGACCAAATCGATATCTCGCCAGAAGCCAGGGATCTGATGGAAAGACTGATGTGTTCGGATCCACTTCGTCGATTGGGAGCTAATGGGGCATCGGAGGTGAAGGCTCATCCCTTCTTTGCCGACGTCAACTGGAATACTATCGCCACCATCGAAGCCAATTTTGTGCCCAATGTTACGGACCCAGAGTCGACGGATTATTTCGATGCTCGTGGTGCTTTACCTCAGGTATTCAACGAGGACGAAGAGGAAGCGAGACACCAGCTTTCAGAATCCAGGAAGCCTTCACAAACTGGCGGCCTAGGAACCCTCGGCGTTGCGGCCAAGATTGATCCTTCAGCATCAACTGAAGACTTTGGCAATTTCCACTTCAAGAACGTACACGTCCTGAAGGAAGCAAATGACGAGCAGGTGCGCAAGCTCCGAAAGGACTCTGCTCTACAGCCGGAGGGTCTCTTGCAAGGACAGATAAAGGATCGCCGTCTCAGCTTGGCCGTGGGCAAGAAGAAGAAACGACAGAGGTTGTCAGTCAGCGAGGTGAGTCGATGTACGGGTTGCAGTCAAGCGCGAGCTCATGCGTCCGATCTTTAGAACATGCCTCCTTCGCCATCGACATCCACTTCTTCGTCTGCGTCCACCCCGGGCATTCCTCAGACACCGTCCTATGTACTTTCACCCAATCCGCGCAGACCATCTGAAAACAGGCTTAGCCGGGTCAAGGCCATGCATGAATGGGATGAAGGCACTCAAAGGCGGAGCGCAGCTTCCGCTCGCGTTCCTGCGTCTGCCACTGCGGAGGAAACGCCATCGCAATCACCTACGGCAATTTCGGACGGACCCCGACAGCGGCATCATGCGGCACAAGTCGGAATGGGCCGCTCCCAGAGTGCGGGTAGCTCACCCTTGATGGACTCTCGCAAATTCAGTGACAGCCATATGCCGATCAATTCCCGCGCCGTTGATGTTCTGATTGCCGAGGACAATCCGATCTCTCAGAAGATCTGTGAGACATTGCTGACGCGGATGGGCTGTCGCTGCGTGTGCGTGAACGATGGCGCGGAAGCTTTGGCAGCAACGATGGGCAGCATCAGATTCGATGTTATCATTTGTGATCTGGTGATGCCCAATGTTTCGGGGGAAGAGGTTGCTCGTATGATCCGGTCGACGAATAATCCCAACGTCAGCACGCCGATCATCGCCGCCACATCCTACGAACACAAGCAGATAGCGACTGTCATGGCGGAGGCTCAACGGGAAGCAACGGGCGCGATCTTCAATGCCATCTTGGCAAAACCCATCACCAAGCGCGACTTGACAGACTGTCTCGCCAAACTGGGTTTCGTTACGGGCAACGGCAACGTCGAGGTCGTTCCGGCTCGGGCAGGCTATGGACGGACGGCCAGTGGGAGGAGCTTGGGAGAATCGACAAGTCTGCCGCTTCAGGATGCCTCGGGTGGGTCCGAGGATGTCAAGCAGTCATCAACAGGCGAGACGATGCGTCGCTCATCATCAGCGGATCCCGTCTGGGCCGATTCGGCGCATACCGTGCCCACTTTACCTGCAATTGCCGAACGAAAAACCGAGGGAATCTAGAGGGTCCGGTAATATCGAGATATAGCATGTCAGATTCAGTTGTGACTGATAAGCTACTGGATATACTATTATGCTGACTGCGAATGCGTTGAATTCACCCCGTAAGTCGTAGTGGAAGAACAAGATAGTTGAAGCAACAAGGTCGAAATATAGATTTGGCTATCATGACCTCGAAGCCATGACATCATCTATCCTCTCCTTCAAGAATTCGACAACAGCATCCGGGCCCTTTTCGACCTGGAGCCCAGTCGGGATAGCAGCCGTCCGAATCCCTGGAATAGTCTCCCTTGCTATACGTTGAATCTCCTCTTGCTGCTCTGGCGTCCACTGCAAACGGTGGATTCCATTGTCAGTACTCGACCCAGGCGTAGGCGCGACGCCACGACCCAACTCACCATTGATGCGCAAAAGAGGATACCCGGGGGAGGTTGGATGCTCAGCAGCAACGGCTTGACACCCTCGATCGTCTCCGAATTGCCAGCATGGACAATGTTGTACCTGTCGGCGACGTCCTTGATGAGGATCCCGATGAGACGCTTGGCGCGTTCTGGAGCGGTGTTGACGCTGACGAGGTTGACGGGTTCGGCGGAGGGGGACATGGTGGATGATTGTGTTGCGTGCCTCGATGGTCCTCTCCGAGAGAGGTGCGCCGATGTTCAAGTACGGTTTGAAGTTGGGTGGGATGGCTGGCACAGAAATCTGCATGTGGGCCCTGCGCTTGCCGAACTCGACGGCGCATCCCGTGCCCCGCTCTGCGTGCCCCGCAATATCGTCGCGACCCACCGGCAGGAAGCAGACCGCGGGGTGGATCGATTCAGAATGGATTCGAGCGGTTCACGTTGACAGTTGCCTATTTCATTGCAACGTCAGGCGGACCATGGCGTCGTGCTCAGACACATCGCCTCATTCGACACTTGATCCGTAGGCAACAAAGCATCCCCCATCGCCATGGCAGTCACCATTACCGGTTCGGGCTATCAGCTCTCTGACGATCCGGCTACACCGCGCACCGACGCAACCGTCCCATTCCGCGATATCATCCCCCGTCCCGACCACCCACGTATCAAGGGCATCGAATCGCACGACGCACATTCCTGGTGCACTTCACGCAAACAGGTTCCCGAGCCGGCCTGGCTTATCAACCGGCTCGAGCTGAGCAACCTTGAGCGGCCATATAAGGGGTTCTCAGCAGACGGCAAGCCGAATCCGGATGTATGGGTGTACGGGGAGGACGAAGGCGCACCAGTAGAGGCCGCCGTCGAGGCGACTGAGAAGTTTCTCGAGGGAATATCCGACAAAGATAGGAAAGAGGTCGTCAAGGGGGACGTCGAGACGGACGACGAGTTCCGTGCGTGGTCGAACCCCGAGCTCTACGTAAACCCAGGTATGCAGACCATCCGCAAGGAGTTGGTCTCCCCGCTCATTCCTCGATAGGCGGTATCCGTCTCGACGAAACGGACGCAAAGACGCAGGAACTCGTTCACGGCATCTTGAAAGCCTCTCTGTCGCCCGCGGGATACGAAAAGGCCAACGGCTGCACGCTCACCAACGCCTTCCTGGGCCAACTCATCAACGGCCAAGCGGTCCTCAATGAACATTCGTACAACTTTCGGCTCTTCGGTCAACCCTCGCTGACGGCTCCATGGGGATTCTCGTTCTTCGGACACCATCTTTGCCTCCAGGTCGTCTTTGTCGGCAAACGAATGGTTATCGGTCCGACGTTTATGGGTGCGGAGCCGGACCGGATCGATGAAGGGCCGCATGCCGGGCTGAGGCTGTTCAGCCAGGAAGAGGTACGCGGATTGAATCTGATGCGGTCGCTGAGCGGAGAGAACCAGAAGAGGGCGCAGTTGAATGAGGATATGGTCAAGGGATTGGCAGAGGACCGGTGGAATCCGTTTGACGAGAGGTGAGTGCATCCCGAGCGATCGGTCGCTCGTACGCTTGCTCAACCTCGAGCAGACATCTCGGTGGAGCACATCAGGACAACCGGACGGTCCCCTACGAAGGCTGTCCCATCTCCGCCATGATGCCCGAGCAACGCGAACAAGTCTGGGAGCTTGTCAAGAGCTTCAATACGTACCTTCCCGACGGACCGCTCGAGGCACACATGAAGCGCGTCAGGAAGTACGAGGGTGAGACGTGGTTTGCGTGGATCGGCAAGTTTGGACTCGGGGATCCGTATTATTTCAGGATTCACTCGCCAGTGGTGTTTTGCGAGGTGCGTCGGGTTCATCCGAGCTGCTCTGTAGCTGACTGAAGTGCATTTCAGTTTGACTTCCATTGCGGTAGTAAGTGGTGTTTGCTGATAAAAAGTAGATGTATCGCTAAGCCTTCTTCTAGTCTTCCTGACCAATACTTCTCCGGCAAAGTGCCACATCCACACCATCAATCGACTGCCGAACGTTGGCGATTACGGCAAGGCGCTTATTCGACAGTATCATGCGGAGCAGGACAAGGACTAACGCGATATAGTTGGCAGCATCATGTGGATGGAAGAGTTGTATAGAACGTTATGTGTTCTCGCGCGATATCGGGAATCGCCCGAACCTGATGAACGGGCGCGCTCGGAATACATGTCGAGATGCCCTGGTCGCCCCGGCGATGCATGATGACTCAGATATTTGGATCCGCTCTGAGAGGGTCCCCTCATCATCCCTGTCTCCCCTGATCGACCGCGTCCGCGTGCCTGGCCGATAGATCGGGCGTCGGGCGCTCGCGGTCTCGTCCCTCCGATTCCGGTTCCGGTTCCGGTTCTCCCGCATGATCACAGGACCACGCACGACGGCACGCGCATCGTCATCAGATCAGCACCGCTAGGCCGTTGCCCCCGATGAATCTCGGACGATACACGGTCTCGACCCCGGCGAATCCCGCCTTTGCGTCCGTGTCCTTTACGGAATCGGTCCCGCTTACGGACGAGGATCCTCGGAATGAGCCATCAGCCAAGGTCAAGGGCAAGCAGCGCGAGACGTATCAGGCCGCGTCGGGAGAGCAAGAGTCGGGAAAGCGCCGTCGGAAGAGCAGGAGAAATGGACACTTCATGGTGGCGGGCGAGCAGGGATTCGAGGTGTGGTCTAATGCGCCAGAACTACGACACTTGCTTTGTAGGAGTGAGTCCCGCTCTTTATTTGGCGTGAAAAGGTCGCGCTGACGCTTGTCCAGAACTCCCCGGTTCCCTGGCCATTGCACATCCTTTCCCGCGGACTCCGCTCTTTGCCCTCGTCGGCGGCGGACGGAACCCCGTCTTTCCGCCAAACAAGGTCGTTATTTGGCTGGAGACGGTGTCACAAGCGGGAGATGAGCTGTCGGGCAGCAGAGGCAGAGCCGTGGCGGCGATTGAATATGGGTGAGTGCTGTCAATCCACGCTGAAACCTTTGCTGACCGAGATACAGGGAGCGAGTACTGCGTATCGTTGCACGCTGCAATGGGTTTGCAGTGATTCTATCGCACTCCGTACATTACTACGAATATGGGATGCACGAGCAAGCCGCGGATGATGCAACCGGCGATGGTGCAGAAGAGGATGGAGGGTTCTGGCTGCACAAGAAGGGGGACTGGCAGACATGTTTCAACGATCGAGGTGAGCAGATCTACAACCCAAGCCAGGCAAAGCAACCGCCTAATGTCCATCTTCAGGCCTCGGAGTCCTATCCGCCGATATAGGTACCGGCATCATGGCCATTCCAGGCAGACAAGACGGTCACGTCCAGCTCATCCAGCTCACACCATGCCGCGACCGGCCCCTTCAGCCGGAAAACCTCCCGCCCCTGCCCCCAAAGTTCCGCACACCTATCATCGTCGCACACACGCACGCCCTTTCTTCCCTCTCGTGCACGAGCGACGGGAAATATCTCGTCACGGCCTCGGAGCGCGGGACGCTGCTCCGCGTGTGGAACGTCAAGACCGGTTCAATGGAGCGCGAGTTGCGGCGCGGGCTTGATCGGGCGGATATATGGGGCACGGCAATGGTGTATGAGCCGATCGCGACGGGCGGGCGGGAGTTGATGTTGGCGTGTTGGAGTGACAAGGGAACCATCCATGTGTGGCGGGATGTGTTGGGCGTCAAGTCGGATCCGGAAGCAGAGAAGCGGCGCAAGGCTGAGCTGTGAGTCGCTAGAGGCACCTGGCGGCCGGGCGCTGACAGATTTGACAGTGCAGCTAAACCGTCGCTTCGATCCCTGCTGGACCCATACATCAACAAGTCGTCATACTTTTCCTCGACGCCCTCGACCGTGCTCTTTCGGCTGCCGCGTGCCGAGCGGAGTACGAAACAGGTCATCAAGGATCACTCGGGCCCCGCGGCGGAGCGACCGAGTATGGAGGAATTGCGGCTGAGCGAGATGTATCATGTTGTATGGGCCGAGCGGGACGAGCCGGTCAAGGAACCGCCGCCGAGACGGAAACGCGCACAGTTTGATGCGCGGAAGGATGACGCGGCGACGACGGGGTTGATTCTCGCAAAGCATCAACTCATCGTCGTGACGCATACGGGGGACTGGTTCCGGCTTGGGGTTCCTGACGGCAGAGTCGACAACGGCGATGTCGGGCCATCCACCAGCCGCGCGGATCGGTGCGAGGTCTTGGAATATAGGCGGCTGCGTACGGTCGCGGCCGAATGGTGAGACGCCCCGCGGGGCAATGTTGTATGATACAATGGTCTAAGGGAATACAATGCATGTATGCTGCTGTCCGTGCGTCCTCCTCTTGTCATCTCCTCACGGGCAACAATAAGCCCGGAGATATCCGCGCGATTTCCTCCTTGGCGGCCACCATCTCGGCCAGCATCCGATTCACGGGCATCGGCACGCCCATCCGCTCGCCGAGCCGTACGAGGAATCCATTGATATACTCAATCTCGGTCCCGCCTTCTGCGCCTCCATCGCGCGTGAGCCTCGACACGTCCGAAGCCATGGATGATGTATTGCGTGCGGTCGCGGCGAGGACGGCCATCGTCCGGCGCTCGAGCGCCGCCGGCGAAAACATGGCGCGCGTCTCGGGCTCGAGCGCGTCCCCCTCCCGCAACGAGGCAAGGTACCTTGTGATCGCCTCTGAGGCCTCGCCCAATACGGCCCGGATCATACTCTCCGTCGCCTTTGGCCCGATGAGTGCCCCGTTCTGGACGCCGAGTAACGCCGTGAGCGGGTTGACGGCGCAGTTGGTGGATAGCTTAAGAAGGAGGGTGTTGTACATTTCCAGCGTAGGGATGAGCGACGGGTTGAGCGGATGGAGGGAGAGGAGGGCGGCGAGGGTGTATTCGAGCGGCGTCGGGGCGGTCGTTGGTGTTGCGGAGAGCGAGGGCAGGGGGTTTGACGCCGCGTGGGCCCCGTCGGGGAATAGCCGTGCGTCGTAGTCGACCTCTCCGCGCGGATGCGGAACGACACCAAAGACGAGCCCGCCATGGCCCGTATGCACGACTTTCCGCTCAAATTCTACCCCGCCGCCGGAACGGGCGTGCAGCGGCCTCGTGGTGCGTATGCGCGCGGCCCCGTGCGTGGTACTCCCGAGCACAAACTGCGGCCGCGTCGCCGGATCGGGCCATAGATCCTCGCATAGCTCGTCGTAGATGCCCATCCCGTTCTGGATCAGGGTGATACAGCTGTCCGGGCGTATACGTGGCGCGAGTTGACGGAGCGCAGGGAGCGTTTGGTGGGTTTTTAGGGCGACGATGAGCGAGTCGATCGGCGTCGTCGGGGTGTAGGGGGAGTCGAGCTTGGCGGCGGCAATGCTTGCTTTGCGGGCTCCCTCTGGTCCTTCGAATTGCCGCGCACGGTGGAAAGCGGCAAGCGCGCGATCGATCCCCGGCCCGACGATCTCGGCTTCGAACCCTGTCGCCCTGCGCACGACCCCGCCCGTTTCAACGCTCAACACCGGCCCTGCTTCCCCTTGTGCCCTTGCCGCATTTCCGCGGTCCTTGCGCCTGCTTTCCTTATCTGAGCGCGGGATGCCGCGCGCGCGGAGGAGGAGCGCGATCGGATGGGCGGCGGCGGGCTGCAGCTGTTGGCGGAGGTGGAACGCGAGGAGGGCGCCGATGGATCCTACGCCGAGCTGCGAGGGGATCAGCGGGGGCGGAAGCAATGCCAGGCACGCGGCGACTCACGACATGGATGCGCATGGTCTTTCTCTCGGCGCGCGTGTCTGCGTTCGCTCGTGTTTTCTTTTCTTTGTTCTCTCCCGCCGATCCTTGCCCCTGCGTGTTTCATCTCGACCGACTTTCCTCTGTGCGTTTCAGATGTTTCAACGCCCAAACAGCCCCGATCGCCCGATCGCACACCGTTTCCCGCCGAATTTCCCTTTTACGCTGTATACAATACGCTTGTTGGAGTATTTAAGGGCCGTTTATGTCCCCCTAGGCAGGATACAGCAACGCCGTCCGGGCTTCCCACTCGTTTCCCCCCATCCCGTCCCGCTCGGCGCGCAGGATGTACCATCTCCTGCGTGGGTTCCACGAGTACCTCACCCGGAAAGACGAATTCAGCATTGTCATCATCGGCTTGGACAATGTGAGTTCGTCCCCTTTCTCTCCGTCTCGCGTTCACAGCTGACGGTAACATCGTAGGCGGGAAAGACGGTGCGTGTCCTTGGTGCGGAGTGGTGTTGGTGCTGACGGGAGGGTAGACGTTTTTGGAAAGGGTCAAGAGTTTGTATAATGATGTGCCCGGATTGAGCGCCGAGAGGATAGGGCCGACGGTGGGACAGAATAGTGAGTCGATCGAGTTCGTGTGTCAAGGATGGACTTGGAGAGGGCGAGAGACGGGATTCTCTTTGCGCCGATCCCGTTCGGGAATCACGTATTCCCCACATCTCATCTCAATACGGTCTCATACGCTAACACCATCCCTTGCCCCAACCCCTCCCTTCCCCAGTCGGCCAAATCTCCCTCCCCTCCACAACCCTCCGCTTCTACGACCTCGGCGGCCAATCGACGATCCGCGCCATCTGGGAGAAATACTACGACGAATGCCACGCCGTCGTCTTCGTCCTCGATGGAGCGGACCAGGCACGGCTCGCAGAGGGATGGGCCGTCTTTGGTGCGTTCCTTTTTCTTTTTTTTTCCTACTCCGGGTAAAACACACATGGCTGACCTCGCGGGGAGCGGGCAGACTCGGTCATCACCTCTCCACGCCTCCTCAACCTCCCCCTGCTACTAATCGTCAACAAACAAGACGCCCCCTCGGCCCTCTCTGTCGCCGAGGTGCGCGAATCATTCGAGGCGTTTCAGCGCGCGGCCCTGGCGGATCAGGCAGCGGCGGAGGAGGGCGAGGTCGCTGCGCAGAGGGGCAGGGTGGATGAGCTGGCGAAAGCGGAGAGGGTGGCGACGCTGGATGTATTGGGGATGAGCGCGTTGACGGGGTGAGTGCACCATGGGTTTCTTGTCAGACTCGGGCCTGGCTGATGGGGGTTGCGGCAGGGACGGCGTCAAGGAGGCGATTGATTGGCTGTATAGCAGGGTACAGACCGCACGGAAAATGTCAGTCGTTTGCGCGGATTGTCTTGGTGGGGGTTGCTGATGCTTGGGATTTTTCAGCGAGAGATGAGGCGGCGTCTATTTTTCCATACAACATTTCTGATTTGTGGGCTCGGCGCGCTACAGCCTCACGATGCCCGGTACACCCTCACACGTCGCCGCAACCTCGACGAGGTACCGCTTGTTATACTTCTCGACATATCTCTCTTGTACTTTTTGTAAACCATTCGCATATGATTTCTGATGGCCATTTGGCTTTGTATACGGCGACTGTAGAGGGAAGGCCTTGGAGTGGAGCGCGATGAGGGTGGTGCATGGGTTGCCGAGGAGCGCTCTCAGCGTCGAGGGGTCGTCTATGCGGTAAAAGGATGTTGCGGGCTCTAGAGGGGTATGGGTTTCATCGTCGTTTTCGGATGCAGTTCTCTGACGAAGAAGCATGAACCGCGTATGGTTATCTGCGAACCGAGAGAATTAGCCCTAGCACGTTGATCTCGCATTGCCTGGTCTCACCTTTAATATCCTGTATGCTTTCCTGTGCAACTTGAAGCCCCAAGCTATGCGACATCTCGACCGAACAGATCGCTGCCCCCGGTAAACCCTTCAAGTTGTCCGGTATTGGCGCAACGTTCGTCGTGGGTTGCGTGCTCGCGGCCCCCTTAACGTGGGCCAAGGCGTGCACGGTATGAGCCGCGAGCGCTGTGGATGATACGGGGATGATTTTGGCGGATGGGAATGTTTGTCTTAGGAATCCTGCGCACTGGCCGAGCGCCTAGACGCAGAAAGTCAGACGTCGCCGGGACAGGTATGAAGGATACGGCGTACCTGCTCATGGCTCGCGACCCATCGAACATCCTCCAGTCTCGTTCCGCTTGGTACCACCAACGCGTGCTGTATCGGCTTGTCATACGTCCTCACTACGCTCCATTCTCGCCGCGCCTCTCCGAGCAAACACCCGAGCGTCTCCTGGACGACGCCGTGAATGGTGTTTTCGAGCGGAACGACGGCGTACGACGTTTCCGCCGCAAACACATCGGCGATCGTCGTGCATGGGATGAGGATTGTCTCCGGTGTGAGCAGGTGACGGGATGCTTGGCTAGTGTAGGAGCCGTCGGGGCCGAGGTAGGCGCACGTAGGTGGCATTTTTGGCTGGCTGGGTGGGCTGAACGGCATCGGCGCATGCTCGCTCGCTCGTGTTTCACCGCCGCGGGTTCTCGGGATTCGGGTCGGATGCTGGACAGTTCGGCGGCCGGTGCGCTAAGGAGGGCGATCGCGCCTTTATTGTTTTCTTGGGAGGTGCATGAGATGAATGCAGGGTGTCTTCACAAAGGAACGGATCTCTAAGCATTGCTGCATACAGAGGTAGTCCGCCACCACGCTCTTCCTACGCCCCCGCATTGCAGCGGTCGTCTTGAGAAGCACACGAACACATCTCGCACGCGCATCCCGGTACCTCGACACACGACCCTTAACGACCTTTCCCACCATGACGAGCCCCTTTGACGCCAACGTCCCCGCGCAATTTGCCCTCCCCGCCGTTCCCTCCATCTACGGCACAGACCCCTCCGTCTGCGTCCTCGATGCCTTCCGGATCGCCGCGGCCCAAAGCGTCGCTGATGCGTGCGGGATCGACGTGGAAAAAGTGTACCCAGGCGTGGATATCATGAAGAAGCAGGCGGATTTGTATGTGGCCATGCCGAGGTATCGGTTGGGTGGGAAGCCGGATGTGTGGGCCAAGAAGGTGGTGGATGCGGTGAGTACGAAGACGACGAGCGAAAGCAAGGAAGGCGGCAGAAAAGGAGCGAGTAGGACGGGATTGGGTTGGAGAGACGCAAGGCGTTAGGGAAGGACCCTGAAAGGGGCACGAGGTCCATGTTGTCGCGGGCGGTGGGACTGCCTCTTGATGCCACGAGAGTACGCGAGGGGTGGAGTCTCGCCGATTCAGGGAAGGAAGTGTCGTGACTGGCATACCATCAAGGCAATCACAGAACCGCACGATCAGATTAGATCTTGTGATGTCGAGAACTCTGGACAGAGAATCTCTCGGTTTCATGAGAATCTCTGGGTTTCATTGAGGATGCACGGCATTGGATTGTCGCAGGCGAAGATATGCACAGTCTCTCGTGGGGCCTCAACGAGAAGGAGAACGTCATCAGCAGTCATGTTGCAGTGATGACGCAGGATGCAGCCTCCGTGGCGAATCTTTTCCGCGAAGGCGGGAAGGTCATACTTGCCTGGGGTGCGGAGAAGAACGAGGGACCGTGGAAATAGCCACAACGCACTAATGCGGAGCGATCGCTTGACGAGCATGCTCGATTCACAAGTTACGGCTCGTATACGGTGCACTGCGAGGACAACGGTCCGGTCGTCGCTGAGCGGGAGATACCCCATTCTGCGTCTTGAGTCTAGACCTGTGCCTGATAGTCCAATCCATTCCCTCAACAATCAGCTGATGCCTTTTTACCCCAGTTCAAGCCAAACGCATACCTTAGCAACTGTACCTCCACAGGCGGCTTTGTCAGCTTCACCGTAAAGTGCGTGAACCCCTTACGGGTAGATGGGCCGTTTTAACATGAATCGTACAGCCAGGACACCTTCAACTTCCACGTTCTTCGTCAAATCCGTCTCGCCTCGCCTGAAGAAGACCCGAATGCGCCGCTCAAGCCGCTCGACCCGGCGTCGCACAAGATGGGCTACGGCTGCAACGCCTCGGGCAAGGGCAAGAAGGCGCTCAGTGAGTATCGCTGTTGCGCTTTCTGTTCTGTACTGACAGCCGTACCGCAGTCGAGTTCTCATCCGTCAACATCGCCAAGCCGTTCCATGCGGGTCATTTGCGATCCACCATTATCGGTGCCTTCCTGGCCAACCTGTATGAAGCCAACGGCTGGGATGTCATCCGTGTAAACTACCTCGGTGACTGGGGCAAGCAGTTTGGTCTGTTGGCGCTGGGATTCAAAAAGTACGGAACGGAAGAGGAGCTGGAAGCGGATGCGATCAAGCATCTGTACGATGTGAGTCTTTCCGGTGACAATCTCCCTTCCTGGCTGATGTTGGGCTCTTAGGTCTATGTCAAAATCAATGCCGACGCCGAAGCCGACCCGGCGATTCACGACGAGGCGCGAGCCTTTTTCAAGCTGATGGAGGACGGAGACGAGGCCGCGCTCGGCTTGTGGAAACGATTCCGTGACTTTTCCATCAAGAAGCTCGAGCACATGTACGCGCGATTGAACATTCACTTTGACGTGTATGCGGGCGAGTCGCTCGTCAGCCCGGAAAGCATGAAGAAGCAGGTCGACTTGCTCGAGGAGAAGAACTTGCTGTGTACCGATCGTGGAGCCGTATTGGCCAACCTGGAAGAGTACAAGCTGGGCAAGGTCGTTGTTAGGAAAGCGGGTGAGTAGAGCGCATTCTCGCCCCCGGTTGACGCTAAATCCTTCCAGACGGAACGAGTATCTACATCACCCGTGATCTCGGCGAGGCGCTTGAGCGATACGAGAAGTACAAATTCGACAAGATGATCTACGTCATCGCCGCCCAGCAGAATTTCCATTGCCAGCAGTTCTTCAAGATGCTGGATCTCATGGGTTACGAATGGGCAGACAGGCTGGAGCACGTCAACTTTGGTGAGCCTCGAGCGGATTCTTGCCTGAGTACCACGCTGACTCCCGCTTAGGTATGGTTCTCGGCATGTCCACCCGTAAAGGAACCGTAAAGTTCCTCGACGACATCCTGCAAGAGGCCAAGCTCTCAATGCACGAACAGATGTCCAAGAATGAGGACAAGTACAAGCAGATTGAGAATCCGGAAGAGGTTTCCGATATCATTGGTCAGACGGCGGTCAAGATCCAGGATATGGGTGGCAAGCGGTGAGTCCTTCAACGGCGTTAGCGAATGTATATGCTGATCATGCTTACAGAATCAACGATTATGAGTTCAACATTGAGCGAATGACTTCTTTTGAGGGTGACACTGGGTGAGAGGCTTGCCGATTAAGCTGTGATCAGGACTGATCCGCCTTATAGACCGTACATCCAGTACTCGCATGTCCGACTATGCTCTGTGCAGCGAAAGAACCCGAATATCATCCTTCCCGAGGACTTTACGAAAATCAACGTCTCCCTTCTCACCGAACCCAAGGCCAGGGAAATCATCTACATGCTTTCGACATACCCGCAAGTCATTCGCGACGCCTTCATTGACTACCAGCCGTCAACGATTGTCACCTTCTGCTTCAAGCTGTGTCACTTGGTCAGTCAGGCATGGGAGGGTCTCAAGGTTCAGGGACAGGAAGAGGAGCTCGCGTTGGCGCGTCTGTATCTGTTCGTCTGCACTCGAGATGTGCTGAGCTCGGCGATGAGGCTGTTGTCCCTTACGCCGCTGGAGAGGATGTAGAGGAATGTAGAGTCTGTAGACTATACACATAGCTCACTCGTTGGCAGAGGTCGAGGTCGTGGTCGCAGATGGCGTTCTCGAAGGATTGGTTACACATCCCTCAACGCCTTTCTTCTGATCTTAATATCGTGATCTTGATCTTCATCACCATCCCCCAAGAGCGCATACGAGCATGCGACGCGACGTGACGCGCTCTTCTATTTTTGCATCGATCGGCGTGATCGAAATCTCGGCTGCCGGACCATGTGCCGGCACATCGGTCTTCTCCGTTGGGCATTGTCAATCGATTTTCGCAAGTCCTTTGTGGCTGACTTGGCGAGGGAAATGCGGAACGAACGGTATAGAGGTGACAGTCCGGTGACGTTCCTTTGCATAAGCTAGGGTCAGAGCGTTCCGATTTTGTTGACATCATGGCCCAAACTGAGGAACTGGCAGGCCGAGAGGGTTCCCAGTCTCGCTCTTCGTCTACGACAGTGAACAGCCTCACAGAACGCATACCGCCATCAGCTGATGGACCTGAATCGGCGCCGACAGTTCCCAAGCATGGCGAAAAGGCATGGATGCAGAGTGACAAGGATCTAGATGCGATACCGTATAACAACTATTACCTGGTCATGCCGTCGTTGATGTTGGTCTTGTTTCTGGCGGCATTGGATCAAACAATTGTCTGTAAGTCTCATGGGTCGCAAAAGAAATTAGGTCGTTGAACTTTTTTGTCCAGCGACCGCTCTACCGACGATTGCAGAAAAGTTCCACGCAACTGCGTCACAGGTGATTTCATTCCACGTGCATTGGCGATCTCGCTGACAGCCAGTCTTCAGTATTCATGGGTCGGCACAAGTTATCTTCTTGCCAGTACAATCATGACTCCGCTTTGGGGCAGACTCACAGATATCGTCGGACGGAAACAAGTACTCTATCCCGGGATCGTCGTTTTCGCCGTTGGCTCAGCCCTGTGCGGTGCCAGTCAGAGTATGAACATGCTCATTGGATCGCGAGCACTACAGGGAATCGGCGGTGGCGCCATTATGAGCTTGACGCAGATCATCATCGGTGACATCGTTCCTCTAGCGAAAAGAGGCGCTTGGAGTGGTCTTTTCGGCGGAGTATGGGGAGTAGCATCGGTTTTAGGGCCTTTACTGGGTTAGTATATGCCTCATTCTTCTCAGTCGCCTTGTCTCATCCTCATATCGCAGGTGGTATTCTGGCGCAGAAGGGAGACAACTGG
Source organism: Naganishia sp. PG3902-1 (assembly GCA_023628075.1). NCBI lineage: Eukaryota > Fungi > Basidiomycota > Tremellomycetes > Filobasidiales > Filobasidiaceae > Naganishia > Naganishia sp. PG3902-1. The sequence continues at coordinate 547,252 of JAMALH010000005.1, forward strand.
CGATGGTGCTTCTTCCTGAATCTTCCGACAGCAGGCATTGCACTTGTCGCCCTCTATTTCTCTCTCAAGCTCAATCCCTCCCGCAAACTCACATGGCGCGCCCTCAGCCAGACATTCGACTTTCTCGGTCTAGCGCTCATCATGTCGGGATGCGCTTGTCTCGTCGTCGGCTTTTCATTCGCCTCGGATCACGGATGGGGATACAAAACCACCATAGCACTTCTCGCAGTTGGAGGAACGCTGTTCATTTCGAGTCTGGGTAATTTCTTGATCACGAAAAGGAATGCCATAATTCCGCCTAGGGTACTGAAGACGAGGACGACGGTTTTCCTTATGCTGGCGAGTCTGTTGCAAGCGACGTGAGTCATACGAGATCATCAACAAGTGCAGTCTACTCAACTTATCTTCTCTAACAGTGCCTTTTTGGCGTCGTCTTTCTACTGGCCAGTGTATGTCCAGTTTCTCGCCTATGCCCTTTCCTCTCTGACTTTCGCATGTCGCAGATTTTTCCAGGGTGTCCTTGGCGCTTCGCCCCTGATGAGCGGAGTATGTCTTTCTTTTCAGAAGACCAGCCATCCATAAATGTGCTGCTGACCGCCGATCTTTCTCAGGTCTACCTTCTTCCGTTCTCCCTAATCGTGTCGATAGCAACCAGTAAGATTCTTGATCGTGTCCCAATGATGGTTTCTCATCATTGTCTTACTTCGTGACAGTCATTGCGGGACAGATCAACAGTCGACTACGAATCGTCCGGCCAGTTCTCTGGGTCGGCTACGCTATCGCTGTTCTCGGTAAGCCTTTGGACCTATTATGTCAACCACTCAGGCAACTAAGACTCTACGCATTCAGGTTACGGTCTTGCCATCAAATATGTCGCGTACGGACAACCCATCGGTGCCCAGATGGCAATCCTCATCGTTGCTGGCCTCGGAGTGGGTCTGTCGTTGGCTGTCCCTTTGATCATCATTCAAGCAGTAAGTATTTGCTCGCATAGCTCCTCTTCCTGGCTTCATGCACTGATTCTACTCAACTCAGGCGATGCCTTTGAAAGAAATGGCATCATCTACATCTTCATGGCTGCTTACCCGATCGCTTGGTGGAACGATGGGTATCGCAGTCTTCCAAGCTGTCATAAGCTCTGGTCTCGAATCACGATTCCCTCAGCTAGAAGGATTCGGTACCCAGTTCGGCATTCCAAGGGATCTGAATGGATATCATCGCCTACACGATCTTCCTCAAGGTCCGATGAGAGATGCTGCATTGACCGCTTTCTCCCACTCCCTTCGGGTATGTCGTTTTCACATGCAGAGTTCCAGTGACTGCTTGATCTGACCTTTCATCGCCTATTCAAAGATGTGCTACATTATCTGGACGCCGATGTTCGCCGGATCACTGATAGTGAGTTCACCACCTTGGAAATCGCCAACGCAGAGGCCATTTGCTGATGCCTGTACACGATAGCTCGCTCTGTTTGCTAAACATTACACCATGGATCGAATGCCGGGGATGGCTCCGAAGGTTTCCGCACTAAACGATTTAGAAAAGGGTCCGATGCTATCAACCGCAGATGGAACCAAAGAACAATTACCTGCACCTGGAGCGTCCGAGTTCCCGGACGATGATGGGAGCAAATATGTTGCGTCGCCGAGTGCGTCTGGTGGAAGAAAGATTGAGGAAGAGGCAGCCCTATCGCCACCGCTGCCTGTCGTCAAAACGAATCCCGAAGCCTAAGCCATAATATTTGCGGGAGAGTCTTTAATTGTTTAGGGCATCCGACAAGGGCTTGCACAGGATTGTTGTACAAATGTAGTACGTAGAGCCCTCTCTTTATGGATGGCAGCCAGGGTACATAGATACCGGCTATATTGCTCCTCCCGCTGTGTAGCGCGGGTGAAGCATGAGAAGCGTCAGCGATCGTGATGTGGACCGTATCAACAGCTGTATCATCGTTGAGCGCAACCTTACCACGCGAGCAGGACCCCAGGCGAGAGGCGTTGACCTCGCTCAATACACGGGAAGATTGGGCAATATCCGGATGCCTGGGTCGTGGTTTTGCGTACAACGAAGGGGAAGTGAAGTCGATAGACGGGATTAAGATCTAGACATTGAATATGGTGTAATCCTGGGAGGTGCTCGCTGCACACACTACGTGCAAGTGAAGCTTGTACTGAACCTGGAGCGGCTAGCGTCTGGTCGGGTATCTTGCTCAGCCTGCCAATCGCATCAACCCTCCAATCGAGGCAGAATGCCACGAATCAGCATATTGATGGCAGGAGCCCACCAACCGTGTGCGGTTCGATGCTGTCACGATTTATTCAGTTGTACGCTGGGCAGCTCGCTGGGCTGGGCGATCGTGCGTGCTGACGATATGCAAAGATCTTGAATAGACCAGACTGTCTTTGGGAGGAAGCTTGGCAAATACTGATGCGTTTCTATCAGGCCTTTTGCAGACTGCGTAAACAGTTGCGAAGAGCATAGACATGAACCCGCCATCTCAAAGAACAAAGGAGGACATTCGGGGAGCCACCCGGGGACTCAAGACGGGTCTGTTTTGTCGAAAGCCTGGACATCTGTTGAATCATTATCCATCATTGTCGGGAGGCTCGTTAAGTGGTTAGGTAAGCTGTTAGGGTATAACAGCTGGTGCGGAAAACTGTGTAGACAGCTGTGTAGACCTTCTGGGTGTCCTTGGCGGAATACAGGCTATGAGGAGGTGATCAACAGAGCTACATAGCTTCACAAGCTGCTTCACATATCAACGAGGAAGCAGGCTGGCTCGCATGGAGGAGTATCGTGTCGGAATAGCTGAACTTGATCAGCTACTGGATCAGCCAAGCTATCAGCCACCTCGATAGATCGGAAGATTGTTCATCGCTCTTCCGTCACATGGACAAAGCTTCTACAACTCGTTTCCCAGCCGTGCCAGCTGGTGTACCCTATTTGCCGAAATTCGATAGAGCGGTACATCTCCCGGACGTGCCGCCGGGAGGGCCGTTCAAGCACCCAAGAGAGAAGAGACACACGCGTCTGAGACACCTTAGAAAGGAGTTTTACAAGATTATTGCTCTTTCGAGGAGCTTTTCAGCGAGAACGCGTCTGTCTTGGAAGCTATCCAGGTCGGCTCATTCACCTGTGGCTTAGACTTCCCGCAGCTCTTCCTGCCTTCTGTAGCTTTTAGCCTTCGGCAAGGTAGCTGAGTTGGTAGCTGGCAAGGTTGTCGAGCAAAGAGCAAAACGCGTCGATGTAAACACGACGCGACAGCTGACGCGACTTGAAGCTAATGTTGAAGCATTTTCTCCCGAGGAAAGGTCTTGGGTGGTCGTCCGCGTGGGAGATGGCTGGTCCGGGATAAAGCCAACACGCAACTTGCCCTCTATACCTTTATGACGCTTATCGATCTTGCATTCAATCTTCTCTCGGCGGTGATTAGAGACTGTCAAGGCGCTCTATCTGCTCAAGGATCCCTGGTCGGAACCTGTCAGAGTCTCGATCCCGCACAGTCATCCCGAATTGCTCAAAAGGAAGTCTTGAAGATCTTCACCCTTCATCTCCTCTTTCAACCCGATCCTGTCATCAATCCACAACGACGATCGTGTTGAAAACAACCAGGAGCCGGAACTCCTTCCCCTCACTCTCTTCTTCTCGAAGCATTTTCTGGACCTTCTCCCAAGGATCTCACACCAGAAGCGCAATCCTTCGCACCGCTCCAATTCACCATCACCTTCAGCGGAAGCTTCTCCTACCAACTTGGTCGGCAATCCTGACATCATCCTTCGACTCGAGCGGGACTCTATCGTACAGCTCGTGGATCATCTCTTCACTGCCACCTTTTCGGCACACCTGACACTATCCGTCGATCTCACGTTATATTGGCCTTGCTGTGCGAGCCATATCTCAAGCTCGGATCTTCAAGGCTTGCCGGACATTTACACCCTATCATCAGAGGAAACCATAAAGCGGGCCGGTTCCCCAATTCCTCGAAGTCACTACCTTTCACTCTCCCCTTCTTGATTCACTCGCCATGACGAAATCGACTACGATCTCGCTTTTGCTTCTCAGCTCATTAGCAGTCACGGCGCAGGGCGCCTCCTTTGGAGCTCAACCTGGCCGACACGCGCCTCCGTATCTCGCCAGTAAACTAGGAAATCACAAGCAGTCCAGTCGTTCATGGCTCGATCGAATCATGGGATCTGATCCGCAAACTCCTTCCCTGGACAACGATGTATCGGTAGACGCTGATTTGGAAGCATCGTCATCCCAAAGGCGGTCGTCACAAGCCTGGTCTGACCGAGTAATGGAGGGCAGCCCTCGAAGTCCTTCTACGCCGGGACCATCCGGTTCCTCACCTGTTCAGGGTTACTATGGCGACAGCTATGGCTTAGTGAGTTGCGCCTGCGTGTACAAGTGTGGACGCGACTGACGTTATGACCATCTCAGACTCCACCCAGACCGCTCCAACTGGTTGACATCAACGACACCTCAAACAGAAAACGAGCCGTAGCCGATATGTCCCCCGACTGGTCATATGTCGGATGTGTCGACGAATCTGATGGAACCCGGCTGTTGAACGGCTTCGGTTTCTCGTCAACTTTGCAAAACTCGGTCACAGTCTGTACTGCAATTTGCGGCCAAATGGGTTATACATTCGCTGGGGCTGAATTTGGACAAGAGGTTGGTCAGATGTGAAACTCACTTGAAGCACCTGCTGACACGGCCTTACAGTGCTACTGCGGTAATGAATACAACGGCAATGGTGGCGAGATATTCGCCGACAGCGATTGTGCGCTTCCTTGTCCCGGAGACCCCTCTCAAAACTGTGGCAACGGTTGGAGGATTGCCATGTACAAACGAAATGGCAATGCAGTCTCGTCGACAAACACTGCCTCGGCAACAGCGTCCGCAACGGCCACTCAGACTGCGGGCATGAACAACACTGCAATCGCCAACCAAACCGCCAGCATGACCCAAACCGTATCGGCTACCACTTCTGCCCCAACACCCGTATACACCGACAACACCGACTCCTCCGAATGGTACTCCCTGGGTTGCGCGATCGATGAGGGGGGAAGGGTCCTCACCGATTATTTCGTTGCCCAGGATGATATGACCATCGACTTGTGTCTAGACATCTGTGAAGATCAAGGATACAAGTTCGCAGGATTGGAGTACGGAAATGAATGTATGTGCGGTAATGCGCTCAAGCAGGGAGTTTCCTACACCGCGAATGACTGGGACTGCTGGATGCCATGTGCCGGAGATGCGACGGAGACCTGCGGCGCCGGATGGCGAATGATGACTTACGAGAGGACAACCGATATCGAGTACTGCGACGAAACGACCTCCGCTCCTCTGGCCAGTTCCACCTCGGCTCGAACCTCTCTGATCGTCAACAATCATGCCGCCTCCACAATGCCTGGCAAGTCATCCACCCCCAACGTGACTGCCAGCACAAGTGCGAAGCCAACCGCTTCCGTGACCTCGGCATCGAGCGTAACGACGTCGTCTGCGGCGGCGTCGACTGCCACTGGTGCCGTTGTCAAGGGTTCGACTGCTATTCCCAGCTCGTCAGCGGACCACGAAGTCTTTGCGCATCACATGGTGGGCAACACCTATCCGTACACGCAAAGCAACTGGGCCACCGACATTCAACTTGCCAAGGCCGCCAGCATCGATGGATTCGCCTTGAACATTGGTAGCGACTGGTGGCAACCATTCCGAGTGAATGATGCCTACGCCGCTGCCGAGGCCGCTGGTGACTTCACCATGTTCTTGTCTTTGGACATGACTTCGCTCTCATGCTCTTCTTACACGGACGGAATCGCACTCGCCAGTCTCGTCAAGGCACACGCTTACAGCCCTGCGCAGGCCATGTGGAATGGCAAGGTCCTCGTCTCCACCTTTTCGGGTGAACACTGCTACTTTGGACAAGGATCTGTGGCGGAGGGCTGGACCAATGTCTTCCGTGCCTTGCTCGAATCTTCCGGCATCGACATTTTCTTCGTTCCTTCCGTCTTTTCGGATCCCTCAAGTTTCGCTTATGACAACTGGATGGACGGCGAACTCAACTGGAACAGTGGCTGGCCAATGGACGGCAGCGACATCACGACCGCAAGTGACGAGACGTACATGAACGCCCTGGGAACCAAGGAATACATGGCCGCCATCGCGCCGGCCTTCTTCACTCACTTCCCCGTCAACGGCTGGAACAAGAACTGGATCTACCGTGGTGACAACTGGCTGTACTCGAAGCGATGGGAAGACGTCATTGCCATGCGAGACCGGGTCAAGATGGTCGAGATCTTGACCTGGAACGACTACGGAGAGGCTTCGTACATCGGCCCTATCGATGGCGCCCTGCCCTCTGGATCGGAAGTATGGACGAATGGATTCCCGCATACCGCCTGGTTGCAGCTCACCAAGTACTACGCGCAAGCCTACAAGACTGGTTCATGGCCTACCATCACGTCTGATTCTATCGTCGTTTGGGCCCGACCCCACCCCAAGGCAGCCACCGCCTCGAACGATTCAATTGGCCGACCGGCAGGCTGGGATCGAACGGACGACAACATGTATGCACTCGTATTCGCGACCGACTCTGGAACTGTCACCCTCACGGCGGGCAGCAACACCGAGACCTACCCCGTGACCAAGGGTGTCAACAAGCTCAAGTTGGCATCCTCGCCTGGATCCATGAGCGCAAAGCTTGTGAGGAACGGGCAGACTGTCACGTCGTACGATGCGGGAAGCGCCTTCACGTACACCTTAACGCCGGCGACGTACAACTTCAACTACTTTGTCGGATCGTCATCATAGAGTGTGTCTGAGGGGGAAGTCTGAGGGGAGCGAGGGATCCAGTTGTATGCAATATGGCGAACATAGGATAATAGGTATTCACTCGTGGTATAATCCTCTTGAATTGACGAGATTGCGGGTCAGTCGCGGCTTCATTGTAATATACCTAGGCACCTACGATAACTATGGGATAATGCAAGTATAGAGAGTATGCAATCAGCTATGCAAACATGTATGAGCATAAGGCTGTCCCGAGCGCTCCTCACATCGGAAACAAGACATCAAGACCAGCCATGTGACAGTCGCACGCGCGGAAAGAAGCGCAGAGACGTCACCCTCGATCGGATCCGCGCTACAAATCATTAGGCTCCTAGCTCCTCTGTACGAAGACAAAAAAGACAAAGGCGTTCATACAGCTGGTGGTTGCCGTCGACAGCATCGATCAAAGCCATCCACATCATGGCGAACAACGGAAACATGAACCCTGGCGCGTTCCAGTTCATCCCCGGACAGGGCTTCGTGCCTAGCACGCCCGCCCAGCCGCAGGGAGCTTCCGGACAGCAAGGCGCCCCCGGCTACAACCCTTACGCTCAGCAACAAGGAGGATACGCTGGAGGATACGGCGGATACCAAGGACAGCAGCAGTACGGTCAGCAGGGAGGCTATGGAGGATATCAGGGCCAGGGATACCCTCAGGGAGGATACCAAGGAGGATATCAACAGGGCTACCAGCATGGAAGATATCAGCAGGGCGGTTACCAGGGAAGGTCAAATGGATACGACGGCCAGCAGACATTCCAGCCTCAGGGACAGCAGCCCTTCCAGCCTCGACAGGCTCAGCAGTCCTCAGGACCGTCGGCCAGTGAACAGAAGCCTGCGGGTCCCGCCAAGACTGTCAGCTTGAGCATCGGCGGCGGCGGCGGCTCCGCTCCCGTCCCGAAGTCAAATGAACCTCGAAAGGTCATCTCTCTCGGTGCCAAAAAGCCGGCGGAGACGACGAGCGCTAGCAAGACTGCTGCTCCTGCCAAGTCAATGAGCATCAGCATCGGAGGAAAGAAGGTTGCGACAGACGCTGCGACATCTTCGACGCCCAGTACCCGAAACAGCACTCCGGCTCCCGCCGTGAAGAAGGAAGAGGCGAAGAAGGAGGAGAAACCCGAGGCGGCTGCCGATTGGGAGGAGCCGGAGCCGGCTGCACCGGTGGCATTGGCTGCTGAAGCTGAGAAGCCAGCTCCCGTTGAGAGCAAGGTCAAGGTGTCGACTGGAACAACCAATTTCTCTCGTGCTTCGGCCAAGACCGATACCGATGCTATCGCCAAGGAGGCCGCAACGGCAGCAGATGAGGAGACTTTGCAGGAACTGTACGGTGGGGACACTGTGGACCCGAATGGTACGTCGTAATATCTTCTTGTCTATTGCGATAATCTGACTCCGGTGTTGTTTGCCTTCAGTCAAGCAGCATCTTAGTAAGTAGAGTGCTCGAGATTAATCTGCACGATTCTTATTACGCCTTCACAGACATCGTCTTCATCGGACACGTCGATGCTGGTAAATCAACCATGGGTGGTCAGCTTCTCTACCTTTGTGGCATGGTCGACAAGCGAACGATGGAGAAGCTTGAAAAGTACGTGCCATTCGAATTGGTCTCTGGGCGGTTGTCGCTAACATCCATTCTCCGGCAGGGAAGCGAAGGAAGCTGGTCGAGAATCTTGGTACCTGTCTTGGGCTTTGGACTCGACTCCTCAAGAACGAGCCAAGGTGAGGTGATTCTTACTTCGCGCACAGAGCGATTACTGATTGCTTTTCAGGGTAAAACCGTCGAAGTCGGTCGAGCCTACTTCGAGACCGACGTCAGAAGGTACACCATTCTGGATGCTCCCGGACACAAGACATACGTCCCGAGTATGATCAGTGGTGCCGCTCAAGCCGATGTGGCCGTTCTTGTCATTTCTGCCCGAAAGGGTGAATTCGAAACCGGTTTCGAACGTGGTGGTCAGACCCGAGAGCACGCCATGTTGGTCAAGAATAACGGTATCAACAAGCTGATTGTCGTCGTCAACAAGATGGACGACTCGACTGTCCAATGGGCGCAAGAACGATTCGATGAGGTCCAATCCAAGATCACACCGTACCTGAAGCAAGTCGGCTTTAATCCCAAGACCGATCTCACCTTCATTCCTGTTTCGGCATACGCTGGTCAGAACATGAAGGACCGTGTGGACAAGAAGATTGCGCCTTGGTATTCCGGTCCCTCTTTGCTGGAGCACCTGGACAATTTCCCCATCACTGATCGAAAAGTCAACGCGCCTTTCATGTTGCCCGTCTCTGAAAAGTACAACGAGATGGGTGCCATGGTGGTCGGAAAGGCCGAAACCGGTCGTGTGAAGAAGGGTGATTCGCTGTTGCTGATGCCGAACAAGGTATGTAGGAGACATCATGGATGAAGGCCTTGGACTAACGATCTGCGTGATGTCAGGCCAATGTCGAAGTGGCCGGTGTGTATGACGAGCAAGGCGAAGAGTTGCCTGTTGCATACTGCGGTGACAATGTCCGGATAAGATTGAAGGGTATCACGGACGAAGAAGTCTCGCCCGGTTTCGTCTTGACGTCTGCCGTCAAACCTATCCGTGTCGCCAACTCGTTCGAAGCCCAGCTTGCAATCGTCGATACCAAGAACATCATCGCTGCAGGTTATTCATGTGTCTTGCATTTGCACACTCTTGCTGAGGAAGTTACGATCACTGTAAGTATGAGAAGCCATTTAATTATACCGGCTCTGACGCGCTTGAATTCTAGGCTCTTCCTCACTACTTTGACAAGAAGACGGGACGAAAGTCAAGAAAGCCAGCTCAGTTCGCCAAAAAGGGTATGCGTGTCATCGCCGTCATTCAAACTTCAGCACCTATCTGTATTGAGAAATACGCCGATTACCCCATGTTGGGACGATTCACGCTGCGTGATGAAGGCAAGACGGTCGCTATCGGCAAGGTCACCAAGGTTCTCGACAACCAGAGCAACGAAACACCGAATATCGGAGACCTGTCTCTGAACGAAAAGGAGGCGGCTGCCAGTGCAGCCTAAGCGTCCGCCGTTGGAAGTTGGACTTGCTTGACATTTAGAGTCGTCTTGCAAGATGTATAGTTGTAGCGTTAGCCTTTATTCGAGAGGAGGATAGGAAATGCAGCTGAAGCTGAATACAGATTTGAGGCTTGAAATGCTGTCTTGGCCTTTCGTACCGTGCATTCAAGCAAATGCGAAGGGGATTTTGTGGGTGCTGATCCGCCGTGCGCATTGTTGTCCGCTACCTTGCGGAAGGCTGCAAGATGTCGAGACGTCTTTGAGGTTTGAAGAGCTTGTTGAGCTGTCTCCTCTCACCTATGACGTTCGCCGGGAAAATCCTGAATTTGGTCATTGCGATCGAGCTGGTGACTCAGGGAATTTTGTTTCCGCTTGTTTCAACCTTTGATGCCTCTGAACAGCTTGGACATCGCGTGAAGCGTTGGCGTTTTCTTTTGTCGAAACGGTCACCTTCATCGCTAGCCAGGGCTGACAGCACACGCACACATCCATGTCGTTTCCGGACATCTCCCCCGAGGCGGCATTGTCCCGCCATATCGGGGCAAGTGGCTCGCAAGCTCAGAACACGCCCTATCGAGATGGATCTCCGCAGGCGGCGGTCAATGAGGAAAGCCATGACTATACCGAAGGCGCCACAGCAAAAGAGATTGAGGAAGTCATGAGGCAACACAAAGCGGAGGAAGTGGCACATCTCGGAGAAGGATCTACGGGAATGGGAGATGAAGGTCCAAATGAAGGTTTGTCGGCTTATGCATATGACGACGATCCGGAGCCTTTGCTCATATGACATTCGGTTGGGTTGGGCTAGAGACGACACACGCCATATTCGACGGACCAGCTGCTTACAGCGTGCCAAAGTCGTTGACATCGATCCACTTTATGGATCGCGCTCGTCGAAGCTCGATTAGCAGCAATCGCAGATCCGACTATGGTCGTCCCAGCTTCGATTTCTACCGGCGCAGCCAGGACGGCGGATCGCGATCTCGCTCAAACACAGGCCACTACTCTAACTACTCAGACGATGGGAATCATCGGCCCAATATATCCCGCCATATCAGCGGAAGGAGTGGCCGAAGCTATCGTACCGAACACTCACAAGCGGTTGACGATCAAGAATGGCCCGAAAGTCCAGTCATGGAGGGTGTAAGGGATAATGAAGAGGCTCTTCGTTCACCTGGAATTCTGCCCCGAATTGCTTCGGCATTTGGTTTCGGCAGACTGGACGACCACCCCGACGAAAGCCTGGGAAGGCGGCGTTCACGGAGCATAGGATCACGTGCTGGCCGATCTCGGCGAAGCTCGCATGTCAGTAGCCGGTCTAGAGGGGAATCCGCCGACGCAATGCAGTACATGTCCGATGGTACGGAAAGCTGGGGTTACACCTCGAATGAAGACGATATCGACACGGCTTCATTGATATCTGATCGAGGCGAAGGCGGGGATGAGGGCTACTCTTCGTCCCTAGCGGACGATACTTCCCTCCCGCCAAACTCGAGACCGTCGTCTCCGCCAATTCCCCTGTTGCCGTCTGACGGCATCTTTGGAGATCCCCACCCAGAACAGCAAAATTCTCTGGTTAGCGAGCCGTTTGCTGGACCTGACACGAACTACCGACAAACGATTCTGCTACCGGATGAGGATCTCAAGATCAGATTTACTGGATACGTGACTGCAGCGTTCAAGTCCATCCTCTGGTTTCTTGGATGCATTGTCACCTTTGGTATTCTTGGACTAATCGGCAGATGGGTGCCTAAGGCTTGGATCGGATGGGTCGGGAAGCCTACAGATTTCAAGGAAAAGAAAGACGGTGCCTGGGCTGTTGTCGAGGTACGATCATCAGTATAGTAAGAAGGATATCGACTCATTGCTTCTTCGCAGACCCCTTTCGGTGACTTGCATATCGTACCGCAAAAGATGATTCCTTATGCGTACCCGGTCTCTTCTGTGTTTCCACAAAATATCCCGACTACGTCCAAAGCTTCTCGGGTTCCGACAATCGCTTCCAGTGCATCTTCTCGTGCCCCTTCTATCGCAGGACCTAATGGCAATCATGGCGTCGGAGCTGCGCGCGACATGCTCACTGTTGATCTGGAACGTGGAGAGACAGCCTGGGAGGAGACGATGGGCTATCTTCAAGTGATAGATTATCGCTACACTCGCTTCGTCTGGAACTCCTTCCTCGGGAAATGGAAAATGATTAGGGATTGGCGAGACCCAAGGTGGACCAGTGTCAAAGCGATCGCAGGGGGCCTGGATTCGGCTACTCGCGCTCAGCGGAAAATCCTGTTCGGTGAGAATGTCATAGATATCGAGGGCAAGGGTATTTTCAGTCTCATGGTGGACGAGGTAGGTCAGAACGCGCTTGGAGGCGTTATACAAGCTGACGGTACGCGTATTACAGGTTTTGCACCCTTTCTACGTCTTCCAGATCGCTTCCATTATCCTTTGGTCGATCGATGACTACTATTACTACGCGTTCGCAATCACGTTGATCTCCGCTGCTAGTATCATTCAGACGTTGTTTGATACCAAGAGGGTGGGTTCGATCACCCTTTGGCGGCTCGCTTGACTCACTCAACTCCTACCCGTCATAGACTATCGAGCGAATGAGGGAAATGTCACGCTTCACGTGTGACGTAAGGGTTTTGATTGACGGCGAATGCAAGTTATTTCCCTCCTCTAATCGATCTCTATCTGACGTCGATTCCATTACCAGGGCAAACGCGTGACTCCTCTGAACTAGTTCCAGGAGACATCTACGACGCGTCCGATCCTCATCTGACCCTGGTGCCCAGTGACTCTATCATGGTCAGCGGCGACGGCCTGGTTTCGGAGGCTATGCTCACGGGTGAATCGGTACCCGTAAGCAAGGTGTTGATCAAAGACGAGAACATTCGGGCACTGGCGAGAGAAGACAAACAAGGTAGTAGTGAAGTTGATGCCGATCTTGCAAAGCACTACCTGTTCGCGGGTACCAAGATTATTCGCGTCCGCCCGGGACCTAGCATACTTCCAGGTGGAGGCAAAGGAGACGCGCAACGGGCCTTGGCGCTCGTTACGCGAACGGGATTCAACACAACCAAGGGAGCTCTTGTCCGCTCTATGCTCTTCCCCAAACCGACTGGATTCAAGTTTTACAGGGATTCCATGCGATTCATCGCTGTACTGGCAATGATCGCTGGTGCAGGATTCCTTGTCTCTGCTGTCCAATTCATCCGGATTGGTATCGCTTGGAGTACTATAGCCCTGCGGGCACTGGATTTGATCACAATCGGTAGGTTGTGCTTGACTGAAGTAGCATCAAATGTTAACTAGAAGACACATACAGTTGTCCCTCCTGCTCTTCCCGCTTGCCTCACCGTCGGAACCACCTTCGCTATCGAGCGTCTCCGCAAGACTGGCATATTCTGCATCTCCCCCAATCGAGTGAATGTTGCAGGGCAAGCCAATGTCTTTGTTTTCGACAAAACTGGCACACTGACGGAGGACGGCCTCGACGTTCTCGGTGTGAGAAGTATTGATCGACACACCGAACGTTTCTCGGAACTCCATAACGAGTCCGCCGACATCCCTCTGCGTGGAGGCTACAAGGACAAGATCCCACTTCTTTATGCTCTCGCCACTTGCCACTCACTGAAAATCGTAGATGGTGAGATCCTTGGAGATCCGCTGGATATCAAGATGTTCGAGTTCACTGGATGGACTCTGGAGGAAGGTAGAACGAACAAGCCGACTGTGGCCAGCAATGGCGATGTTTTATCCAAGGAGTTGCGCGTACCGGATCGTCCCCAAACGCTGGTGCAGACAGTCGTTCGCCCGCCCGGCAGCGAGCGATTCAAGTTGGAAGACGCGCTCAAGACCAGCGGAAAGGTATGGCTTGTTTAGTTCCCTGCTGCTCATCTATTGATTTTTCAACATAGCATGCGCATTTCCTCGAGTTGGGTGTAATTAGAATCTTCGATTTTGTTTCGGCGCTCCGTAGGATGAGCGTCATCGTCAAACGTTTGAAATCCAGTAGCATGGAAATTTACGTCAAAGGCGCACCCGAAGTGATGCAGGACATCTGTGATCCGGACTCTTGTAAGTTGTTGTTGCATCAGTTCCGGTTGCGCTGCTGAATGCACCGGCTGTTCCCCGTCAGTCCCCCGAGATTATGATGATATGCTCTCATATTACACTCGAAATGGTTTCCGTGTGATCGCTATCGCGGGGAAGAGTATCGAAGGCATGACCTGGTTGAAGGCTCAGCGTATGAAAAGGTCAGTCCCGTGTTTCCTTATGACTGCCACGCGTTGATGCGAATTTCAATCCGCCTTTCAGGGAGCAAGCGGAAAGCGGTTTACAGTTCTTGGGATTCATCGTCTTTGAGAACAAGCTCAAGGAAGCCACTGCCCCTGCCATTCACGCCCTGCGAGCCGCCCACTTAGCCGTCCGAATGTGCACAGGCGACAATGTTAGGACAGCAATCAGTGTAGCAAGGGAATGCGGACTGGTGTCTCACTCTGCCAATGTTTATATTCCGTCTTTCGCCAATGGTAAGGATCGAACCAGTCATGAGAGGGTTACGTTGTTCTGATCCTCAAATCAGGTGGTCCAGGTATAGCGAGTTCAGAGGTAGAATGGTCGAGTGTCGATGATGAAAAACTCAAGCTGGATCCGTATACCTTGAAGCCCATTATTTTACAACACAACTTGGGATACGAGACCAACGAATCCGATGTTCCTGATTATCAACTGGCTTTGACCGGAGATGTGTTCAGGTGGATGCTTGAGTTTGCTCCTCTGGACACTATGCAACGAGTAAGCTTGTTCGATATCTTCACTCCCTGGGGTCCTCTGATGTCCTCCTAGATGTTGGTCAAGGGCGTCATTTTCGCACGAATGTCTCCAGACGAGAAGGCAGAGTTAGTGCAGCGCCTCCAAAGTCTAGGATATACAGTGTAGGTGTCGGTCTCATTCTCAGCTGTAGGTATCACTCCCTGACAACTGCTTTACACAGAGGATTCACCGGTGATGGAGCGAATGATGCACCAGCTCTAAAGACCGCAGACATTGGTATTTCACTGTCGGAAGCCGAAGCGTCGGTTGCCGCACCGTTCACCAGTAAAAGGCCGGATATCTCGTCATTACTCGAGGTCATTCGGTAAGTGGATATTCGCATGTCGCTTTGCGGAAAGTTATTAAAGCGTTTTGTGCGAATAGCGAGGGTCGAGCTGCGCTCGTAACGTCTTTTAGCTGTTTCAAATACATGTAAGATTGCCTGTCTAGCAGTGAACGGCCCCCTGATCTTGAAATTTCCATTTCCACAGGGCTCTTTACTCCTTGATCCAATTCACTACGGTGACCCTGGTAAGTAGCGTTCACCGCATTCACGCCTATGCTCTGATCTGAACGTTATTAGCTTTATTCATTCGCCTCGAGTCTCGGGGACTTCCAGTAAGCCACATCGCATCCTGAATCGAGAATGAGCTCTAATACATCAAACCTAGGTTCCTCTACATTGATCTGTTCATCATCATTCCGATTGCCATCGCCAGTGAGTGCGCAGAGTTGTCTCAATTGAACCCTGGCTGAGTCAATGCCATTCTGTAGTGGGAAGGACCTTGCCTTATCACCGGATCGTCCCGAAACGGCCGACATCCAGTCTGGTGTCCAAGAAGGTTTTGACCAGTATCATTGGCCAAACCATCATCAACTTCTCAGTACAGATCTTCGTCTTTTTCTGGGTTCGAGAGCAGAGTTGGTGAGTGATTTGACGATGCATTCCGTTACCAAAATGACTTATACGTCCCCGCAGGTACACTGAGCCGCCGGTCAACGACGAAAAGCTAGAGACCATCAACTACGAGAATACCGCCCTCTTCCTCGTTTCCTCCTTCCAGTATATCGTGGTGGCTGCCGTGTTCAGTGTTGGTCCTCCCTACAGACGTTCCATGTACACGAATCGTAGGTCATATCGGAACCAACTCTCAAGCAAGCCTGGCTTATTCTCTTCTCACAGCGGCTTTGATGATCTGTCTCGTGGGATTGACAGCATTCAGTGCTTATGTACTGATCGCTCCCGCTTTGGGAATCGCACTTGTCCTCGATCTGATGGATCTCACCCTGGCGTTCAGACTCCAGCTTCTTGGGATCGTCATCGTGAATGCGGTCGCTTGCTTTGCCTTTGAGCGCTATGCCGAGAGGCCGATTGCTCGTATGATCAAGCGGGCAAAGGTCTGGTGGACTGGACGGAAGCAACGGGAAAGGCGCAGGACGAGCTCAGGAAAGGTTTACAAGACTATTGAGGGTAACATGCGGTGATTCAGTCCAACTCTGTAGCACAAACCTGCATGTAGCAATACATAACCATCATCGTGGACCGCGGTCGATCGGGGCTTATACGGACGGAGGAGGGAGGATATGACTTCACACTGCTCGCGACACTTTTCGTAGCTCCTCCTCTTGTTCAACCTGAATTGACAGGAGTCATCTAACGCTTTCAATTTTATACTGCGATATACCATCATCCGCAAGGGACGTACAAAGTCACGATCAAGCACTGACAAAGCCGATGTATCCGAATAAGGCAGCTACGGCGGCGGATGAAAAAAAGTTGACCTGATTGTTGCTGAGGATCTTTATGCCTGATACGACCTCCCTTGTTGAGGTGTCAACTCCAACAAGCTTCTTCTGGTCTGCCATGGCACTATCGAGCAAGATCTTTCCCTTTTCTCTATCATACATAGTCTGCTGCAAGGTCGCTCCCAGCAAGGAGTCGATCTGACGGATAGCAATCGATCAGTCCCATGATACGAGTGCCTTGAGAATGCGGAAGTTGTGACTGACCATACTACCGCCGAATCCAGCCAAAGCACCCAAAAATGTGTATCGGACAATGCTTACATCCGAGATGAATCCGAATCGCGTTTGCAAAGCCCCGACAGTGAGTCCGATTATACCTCCGCCGACGATACTCATTCCGGTTCCGAAGAGACTGATGCCTCCGTTGGTTCCCGGTGGACAAGGCTTGAGCGTTGTGAACAAAACAGGCTTGGAAGGCGAGAGGATTCCGAGCTGGAGATCAATGTCAGTATTTCAGCTCTGTGGAAGTGCACGTTCCCCCTCACCTCTGAGGCAAAGGTGTCACCTAGACAGGAGGCAAAGTGACTGGACGCCGAGACAGTCGGCCCTTTTCTCGGATTGACAGCTAAAATTATTGTAACTCACCCCAATGTGGCAAAAATCAAGGTTTCGGCTATCCTTTCATCATCGACGATATACTTCCCGGAGCCCAGCAGATTCTTGATTATTCGCTCGAATCAGCAGCACGTTGCCGCAACTGAGAATGCGAAAATCACTGCTCACATAGCATACATCTCGAACCCGAGAGGAGGATTCTGTCGTCAAGGCGAACTTGTACAAAATTGAGGCAATCAACGAAGGCGTGGCGTTGCAGAGGACCTTGTTTCGACGAGTATGTGAACTTTGAAGTGTTTCGGCATCTTGAAAATCTCTAAGCCTACCTGCCAAGCCGTTCGTTTCCCCGCCGATGCTGATGGATCGTCGTGGCCATCCTCCAAACTTGCCTTGATGTTGGCTTTGTACTACTCGAGATCTACATCAGAACCACCTTGTTCCACCCCAAAGGGGCAGCGAAGACTTACCTTTGTAGCGGCGGTGCCCAGTGCATCTGTTGGGAAAGGAGTTTCTTCGGTCGCAACACGGACCGATGGGTACGTCAAGGCGGTCTCTTACAGAATACGATCATCGTGATTCCGAATGTGGGATCATCGTTTGCGAGATGACCATACCTTTCCACAAGCGGGAAGTTAGGCCATTGATTGAGGTGGGCAGGGACATCGACGAACTTACCCGATTGCCAATGCAGCAGTTGCGCCCGACGAAGATAGCGAGCCTTTACGGAGGCCGTGACCGGCGAGAAGACCGGCAGTCAAAGCCGCTTTGGGATGGAGTTTGAGCATGTGGATGATGGGTCAGAGATCTGTCAAGGACAGCGGAGCGGGGTAAGAGGGATCGCATCACGCAAGCCATCATGTCCAGGATGCAGAAGCATCCCTCCCAAGGAATCGAGCGTGTCTCAGAGTAATCAAGACTGCACGTGCCGAGATGCATGCCATCAGTCAACCACCTCGAGCACACGACGGGGTCAACGCCAACGAGAGATTCTCTAGATACTGCCAGCACCTCCTTCCGAACGTTCTCACCGCCATGTCACGTCGGAACACCAGCGGTCCTTCCAAGGGACAGTTCTCCAGAGGACTCCAGTACCAAGAAACGCATGTGCCCAAATTCCTGCAACAACTCCGACAACAAGTAAACGGCGGTGCATCTGGCCATAGACGCACGGACGACGATGACGAAGACTCGCCAAACGTGGTATCCAGAAGGTCAGCGTCGCCGCCCTCAAGAGGAGGCAGGGAGGCCATTCCAGAACGTCCGCGCGAAGGCAAATGGGCGGTCGGATCCGACGACGAGGAGGACGGGAAGAAGCGGAGAACAAGGAATGGTGCAGAAGAGGAGGAAGACGAATGGACGCAACGCTATGGGTGTGGAGATGATGCGCCGCAGATCGTCGTGCTGAATGAGGGAAAACACTTGTCCGCCGAGGAAGTTCGCAGAGCAAAAACGGGAGAGCCTCAAGGTTCGTGTCGGCATCGCGCCGTCAAATCCTGCTGTACTGATCCGCTCTTTCACCAGGATCCAGTACAGATGCAAAATCATTTGACGACATAGTCGCGCAAAATAAAGGACTGCACTCCACTGTCACAGGGAAGCGGAAACAAGCAACAGCACCTGCGGCGAAGCCTGTGGAGCCGCCAAAATCAGCGAAACAGATCAAGAAGGATAAGAAGAAGGAAAAGGAGAAGAAGAGCTTGTTGAGTTTTGGCGATGAATAAATTCGCTCTAATTAGAGGTCGCGTAGCCTTGCCAGCTGCCTTGCCTTCTAGAGCTCTAGTGCATCCCTCCGCACGAAGGCGATGATTCGATTAGATTGCAGGTTGAGTAAGCCGGCGCGATGTAGCGATCGCACGCTATACTGGTCTGTGGGTCGATTGAAATTCGAGCAGCGGCAGGCTCCAAGATCCTGGTCTCTGCCGAGATCACTGCGAAAGTTCGATAACATGTATGACAAGTGGACAACTAGCAAACGACTACACAACTATTGAAGTATCCAGAGAACCGCAGAGGAAGAGTCCAACACCAGTCAGAGGAGGAGGTTGAACGATCGAGTACAGGCTATCCAAGGTCCTGCTTTCCGGGTTTCGTCGCAAAGGGTTTGGGAATTGGGGTGTAGGAGGATTGTCGTCAAGATTGGTTCATTCGTATCAAATCGACGTCACGGTTGCGTTTACAAGGAGAGAGCCTGATCGAAATTGGAAACGAGGCGCAAAATTATGGTACACGATGTGCGATTAGAGCACGACACAGCCCTTCTTGCCGCTCTTGGAGCGACGGTTGTTGTTTGACTGAATGACAGCAAAGTTAGCCGAGGTTCTGATTCAAGGATTCCTCTAAGACTCACCAAGAGCGCTGCTCGTGTCGCCCTCTGGAAGACTTCCCGCACACCCTGACCGGTTCGGCTACTGCATTCCATGTAATCCTTGGCACCAATCTTTTGTGCCATGGCTTGACCCTGGCAAAGACGAGAAGCTATTCAACATCCCATTTATTGACCCGCGTCTGAGATGCGTACCTCTTGGGGGCTGACTGGCCTCTGGCCACTGGCAGCCAAATTCTGGATAGTCTTGGGATCGTTCCTCAAATCCAACTTGCAACCGACCAGGATGATCGGCAGACCGCTGCAGAAGTGCAAGACCTCTGAAATCCACTGAGGATCGGAAGACAAGAACGGTTCAGCAAGGTCCAGCAAGACGGCACCTCGGACCTCAACGTACCTTTTCCTGTACGTTCTCCAACGAGTCCGGGGAGTCGATACCGTAACAGATAAGGATAACATGCGAGTCAGGGTATGACAGGGGTCGCAATCGGCTGAGGATCAGACAGTCCCAAGGCGACAATGAGCGTTACGCCAGCCAGGCATCAAGTGATAAGGCACTCACTCATAGTCTTCCTGTCCAGCAGTATCCCATAATGCCAGTTCAACCTTCTTTCCATCCACTTCGACATCGGCCACGTAGTTCTCGAAGACGGTGGGAACGTAGACCTGAAGCAGTCAAGCTCCAGTTAGTACGCGAACCCGAGCGAATCAGCGTTAACACACCTCAGGGAACATGCCCTTCGAGAATACGATCAACAGACAGGTCTTTCCGCATGCACCATCACCTATGAAGCCAGGAAGTTGAATCAGTCAGAGCCCCCACTGCGGTGTATAATTCGCGACAGCTCAATCGACCTCTCCAGTCAGAATGACGATGTTCGAGACATGACACTACCCGGAGACATCCCAGAGGCTGTACGGAATCGCAGCGGCGATACGTACCGACGATAACCAATTTCCTCCTGATTTCTGACATTGTGCTTGAGGGCGATGTTGCTTGATGTGTGCTGTTTGTAAGGGAAAGCAGCAGCGAAATATCCCAGATATGATACCGAATTCAGCCTCCTGTGGAGCGATACACCCTGCCAGATAGCTGATCTGGATCAAGCGTGTGGGGGGCTGGCCGAACGCGCTTTCTCTCTGTTGTGCGCCCGGCCGGACTGTCCGGCGCCCGAATTTCGAGATGCGCAGTCGATCCGACGTGTCGTGACGTGGGCACAGCTTTCAGGACACAGTGGCAAATATCGCCGACCAGGAAAACTGGAGGCAAGCGTGGGTGTCTTGGGAATGAGCGAACGGTGTTCGGGAAGCGTGGGATGTCGCAAGCGCAGATGCAGCTCTCAGACTCCGGAAAGGGAGGAACGAGCGGTCTGTCTATCGCTGAACGATTTCAACGGATGTTGGCTTTACGTACTTCACCCGAGCGACGGGAATCTCATGTGCAAGTGTACAAGCTCTACAACATTGTTAGGATTCCTCTCATGAAGGGCGATTGCTACGCCACCTGATCAAGAGCTATCTCCAGAATCGCTCCCGTACCCTACGAGTCCGCTCGTCGGCTTGGCCGTCGTCTCTCCGGGTCGCCATTGTGTTCCTGGTGAACGCCGCTTCGCCGGTTGGGCCAGTGATGATGGAGGATCATCAGGGGAGGCGGAAGGTCTGGTGAAATCGTTGCCCAATTCCGAATCCAATTGGTTGTCCACTTCTGCTTCATCTTCGAGCAGTCGGCGGCGCTTCCGCGATGCCGTCGCTGGAGTGTATTCGTCCGTAGAAGCAGTGACTTTCCCCTTACCCTTGGCCTTCACTCCAAGTGCAAAGCCGCCGCGTACGCCACCTCGGGTCGCAGCTTTGATAGAGTCTGGGACTTCCCGGTTCGTCGAATCGAAGGGATCGTATCGTTTCAGCGTGTTCTGCTTGACAACCTTGGCTAAATCCGGCACAGGGGCAATCGACCTCGGTTGTCCTAGATGGCGATCTTTGATACGCCGCCACGATTCCTTCTCCTTTTCCACACTCGCTGGATCTTGCCGATCGAGTTGTATGCGCTGACCCAACCCGTATTTCTCTTTCAAATCAGCGTCGCGCTGCTGTAGTGCATGCTCCACCTTCTTTTCTTGACGCAAATTGCGCCGAAGTCTCTGAGAGATGGCGTATGGATCGGCGTGAAGGCGATCTGACAGTTCTGTCAATTCTGTCAATCGTTCCGTCTTGCTCGCGAACGTTTGCTTCTGGACCGCCTGTTTCTCCAGATGCGCAAACGCATCCTCGGGTTTGTCTGTTGCCGATGGTGCTTCCGTATCTGTTCTCGGGCGGTTAGTATTATTTAGAGGTATAGTCGAAATTGCTCACCGTGGACAGCAAACCCGCCGTTTTCCTCTGGATCCCAATCCTGGATCTGCGCTCGTGCCCCTTCCTGCACGACATACCTCGCATTCTGTAAGAAGGCCCCCAGTTCAGTTACCTCGCCGTAAGCGCACATACGTAGCGTACCTGCGGGTCCGTTCGGATCTCAAACCATCCTGAACATAGATGACATTTGCATCGGAAAGCGTATATCGGTGTTGAATAGTAGTTGCCGACTTTGGTCTTCTGAGCATTATACCTCACACCGGCACCGAGATGGGCCTAGCACCAATTCGCCGTCAGGAATATCGATGAGAGAAGCAATGGCGTGCGCCGCTCACATTGCAGCTTCCACACCAGATGTTGAATGGCAATTCGAATCTTGATACGCCAACTTTGTGTGAGAACTTCTGCAATTCCCGCAACATCTATAGAAGCCCTTACCGAACAACCAGAACCCCCTTGTCGATGTCTTTGGCTCTCTTCCCCAACGCGTGAACACCTCGATACCCATTGAGCGTTTGTGTCTGACGTGGATCGAAATCCGGCGGGTAGTATTTGTTGAAGCCTTGCATGTTGTACGATACCTAATTAGATGGCGTGAGGCGATGTGGGTGTTGGCAACAGGAAGCTCTCCAGGCAGCTCTGCGGTGAACGGTCGCGACCAGAAAGATCCTGAGCAAGTCGTTGAAAGAACTCCTTTGGGGCGAGATCGAGCTCGTAGGGCTTTGCGGTTCTCGGTAATGTTACCTTTTAGTTGGTTGCCCAGATGGAGACGACCACGGGTCGTTTGATAACCTTTTCAATTGACGGTGAGAGGGGAGGGCAAGAGAGCAGATCAACCCTCAAAGTAAGCTCGAGTTGACCAGGCCATGACTTCTGCGTCGAGGGATAATGCGAAGGCGATTGGACAGCTGATCGGCGTTCATGACTTCCAAGTTTCACGCTAATAACGCGGGAGTGTCCATCTTAAAACGCGCCCAGTCTTGCGACATCCGTCTAACTATACTGCTGAGGGGAGGTCCCCCTTGAACGACCATATGGCACTCAGTCCGCCTATTCGTAGACCAATGGCCACCGCAGCGAATGCAGGGGGGCAGAGGGATGAGATACTCTGGCGGATTCTCTTCGATTGCGAATTCCGGTCCATAGTACAAAAGGATATACAGGCCAATGCCTCAAATTTCAGAACGAGTACCGCGTGGATGTGTACAACCTGGATCTATGTATTATGTCCGTAGTTTCATGTCACCAGCTATCCTAGCCTTGTGTGCCTTGCAGCCAATAACATTGTCGTGACTCTCTAATCAGAGAGGGATATCTTCGCTGCCCATTGCGCCAATCCCCTCCCCGATCCTGCCCAATTGCGCTAGTCCCATACCGGTTCGTATCATGTCGAGGCGACGCGCGAAGATTTCTGAAAGGAAAAGAGAAAGGAAGTTTGAACGCGATTCTCGAAATGCGAAGTATTGGGCGAGGCGCTTACCCGCCAACAAGAAGGCACCGAAATTCGGGTCGGACCAGTAACTCGCGTGACTCGTGAGAGCATCTATCGGTATGACAGATATAAGGGTAAGCGGTCTCCTCACGCATTCTACCGGCCGGAGGAACTGATAACGCACCCAGATATTCGCTGACTCCTCCACTGGGAAGTACGAAGTCCACGTTGCCGTGAGGATTCAACGCGCTGAAACGTCGTTCGCCCCTACTCCCCTGTAACCGTTCTTCACCTTCGGGTCCCGACATCTACAAACATATGCAGACTGGTCAGTATCATCACACAGGAACTTCAAAGGTACGCCTTACCTCAATTCCACTGGGCAACCGTACCATGTTCGGCTTACGAGCTGGCTTGTCAGACTTCGTCCCCTCTTTGCCCTTTTCGCTGCTCATGAATCCAGGTATAGGGATGGATGGTAACGGAATGCCGTCAAAGTACTTCGTGAGGTTGGCCAGAGGCTCCGTCACGGAAGAGTAAAAGGGCGCAGTGACACTGGTAATAGGCAAAGCGGAGCGGTGCTTGGCAATCTTCGAATCGACAGTAGCATTGAGCGTATAGCTAAACAAAGGGACGGTCAGGTCAATTGTAAATTTACCGAGATCTTACTGACGCAATGGGGTCTGATAGGTGGACGATGTTGTATAGAGAATCACACGACATGCAGCCGAATCTGCCGGCCCTATCGAGCTATCATATCCTGTGCATTAGTACACTTTCAACTACGTCCCGAATCTCTTGAACTTACAGCTTCATCTTGCGGAGAATCTGGATTCGAGATAAGATCGCTCAGATTAAATCGGAACTGATAAGCGCAGCTGCTCACGCATTGTCCGTTCTCTCCCTTTTCTCGGCATGATCTGAGCTTGATCGAGATGCAAAAAGATGCCTAGTGGGGAGCCACATAAGAATAAATTCGATGTATTGCTATATTTGCAACCCTGCGTGAGCCTTGAGGATGGTATGTGCGCGCGCCACCTACAATAGGAATTGCGTCTTCGTATCGTCTTTGACTTGTTTGGGGATGTCAGCCATTGCGGGCATCTTTGTTGGCTGATTAGACAGGATATGGGCTGCTAACGCTGACCCAAGCTAGAAACATAGAGAATTCTCAGTGTGCCCAGCTACAGATGTTCGAAGCCTTGCTACTCACCGAATGTCCGATGACGTGGACTCGCCCTTTCCCGTCGAACCCTGGATTCCGTGCACACCATAGTCGGTATGCTCGATTCGCTTGTGTGCAGACAGCCTCAATCATAGCTTGACGGTGATGGGACATGAATAGGGGAATGTCTAGTAAAACGGCGTTTGTCACTTGTCGAATGGCGGGAATCTTCGGCAGCGTTATATCTTGACATGAGCAGCATTAGTTAAACCGCAACTACCCATCTGTACTTACTCACCTGCCATGGTGAAAGTATTATCCATTCCATGCGCATGATCTTCTGCATCCTGCTTCTGCTCTAGCTTCAGCGATGCCCGCCATTGAATGGGCAATACCTGCACGCGTCGGTCCCGAATGATGGACCCGAGTGCTGGGTTCTGCGCTTGCGTCCTGAATGACTTCGTTAGCGAGACATGTACAGAATTAATACGACGCCCAACTTGCCTCATCACCGAGCGCAGAAGATTGGCAGCATACA
This sequence comes from Naganishia sp. PG3902-1, assembly GCA_023628075.1. NCBI lineage: Eukaryota > Fungi > Basidiomycota > Tremellomycetes > Filobasidiales > Filobasidiaceae > Naganishia > Naganishia sp. PG3902-1. The sequence continues at coordinate 572,108 of JAMALH010000005.1, forward strand.
CAAAGTTAAATCCTTCGTATCCTTGCATGGCTAATTGTTGACCTATACCGTGAATCACCAAGATGAGATCGGTGCACTCGGTGTCATCTTCCTCCTCATTCGTCACCGGGACTTGCTCTTCGTCCATGGCATCCTGACGGCTTTTGTTGGGCTTCGTGTTGCCTTTGTCAAGATGATCCTTTATCCGCTCTTTCGTATTCTCTGCCAAGTGCACAACCTTTTTCGCTCTTTGCGCCAAAGGAGGTGGAACGGAGTGCTTGTCGTCACCACTCAACGTAGAACGATGTGTTTTAGTGGATTTGATTGGCTTCTGGGCTTCGACCGGTCTATCCGAAAACTCATCCTCTGAATCGAATGTCGGAATCATACCATTATCGGTTGACATCTTCGACTTTTCCCTGTCGGGTATGGTTCCTGTGCTGCGTATACTGTTCATGCTGTCTCGTCTTGAATTTGTGCTGTTTCTCCTGGATGAAGCTTTGCTGTTTTTGCCGCTGGCACGGCACGCTGCACCGTACCCTCGATAAACCATCATACCTCCGGGTTTGGATCGCAGGGAGGTCCAAAAGAGCTTGTTGAGATAGGACGTCATGCCCGTTCTGTAAATTCGGTCAACGTCGTATGCGATAGAGGATAATATCTGTACGTACTGCACGAGCTGACCGCATTCTGCATCCTGGTAGACAACCGATGCTGCAACATTGAGCTTGGCGGGTAACGGGTGATTCAGCTTTTCGGCAGCCTTTTCGCCCTGTTCTATCGCCTTGTGAAGCTCATCCGGGTAGGACGAAAGCCATGGTTTGATCGCTCTGAAGACCCACATTTAGCAAAAGCGGGTTCAAGATGAGACATGACGTACTGGTATCCCTTCTCTAATTCCTCTGCCAACTCCCATTCACACGGGTGGGTGTCATCGTTGATGAACCATGTTGCCCTTATCACTGGCACTCGCTTTCCCGTATGAGCCCAGAAGACTGGATTCAGAGACATTGTTGGTATTGAGACCTCGAACAAAGAGTCCTGGACAGAAGGCATGAGCGTTTGCCTTATCGTCCACGTGAACATGACACCTCACCTGCGAGACCGGAACACCGACAACCTTGTCTAGGTCCTCCTCCTGCTTATCCTTGTCCTCTTTTCCCTTCTGATCCTTTCGGGTCGCCGGAGCTTCATTGCCAGGATCTGGGTACTTCTCGGCATCAAGATCGTCAGGCTCAAGGGCATCCCCGACTTGCTCTTGAACTTCTCCGTTTGCTTTGGCTATCTTGACATGCCCATTTGATTCTTCCTTGACTTTTGAAGTCGATCCATTGGCAGAGTCTTTTGCCTTTGATTTCTCCATAGTCTTCTCCGAGCTCTGTTCGTCATCCTTTTCCGATCCTTTCCCACTAATCTTGCCGACTTGCACCTTTTCTTCCTCACTGAGCTTCTGATAGGCCTCCTCGATTCTGGTGTTCTCGCTCGAGGAGAAGGGGACATAGTTGATTGTTTGCGATGTCACCGGAGCTGTTGGTAAGTCCATGTACTGAGCACCACCATGCATCCACCGGTATTCGAGCCATGGCATCTCATTGTCGATGCTGTCGTGTGACATAACGGATCCACGGCGAGTTTGGTCGGCAGGGATACTGTCATCAGCTTCTCTTCGTTCGGGCTTGGGCTTTAGCTTTGGCTGGGTTGACATTGTTGCTTCCCTGGGTGCCTCCTTGAAGATGGCTCTCGGTCAAGTAACGTTGGTACTTCTCAACTCTGCATGGCCCGTATTGCAGTACAAGCCTTCCCTATGTGGTTGATAACCGGTATGTAATCTATTCCGGATTTGCCGATGGAGTATCGAGTTGCCTGAATTGTCTGTTTCGCAAGCTCTTCCTCACCGCGGCTGGCAGTGGATACCGATGCTGCGAATAAGTTCGAAAGGTCAAGCGGGACAACCAGATCCACGGAAGTAAACGAACGACATTGATCTTTCCGGTCGTTTACGAGCTGTCTTGCCTTTGATGTCGTCACGAAGCCACTCAAACGTTCGATCACCTCAAGACCCTTTGTTTATTTTGTCAGAAGCGACTTGGTATTCTCGGAGATGTCCATGAACCACCTTTGACCACGGCGCTCGTACTGCCAGCTAGACCGACTGCCTCGAGGTTCCTTCAGCTGTTTCTCGGCCTGTAGAGGGCTCACAACTTGTATGCAGGCTTGCAGAGGACCGATAGGATGGAGCCGGTCCCTCTAGGCGACTTCCGCAACCGCAAGTCTCCGATTCCTCGCACGTTTGGGTCTCTTGTCAAAATCCACGTAGTCGCTCTGGAAGCCCGAGTGTCCCACAGGGGAGAACCAGCGAATAATCGCATTCTCCAGCTGCGATGCGATCTCACGCCTTTGAAACATCCGTTATCCGTTATATAAGCGGGTACAGCATACGCTTGTCATGCAACAATCCCCACTACACGCCCTGTCTGTGCTCTTCTACAACCAAGACATACTGCGCCAAGCCTGCGACTTCTTGAAAGTCTCCTTTTAACGACGAGTACACTTGTCGAGGACTGCAATGCGATGTCCACAGACGGTGTCAGTTTAGATCCCTCCGCCTTCAGCAAATGAAAGGTCCACTCACCAGCGTCGTAGGTAATCTCATCGTAAGAAGTAGCCTGGATCTCAGCTGCAATTCCGACCAACTGCTTTCGCAAGGCATCCTTGGAGGAGGCGTAGACCATCTTCTGTCGGATGGGCGCGTCATCGGGAGTCCTGAACGACGTGCGCAAAGCGAGTGAATACAAGCTACATCGACAGGAGCATGCCACACTCACCACATGACAAAGACCAACTTGTTCCTCTTGCCCTCTCCCTGGTCGTATTCCATATCGTAAACACCCCATCGGCACTCCCTTTCCGGCAATTCCTTGACAAAAGTCTCAAAGTCGGTGGCTCCGGCCTCGTCGAGCTTGACTTGCTTCAAGGTGGTGATGGTCTTCATGCCCTCGCCCATGCCGTAAACGACAAACTTGTGCTTCTTGCCGAGCTTGAGTTCATCGTAGGCCTTGAGACAGGTTTCGTCCTGCATGGAATCATTCTCGGATTAGTCCCGGGCGGTCGTTACGTTGAGCTGCAATGAAACGTACAGGCTTGACACCGGAAGACTGATGCACAGGAGAGACAGAAAATCAGTACATGATGCCAAAGCGGACGAACAGTATCGAAGAAGCAAGAACCAAGGTATGTTTCGGGTTTGCGTCTTGACGGTCCATGCGATCCAAGGAGATAGTGTGATGCCTGGCTTGCGCCCACGGTCCGGTCGGCATGGCCAGCCGTAATTCCGCGGCGGCGCAAAGCCACCAATTCCAAGTCGCGCAATCCCATGATTCCTCATGCGCAGGCCATTCGTCACCCCGACACCCTCGTAATCAAGGCTCGATGACGCGCCAAATCGTGCTACTCACCATCGTGTAACGTGAAAGAAAGGATGAATTGAAGATGGAGCGGGGTGTGGATGGGCTCGTAGTCTACAATCCGAAGAGCAGCTTGCATTCGTGTGTGTGTGATACTCGACGACGGGCAGGACGGGGAGACGATAGCAGAGCAGGAGAGTGTCGTGGTGGACAGCTAGGCTGAGCCACGCGCCGCGCTCCCTAGCGAGTCGCGCCCGGCACAAACTGGGCTCGCGTCACCAGCTCCGGATTCGTGCCGGACTCGTCAGACTTCCGGGGCTGTAGACTGACGGTGGCAGTATCTTTTCTGTACACTCGACTCGGGTTTGCCCTTTCTGCGCACTCGTGCTTGGAGTCTCTATACACAAGGCTGGACGGTCCGTGTCTGCTCGCGCACAGCGTCCTGGTCAATGCAATGTTTCAAGCAGCCTCGTCTTCCCACGCTGGCCTGAGCGTGAGAGTCGTGTTTCATATCGCCCTCCACTCTTCGAAACGATCGAGATTGCTGTTTCAAGGGGCTCTTCTTGTTTCCAGACCTTGTCGCAGATTCTTTTGGATGCATATCCCGACATAGCAAAGCACTTGTTCTTGTTCTGCGAGACCGCCGCACAGTATCTTGTATGTTGCCTCCTCGTTTCCACTGGGCGATATGACATACCTTGGCAATATGCTGCACCGGTGAGCCCCACCAGGCACACACAATCTTCCAATTCGCTGACAGTCAGTTCCAGGCTATTGCTCCTCTCCGCATTGATGTCGGTCTTTAGCATTGCCGCTGTTGTGCCTTCGGACGATCCTCTCGCCGCCAAAGCCCACACCTACGATAGCCAAACACCAGGGGGAGATTTGGTATGTCGGCCTTTCGGCGAATGTGAGCCATGTCCGGCGGACGAGGTGCGTTTGTTTGACTTCGTCAAATCGATCAAGGACTCATGTGGCTGTACACACCCAGATCTATCAACCATACTGTCATCCTTACGGCAACAGACGTCTAGTTCATTGCGTCCCCCATCAACATGATAGCGATGGCTCCAAGGAGGCAGCGTACAGTGCGGAAGACGACTACTTTTCATCACAAAAGGACGCCATGACGAATCACGCACACATTGGATCTGGATCGAAAGCAGTGCCACATCTACAGACGGCGGAGGGAGAGGACCAAGATGGCGTCAAGGTGTATATCACCAGTTGGCAGGGGAAAAAGATTTCATGGAATGATGTCGAGGGGGAAGTGCCGGCGTGGGAGAGCTGCGGCAAGGTAATTGTGGCCGAGAGACAAAGCTACTGGCGCTTTGTGGTGAGTTCGCTGCAGATAGAACCGATCTCTGGCGGTTTGCATTTGCTAAAGGCTCGCTACCTAGACTTCCAACACGCTGATTCTGATCTTGAGCATTGTGGTATTGCTCATTCGCGCCAACAAGCTTGCGGCTCTTCAGTATCGGCAGCTGGCAGCGCGAATTGGTATCGTTCGTGGGGGATAAGCCGGTACTGGAAGCATTACATGATTTCAATCTGGGTCGGCAGGAGAAGTGATTATCACTGGGATGCTTTAGAAACATGATCAATAGTTGTATACGATGACATGCGCACGGTGAGCTCGGCTGTCCCCATCGACTCCACTAGTGATACTGGGAGCGAGTAACGACTTTGGACGGCAAACTCTAAAGTGTTAGCCCATCCAAGGGCGAATCATAGGAGATACAGCACTTGGTAGATATGATGTTACACGTCCCTTTACAATTTCCTCGAAAATACATAGATTCATTATGTCATTAAGTGCGATAGATCTCGAGCGATGGCTCCGCCTCTTGTGCCTGATTACTATGTGTTGAGCCACCACTCTGGGTTGCCCATCCCCTGTTCCTCTATGGACGCCTGAAAATGCTAAGATTAGCGATGGCGAAGGATCGAGGAAAGAACTGCTTACAATTATCCTCAGCCCGGCCTCCTTTTCCCGCTGCGTCTCTTTTTGTTGGATTTCCTCCCTCGTCAACTCTTTGGGCATTCCAGTCTCTGGATCCAGTTCTCGTGGTTTGTCACGGATATTCGGAGCTTCCGGTTCTATCTCCTGCCATTCCAGATTTGTTACGCGGAAACGTATCGCTTCACCGCGGTACATGTACAGGCGTTGCGCTGTTCGAGGCGAGAAGGCTTGAGCGGTGTACGGCAAGGCAGAGCACAGGAGGACATACTGGCTTTATCGGAATTGAAGGGGTCCTTCTTAGCTTCGTCCGGTTCCCCAACATCGACTTCCTCCATATCCGGCAGCATGAAAAAGGCGTCGTCCTCGTGATCGCTGAAGATGTCGGGACGAGACAAGTCAAGTCAGCACACGGTGAACGGTGGAGCGGATCATGCATACAAGAAGGTATTTGGCGGTAAAGCGTGTTTCGGAATATAAACGTCGCTGAAGAAGCCCAGCGAGACTGTATCGAGCGAAGTTTAGCGTCGTGAAGGACACCTCTTGGCTGTTCAGACTTTACCTCTGATGTGATCTGTAGTCGAAGAGTGGACAGTCCCTACGATCACCTCACCCTCGATCGGTGCGAACACAGTCAAGCGAAAATTTGCTGGAGCGAACCAATGCGTCAGGGAAGTTAGGGATTTTGTCTGTTTTCATATGCTTGGGACGAACTTTTGTGCCAAACCAAGCCGTCTCCCCATTTGATTTTGCCTTCTCCACATGTGAGCATGTCGTAGAATGCTAACGCCAGGCCCACACCTGGTATGAGCTTGTTTGCATATCTACAAGGGGTTTCGGAATCAGTCTATCACGCTGGCGGCAATTTGCGAGCTTTAACACACTTTTTGTTGATGGAATCCTGTACGGCGATAGCAGAGTCATAGGCAAACGTATTCGGCGCGATGGGGATGGTATCCTAACATTCAGAGCCCATATCGCAGACGAAGACAGAACAGGTTAGTATGTCATGAACAGAACCCCATCCTAGCTTTCCGTACCGAAATTTCCGAAAGCACGAACATCGCTGCCCCAGCCGTTTATCAGAATTCCTGCAAGATTATTCGTTACTCAAAAATGCAGGTACGGGGCGTCTAGTCGAGGAATGGCAAGAACGTTGTTTGCACCCTTGCTCGCTTCGCTGGGAGTTGACGAATATCGCATTTGCGTGGATGTAACTATGGATGCTGCTTCCAAAATATCGCGGAAGCGGACCCCAGAGTAGTGATCGAGTTTTCTCGACCAGTGCTACCTGACTCGCTGTCTCGACATTTCGACTCCATTGCCATCATCGACTACTTTCACTATCGAACAGATCAATCTCCTTGCAACTGAAATACCTACCCCTGCAGTAATCGGCGAGAAGTATGGCGGGAAAAGCGAAAGCAAGGTGAGCCTTTCTCCTGTCGGCGTCAGCGAATACTGATGTCGTACACTCTTCGCACTCTCTCAGAACCATCTTGGTCAAGCTTGTTTCGACCGCTCTGACTGGATTCTTCTACACCGCTCGACGTCCACGACTGGCGGAGAAGCTGGCTTTCCGTAAATACGACCCTGTCGGTAAGTTCGATCGTTGGAATCTGCGACATCGCCTTCTGCAAGCTTATCAATTATCCGCTAACGTTCTGTGATCGCTCCGGAACGCACCAGTCAAGAAGCATGTCCTATTCACCGAAAGCAAGATGAAATAGCAACCGGACGGCGCTGGGGGAAAATGGCGGTTCATGCCGATCAAAGGTGCATTTCTGCTACACGATCGCGTTGTTACAATGTTATGCCTTGCCTCGCGATTGCGGTTCTGAAGGCATAGCTGAAGACGCGGGCGGTTTGATTGATGACACAGGTTTGGGCATATTCATTTCTGGCATCGAACCAAGTCGACTCGACCACAACACTCTGGCTGGATGTTTGACACTTGATCGAAAGAGATCGGTACATCGATTGGCATTCAGTCACGAAAATACAACGAAAGGGGTAGAGCCCTTGCTACCGGTTACAAAGAGGCTTATTGTCCATGGATGAGTCCAACCGTGTTGGAGGTTGTCTTCGATAGAGTTGCTGGACAACAAGCGATCGCATTTCGCATCTATGAAGGTGGGGGGGAACGGAAATGCAGGCAGCCAGCGCATTCACTATTTGCTGCCTTGCTCATTCTTTTGAATTTGGCGGGGCCGGGGCAGCCGCAGACAGCGATTTGCGCTGAAGCTCTGGTGACGAAAGAGGTTGCGGAGCGCCGTTGATCACTAGGGCTCGCAACCAGCCGTTTTCTTTAATGGCAAAATGTCAGACGACTCTCACTAGAGGCCTGTAACCACATACCTTTGCGCAGGCTTTCCATCTCTCGTTCAAGCTCATTTACTCTTTCCTGCAGGATATCTATTGGCAAGGATAGGTAAGACCGTTGATCCATGCAGCCGCACCGAGGAACGTACGAGTGTGTTTCTCAAGTGCTTGTTCGCGCTCCTTCTTCTTCATTCGGAAACGCGCACTCGCAGCAGTGTTTCTGCGCCGCTTGCTATGAATGATTGACCGATCAATATCGCTTCACATCGTGTATTGCACGGTCACCTTACTCTTCTTCATGGGTGATGATCTCGCCCTCAACCATGACAAGGCCCTTACCCACAGGAACGGACTTGGGCTCAAGATCGATATCTGCGCGCATAGGCGTTGTATGGTTCTGGCCCTTGCGTCGAGAATCGCCCGAGGCGGAGACTGCGGTAGAAGACGGCATTCGAGCGAAATCAGGCATTTTGTGCGACTCTAGCGGTCGATGATCCTCGTTTGCAAGGGGCTGGGCGCTGATTTTGGCCTTCTTGGCATACATTGTCTGAGCGTCCGGCGTTTCCGTTGGAAGTGGTCGCTTGTGCGAGTTCCTTTCGTTCATTACGGGGTCAGCCTCCTTGTTGTTGTTGAAAGGAGGTTGAGTCTCGTGCAGATCCTGGCGCTCGATCCAGCGCGCAACGTTTGAAAGGCTGTGCGATTCCGGGAGTGCTTGAGGCAGAAGAACCGCAGGAGCAGGGCAGTGTTGCTGAGGTTGAGTATTCTGTTGCCCGGTTAAGCCTTGAAGCAGGTGAACAAGGCTTTCGGCGAGAGCCTGATTTGTGATAGCGGCAGTGTTTTGGGGTTGCATTTGTGGCTGTTGAGCGAGAGGAACGCCTTGCGTTTGAGCAGCGGCCAAAGGTTGCGCAATTGACGAAGGTTGAGTCGCCGCTGACGCGAGTGTATTGGCGGAAGAGACCGCATTGGATCCATAAAACTGGGACAAGAAGGATTCCAGGTTATTCACCTGAGATTGTTGCGGCTGCTGTGATTGCTGCATCTGCGCATGTCGTGCAAGGTTCTGCAGATTGAGAGCGGATGGCGTCGAGGGAGGGACGGTTGGAAATGTCGATGTGGTCATCCCGTTAACGGCGGCAGCGGCGGCAAGATTTGCAGACGCGAGTGCATGATCTCCATCGCCGTTTAGCTGCGCACCCGCGGTACCATTGTACTGGACGTCCGCATTTCGATTGCCCGCCTTCTCCTGCCGCTCCATCTCCATTTCCATCTCTCTGCGCCTGTCCAAGAGGACGTTCTTGCTGTCCTTCATCCCACGGACCTTGCCCTCGAAGACGTCTCGCATGTCCATCTCATCTTCATTGTGAGCATCCTTCTGTTCCTTTTCAGCGGCGTTCTTGGAGCTTCCTTCACACCCATCGTCAAACTCTTCCAATCCCGGGAATGGGCCGATATCTTCATCGACGGTGAAATCGGTATGGGTCCAGAGCTCTAGCTGACGAGCAAGCAAAGCGTCGACATGGGCATCGACATCACTCTGCGTCTGGTAAGCCGGGCCTAATCGTTGTTGATCGATGTTGGGGTTTTGTGTATGGGAACCGCCGAGTCCGAAGATATTGGGAAAGGGATGTTGAGGGGGAGACGGTGGTGAGTAGGAGTTAAGATTCGCGATGTGGTCCGGAAGATGCATTTTGTGTTATGTCGGTGATCCGGAGAATCAAGTAGATGGTGTCGCTGGAATGGGATACTGCGATATTGAAGGGAAACAGTTGAGGGCGAGCGGGTTGGGTTGATTACGACCAAGGGGATAGCGAAGAGATGCCGATGTTTGACCTTGTCTCGCCGACCCCGTTGCGGCAGCGAAATATGAACGAGAGACCCTCTGTGCACTCAGGCAGTCCGCGATGGTTCTCCTTTGCAGAGATTCCCCTATACCGACCGACTCTTAGCTCCGGGATCGTCCTTTCTCATCACCACAATCGGTGTTGCGGACCCCGGCTGAATGGCCTAGCGCGCGAATGTGTAAGCCGGGAGAGTGACTTGCCAAATAAAAGCGGATTGGCCCGAATCGCGTGCTCGTCGGTCAGTCCTTGCCCCGCTCACAGCCTAGTTGCAAATGACAAGTCGCTTGTCAAGATTCTAGACAAGCTACCGACCGGGCCCGCACCGGGTCTCGCTATGCTAAAGTTGGTCGTCCAATCGACCAAGGCCAATGTCAGGGATCTTGCCCGATAGATATACGATTTGTTCAAGGCCTTCGCTATATCCATAGAACCTGCACGGCGCAAACTGTATCAAAATCGCTCATGGTCATGCTTTCGCCAAAGACAGTTGTGGAGAGCAGGTTGAAGAGAACCGTTCCATACGGCCTTGCAATCATTGACAAGCGTTGCGGGGCTCAAGTCCAAAGAGTTTCGGTCTGATCCCGTGGTAAGGGATGAAGACTCTCGACGGACGATAAAGTGAATAGATGTGCGTAACATGCCTGGATACATAGCATGGTGCAGTTAGTTCGGGCTTCACTCATTGTCGTCTCCTCCTTCCACCACATGGTTCAGTGCTAGTGAGGGCGAACACGCCGGCGGACACGGCGATCCGAAGGTTGACGTATTCCGTAGGAGAATGTTTGTCTGTCTTGTCTGCTATGGTCCCGGATAATTCTTGTCACTCCGAGACTCCTGTCCAACCGGAAGGACGATAGACACCGTCTAAACATTGTGAAGGCAAGACGACCATCTCTGTTCAAAGTAATCTGCGTTACGATCGTTACAAATTCGCGAGATTCATGACGGCGTATTGAGTATAGTAATTCGCCATCCGTGGAAACGCATGTCACCCGCGGATAGCTCTGATTGGGGACGGAAAGCCAACGGAGGATCGCTGACGATGCTCTCGCTACTGATCAGACCCCTTCAATGCTCGCGCACTTTCAGTACCGATATCATAGCCAACCCAAACCTAGCCAACTTAGTCGCACACAGCACACCTCAACAACGATTCATCTCAACGGCCGCTGCAGTCTCTCAAGTCAGCTTCTTGGAGTCACAATGATTCACTGATATTTGTACACTGCATATCTACAGTGATGCAGGTAAGGAAATCAGAGAAAATCAGAATGCGCGCGCGGGACTGGACATACATCCAGCCGCTTATAGAGAATAGTCGAATTTCCAGGTCAAGATAGCTGATAGGGACTGAATTGTCAAACATAGTACAAATACAGACAAGCCAAGGACAGCACCAAAGCGGTAGAGAGGAAGTCTTCAGAAGACCCAGAGTCATGGCGAACCGTAGCATCAGCCACGTCTACTTGATCCTTCAAGCACGACTGCCGACACGCTCTGAGAGTCTCAGTCATAGCATGTAGCTGGTCCCGGTGGGCCAGATTCCGTCCCTTAGACTCTTGACCATTGCGACGGAACCGTGTAGATCTTGGTACCTAGTTCTACCCTGTTCTACCTGGACTCACCGGCCGCCCAACCAGGCTGGCCGACCGTAAAGAATCTAGGCTTCAGCAAGCTCGACAGCGCCATCAATGGAAGGGAATCAACGCATCAGACTAGCTATCAGCCCAGTATAAGCAGCTCTGTAGACATAGGTCCCGGATCACTTGGCCTCACAGCTCGGCGCACTACGCACCAGAACCGCAATGTCGCAGCATGTGGCATAGCCTGTCAGCTAGCCTGTCGATCAAGGAGGTCATCAAGGGCCAGCTCAAAAAAAGCTTCAAGGACATGCTCAAGGGCCAGCTCAAGGCCCTTTCACGAAACATTCTCTTCGAAGAGCTTTGAAAGTCTAATTCGTGCCTGTGCGCGACAGCTTGCGCGACTTATCGCCAACAGAGCCAGCTACGGAGAGTCCATAGAGCCTAGACTCTACAATTCACCTCGTTTTTAGATCTCCGGCAAATTGTAGAGTTCCTTTCAGTAATTGTCCATCTGCTTCTTGTATGGAATACAGTCGTGGTTAGATAGCTCGTGGAATGGCCTTCGGATTGTCAGGGATCATTGGGAAAACAAGAGGAACAGCTGTCAAAGCTGCCGTCGCGCGTGGCTCGCGCTGTCCACACATTTCCCGTAAATGGGGATGCTCATGATACAAGCTTGCCCTAGCTATTGCCGCTGCCAGTACCGTAGATGCGGCCGGTGATCACTGTGCCTAACAACCGTTCAAGGCGTCCTTGCATTCAGCAGGAAGCCCAATCTGACGAGCGATTTGATTTATGGGGATGATCATATTTATCGTTGTAGTCATGTATACGTACGTTGATGGGTGAAAGCTCGGTCCGGCCTCCATGCGCAGATGATCGCGCCAGATAGGCCGGAACGGTTCAAAGGCGGACGTCGATAGCTACGAGCTTAGCAGCTAGCTTAGCTACGCCGATGAGATCGGTCGATGAGCTCGCCCGAACAGCTGGCGGAGCTACTGTCAATCAGTTGTAGATCGATGAGCTGATCGATAGCACGTTGCGATACATAGATATGCTATACAGCTTACTGCTATACCTGATGCGCATTCATGTGCTGCAATAGCCGCTACAGTGCTATTTTATTGAATGAGCTATTGTATGCCACCAGCTATGCTACCGTTTGGCTTGATCCTTCCAGTGTGCCAATTCATTCAATTTGGCGCGGGAGCTGTGCGGGTGCATAACCTTCAAAGCCAGCTTGAAAGGCTTGCAAGAGCTCTTGAAAGCCACGGAGCGTCGGTGCAGCTGTCGAGCTAGCTGTCGTTGCGTAGGTGGCGGAGCTGGTGGCGGCAATTGCCACGGCGTCTATTGTTCATGCATCTGAGACAATACCGTGCACGCACGCATCTCGCACGATTGAGGAAGGTTCGACTTCTTCCGGGGGCGAGCCGCGGCAAGAGATCAGCTTTCCAGCTGCGGACCGATCACAAAGCTGATCACAATAAAAATAATTCTTCCAGCTAATGTACTCCGGGCCAGTTCCGGGTCGTTCACCGCTATTCAAGATATTCAAGCTGCTATTCAGCTTGCTATTCCCCGCTGTTTGCGGTCTGTTTGCCGGGCATTCCCGCCGGGGATTCGATCATGGAAATTGCCATAGCTACAGTATTGCCATTCCACCCGAGATATCCCCTCTCACGCCCATATAGAAACAATCCGAGTCCGCTGCCGTAACCTGAATCCTGTACACGTTTTCGAATCTGAAGAGAAGAAAAGCTGGCAGACATCACCCAGAGCCAGACAAGAGTCCCCCAGAAGAGCTCGCCCTTTCAACGTTACCTTCGCAGCCGGCCCACCGGACCACAATCTTGCGAGGCGCGGCACTCAGTCGACTCGTTTATCGATGGACGTGACCGGAAGAATGGGATCGGCTCTGAAGTCGCCAGCGGCTCTGTAAGTACTTATATTCTGTTTCAGGCACATGCCATGCTGAAAGGAGTTCGTCATTAGTCTTTCTGCGCCCAATGTCAAACCCGGTGTCGAACATCGCCGCATGAGTTCATCTCTCCGTCAGTCTGTCACCGCACGGCGGGTGTCGCAAGGAGGCGCAATCACGACGACATTCACCGAGGATGTCGCGATGGAGAAGCCAACGGCCGCCCACGTGCCGACTGTCAAAGTCTCTCCTGTCAGCATGGCTCGGCGCTCGGCGCCTAGTGTCCCTCTCTTCCCGAAAGATGGCCGAAATCGCCGCTCATCTCGATGTCTGCACGAGATTCAGGTGCAGCCGCGGGTCGCTAAACGCAAGCTCAGCCGACACCAGCTCATGATCCTCACGCCTTTCGGGACCTCACTGCCTTTGGCTTGCTCCACTGCGGCCAGCAAGACCTCTGGTCCCGCAACTCCTTTCCCTGGACCTCAGCAACTTTACGGAGGAGGGCTTCCCTCTTCTGAACGATCCACTGCTCTTCCGCAAACCTTTTCCAAGCCCGACGTGGTGCTTTTGTCAGCGGACATGGCGAGGTCGACTTCGATGCCTACCTTTACGGCGCGAGAGGACGAAGCAAGTAAAGCGAAGGATGACGCATTAGCGATAACGCGTGGCGAGGCATTCATCTGGTTGGACGATCCCTCGGTCAGGTGCGCATCCTTAATCCCCTGATATAATGATCGAAAACTAATGTTCCCCGTCTCCAGTAGCGATCAGGATGAGGACATGATGCTCGTTACTCCTCCAGAACCCAAGTTTGGCGCAAGTCGCCCATCATTTGCCGACGTGCAAAAGAAGTTCTCGGAATACACTTGGGATCGGCCGAAGCCCTCTACGTTCGCCGATCCCTTTGCACCGCCGGAGGGGACGGACGCTGCTATCCCGATCCCGACGATCACCCCTGTCGACGAAAGTCATAGTCCAGCGAGCCGTAAGGCAGAATTACCCCGCCGGGGCAGTGAGGAGAACGACCCGCCTAGTCCCACGCGTCGTCCGTCGTTGCCACGTTACAGAAGCACGCCAGATCTTTACACGCAAGAGCCAACGGGCCTTAACATCCACTTGGGGAACCCCGAGACATTCGCTGCATTGTCACTTTCCGCCAACAGCGCAAGTTCAAGCGGCCCGCATAGCGACACCAGCACGAATTCTGCAGACTCTCGGTCATCCGCCATTTCGCGCGGATCGGTTGTCCCAATGAGCCGAAGTGTCGACCAGACGGCAGGAACACTCGCGAGCCTCTTCCCGCGATTGTCATTCGCGCCACTGGCGTTGCTTGCCCCACGACGACTCAGTGCACAGGGCTCCGATGTTTTCGAACATCGAGACAATGAACAACGGCAGTCTATGAGCTCACGCCGTGGGAGCTGGGCGCAGCTCAGCGCGGTGGATTTCCCTCCTCCGATAACGATGCTTGGCCGTGAATTCCGATCAAGATTCAACAGCGTGGACTCGGCATCTCAACGGGGTAGCGATGCGGCGTCTCTTTTCGGCAGTTTGCAAGAGAATGATTGGTTGAATCACGGAGGACCACAAAGCCATGGATGGAGCAGGAAATCCAGCGATTGGTCGAGTTCATCTGTCCGACGGGGCTCGGATCCTCATTCTCGCCGTCGGTCATCTTTGGCCAGGATTGCCTATGCCAATATAGGAAGCCGATCACCCTGGAAATCCTTGGTTCCACCATCGCAAAATGAACCGTTGTTTGGCTCACATTCCAGTACACACAGTCATCGCGGTAGCACGCACTCGGGATCTCTGCGGGAATATCAATTTGGGGCCAGCAGCCCGGGGCATGAATCACCACTGGATAGAAATCCAGTTGCGCAGGAACAGGAGGAATTCGGCCCGCATGATTGGCATACACGTCGCAGGTCTTGGGCAGAGGTTTAGACCTGCATAGCGCATGAGAGAAGATGTATGGATATCTCCAGGCAGCGTGAGCATAGGCATAGGGGTCCGAGCTCTGCACACGCATAGAATGAAGGAACATCAGTTGTATAGGCTGCAAAGTACAGTATGAATCTAGTATAGAGCATGATACACCCGAGCATATTTTCTGCGCCTATCGCACGTCCGGTGGTGAACTCTAGAAAGGTTCTTTGGAAGCGACATGTACAAACTGACGCTGGCTCAGGTATTGATCCGATGCAGGCGCGAGTTTCCATCTACGTAGATCGTGAACTATACGTATATTTTACGCTACGGCTTCCTGCGCAACCCCGCAACCGGCTCCGTATAACGAAAGTTTGTGATCAACCGACTACGACGAATACTCAAACACGTTGGCATTACCTGCTTCGCCTTCCCAGCCCCATGCGGTTGCGATGCCGGAAGGCATGCGGGATAACGTGACTATTCGAATATCGCCCCAGAAGTCAAGACCTCGAGAGGCAGGGAGGGCTCAGTCACTTGGCAATCAGGACTCGAGCCCGACGACTAGAGGCGTTACAACGCATTTAGATAGTCGCCAGTATTATGCTATGTATGTTCAACGACGGGTAGATTATCATGCTGCTGGAACGAGTGCCGTGCAGGGGAAAATTCGGCGGATAGTTAACATGCGTTGACCGGATGGCCTCTGTCCCGTCACGCATGACTGACTATACATGTCCACGCCGACCACGGTAGAGCAATCATTGAGGGCCTCGTCCCGCGGGACCTCCCAGTATTGAGACCTCCTGCCTGCCGCTCTCCTAGATCCGTCTGACAGTCTTTGGATGTATGCAAGAAGCTTCCGCATAGATCTATCGATATTGGATATCCACTGCCAGCGAGCCCTGGGTCCGAGGCCGCGCAGCTGGCTGCGCCCCCTTAGCTAGCGGTGAATTACCTGAGCCGGCCCCCAGCTCGGCCCCCTGGAAGGCGATTCCCCTGGCTGGCGATTCCCAATTCGAAGCGCGATCGAAACGCTCCCCGGCCCATATCGCCTGATTCGCTTGTCAAGGACAACTCGAGTCTTTTCGATCAAGCAGCGGTCTAGGTTCCGTCTAGGCCAGCCATACGAGGAGACGCGACATGTCGGGCGGGCACAGACGCCCATCCAACGCAAGTGCTCGTCGTGACAGTATGCCAGTAGGCGACGAAGCCGGCTCGTCATCGACGGCGCAGGACCGAGCTCCGAAAACTCAGCCACCGAACAAGTTGCCTCAGGGGAGCGTTGTTTCATTCCCGTCAGATTATCGAAACGCAGGCCCGACATCTCCTGCTGCGGGATCGGCGTCCTCGAACACATCGTCGTTCGTCTTTCCTGTCCGATCCGTATTTGCCAACATGCAGCAACCAGCCCGAGGCTCGATCGCAGGATCTAACGGTCAAGGCGCGCCGCTTAGCAGGATGGCGTCCAACGCATCAAACTCGTCTTACACGGACAACCGCTCATCCTCGTTTGCGCCATCCGAGGGAACAGCAAACAATATCAGAGCCCATGCAGAAAGCATTAGTCAAATGCTAGAGGCCGCAAGTCATTCGAATGTCTTGCAAGGCAATTCTCAGGACTCATCGCGCCTTGGCGTGCAAGGCAGTGCTGAAGCAGCGGGCCGATCAAACAGCGACAGTAGTGGAACCGCCACGGAGGGGATTTATTCAGCGCCTCTGCCGAGAGACCAAGAAGAAGCTTCTAAGTCGTATTTCAACTTGAAGGGACGTCGAAGCAGTGACGGGTCAACGCAAAGAGTTACACCCAACTCCGATGGCTCGCGCCCAGCCGCTCACAGCCCCATGGAAGTTTGCGATCCTGGAGCGGCTCACGGTCAG
Organism: Naganishia sp. PG3902-1; assembly: GCA_023628075.1. Lineage (NCBI taxonomy): Eukaryota > Fungi > Basidiomycota > Tremellomycetes > Filobasidiales > Filobasidiaceae > Naganishia > Naganishia sp. PG3902-1. Next base: position 588,925 of record JAMALH010000005.1, read on the forward strand.
ATTGATCCGGTTCCAAAGGAGGCACATGCCCCTGGATTGCAGACGGCAGAGCGCAGTGGCGCGGCGTCGGGCGACAACAATGCATATCATTTCTCTGACCGTCCTGGCAAGGATCGAGAGGCCGGTACCCAGACATCATCAGCCGCTGTTACGCCAACGATATCCGGCATGAATACGCAGCGCAAAGATAGTGGACATAGATCGCCCGCGACGGAAGTTCGTCACCGATCCAGCAATACAACCGAAATTCCCGTCGAGAGAAAACATGAAGAGATGGAGCCAGACGTAGGACCTTCTCTACAAACTCATACGGATATGACGGATATCGTGCGACTAGGAGACACAAGAGAACCCGATTCCCGCAGAAGCGCCAGCGAAGGTAGCCAACAACAAGAGCGTCCCACTGTCAACAGACACGAAACAGTCGATCATCAGCAAAGTGTCCGAAATTTCGTTACAAAACAGGCCAATACTGTCAATATGCCGGATCCCAACGCTCCCACACCAGCACCCCAAGATGAGGATGGGCAACAAAGCTACATCGGTTCGCGCAACAGGCATCGGAGCTCCAATCAGATGAGCGTTGACGAAGATTTCGGGTTCGAGTCGCCTGAACATGGCAGTGATCACGAGTCTGATGGGGTTTCCGATGACGATTCGTCCGAAAACCAATCCAATGATCAAGTCGCCACGCAATCTGAATCGGCTTCACAGCTCAGCTCGGAAGCGGATGAGCCTGTGATGACTGTCCGCTTCGAACATGTCACAACGGAAGATGGGCACCATGTTGTGGTTGGTAGAGAAGGTAAACTACAGAAGTGTGAGGACGAGGTATGTATCGCTGTGTTTCTGCGTTCTTGGGATAAGGTATCTGACATGTATGAACTCAGCCAATCACGACGCCTGGCGCTGTGCAAGGCTTTGGAGTCCTGATGGTGCTGGACGAAGACGAGGATACAGGTGATTTGTCGGTCAGGCAGGTTTCCGAGGTAAGTGGTGAAACAAAAGACCAGAACTGTCCGCTCACAGGCCTCATGGCTCGATATCCCCCCTTTCAGAATTCCACCGAACTGCTTGGACTGTCACCACGTTATCTCTTTAGGCTACAATGCTTCACTCACATCCTTCCGAAATCGCAAGATGATGCTCTACGGGACAACATCGACTACTTGCCTGATCCTGATTATGATTCCAAGGAAATCGTAGACGAAGGCCCGCAGGTATTTCTTTTGAGCGGATATGGTGAACCTGGAAGCGACGACAGCGACGACGTTCCGACATCGAGAACAATCAACCGACGACGCGAATGGACATGCTGGGTCGCAGCGCATCGGCCATCTCAAAAGAATTGGAATAAAGTAGATGATTTGGGGCGTCAAATACCTCCGCCAAATCTGATTGTTCTGGAGTTCGAGCTCGAACGTGACATCTACAATCCCCTTTATCCGCCTCCCGTATCAGAGTACGAAAGCGAAGTCTCATCGCCAAGATCTGGCTCTGCATCTCTCGACACGGGCAGTACCGCTACTGCGGGTACCGGCAGTTTCGGCTCTGGGAGTGCCGGCGAAACCTCTCGAGGCAGCAAATCGACTAGCACTTCGACTGCAACAGATGTCACGCCGGGAGCTCGCGCTAGCAGTCAGTCAACCGAGACTGATCCCACTGTGCAGACTTTATCGAGTGAAGACAGTAGCCAGAAGCGCAACCGGATTCGTAGCCAGCTGATGGGACTACAAGGACAGGATGTAACTGTCGATCCCGCCAACATTCTGGAGAGTACGACGAGTCACGCCCGGCCTTTACGGGCGCTAGAGCGAATGCGGCGATTGACCCGAAATGCTATACCCGATGGGGAATCGTTGTCGGATGCCGGAAACATGTCAGGCGGCAACACTGGCCCAAGACGTAGAACAAGGAGAAAAGGACCAGGCAGTGGAGGTGTCGGTACGATGGATGTTTTCGCTGTTCTTGCCCAGATCAACGATCAGCTCGGCGCGGCTCCCGATCTCGAAACCTTCCTCAAGGTCGTTGTCGGCGTCATCAAGGATCTCACCCAGTTCCACCGGTGCCTTGTGTACAGCTTTGACGCACAGTGGAACGGACAGGTCGTGGCCGAGTTGGTGGATTGGAGCAAAACGCATGATCTCTATAAGGGTCTCATGTTTCCCATGACGGATATTCCAGCGCAAGCCCGCGAGCTTTATAGGATCAACAAGGTTAGGTTACTCTATGATCGCGCTCAAACAACAGCTAGATTAGTGTTACGGAGCAAGGAAGATTTGCTATATCCTTTGGTAAGCACGCGGCGCAGTGCAGGTATCGCAAGAGTGAAAGGCTGACTATATGCCCATCCAGGATATGACGCATTCATATCTGCGGGCGATGAGTCCGATCCACCTTGTCTACTTGCGAAACATGGGTGTTAGATCTTCAATGTCTATCGTAAGTCAAGTGCCACTTTTCCACCTTGGCAACTTGCTAAGGGTTCTGATGACGAGCAGTCCATCATGGCTTTCGGAAGTCTGTGGGGCTTGATTGCGTGTCATGCTTACGGCAATGCCGGCATGCGTGTTAGCTTCCCGGTTCGCCAAATGCTTAAATTGCTCAGCGATTCTATATCGAGAAATATCGAGCGGCTCAGTTATGCAGCAAGGCTGCAGACTAGAAAACTCATCAGCACCATCCCCACGGATGCTCATCCCACTGGATACGTCGTTTCGAATGCGGACGACCTCATTCAATTGTTCGATGCCGACTCCGGTGTTCTGGTCATCGGTGATGGTGCCAAGATCCTCGGCCCCCGTACTGAACAAAGTCAAGAGATCCTTTACATCGCAGAGTTCTTGCGTCTAAAGCGATACGAGCAGATGCAAATCTCGCACAACATCGCGGAAGACTTCCCCGAACTCAACAATCCAAAGAATCTCGAAATCATCTCCGGCCTCTTATATGTCCCTCTCTCTGCGGGCGGGAACGACTTCATCGTATTCCTGAGGAAGGGCCAGTTACGGGAAGTACACTGGGCTGGCAAACCCTACAAGGAGGGCCAAGAGAGCGGAGCGAGCTTGGAGCCTCGACAGTCATTCAAGGTACGTAAAAGCATGAACATTTCACGGTATCGGTTATCTAATCAGCTTCATCTTGCATCGCAGGCGTGGAGCGAAACTATCAAAGGCCGAAGCCGAGCATGGACTGATGAACAACTCGAAACTGCCGGCGTGCTTGCTCTGGTTTACGGGAAGTTTATTGAGGTCCGTCATGCAGGTGAATTGCACGATCATGACACTGAATCTTGGTCCCTCGCAGGTCTGGAGACAAAAAGAATCAGCCATGCGCACCAATCAAATGACGTCCATTCTTCTGAACAATGCGTCTCATGAAGGTATGTCAATAGTATCGTCCATGCTCTCTGCTCGATTACTAAAGTAGCTTTTCAGTGCGTACACCTCTCAATCATATCATCAATTACCTAGAACTTGCGCTGGATGGCCAATTGGACACCGAAACGAGGGAAAATCTCAGCCGATCGCATATGGCATCGAAGAGTCTTCTCTTCACCATCAACGATTTGCTCGACCTTACGCGGATTGAAAGCGGGAATGAGACCGCTTTTAATGATCCTTTTGATTTGCGACAATGCATTGCGGATGCCACTAAGGTGTATCAAGGGGAAGCCAAACGGCGTAGTCTGGAGTTCGTTGTCGATGTCTCCGCTGCGCCAGAATGTCTTGTCCTCGGTGACCATAAGAAAGTGCGAACAGTTGTGGCGAATTTGGTTGCCAATGCGGGTGAGTTGATTCAGATCACAATAGGTTGCTGCCACTCACCTCCGTTGCGTCCAGTAAAATATACGACCACAGGCAGAATTCGCGTCGATTGCCGAACGCGTACGGAATCCGAGAGCGGACGATCTATTCCCGCTGGCGAGAACATGGTCGATGTGGAAATTATCGTCAGCGACAGCGGCTGTGGTATTCCCCGAGAAAAGCTAGAGGCGATGTTCATGACGTTCGAGCAAGCTGATTCAGGACCCTCGCAACCAACTGGCCTGGGACTTGGTCTTGCCGTCGTCGCCCGTATTGTCGAACAGCTCGGAGGTCAACTTCGTGCAGAGTCCGAGGTGGATGTGGGAACCCGCTTCTACTTCTCCCTGCTCATGGCGAAATTCGATCCCTCTACATCCTCAGCATCGGCGACGACGATGTCGCAAAGTGCCACATCAGTGTCCGGAGCAGCTCCGGTCTGTTCCCGCTCCGGTTCATCGTCTATGGGCTCCGTGAAATCGCAAAAGTCCGGAAGCTCCGAAATCGATACCTTTGTTCAGGCCTTCTCATCCTCGCACATGACCAAACCTTCAGACGTCAATCGTGATCCCCGAGTACAACAAGCAGAAGCGAGAATGAACCAACCAGGAACCTTCCCTGTGACTGACAGCTCCTGGCCCGTAAGGCCAACGAAGCCCGATCAGGACGCGACGACACAGACGGCTCGACCGGGACATTCAGGTTCCTTTGGCAGCGAGTCTAGGACAAGGCCGGATCGTTCGGGTTCTCAGGATTCCCCTATAAGGGGGAGCACAGCGCTACCGGCGGAGAACATGCGGTCCATCGCACAAGGCGTTCAAGTGCAGGATAAAGCCTACGAATCTCCTTCGAACAGCAATTCGACAACTTCCAGATCTCCTAAAGGATCGGCCCCTGACGCTCGCGGAACCAAAAATACCCCAATGGCGACTGAGAAGCAAAAGAGCGTGCACAAATTGAAAATTCTTGTGGTTGAGGTATGTCAAGCTTTTGAAGAAGATTCCAGCCTGATTGACTGTCTTTTCCAAATTCTCGTGCGCAAACAGGACGATGATGTTAACCGCAGAATCTTGGAGAGACGGCTCAAGCTCGATGGTCACAATGTCACCTCAGAAATCAATGGGCAGGATGCAGTAGATCGAATCAAGAAAGATCCGGCTTTCGACTGTATTCTTATGGATATCCAGTAAGCCTCAAGGCGGTCATTCGTTGGATCGCGGTTTCATATGCTTACGATTTTATGTTCCAGGATGCCTGTAATGGATGGCAAGCAGGCCGCGGCAGCTATACGAAAATACGAAGAATTGCTCGATCAGCGCCGGGTTCTGAATGCGCGTCGAGTCGACAACCGGATACCTATCATCGCAGTGTCAGCGACTTTGCTGGAGAGTCAGAGGGTCCAGCTAGGCGTAGATTTCGATGGTTGGATGCTGAAGCCAATTGACTTCAAGAGAATGTTACACATCCTCATAGGCATTTCCGAGCCAGAGAGGCGAAAGGAGGATGGATATCAAAGGGGAAAGTGGGAGCGTGGGGGTTGGTTGAATGGTGAGTTTCGCATTGCCTTCACCCTCGAGTCTGGCGGCTGATGACTTTGATCAGTCTAAATCGTATCGCGTTCAGACGATCAACGGGAAGCGGCTTGCGTGCGCGCCTCGCCCGCCGAAGCTGAACATCGAATATCTTACCAGCAATTAGGCCTTGGCGCACTCCGCAATAGAAGTGGAAAGGATGCCCGCGATATTCAAAACGTGTTGTCCACAAATTGGGCCGAGCAGCGTCATATTCACCTTAGACACCAACAGCCGAAGCCGAGCTATCTTGCGAGAACAATAATTGTACAGAGGCACAAGCTATATCGTGTCTTTCGAGCATTGTATATCTTCATATTGACTGTATCCATGGATCGCCTTATATGGTTTGTATAAAGGAATACATGCGGGACTTTGGTCTTGTAAATGTGGCGTTGTATATTGGGACCTCGATCTACTGCTCGCCTGTATTGCTCGATTTCCGCGCACGCAATGCCGACTCTTGAAAGACATTAACATCAAGCAGATCCGTCTCAGGCCGCCAGGCGTCCGAACTCTACCCGACCGCTCGATAGTTCTCAATGAGGTTGGTTAGCTGGTAGCTGACGAGACGATTCAACGGTCGGAAGCCTGAAGTCGAATAACGCGAAATATAGCATTGCGACGCGTACGACGCCGGCTTGCAAATGCTCTCTAGACAGACAACACGGTGGGCGATAGATCTGCATATATGCACCCTCAAGCTCTTCCGAACGACCTGAAGCGCCGGAGCAGCTATTAGAGCTGGCGTCAGTCAGTGAAGCTGTCGGCGGTCAATTGACCAATTGCTTGTGTTGTGCTTAGCTTATGTCGCCAATTGCGCTGTCAGAGCTTTGTGCCCAGTCGAGAATTCCACGCGATGCCAAAATAGCTTAACTCGATCCCGATCGACCAATATGTTGTCGGTATTCTCCGGAATCCGCAACTTGCACAATTGACCTCAACGCAACGTCATACCTCGGTCGAGAAGACCGGTTTTCTGCGATCATGGAAAGAGCTTGAGATGATCGCGCCTCACAGCGAGTACCGCGAAGACATGCGTAGATAGAATTGTTTGCACAGTCTTTTATTCTGATTCGATACATCCTTTCGCCAAGTTAAAGAATAGCGCAGCCAGCCTTATACACCCCGAACGTTGAGGGACGACTTCGTGATAGCAAACGAGTCTGATCGTCGCAAGGCAAGGTTTGACGATTGCAATACGAAAGCTCGTTCAGGTGGATTGGATACGTGAAGATAGCACGCCTCTTTCCACTTCAATCACAGAATGCGAGCGACAATACAAGACAGTGTGGGTAGAATTTCTTCTGTCTGCTCTTGGTATCCGCTGAACCGCTCTCGAGCAGTTTTTTGGCCTAGTCTGCCATACCCTGTCGGGTGGGAAGCTTTTCCCGTTTCCCGAGGAAAGAAATGACTTCCAAGTCCCGAAACGTTACCAACGCGACCCGCAGACAGAAGCCCAGCTTACCGCCAGGAAGGAACGCCTCGAAAAACACCAGAAGGCCAAAGAGTACCGCGACTCGGTAGTCAAGGAGAGAGAGGAGAAGCCCATTAGGATAGCTCGAGTACTACCGGAGGACGACGCACAAGGCGCCGAATTGACGACGTCGGAAAAGCAACGTCAGCTCGCAGAGATCGACAGAAGCACCAAGCCAATCGCGATAGCAGCGGTTCCTCCTGAAAAGTCGGGTCCCAGGAACCGGCGCATGAACTCGCATCGACGTATGGACTCAGATGACACAGATAGGACAAGAATTTCTACCCTGTCTACTGATCCAGAAGCCGGTTTGGAGCTAGGCGACGAGGAGGATCCAAACTTGGTTGATTGGTATGGTCCGGACGATCCTGCCAATCCCAAAAACTGGCGACCGGCGAAGAAGGCTTTCGTCACCGCTATGATTTGCCTGATAACGACTTCCGTCTACAGGTGAGTTAGGAATTCCCTTGTGCCTATCTTGCGTAGGCAATTGATCCGGAACTCGGCACCAGTGGAAGCAGTGTCTACAGCCCAGGAATCATGGAAGCCATGCAATACTTTGGTGTTGCTCAAGTCCCGGCGACTCTGGGTTTATCGCTGTTTGTCGCCGGATATGGGTAAATCATACGTCTAGGTTGCTTTTGCTTGCGTTGACATCTGGCGTCTTTCAGCATTGGCCCGCTCTTCCTATCTCCGTTGACTGGTAAGCGCTGTCGCCATCACTCGAGTTCTGCCTTTCATATTGGATTGCAACAGAGATACCTGCCATCGGTCGGACGGTGCCATACATCATAACATTGGCGCTCTTCTGCATCCTGCAAGTCCCAACCATTTTTGTTACCAACTTCGCTGGCTTCTGTGTCTTGCGATTTTTGTGAGCTAGCTACATGTACATAGCGGGGTTCCTTCCAACTCATACATCTGCGATGTCTTCCAGAGCTGGATTTTGTGGCAGTCCTCCGTTAGCTACAGGAGGGTATGTCGCCCTCTTCAAACATCTGCTTGACTCGAACTTATCTTTTCGCTTGGCAGGGCGAGTGTGGCAGATATGTACGGCGACAAGACACGTCCTTACGCTATGGGTCTCTGGGGTGTGAGTGGAATCACTCTTCCACCAGAATGTTTTAATTGATCGCGCCATCTGGACACTTCTTTCAGTTGTCTGCTGCCGCGGGCCCTGCGCTTGGTCCTGTCTGGGGCTCATTTGCCGTGCAAGCGAAAGGGTGGAGATGGAGCTTCTGGACCATGTTATGGCTGAGCGGCTTCACTCTGATTTTGTTGATCTTCTTCCTACCGGAGGTGAGCTTCAAGCTTCTATACCTTCGGCCAGTGCGAGTACTGAAGCGCAACGTAACGATGTTAGACTTCGTCCCTCAACATTCTGGTTCGCCGCGCACGACGCCTGAGGAAACTGACCGGCAACAAGGATCTCAAGTCTGCTGGGGAGCTGCAGCAGGCCGAGATGACCGGGAAAGACGTCGCCATTATGACACTCTGGCGACCTTTTGAGTTGAACTTCACTCAGCCCATCGTCTTCCTTCTTAACTTATACATTGTGGGTCAATTGGATTTTGCGGCAGTTCCCAAAGCTAAAGGCAGTGTCAGAGTTTTATCTACGCGATTCTGTATTCTTGGTTCGAGGTATTCCCCATCATCTACTCGGAGACGTACGGGTGGAGCCTGGGCATCAGTGGTCTTCCTTACCTTGCTCTTCTGGTCGGCTCCGTACTCGGCTATGTCGGCTACTGCGTCTGGCACAAATATTACTGGATCAAGAAGTACGACGAGTCCAATGGAAAGATTCTGCCCGAGGAGCGACTGCCTCCGGTGTGTGTGGCGGCATTCTGTTACCCAATCTGCCTCTTCTGCGTTGGATGGACGGCCGGTCGGACGCACTGGAGTGCTCCAGTCATCTTTAGTGGTTTCTTTGGCGTCGGTAAGTGTAACTTGATTGGCTGCAGTGCGAACGAAAAGCTCATTTGCACTATCTCAGGCACAACACTGGCGTTCCAGGGCATTCTCAATTACCTCACGGATACTTATGTCGTGTAAGCAGACATTTGACACGCCAATCCCGCATGTGAATATTAGCCAACTCGAGTGCTTCTCGACGCAGATACGCCGCCAGCGTCTTGGCGGCTAACGACTTCAGTAGGAGTGCTTTCGGAACCGGGGCGCCTTTATTCTCTCGTACGTCACATCACTGCGGATGTCCGGGACAAACGGACTAATCCCTACCCTAGACGGCTTGTTTGTCAACTTGGGCATAAACTGGGGCTGCTCTCTGTTGGGTTGGTGTTTCTCAGTTTCTTTGCGGATGAGCGGATAAGCTAACATTTTGAGGTCGTTGTTTTAGGCTTTGTTAGCGTTTTGTTTATCCCACTTCCATTCTTGCTGTACAAGTATGGTCATATTGCTCGGGAAAGGAGCTCCAAGGCTCAGAGCTAGGTCTACTGTATTTCGGTCGCAAATCATGTATCCAATAAACGCATCAAATCTGTATCCCACCATCATCGTGTATGCATTTCCAACAGACTACGTAGGTGCTGATGCGCCCAACATGGCAATCCTGACCCCGAGAACTGTGTTCTTCTTCGCTTCTATGGCACCAGCGCCGGGCTCATGCAATACGTGTGCGTTTATGATAGAGCTCTATCTCCGCCTGAGCGGGATTATGCAACACTGGCTGCATTACTTGCCGGTGAATCGAGGATGAATAGCTCAAGACTCAGAACAGCTCTCAGAACGGTGGCGAGTGTGCGCTTAAATCGGTAAGACCAGAAAGCGCGTTCGGGGGCACCGGCTAGTGCGGTAATCGTGGAAGATCCGTCTCGTGGTTTCGTCATACCTGTCGACGTCCCTTCGACCGGCGAACATCACTGTCCTGAGGCAGTTCCGTTTCGCACGCTGCCTTCGTTCGCTCAGGGTCGACTTAGCAGTGTTCGAATCACAGAAGACATAACCGCCAAGTCTCGGGCCTCGGTTCCTTACACGTCATCAATCCCTCACTCCATCCGGAAGACTGTTCACTATGGCTCAACGGGTTCACATCAACCCCAACCAGACGCCGGGCTACCGCCCAACACCGATGCAGACATACATGCCAGACCCGATTGGTAGGCGCACAGGCGGCCCCGGTACGGGACACTCGCTCGGCGGAGGTGCTGGCCTCGGAACATCGTCTGATGGCGGACCGCTCGACGAGGTGCTCGTTAAGGTCCGAGGCGTCACCAATAAAGTAGAGGAGTTGATGGACAACTTTTCGCAACCCATCAAGCCTTGGGTTCCAGCCATCGCTCGGGGTTTGATCGTCGTGACATTCTTGGAGGATGCTTTACGTATCATCACGCAATGGAGCGATCAGCTGTGGTATCTGCAGAAGTGAGTTGGGCTTTGCGGTCAAAGTCATTGTGCTGAATTGATCAATTTTGCTTGTTTCTTTTAGGCACCGTGGCTTCTACAGGGGATTTTCTCATCTCTTCCTCCTATTTAACATTGTTGTAAGTCCCTTTCGTCCCGTCGTCATCAGACTCCCGATCTCACTTTCATTGCTTTGGTAGGCAATGGTCGGTGGCTCCTACGGTGTCATCGCCAAACGATTCCCAGAGTACGCTGTGGGAGCTCTCCTGTCCGTCGTGGTTGCTCAAGGTGCGTATATCAATAGCGTTACCTGCTTTTTCTCATACTTTCGGTAGGCCTCGGCTACGGCTTGATCTTCGACATGTCCTTCTTCCTTCGGAATCTTTCCGTCATCGGTGGACTCTTGATGGTGCTCTCCGACGCCCTCCGACAGAACAAGAAATTGTTCGCCGGTCTGCCAAACATCAGCGAGAATGACAGGCGGAAATAGTGAGTATCTCCAGCAACTCCATGGCTACTGCTTGCTGATCGAATCCTGCCTCAGCTTCCAACTGGCAGGTCGTGTCCTTCTCGTCTTCCTGTTCATTGGATTCGTCTTCCAGGGACAATTCAGCTTTTTCCGTCTTTTGGTCTCCCTCGTCGGATTGGGCGCCTGTGTCATGGTCGCCGTCGGTTTCAAGGCAAAGTGGTCGGCTAGTTTCTTGGTTACTGGTCTGAGCGTGGCAAACGTTTTCGTGAACAACTGGTATGTGGAGGATTGACCGACTGCAGTCCGCAGGCTCATTCTCAATACGAATCGATCGCCATAGGTGGAGCTTGCACCCTTCAAACCCGACTCAGGATTTCAAGCGATTTGACTTTTTCCAGACGCTTTGTAAGTTTCTGCGTCGTTGCGATACGTGAGTGAAGACATTCAAGTCGATTCATAGCTATCGTTGGTGGATTGTTACTGCTCGTCAACATGGGTCCTGGTGGATTGTCCATGGACGAGAAGAAAAAGGTATAATGCTGTTTTACCGGAGAAAAAGGGTTCTGACACACTTTGGTCATAGGTCTACTAAAGTAGGCTTGTCTTCATCATGGTCTGCGACTACGCTTAAGCGAGGGTCTTCTCCGCGCATTCAGCACGCTTGTCGTGTCGGATTTGACTGTGAAACACTCAATAATGTTGATTATGTTAAAATACTTGAAATGCCCGTACATACGAAACTTCCGTTTCATTCAATTATGCACGGTCCATCAGCCATACACTTCGCCGCGTCTAGCAATTTCAAGGCTCGCTTCTCAGACTTCTCCTACCTTCCTATCAACGAGAGTCACAACAGCTTCCCGGATCAAGATGCTCCCTCGTCGTCTAGTAGCAAGCACCGCCGTAACCATATGGATTCACTGAATCCCGAAGCAAGAACCCAAGAAAGGGCATGAGTAACGGCTGACGGTCGGGTCACAAGTCTAGATGGGACCGGCTTCACTTACTGCCTGGAATTATACCCATCCCTTTGAGAGCAAGTGGTCACTTAAGATTGAATGCCAAGCTTTGGTGGACTAGCCTACCTGGCATCATCCCCATCATTCCTAACCCACCGTATCCCCCGAGCATGCCCATGCCCATCCCATACATGCCAGGGTACATACCGAGGCCTCCGGCGTACATGCCTCCTCCCCATCCGTAGGGATTCATCCCTGTATGCGCCAGATTCATGTAGTCATTCAATAAGCTACGGGACAACGACCAGTTTAGCGCTTTGCATCATTGCAGGCGATTCCCGGAAGCTCGCTCACCCTCCTGCTGGATACCGGGGAGCCTACAAACCCATATGTGCCAACGGCGAACGGTTCAGCTTCGGATACAGCGCCCAGCGAAGAGTACAGGTTGATTCAGAGCTTTTACTCACACCGTACGCGCCCATCATCCCGTGCCCAAAGCCTGGCCACCCCAACCCCTAGGTCAATCTACAGGTGTAAGCTTATCCCATGATCGACTCTGCGCATGGGCTCACCGCCATGCCGGGATATGCTCCCAACATACCGCCCATCAAATGCCCACTACCTATCATCGCTGTGTAAGGATCGTAAAACGCCATGACAACAGCCTTTTTCCCTTTGTCGGTGTTCCCGGATCGTATATCAGACTTTCCTGTAGTTTATGGGACTCGACGAGAGAAGCGTTTGAATCTAGCACGAGCAGTGGCAGCAACTGGAGCAGGATGATGAGAGTTCGCTTCCCGGCTCCGGAAGAGCAAGGTGCACAACGTCCTCACAAACGATGCCGCTTGTTGCCCATTGTCCAGGACAAAGGAATCGGGGAGAGCCGAGCTTGCAGTGATTTACCGCGTTACCAGTATTCAGGTACTTACAGACCGATGTCAATGATCGGCGACTTGATCCGCATCACGGCGGATGCAGCAGCAGACCTCCTTTCCAAAGGTGTTTCATCTTGTTTCATCTTGCATCCGTGTTCCGACGATGGTGAGATGCCTTGAACACGGGTGTTTGGGGAAAGCGACAAACCATCGGTGCAAAGGCGTCCTTGACTTCTTCTCGGCTTATGCATGTTTAAGATCCTAACGAATGTATAGGAGCCAAAGCTCCCTTACAGTTTTCATTAAAACTGGTGCTCACGGACTTCCATCGAACCTCTACTGAGGTACGCCAAGAACCGGAACGGTTCAGCCAAGTCCGTCGCAACGGTTCATCGATCCTGGCTGAATTTGCAACGCCCAAGAAAGCATGTCGTAGTCTCGACTTATCTTACACTCCGCCTCGATGACGAACAAGCACACCGTTGTGTCCAGCAATGCGGGAGCTGCTCAGAAACAGACATGGACAATAAAGCTTATCAAACATGATCGATTGCGAAGTATTTAGACATTATTGACACATAATGCTGAAATCTTGAGCCAAGACCATACCGGAAACTTAACCCAAAATTATGTCGAAAGAGATAAACGATCATGTTGTGCGTCAATCTCCTTCAATTCGAGCTTAGTATCGGTATCCGCCAGGGGGACCATCGTAGCCTGAGTTGTTTCCGCCATAACTCGGGTTGTTCCCGCCATAACCTTGTCCGCCATACTGCTGGCTAGGAGGAGGGTGATGGGAATGATGGGGTGGGGGCGGTCCATCGAAGTTACCGTACTGCGGTGCTCCGGCCCCGTAGGCCGGTCGCTCAAACCCAGAACTATGCTGCCCATTACCTCCCTGTCCGGCGTTGAATCCGGAGTCGTGGGGAGGAGGCCCTCCGTGACTGAAGCCAGAGTTGCCATAAGATGGTGCACCGTACTGAGGCTCTGGACCACCACCGTAAGCCGGCTGGCCATAATTATTGTCATCGAACGACGGTCGAGAGGCACCGTGATGGCCTCCATAGCCGTGCGACATCTGTTCCCCGTAGGATGGTTGACCATACGATTGCTGTTGGCCGGACTGTCCGTACGAGGGTTGCTGTTGGCCATAGGAGTCCGAGTGCCCGCCAAAGGAAGATTGTTGACTCTGGTAACCGCCCGTGCCATGTTGACCTGCGTTGTGACCATGATAACTAGTGTCCCGATTGGCGGAACCATAGGAATGGCCGTAACTTTGCCCGCCGCCCCCCGTGCCATAGTCCTTTGTACCGTCAGACGAAACAGGATCTGCAAGAGAGGCCCCAGCTGGTCCATCCCGCCAACCATGCGCTCCGCCTGTTCCGAATCCTGGTTGACCAGGCAACTTTCCGGACATCAAGTCCTGGGCGGTATTGAGGTATTGCGCTCCGGGAACATGGACCTGGTGTTGCGCAAGGACGGCCTGGAGACCCCCATCGGGAAGTGCGCCGTGGGAATGACCGGTGGTGCTCGAGTTATCACCGATGCGCTTGTTCCTGTTGGCTCGTACGGAATCTGCTGTCAGTCGGTTCAAGATATCTCGTTGGTTGGCTGGACCGAGAATCAGCAAAGGACATCACCCTGAACTAGAAGGCCCGGACTTACATCCTTGCGATTGGAACCAATTTCGGAATTCGTCGGTCATGGCTTTTTGAATCTGGCTAGACGAGTTGGGGAAAGAAGGATGGAACAGACATTCTAGGATGTTTTCTGTAACGCTTCGAGTGTCCATCGAAGTATTATCCCAAGCGGAGACGACGAGGCGAACAGCGTTCTCGACGATGACCTGAGCTACCCGGCCAGCCGGTTCGTTAAGGATCAGTCCAAAGTGATCCTTGCTCAGGAAACTGTTATGTAAAAGTCAGCTGGAAGCCTGAGGTTCACGTGAGACTCGACTTGCCTGTGAGTAGGATCCGAAGCATTCGGGTCATTGAAGACTTCCAACTGGTCGTGGGAGTTGACGATCTCCGCGGAGCTTTGTGCAAGACCCTATGATACATCTGTGTCAGAAAGTCGCTTGACCAACGTCATGACAAACTCACTTGGGTAGCAGCGGAAAGAATGGGCTTCATATAAGGCTCCAGGGTAGTGAACACAAAGACATTGATGGAGTTGGTGAGCTTCTCAACGAGCGAGTTGAGTCCTGGAATTCGGTCAATCGTCACTTCAATCTTCTTCATGAATGAGTCCCGGAAAGAAAGGATCCTCCACAGCGTGTCGTGCCTGATTGGAGCTCTATCAGCATCGATTAGAGGGACCTCGAGACCGCACGAACAGTTCTTGAGGCGACATCATTGAAGGATCGTTCCCGCCGGGACCAGCACGCATTCGATCAACGTCGTCCATCTCTCTGCTCAATTCGCTACCTCCGCCTCCGGGGATCTGAGAGATCAAGGTTCGCAGATTCTGGGCGCTCGGATCACCTCGAGAGCTGTTCACCTTGGCGTTCAAGTCGGATACGGAGGCTTCACTTAGATGGTCCCCAGCTTCACCCATCAATGAGTGAATCTGTCATTGGCAATCGTCAATGAAACCGCTCCTCTTGCCAGGGCGGGACAGCACTCACAAAGTCGGAACCACCGAATGTTCCGGTGACGAGAATGGGTACCCGTCGACCATTTGGAGCTTGAATGCGGACATTTCGACCGACATGCGCGAATACCTCTTCATGACCCATGGCTTGCAATGTCAGTTCACACCAATTACTGTGAGCGGTGACTGCGACCAGAGGTTAGCTGATGCGTTTATGTCAGAGGGGATTGGAACCTACAGTCTTCTAGAGTGTGCAAAGCTTGTCCGAGCAGTCTGTACGCTTCGTATTCATCGTCTTTCGAGCCACCGTTCCGCGCCTGTCGACCGTGATGAATGCAGGCTTCAAGTACCCGTCGAACGAGACTTTTCGAAGTATCCCATGAATTGCCCTCTGCGAAGGCGAATCAGCAACGATTCTGGTCAAGCATCTGTTCGTCTTACCATTGGCAATGTCTGGAAAGGGGTAACAATCAGCATATGCTGCATCATCGTGAACACCATGACTTACAGTTCTTCATTCCTGTCCTAGGATCGACCTCGAGTTCTCGAGGATCAACGGGTCCCCTCAAGCGGGAGTCGTATCTCCTGGCATCTTCTCCGTCTGCATAACCCTTGGGATTATCGATGTGCTCGGTTGGAAGGTAGCAACCCAGTCGCTCCTTGGTGACCTCGAATTCGCCCGTAGCATAACCGTGGGCGAGGAATCCCAAAGCCTGATGAAACAGCGTCAGTTACGTTCTAGCCTGGATAATAGGGCGACGCCGACCATGCAGATGTTGAGGATGGTCTGCAAAGGGACCTTCTTGAGCGCACCAACATCGACAGCTTGCGAGTAGTCTCGCAGCCTGACGGTGAATGTGAATGAGACAGCCTGGGAGACACGATCACAATGCAATACTTACCAGTTACTGTCATACGAGGCATTTCATAGCGATCAGACAGTTGCATTCTTTTCGTCAAACCTGCTTACCCAAAGTACACTCTCTGTAGAGGCAAGCCATGAAACGATAAATGCATTGTTCTGTCAGCCGTCTAACGGACATACCTTGACGTCAAGTGGAGAGAATTTCTTTGCACCGAGGGCCAAGAAGCCGCCTCCTGCTGCCTTGGCTAACTTTTCCAAGACGTCTAGTGCGAGCAAGTCTCAGCGGCCGCAAAGCAGAATCTAGCACCGAAGTCGATGCTACAGCAATCCTACCTTCAATATCGCCATGCCGGTAGGCCTTGCCTAGCAAGAGTTCGGTTCAGCTATCAACAGGGTGACATCGACATAGCACTTGCCCTCCAGATAGGCATGACCGGGGATGTTTCCTGATGAATCACAAGCTTTATCAAACTGCCTGATCAAAGTCCACTTGACCGCTCTCTTACCTGCTCCGAATGCATACGAGCCCGGCAAGAATGCTAGGACGACCAACAAGGCCAGAGGCAAGATCATGACAGATCCCATTGATCTAGTCATCTTGTTGCCGATTTGCGGTTCGATGAGAGGGCTCTGATGATGCGGATTGAAACTTATCGGCGCTTGGGGATTGCTGCGAGCGATAGGTGAAGTATTGGGTGCGTTCTTTTAACCAACGTCTATGGGGTCGCTCGGTGCGCAGTAGCGTATTGGATCGTGTCGAGCTCGAGATGCGTGATGCTGGCAAGACATGGCTGTGTCGAGTACAGCTTTCCGCGACCGCTGGATACTGGCATGACGAATCGCGGATTGCCAGCCGAAAATCAAAGCTCGTATGTCCGTGTCGGTCCTGGATCCCTGCCATGGTGGCGAACGCTGTTGCGTGACTTTGGCTTCTTTGCCCTCGTCTGCTTTGTCCGCTCCGACGTGACCTGCGCAGAAGACGTCGTCGCCTCAATTCATGGGTCATAAATACACATTCTTCCAGAGACTTCCATAGACCCGCGCTCAATCAGCGCGCGTGTGCTCCAGTATGGTGGTCCGCGCTGAGCCACCTGACTCTGTGCCCTCTCGTGAGAGGCTATACGCTCTATTCGGCATCTACCCTGAGGCCATATTTATTCCAGTACAGAGATGTAAGACATGCAGCTTCTGTCTCCTGACAGCCATCAACGGTTTGCGGATGATCTTCACGGAGTTCTCTGAGCGATGATAACGACCATGAAGGCTGAGCCTCCGATGATCGTGAGTTCGCCCGAAAGGTGTACTGTTAGTTTCTGCCAGAGCTGTCATGAAGCAGATTAGGAAGATAGGCAGTAATGGAATAATGTATCAAACAGCTTCTTGTGCCATAATTGTAGTTGTAATGCTCAATGAACCTGTTAATAAGATAACAAGACGAATTGCAGCAATTAGAACTAGTTGGTCGTGAGCGATCTCACAGAAATGGCCTGGACCCTAGCCTGCTGTTTGCCATTAGTAGGAATGGCATATACAACCTTTCATACGTGGGTCTAATCGTGGTACATCTTGTTGAACTTCTCGACTAGTGCCGGATCGTCCTGGAGGTAAAAGGAGTCAGCGTACACCAACCAGAATATGATGCGTAGCTAACTCTGTATAGTTGCTGGAAACCCGTGAATCCGTCCCGCAAGACCAAGACTTCCTGCTTTGAATCTGGGTTGAGCTGTTTCTGAATCTCGGAATAGATCTGGCCGCAGCCGTGTCAGAATCCAGTCTTGGCTCGTAATATATCTCGAAGACTTACACGGGCAGCTTTGGGGCCTCTGAGCCAACGGCACCGCGATTATCAGCGTGTTATCATGAGCGTTTGCACACTCGTACTTACCGCTGTTGGGACAGAGCGCAGTCTACCAGTATGCCATTAGCTTCATCCCGACGTGCCCTGAGCTCGCAGCATATACATACGAAACACGACTTTGGGCACTGTAAGCACAACAATAAGCAAAACAGCCGTTTCCGATAGCCCCCTCAAACTTACCCTCCTCATACCGCCTAACCAGCTCCGTCACGTTCTGCGTAAAGCTCTCGCTCGGGCTGTTCACTGCGCCCTTGATATTACCACCTACCAAGATCGTCGGCGTGTCTGACGGACTGGAAAGAAGCCTTACACTCACCGACAAAGTCATCATCCCTAACATCAATCACCTGTACCTCTTTGGGCTGGTTCTTCTTAACGATCTCCGCCAAATCTCGCGCGTTGATGTACTGGAAAGAGGGCGTGAACGACATCCTGGGCTTGAATTTGTCGAGCTGTCGCAACGCAGGGGACAGAAGCCGCATTAACTGCCTGGTCGCAAGCTAGATATAAGCTCTGTTCCAGGGATAGATCATGAAGCAACTCGCGCCATTCATGTGAATCTCAGATCGAATTCGATTGCGCAATCTCGGAGCTAATCTCGGATGCAGATCATCTTTCAACTGTCAGACTGATACTCACTGGTTGGCAACGAATCTGATATGCCCAAGTAGTCACTTGACGCTCGACGTGACGCCTGGGACCACCGCGTCCGTAACGATGTTTCCCGGCGAAAGCTAGAGTGGCCCGCGCGCACGAGCCGGTGCAAGCGATATCGAGACAATTCAAGTGATCATGGCAAACAGCCAATAATGATACGACAATTGGGCCAGCCCTACATCATTTGTTAAGTCTCGTTCGCCAGACAACTTGTCCCTATCGCCATATCAGTTGTTAGAGGTGAACTATTACAACAAGCAAGACTTTGTTCTCTAAATGCTGAATCGACTGAGCAATCGACTGAGCTTGCTGAAGTTGCTATGGAGTATGGATTGTGAACGAAGGGGCTTTTTCTACCTTCTATGAGTCATGCGATTCACTGTACATGCTTAGCATATTGTCCGAGCTCAAATGTCTCAGACTCTTGCCATCTTGTTTCCACCCCTCATGCTCTGTCATGCACCCTTACGCAGCTCCTTACGCGTACGCTTGAAGCTACGCTTGTTCTCTCTGCGAGCTTGCATAGCTCTTGCATGTCCTTTTCACCGCGCTGCATCTGTACTGGACGCTTGTCATGAAATGCCATTCCGCCACTGACTTTTCCGCTACCTTCGCTGCTATTCGCTCGCTTGAGCTCCCCTGGTGCAGCATCGATAACATTCGTGGCTAAATCCCACCAGACTCCTAGGAGGTCGCCGTCATTCCGAAACACTTCTCCTGGAATTTACAGTACAGCGCGGGCAACCACGTAGCCGGAGCTGAGCTTCTGCTGAAACGCGGACAGATTTCGAGGAGCTCTTTGAGAAATTTGAGGGGAAATTTGAGGGGAACCAGCGGTATGTAGGTCCCCGCTCCATCGCAGCTTCCAGTGCGCAGAGCACCGATTCCCACGAGCATTGAAGGTGTTTCTGGGTGCGCTAGAACTATGGCGGGCTCGAGCCCCGCGGTGGCCGGGGGAAAGGCGAGTCTTATCAGGCGAAGGGACTACGCAGACACTTTCGTGGTGACGAAGAAACAGCTTCACATCGGCTACATCGACGCTCGATGCCGCGGGATCGCACAGTCTAGAGCTTCAGAAAGTCAAACCGCTCGCCTTCCTCCTACTTGACCCTCTTGGCAACATCAGCGTGATATATAGAAATGCGTTCTATTACACCTATCAACCTTTCCCTCTATACGCTGTCGACACCCATTACTGCCTTTTGCGAACAAGTCCACTCAGAAGGCGCTCTAGCAATCGCTCTCCTTTGATACCCAGAAGGACGATTCAAAGCAGTCAATCGCCGTTTCCGAAATCACCATAAGAATCAGCAAAGGAACTGGCGACCGATTCAAGGGAGCAATACCTCAATAACCGATCACCAAACACCATGTTGAATCCCGCATCCAAGACTTTCTCTATTCGAAGACTCCAGGGCCTATGCAAGACCAAGTGAGCAATCCGTCACTTCTTCGTCGCTTCGTCGCTGACTCGCCCTTGACAGTTCACCCGGAATCTCATTCGTTCCCCCCTCGTCACCCAAGCGTGCACCGACCCCTGCTCTGAAACCGAACCGCAACGTCAGCCCGACTGCATCGTCCACCATGTACGGCACAAAGCCCGGGACTCAGTTCGGTACCGGTCAGTGGGCTTCGATGGGCAAGTAGCCGTCGACAACTCTCTTTAGCGGAAGGCAAGGGGACATGAGGTCATCCACTGTATCACCATCACTGTATTATAGTGTCGAGTCAACTGTATCGGTAATCAATCAAACCGTTGTAAAAGTCTAGTCAGTCGCCACACGGTCAAATGAAATCAATGTCAAGCAGAGCAGACAGTGGTCCTGCGGTAGCACTTTGCAATCGAAGGGTACCCAGTTGACTGGAACATTATGCCTATTCACTTCTATTCATGGACCCATGTACAAGGCGAACGAAAAGTGAGCCGTAAAACGCTCGACAGTTTCCATTTCGCGTAAACATATGCGCCTGGATCAAAACCTAGAACGACATACGAAAATCTAGATACAAGTGGGGATCGAGTCCCATGTCTTGGTACATTTGCCTCGGCAAGCCGTGCGTTTATTCTGTGGGAGGACGCCATGAGCAATCAGAGCCAAAAGTATTGGGTCAGGGCGACTTACGCTGAGCACACTGCACGCCCGGTCCGCCTCGCATCTCATCGTCCTCATCCTCATCCATCGCCTCGGCGCCGCTCCTCTGCCTCTCAGTCGGCTCCTGGAGGAACACTTCCTCAATCTCGTGCTTGGCCGGGATCTTGGCCAGCGGTTTCCTAGGCGGCAAGGCCTGTTCGAGCGCGGCCATCTGTTCGGCGGACAGGCTGTCGGGGAACTTGACTGACAGCTTTACGTAGAGGTTGCCGTTGTTGTGGTGTCGATGCGACGGCATACCCTGACCCTGGATGACCTTGAGCACGCCTGAGAGGAAGAAGTAAGCAAAGGTTGGGAGGAGCTTCGGAATGCGCCACTTACCGGGCTTGATGATTTCTCCAGCCGTAATCTGAACCTTTAGTGTACGGTCGTCCAAGTGCTCGATCGCGAATTCTCCACCGGCCAACGCAGTCAACAGGTCGATCTCGGCCTCGCAGAACAGGTCGTCGCCCTTGCGCTGGAACCGCGGGTGCTCCTTTTCTTCGACGACAAAGATGACATCTCCTGGCTCGATGCCCGGCGACTGATCGCTCTCGCCCGGGAACTTGATCTGCTGGCCGCTCTTCATTCCCTTGTCGATGTGCACCTCGAGCACTTTACGTTCCTGCTGGGTTTTTTTACCGTTGCACTGCTTGCATCGGTTCTTCGGGTCGACGATCTCCCCCGTTCCGTCACAGTCGCCACACGGCTGCTGGATCTGCTGCACCATCGGACCGAGCTGTCGAAGCGTGACTCGAACACCCTGGCCGTGACACGCTGAACACTCCTTGACGGCACCCTTCTTTCCGCCGAGTCCATCACAGCCCTTGCACAAGACCGACTTTGAAAGCGCGAGCTTCTGCACCTTGCCCTTGTAGAGGTCCTCCAAGCTGACCGAGATCCTGTGCACAAGGTCCTTGCCCCGTCGCGGGCCCTGCGGTCGACCACCGCCACCGCCGCCGAAGAATGAACCACCGCCGCCACCGAAGAGCTGCGAGAACAAGTCGTTGCTGTCCATGCCGCCGGGCATACCGCCGCCGCCTTCGAGACCGGCTTTGCCGTGTGTGTCGTATCTGCGAAGAGTGGTGAGCTCGCGAACGTCGGCAAGGATCAACGAAGACCTACAGCCGTCGCTTGTCGTCATCTGACAAGATTTCATACGCATTCTGCAAAGCCTGGTACTTTTCCTTGTCTCCGCCCTTGTCCGGATGCTCCTTCAATGCCCTAGTTGACCAGTATCAGCTCCGTGGAACCGGTGCGACAATGATCGCAAAGAGCTCACTTCATACGGAAAGCCTTTTTGATTTCGGAAGAGGAAGCTCCGGGCTTGACGCCGAGCAGGTCGCTGAGGGGCGGAGGTCAGCCAAGTCTCATCGAGCACGCAAGAGGGCACGTACTAGAATTCACTGCATGGACAAAGCCATCCAACGGCACACTGGTCAGCGCGTGGTTCACCTCACCTCCCCTTGTACGTACGTTTCCCTGACCATTTTGAGGTGATTGCTTCGCTATAGTAATCCGACGGAACGAGCAAGGTATACGATACGATTCGGATCTTGTCGGACGTGATATACGGCCACGGATGCTTCTACCAGAGTAACCCAACCGCCACACCGGTGCGTGATCAATCCTTTCAAGTGTATCGACGTTCTGGCAAAAGTGCGGAATCAAAGGGGTACAAACAGTCCGACGAATTTTCCAGAGACAGGGGAATCGTGCGTGGGCGCACCCTGGACGCGTCTCACTAGTGGCTGTAGAACGGCGGGTGGACAACCGCATGCAATATGGCTAGTCCCTCATCACGCTCGTCCAGTCAATGCCCTTTCCCTCGCCATACGTCTTCTCGAGCCACTCGTTACACTTGATGAAATGCTTGTTCCCGAAGAATCCGCGACTCGCCGCGAGCGGCGACGGATGTGCAGATTTGAGCACGTGATGGGATTTCTGCAAGGGACCGACGTGTATCAATTTTCGAGAGAATGGGACAAGATACGAAGGGGAGATGCTTACCTCGCTGATCCCAATAGTAAGCTTCCCCGCCGGTGCACCCCACGCCAGAAAGACGACCCCCTTGGCACCGTGTTCCGCCCCCGTCGGCGCCAATCGATCCACGACGGTCTTGAGCACGGCGGTTGTGAATGTTTCCCAGCCTTTTTTACTATGTGATGCGGCCTGATGGGAGACGTTACGCGGTGAGATGGATGGCATGGCGAAGGAGGGACGAGGCGTACCTCGTGTGCGCGAACGGTAAGGCATGTGTTCAGGAGCAACACCCCTTGCTTCGCCCAGCTCGTCAGATGCCTATCACCGCACGGGCATCAGATCAGCCTTCACAGGTTCTCAGAGTTTCGAAAAGAAACGCACCCATGTGCCGGCGGCTTGAACCCGTTCACTTCCTCGCCGATCTCCTTGTAGATATTTCTCAGCGAGGGCGGTGTCCGTATGCCCTTCCTAACAGAGAATGCGAGGCCCTACAAACAGGGGGTGAGCTCTCGTCCTGTCTGCGGTCTTGTGATAGTGCCGCACATGTGCTTGTCCGTCGTCCTGAAAGCCAAGAAAGGGTCAGAGAATCATCCTATCATCCAGACAACAACACTTACATGATACGGATCCTGGCCTATCCCGCGTTCCCCGAGCGATCAGTCTCATCCTCGGTCTTCTCACATCGACGGAAAGACATACCGATCACGACCACCCTGATAGCCGCGAGCGGACAGAGCCTCGTCCACGAGTAGACGTCCTCCGCTGCGACGCTACGTCAGAACGTCTCGACGTGCCAGAGGCAATCGGGGGGAACGCACCAGGCGGAAACACCTTTTTCGACTTTTGCTCCGCCGTCACAAACTTTTTCAACTAGCAGATCCTCGTCAGCGGTATTGTGCGTGCATTCATTCGTTCGTTTTGAAGGGGAATCGTACCTCGCGGAAATACGGCTTGACAAACTCGCCGCGGAGCGCGACGAACCAGTCATCCCCCATGGTCTCGATCTCCATCGCCAGCAGCTCTTTCAGGTCCTGCGGCAACGCCTCGATAAAGTCTTGCTTGATCGTGGCGGTGTCTGCGCCTTCTGCTGCTGTCTCGGATGCCGTTGACGTGAGCGGGACGGAGAGGTTTGCGCGGAGGCTTGCGGGGATGACGGGATCCGTGGGCTTTGGGCCGACTG
The DNA here is from genome assembly GCA_023628075.1 of Naganishia sp. PG3902-1. Taxonomy (NCBI): domain Eukaryota; kingdom Fungi; phylum Basidiomycota; class Tremellomycetes; order Filobasidiales; family Filobasidiaceae; genus Naganishia; species Naganishia sp. PG3902-1. The sequence goes on from JAMALH010000005.1 coordinate 612,703, forward strand.
AGGGAGGAGGTGGGGAGGATGAGCAGAGGAGTGTAGCGGCTAGGAGAGGGGGACGTACAGCCTGGCATGAAGATTGCCTTCTTGACGGTCGGTCCCGCGAGCTTCTTTGCCGGCGCCACGGCTTTGACAGTGCTCGCCTTGACATCTGGATTTTTCGCCTTGGCAGCGGACGTATCACCCGTCATCGTCGTCGAGAGCCTCGGTTTCTTCGGCTCGCTCGCTTTAGGGGTCTGCGCGTCGGCGTCGTCGAGGACGGACACCTCGGGCGAGGCGGAGCGTTTGCGCGCGGAAGTGGAAGTGGACGATAGGCGGGATGGTGGGAGGGGACCTGTCATTCTGGCGAGGTGGATGAGGGGACGGAATGGGCGCATATGCAGCGGGGGGACGAATGGATCTCTGCTCTTCACGTCCCTGGCTGGCTGATGATCTCATCCCGTCGACCGGCGTTCCCCCTCTCGTTTTGCTTCCGCGCCCTGACCTACGACAAGACCCGCCCAGGATCGCCGTCATTCCCTCCTGCCGCCGCTCGCCCTGCGCACGCACGCACGGCCACACCATGTCCTCCCGCCTGCTCGCAGACTACGCTTCCCTGGCCACATACACGGAAGACCAGCTCAAGGACCTCCTGACGCAGGACGACTACCTCGATGCGTTCTTGTATTCGCTGCCGCAGGTGCAGGGCGTCCTCGACCGGCAGCAGGAGTTGAGCAGGACGAACGATGAGTTGGCGAGTACGTCTTCCCGGGGACTTTTCTCTCCTTGTTTTGATGCCAGTATCATACTGATGGTCGATCTGGCGGGGGTTAGAGAGGAACCTGGCGTTACAAAACGAGTTGATCGCGTTGCGCGCCGCGACGGCGTCGGCGTATTCGACGGCGCAGCATCTGCAGGACCGGTGGAAGGAGATTGAGCAGAAGCAGGCGGGGCTATACAGCGTGCGTATCCGCTTTTTTTTTGAGCGTCCTCGACATCTCCTTGGTGCGAGAGATAGTCGGGAGAAACGGGTCACGCTAACTCGGGGGGGGGGGGGCGTCTTCTAGAAATACCGCCCGTCCTTCCTGCACCTTCGTCTCCGGCACGCGACGTCCGACCAGGACGCGCTGACAGAGTCCCTCGCGACGAGCTTTATCGAGTCGTCGGCGTCGACGATCGGCACGCGTGGTCCATCGCGCACGGATAGCCCCGCGGCGGATGGGATGGCGTCGCCGCACGGGGGTGGGCCTTCTCAGGGAGCGATCGGAAGGGGCAGGGATGACTTTCCGGGAGCGGGAGCAGGGGAAACGGTACGTCGCGTCTCATCACGCTAGCAGACTCCTCAACTCATGGCGACACCTCGAACCAGCCCGTCTCGGTGGAAGACTTTATCCGCACGTTCAAGGCCGCACGCAAGGTATACCACAAACGCGCGATCTGGTGCGAGCGGTGGAGTCGCGGCGAAGTGGCGTGGCGGGAGGAGTAGGGCGAGGGGATGTATTGCGAAGCTTGTGATCTACGTAGACGGGACTATGCCAGCCAATCGATCCGTGCCTGCAGCCCCATCCGGACCCGCCCCCGCTCCCGGGGTCTCGTCTGGTGCCCCCGCGCGCGCGTCCGGGTGCCCGCGAATGCCGATTTGCGAGCCGGGGTACGGTAGAGCAGAGAGCGGGTCGCGTCCCCCTGAGCGGTCTCGGCAGCGGCGCATGCCACGCATCATGGAGATCGAGAGCGCGCCAGGCAGCGCCGGAGAGCACAGGCGACCCGCAAACGGCAAGAAACACAGGGCCCATGGCGCGACGATGGCTTCCACGACGGCAGGAGCAGCGACCATAACAGACGTCAAGGGGAAAGACGCCGACAAGGAGGCGGCCGATGGCGCAGTCCGGGAAAAGCAGAAACGCATTGCGGCGTGCGATGTGTGTCGGCTGAGAAAGGTCAAGTGCGTCAAGCCTGATGGCGAGCCGCGGTGTAACGGGTGCGTCGACTTGAATCGCGAGTGCACGTACGAGTACATGCCCAAGAAGCCCGGACCGCCGAATCCGTGAGTCAGACGGAACGAGGAACGAGAACCGAGAACGAGAACGATGCGCTGACGATTGCGCTCAGACATGCAAGGCCCAGTTTGCCGCACCACATGTCATCCTCGGATCGATACGCGCCCTACCCGCCCATCACACAGACGTACCCTCCGCACGGCATGGATCCGATCCGACAGGGAATGCCGGCGTACCCTCCTCCCGCTGGCGCACCGTACACGTCCCCCATGCGCGCGACCGCCCATCTCGCCATGGGGAACAATGATGAGCATATGGGCATGGGTGGGATGCCGCCGATGGAGAGGCATCTGGATAGTTATCGGCATCCGCACCACTTGCCGCCGCCGCCGCCGCCACGACACAACGAGCCGCCCATGCATCACTACCCCGATCCGCGGCATTCAATGCACCATCGGAGCTACGGCGGACCTGACCTTGGAACCATGCTGGCGCCACCCGCGCATGCGCATCCCCATCCGCACATGTCAACCGGCCACAGCCTTCCTCCACCCGACGGCCACGCACAGTCCATGCACCCGCCGCACATCGCGGCATCGTCACCCTCCCTGTCGGGCGCATCCGGATACTCGCCCAATAACCCGCCGACAAACGGCTCGCATCCGGTGGAACATCCCTCGGACAAGTCGAATCCGTTGTCGGGCTTGATGAACCCGCCGCCGCCGGCACAGGGGCATACGTATGATCGGCCGTCGCATCCGCCAGAAACAGCGAGCTCGCTCGGGTTGAATCCGCTCGAGGATTACTGCTTTATGCCGTGGATCTGCTCGACGCCTGGTGGGAATGGGGAAGTCGCGCCGACGACGCCGAATTTCACGGGCGGCAACGGTAACGGCCACGGCAATAGTTATTCGGCGAACCAGCACCCGATCCTGCGCGCGCTCCTACCTGGAGACCTATCGGCGCCCGTGCCGACGTCGAGCAACCTCTGGCAACACTCCCTCGCGGCCGTCCAAGGCGGCTCAACCTGGTCATCCCGACGTCCGTCATCACGCAACGCCGCGCCACCGACGCTCGATATGGGTCTATCGGCCGCACGACAAGAAGTGGATGATTTGTCCGGACGGGAAATGTATGCTTCCCATCCGGCGATGGCCGTGCAGGCGGCGATGACAGAGTCGAGGCCGCGTCAGGGGACGGGTGCCCGTGAGTCGGTCACGAGCGCAAGCGACAGGGATACGTTTCGAAGGCGGTCGTCCGAGGTGGATATCGAGGAGATTGTGACGTGGTCTGACGTGCTGTGTTTCTTGTCGCTCTATCATGAGCATTTATAGTAAGCCCTGCAACGGGGATGCGGGAACATTGGCTGACACGGCTCGTAGCCCGCTTTTGCCCTTGATGCACTGGCCTTCGTTCTCGCAGCTCTTGATCTCGCGGCACGACAAGCAGGATATCGTGTTCCGTTGCTTCCTGCTCAGTCTGGGTACGTCGATTGCCCCCGACCGCGATGGCCCCGCTGACCCGCCATTCAGTCGCCTATTCGATATTACAGCTTCCCAAATCCGTGATACCCAAGCAATTTACGCAAGAAGAGCTCGTGGCGCTGCATCGTCGATGCCATCAGACGTCGAGGAGAATGCAGACGCGCGTGTACGATCCGCTCGAGTTGAATCATATCAGGTGAGTACGCTCGACATGACCGTGGCATTGGCTGACTGTTCTGCAGTACTCTATAGTAGGTCTCTTTGCGCTCGTCAGAATACGACTAACCCTTCTCTAGCTGCGACCACATCTACCTCGGCTCGACGGGCAAGGATAACGCCGCGAACGTCGTCCTGGCCGAGGCCATGCGACTCGCTATCACGCTCGGGCTGCACGACGAGAATGTGGCCGAGCAGCAGGGATTGGACGCGATTGAGCGTGATTGCCGCCGACGGGTCTTTTGGATTCTCTGTAAGTGGCAGTAAGCGCATGGGGTTGCAGAGGCTAACCGCGAGCAGATGGTTCGGACCGCACGATTGCGGCGCTCATCTCGTGCCCCATGCTGCTGAGCGACGACGACATTGACGTTGGCGATATTCTCGAATGCGACGACTCCCTCATCACCGCCGCTGGGGCCTTCCCCCAGCCGGCCAACAAGACGCCGATCCTATCGGGCTTTATCCACGTCACGCGTATCTTCCGCCTCCTCTCGCGCGTACTGCGGTGCGTTCGGGCAAAAGCGAAAGCCGACGGGCGGGACGGCATCTCGAGTGAACGCGGGTACGAGCGCTTCCCCGATCCGCGAAGCTTGATCGAGTCGTTGCAGGCGCTGCTCGATGGCTTGCCCGCGCCGCTGCGTTTACAGAGCAAGAGCACCGAGCACCGGTCCAAGGCCGAAGCGCAGGCGTTTGACACGTGCAAGGCCAACATTTTGGTGTCGCAGGTGTTGGTCAGGTTTGCCATTTATCAGTATGCCATGTTGCAGACGCAGTCGGCGGGACAGGCCGAGACGTGTTTGACCGAGTTGACGGATGACGTGTTGAGGCGGCTGCACGAGTAGGTTGGAATGTGACGAGAGCTGGTCACAGCTGACTTTGAGCAGAATGTCGAGTGAATCATTGGCCGCCAACGGCGAATCTATCGTGAGTCGTCTCGAAGAGCTGGCGACACCTGCTGACACCCCCTTAGCGCCACAAGGTCCTCTTTATCGCGTCGTCTCTGCTCAACAAGTACCCGACGGACAATGCCAGCGCTGACCACGTTGCCGAGTTTTTAGCCGTGGTGAGTGTGTCGGTAGGGATTCATGTCCGGGCGCTCACCCTCCCGCAGTACAACAAGATCCTGACCAATCAGAACAAGCTGGGCACGGATGCGGAGATGCCCGAGGACGAGCGGTCGGGCGAGGACTAGGGCATGGGCTGTTGTAAATTCCCATGCAACCACATTTCATTGAATCATTAGATAAAACGTCCATTCTATGCCTATAGGATTGGAAGATTCGTCCCACCATTGCAATCCCCATACAACGGCATTTTTAGCAATCTATTTCCCACTCCGACCGTTTCCCTTCTCGGCCGCTACAACTTTGCCATTCCCGCCGCGAGCGCCTCGGTACTCTGGTCGTCCCGCTTGACGGCGAGGGACAACCTGCCAAACAAGTCAAACGACTCGTTGCTCGTCGTCGCGCTCGCCGAGGACGCCTGTCCGAGCGCCGCACGGGCAGAGATGCCTTGCGCGATGATGGCCACTGCAGGGTGGACAAGTCGGATGAGTGTCTCGAATGGGTCAGCGCGGGGCGGGGGGGGGGGGGGGGGACGTACATCGCCAGATCATCCACGCGCGAGCGAAATCGAGGCCCGGGATGGGCCACGTCCACTGGGTCATCCGCGTCGCGAGTTGCTGCTTGCCGGCGGCGTGTCGCGCCAGATGCCACGCCGTGCCGTCGTTCATCTGCCGGATCCACGCGTGCTCGAGTTCTTCGCATGTGGGTAGGCCGTCACGTTCTGTGTCCGAGAGACCCTTGAGCGCTTGGAGCAGGTTGGATGTCGGTTTGCCCGCAGCGATGGCGGCGCGGATTTGTGGCGGAAGGGAGGACGAGGCGATCGAGTAGGGGAGGAGCAAGTTGGCCAGGTCGGAAAGCGGGGAACCGAGCGTGCATAGTTCCCAATCGAGGATCCCGATCACCCGTGGCTCCGTCGGGTGGTAGATCAGGTTGTCCATCTTAAAGTCGCCGTGCACGACGCTGAATACGCCCTCGGTGCGCTCAAAGTGGGCGACGGCTTGCGCGCCCTGCCGAAGGTACGGCACCATTTCGCCGGATCCCTCAATGTCGCCGATCTCGGTGCGGGAGCCCGTGCGTGCCGCGGGCGGGATGGTCGTGGCCGCTTGAGCGGCGGAGACTTTGAGCAGGGAGTTTACCTGCCGGGGGAAAAAGGGCGGGCTGTGGGGCGGGGGTGCGAATGTGCTCGGGAAGGAGAGCGTTTCGGGCGGGATGGTGGAGAGGAGGGTGAGGGCTTTGATGGCTGCCATCCAGCTGGCAATGGCAAGGTGTCAGCGCTTGACCCGATAGAGATGAAAGGCCGGGCGGGGACGTACATGTCGCGACGCTCCTCGCGCGGGATCACCTTGAGCCTGACATCCTCAAAGATGCGCCCCTGCACGTAATCCATCACGTAGAACTCGGCGCCGACGACGGCGGGATCACTGCAGTAGCCATACACCCTCGGCACGGGCACGGGCTCGGGCTTGCCCGCGTCGGTCGATCGGGCGAGCTGCTGGTTGTACGCCGTCAGCCGGGCCAGGATGAGGTACTCGCGTTCGATCCGGTGCGCCGTGGCGCTGATCAGTTTCCCGCTCGGTTTCCGCCTGAGCACGACACGGAGTCCCGTGGCGGCGTCGACGAGGAAGTACGTCGGGTTGGACTGACCGAATTCGAATTGCCGGATGGCGATCTGGCCTGGATCGGTGCTCATCTGGCCGCGGAGCATGCCGCGGCCTTTGTCGGTCGGGGAAGCACCGTCGGCATGGGTCAGGTAGGCGACGAGGTTGGCGGTGTTTTCCTGTGCGGATTTCGCGCCGAGCGGCGCACGGACAGGGGTCGTACCCTGGCCTATCTGGGGCGGCGGTGGTGCCATGGCGAGTTGAAGGAGGAGACGAGACGGGACGGAACGAGTCGAGTGGGCTGAATCAAGGTCCCGCGGGACGTATATACCCGGCTATCGGTGTGCCCCGCATCCACCGGCTCGGGGACTGCTTGAGCCGAGGCCGCGCGACGGGACACGGACACGAGGTCCGCCGTGTCCGCGTCTGCAAAAAATTTCGCGCTTGTCCGGCTGACCAATGCGTGCCCCTCCACCTGCAGGCGGCGACGTCATCGGCCGCTGGAATCGGCGCTAATCGTGCAGGGAGGGGCATGGCATGGCCCGCTGACGGAAACAAAGCAGCGCGAGACGGGGTCGTGCATCGACAAGGGAGCGCGGGCGAGACTTGTTTCCATCATCGCACCGCACCGCACCGCTTCTCCCGGATCCCGGATCGGATGGCCGCGCAGCATGTCGCCTAGTCGCGAGCACTCGACGAGCAGGACGGCGAGCCCCGCCGCAGGGGACGCCGCGCGGGTCAAGGAGGAGGCGGACGGGCGGCAGGACGACGTCGAGCCGAAAGCGAAAGGTGAGCGCGCGCGGGGTGCGCGTGGATCGGGACGTTCCTCGGCTGACGAAGCGCAAATCCAGTCCTACCTCCGCCCCCGACGATAACAACCGCAGACGCCGCACCATCGCCACCACAAGCACCACCGGCATCATCATCGTCACCACCGCCGGCAGCCGCAGCCGCAGCCGCACCCCCTACCCTTCCCGCCGTTCTCCACCGCCCGCCCATCCGCCCCGCCGTTCCGGGCCTCAGCAAATCAAAATTCGAACTCGAACCGAATCCGTTCGAGCAGTCGTTCTCGCGCTCCTCGACGAGCGTGCATGGGGCCTGCGCAGGGAGGACGCATTCCGGGTCGAATGATGAGGGCAAAGGAGACGGGGATGGAGGCGTGGGCAAGGATGACCACCGCGGGGACGCGTCCGTGAACGGGACGGCGTCGAGGAAAGCGTCGGCGGCGTCGGCGGACGAGAGGGGAGAGGAGACCAAGGGCATGTTGCCGCCGCTTTCCGCGCTCACCTCGCCCCAGCCCGTCGATCCGGCCTCGCACTTTTCTTGGTCCGGTCTCTCCTCCTCGCTTCGCGCCGGACCTTTGTCCCCCGCCATGCTCGCGGGCCCAGCAACAACACAACTACACGGCACATCCGCGCATCATCCCTCCGGGGCACATCCTTCCTCGCACGGAGCGTTCGATCCGAGTACGTTCCGGACCGGGTTCACGCCCGGCGGCGGTGGATCTGGCTTCACGCCAGGGTATGCGGGCCTTTTGACGGCCGGTGGCGGGTTCCCCATGCCGAGTCCGAATACGGCCGCGTTCTTGAGCATGGTCACGAACGGGACGCCAGGACCGGCGCTCGGTCCCACGGGCCCCGACACACGCGCCGACGGCAAGCCCGTCGAATCGGGCCCCTCAGCGATTCCGTCGCATTTGGCCGGGCCAACGCCGAGCGCGACGGTGGATATCACGCCCAACACGTTGAATGCGTTGACGGGCGTAATCAATCAGATGAATAGCACCGAGACGGCCGCCGCCGCCGCCGCCGCCGCCGCCGCGAACGGAGGCATGTTTCCGCCACCCCCACCGCCTCCACCTGCTGCGGGACCTCCGAACGGCGCGACGGGCCATCAGTTGCCCCCTCCGCCACCGCATCCGGACCATCCGATGACCCAGGCGACCGACTACTTTTCGTCCACTTCCACACACGCGCATCATCATCCACAACCCCCGCCGCCGCACCCGGGGTACGTCCATCAACCGATGAGTCTCCCGCCCGCGCACCTCCACGCCTCGGCGGATCCACGGACGCACGTGAATGGCGCTTACGGCATGCATCAGGCCCAAGGCATGCTACCCGGAGCCGGGAACGCGGCAAACCCGCAAGCGGCAGCGGCGGCCAATGGGCTGTTCTTGCTCAGCCAGGCGCACCAGGAGCTCAGCAAGCGGGAAGAAGAGCACCGTGATGGCGTTGCGGGCGGCGTGACGGGCCGCGGGCGGAACAAGCGCAAGTCGGATGACGCCGGGAAGCCGACGGGTGGCGGGACGACGACAGGCGGCGGCGGCGGCGGCGGCGGGAGGCCAGCGGGCAAACGGGCCAAGCGCGGGGCACTGTCAGATCACGCGACGGTCGCGCCGGCGCGGAATGGGTTCGTGCCGGCGTACCCGGGCCAATCGATCTTGCAGCAGTCGCAGGCGCTGTTGGCGCAGGGCATGCAGGCGCAGGCGGAGCGCGACGCGATGATGGAGGAGGAGGAAGGCGATGAGGATCAAAAGATGTTGGATTTGGCGGGGCATGGGAAGGATGGCGAGGCCGAGGGCAAGAAGGAGAGCAAGCCCGAGACCGAGGAGGAAAAGCGGAAGAATTTCTTGGAGCGGAATCGGCAGGGTGAGTCACGCTTCGGTGCTCGCTGAAACGGTCGTGCTGATGCCTTTTCCTTTAGCCGCGCTGAAATGCCGACAACGGAAAAAGGCGTGGCTGACGCAGCTGCAAACAAAAGTCGACGGCCTGACCGAGGAGAACGAACGCCTGAAAGCAATGCTGACGAGCATCACCGACGAAGCGCAAAAGCTCTCGGCCGTGCTTTCCTCGCACCGGGATTGCCCCGGGATGGCCGCGTCGATGGCCCAGCTGGGGCTGACGTTGCCGCAGATGCCGATGCCGCCGCCTCCACCGCCGGGGATGGGCGGGATGCCGTTCGTACCGCCGCAGCCACAGCCGCGGCACCTCTCCGGGTGATCGCTTCTGATTGGCAACTCTCTTTGTTCCGCTCTCGTGTTGTATAGGAGAAAAGAACCGCTTGCGAGGGCCTCTGTATGGAGGGTTTTGATGGTTTCACACTACCCTTGTCGGGAGGGGTTTTCTATAATGTATTCACCCTGTGTTTCTACAGCATTGCACGTGGAGCATTGGCTGTTCCGAGCAGAATCTGCGTGCTGGAATCAGCGGTCAGCCGTCTGTCAATCTCCACATGCTAAGGACGTCTGGCGCTTCGTTCTGGATAAGCGGCGACCTGTAATACAGTGAATAACGGATGTGCATTTCCGCCACAACGGACGGACAATCGGACACCTGTAGCCCACCTGCATACAGTATCATCAGTCGGCGATAATGAAAGATAGCGGCGCTCTGCCATCGACAAAGGATCAGTCGCAAGAGTGTTCTTGGGGAGGTTATCCACTTCGAAAATTGAGTTTCCAGTATGCCTTAGCTTTTGCGGCTAGGGCCTTCCAGCGCTCCGTCCAAAGCACCGAAGCGAGCTTTCCAATTTTGCTGAGTCTACGCAGACGGTGACTTCGTGTCGGTGTAAGCCTTCTGGCTGACGGCAGGCAGATTAAGGGGAATGAAGGGGAATGTGACAATGCAGACAGAGGCTGTCTATGCCATAACCCTCGCTTGATTGGCTTCCCTCGAGATATCTTGCTGGATGGAGGCACATGCAGGTCCACCCCTGAGGAGCTCTGCAGCATCATCCGAGCATTCAATTCCCGCGTTCAAGAAGGATATCGAACTAGAGCTGACCGATGTTCAGCGAGGCAATATCAGGGATATGAATGGGGGGTTAGGTCAGACTCGGTGGAGGAAATGGCTGACATGGTTCCCCAGAGTGCCCAGTGCCCATGCTGCGATCGCCGCACCACGATTTATTACCAGGAAGCCTGCGGGGCTTCACCAACGCTGATGGCACTATCGACAGAGACTGGGTAAAAATCCCGGAGCAAGATCGCGGCAGAGGGATTCCTCGCCGATGGGCTGACAACACGCTGGACGCGGGCGACCATGAGCCTGGGCAAGAGTCGACGCTATAACAAGAGTTGGTGAAGCTGTCATTGATTGTATCAAGGCCGCATGATAGCAAGACATTGAAGTTTTTGGGAATGCATTTCACCATTTCGGGCTCCTCAGTTGTCGTTCTTTACCCCTGCCTCAAAGACAGTATGGGCGAATGTTTCAGAGTCGGGCGCGTACAGCTGGTTGCGATTGCGAATCGTACGATCATCGTTCCCGACATTTCGGTTAGAGGCAGTGAGCTTCAAGATCAATTCATACGCTTTTGGCCATGTCGCTAGGCAGCGATCTCTCCAAGCGCAGTACCAGGCCATAGGTAACCGTCACCCTGCCCTAACCGACGAGGCTGGCGCAAGCAATTCCTGATTTACGGTATTATATTACATTTGGCTCACAGTAACATCAATCTCCTTCGTCGTCTAGTGGCTAGGATGGGTGCCTCTCACGCACCAGGCCGGGGTTCAATTCCCCGCGGGGGAAAGCTCTTTTTGCCCTGTAGGTTGCCGCTAGCTTTCCAGCCGTTTCAAAATCTCTGACAAAGTTCTGCGCTGGGGTGTCCTCTTCGAGAAATCTTTCCTTTTTTCATGCCAAGGTCTACGTTCGAATTCGTCCAGCAGCCATGTCCTGGATATCCTCAGATAGCTCGGACCCTGGGCTACCTCAGGGCGTAGAGCAGGAGGTCAGAGGCTACGCAGTCTTGCCGTTATACGAAGTGCGCCTGAGTCAGTCCGGCAAGGCTCAGTCCCATTCACATGGCCTCCATTGTGGCTGGGGATCTGGCAAAAGCATCAGCTGTCTCCTGGTAAGCCATATTTTTGAACCTGAGAACCTGAGAACTCTGTGAGCTGGACGATGCGAAACTTTCACGTGCAATCGCCCACGATGCATTCCCCGGGAGATGCCTGTCGCACACCGAAGCTCCCCTTGACACATGGGAATTTCTCGCCTCGTCTGTCCGACTGAGCCAGGTACAGCTTACAGTAGGTCGGCGATGGTCGAGGCGCCCATGATGGTAGAGCGTGATGTCTTCTCAGACAGAAGTGATTGATCGCATGAAGTCCGAAAGTAAGAATGCAAAAGTACAGCATGTCGGGTCCCCCATTGATAACCGAGCTTGCGCATGGATATAGCACTCATGAATACCATTCATGCTCAAGCTGTTATAGTATCTAAAGACCAGTGCGTTCATAAACCAACTTGATCTTAGCGCCTCCGGTCTGGCGAATGAAAGCGGTCATTGAAACTATTACTCAACGCGTCGCCCGTGACCGAATACAGATCACAGATCACGTCGTCCACACTAACTCGCCCTTCTCGACGGTGCGCGGTGGCACCTTCAGGTGTGCATCCTTCTTTAGCATTAGAGAAAATGACCGAAAGATGCATTACCGTTGTCTTTTCGGTAGGCGCAACTCTTCGCAATCGCGGAACTGCACCATCATTTCCTGCTATTCCGATGCAGTCGCGGAATCCCCGGTGTTCAGAATGCCTCTATTACTCGGTATCCTTGTTGCTGCTGAAATCTATTTGGGCTGTTTGCTGCAAGTTCTGTTGCGACCGTGCATGCATATCGAGAACAAGCGAAACCGCTGTTGCCCATGGCCTTCTCGATCGCACGATTCGTAATGTCTTGCGTCATCAGCATTCCACCTCGAGCTATTACTTCGATGCCGCATGCTTCAAGGCAACAAGCTCAAGCTTTCGAACGGTTCGTCTCTCCGACTGCAACCAGGCGATAGTATAGGGAAGAGTTGGCCTTCGCCGAACGCAAGGATGGTGAATGGACAGATGAGCTGGACTCATGACAAGGTGGAGCAATCGAGCATCAAAGGCGTACCTTACGTGAGTTCCGATATCTGTAGGCACATCAATCACTCGATGCCATCGACTGACGCCGACTTCGTGCAGCGAGTCCACTCGTGCTCTTCGTACTCGAAAGAATTTTCTCCGGCCAAAATCATTCCGAGTCGACCGGAGGACCACACGTCCAGGTGGTCATGTCAAGCAGGAGATACCCAGCCGTGGCTCTTGCTGGAGCTTAACAAACCAGCTGTGCTGTGTAAGTAGAGCCCGCGGTGTAGTGAGATTGGCGAACTGTTCCGCTTATATGAATCTACAGGTCAAGTGACGATAGGCAAATACAAAGAAGACCATCCTTGCAACGCGCAGAGTATCAGAATACTAGCGGGAAACAATCCTTCGCATCTCGAGGAGGTCTTAGCAACCAATTTGCGGAACGACTCTAACAGGGAAGGCTTTGAGCTGCTTCATTGTATCCCCGTATGGAAAGGTGACATGGCTACGAGAAGTCTGTGGGATATCAGACGAGAAAACGATAGCATAGTAAGTCCTTGAGAGTATCTGCGACGCGTCGACATAACGATATTCGTCTCAGCCATTCCCCGTGAGATTCGTCAAGTAAGTCTCTCGAAATTTTCAAAGAGTGCTCTTTACTCATCGGCCACGGGCTGTCTTAGACTACTTCTTGGCCGGTAAGTCAGTGATGATTTCCAGGCTGTCTTTCAGCGTACCTCATGCTGTCATTATTAACTTTACAGAGCGTATGAGCCTCGCTATAATGTGAGCGAGCACACCTAAGGTTCCATTGGCTGGTGATTGAAATCGTCCTAACCAGGTATCCCTTTGGCATATCAAATTTGAGGGGATTACGGATACCAACTACATAGAACGGGTTGAAAGAGAATGGTTTCAAGTAAGTATTCTAGTCCTGTTCCCGCAGCGGTCATGGCTCATGGTATGAGGGAAGGCTCAAAAGCTGCAGAAAGATCGAATCGTGCTCAAACACTTGCGATACTCTTCGGACCTTCGTCCGGCATTTCAGAGCGTGCTCCATCTAGCGCAACAAAGCCATCAGATATCGACAGTGCTGGAACATCCCGCGCTCACGCGATTGTTCGAACAATTCGTCGTCAACCGCGACTATTTGGCAAGTGAAGAAACCCTTCGGCATATTCTTGAAGAAGGCCTCGTGAAGGAATATCAAGATCTCGTACCCAAAAGGTATTCTTGGAGATTGTTGCATGACGCGGGTCTGGAACAGCCCACGGTCCGTGGTGGACATGCGATGTGTGCGATTTCAAGCACTTTGTGGCTCTTTGGAGGAAGTAAGTGAGCAACACCATTCAGGCTGCCCATCCATAATCCTAAAGCGTGTCACAGATGACGGAAGAACACAGCTGAACGACTTCTGGAAAGGGTCATTGAAAGGCGATGCACTCTCCTGGGTTCGAATCCAGCGTAAGGATGATTCGTGGCCTGCATCCGGTGGGTATAAGCTCATGGCTGCCACCGAGGACCGCATGTGAGTCCCTCCCCCGCTTTCGCTACGGTTGATCCTAGACGATACTGGATTCCAGTTACATGATCGCTCTTGCTGGGATGGACGGCGCAGACATCCCTACCAATGTATCTTTCGGACTTGTTTCGGATGAACTTACAAATACCGTCATCTCAACGGAAGGTACTTTACAAGACGATTGTGCCAATAACGCTATCCTGTGGGCGTACGATGTCGTATTCGATCGGTGGGAAGAGATCGGTCGAAGAGTAAGTGCTTTTAGTTTCGCGACTACTGCTATACTGAAATTCCTGTCATTATAGAAATGGGATCGCGCAAATCAAACGTTGTCAAGTTTTAGCTGTAAGGCAGTCATGAACCGCACTTTTACCTTTGTCTCTGAAGTTCGCCCCCCTTCAGATCACGATGGGCGGCTCATAGTGGGAACAACGACCGGACAGATGTACTCTGTTGCCATTTACAACATCGGCTCAGGCATGTGGGCAGAAAGCCTATATGGGTATGTCGTCGATACACACTCAAGCAGAGAGACTGACAATAATGATCAGGCCAACACTCATGTCCCCCGAATCATCTGCGATGTCCTGCTCTCCGAGAGGGCGTGAGTAGCTGCAGCATCCGCGCTCTCAGTTACCATGGACTTATTCTCTCTTGAACAAGCATTGCTGGCCGATTGCTTCGACAGTGTGAATGAACGTCAAGTCCTTGTCTCAGCAAGTCCACTGTCTCTCGAGTATGAAGGTTACACTCTACCTCCAGTGGAGACGGTGCACCATCCTACACTGCACTCAACAGGAAACGGCTCCCGCCGAGCATTTATCGACTTTCAGGGCACGTCGCTTCTGCTCCTGATGGGGACCGAAGGCGACTGCTTGATTCCAAGCAACAGCTCACAAACAACGATCCACGTCTACTCCATATCTCGAGGGGACTGGCAGGAGATGATTGGAGAAGACGGCTTCGACTTAGGAGTCGCCGACTCCACAGGAAGTCCAGCCCAGCTATCGTTGGTACGGGAGTGTGGGCACGCAATGACGTATGACAGAGTTACGGGAAGATGTATATTCTATGGAGGCCGCACCGACGGGTTGGCCGCGGAGGGAAACGTGGCGGTAGAACTTGAGTTGCACGGGTACGTGACTGGACAGGCTGCACGCTCTCGCCATGACATTGACTGGTTATAGGCTTCGGGAGACGGACATTTTGCGCAAATGTCAAAGGATTATCCGGAGACAAAGGTGATCCGGAGCTGGCGATGTATCGATACCTCTGTTGACGTTCTGTTCTACAGCTTTTTCCAGATTCTGCTCCAGCGCTCTTCTTTGGAAGCCTTATCGTTCTTGCAAGAGACTCTTAGCCCGGTCTCTTCTCCCTCCGATCCAGAGGAACAACAAGATCTGAAATCATTATTTACAACTCTTGTTCGCGGCTCAAAGGGCAAAGACGATGCCATGGATCCCGGTGGGTTGCACTGTTCGAATCTCCGCAAGCGAAACTCGGGGCTGAAACAGCTGTTCCAACACTATCTTCAGGTGATTACGGGGATAGTGCGCACCTTGCGGCATTTCAACAACTACTGCATTATGTATCCCCAAGGTTCAAAGAACCAGCTGAGGAGATCGCGAGTCATTTGATGCTATAATGGAAGTATATTCGGACAGCGCCGATGCATTGTGCTCCTTAGCTTGCTAGACAAGTACAACGAGCTGTACAACGCGAGAATCAATCTGCGCTATCTGCTCAAAGAAAGGATCTTCATCCAGCCTACGTGAAAAGTCCATTGCTTCGATAATCCTAACAGCGCTAGCCATCGCGGAGATTGTTTGTGAGCAGGACGGGCGCGCGGCTTCTTGGGAGAACGCCACAGTTCGCTTATACTCTGCTTGAAGCTGCGACGTGGCCTACTTTGGGGACTGCGCAGAGTGATTGCTTGCTGGAATGACGCGATAAGGGCCTCCTCATTGCGAGCGACATGTTGAGCAGTTTTGACACTCAAGCCCTGATGTACCTTCGCCAAGTCGTATGGCAAGAAGATCTAAGGGAAGAATTGTAATCGATCGTCTTTCAGCAACAGCTTGCAAGATGAAGAGCTTGACCTACTCTCGGACTACCCTTCGTCAGACGGACTCGAACCGATCCACCAATGCCCACCATCACGTGGTTGTCGCTATCATCAATGTCGGCCTCGGGGACTATATCGACCAGAATAGTACCAGGCTTGAATTGTGGAACTGTGAAGGCGACGACAGCGCCGGGGGCTGTGGACCCGCGGTTGCTCAGCACAGATAAGAGAGGTGCCCGTAGAAGTACGATTTCGTGATCCGTTGTGACGATTGGGACGGACTGACAATGCGATGATCAATAATGGATTCCAGTCACACTGGCATGCGGTACTCACCGGCGACGAAGCATAGCCAAAATTCGAGCTCAAGCTGCTTTGAACATTAGCAAAGGAGAGGGATACAGCCATAAAAATGCACCGATTACTTACGCAGTATTCCGCGCCGCGACTACTCTGCTTATGAAGTTGTAGAGGTTGTTCTTCGCACTCCACCTCGCATGCCACATAGGCTCTCGGTTGAAAGGATCATCGCCTTTACGTTTATCAGTGCCACGTATCGGCGATACGAGAGTGCGTCGCGTACCGCCTTCGAAACCTTGCTCGCCTCCGCTGTACATGATTGGAATACCATCCGCCAAAAAGGGAAAAGCGATGGCATTCATGCGCAGCTGGAAAATGAGAGTTCAGAAGATTTACAGCGATCAAGGACTTGTCCTTACGCTGTCGTCTTCAACGTTGTGGGCAAATCTTGGTACTGATGTGACCAAATTCCGCTATCTTAACATATCTATGGCTCGTTAAGTCTGAGCTTGAACATACAGTCGTGGTTACTGCAAAATGAGAGATAATCCGTGATTCAGTGGCGTTCACACCGGGCGGGAGGAAACGTAATGACGCACTCTAGAAATGTCGTCAATGTCGAAACATCTTTGGCTTCGGACTGCGCCCTCAGCATCATGTCGGTCAATTCTATGATCTCCGCTTGTGGGCCGGAGAATGCCCGTCTGTGCCATGCAACCGTCAGCACTGTTGGAACCGGAGGGAATTGGCCTTGCTTCATAGCATACCGCAACGGGAAAAACAGTGGGAAATTATGTACCGAAGACAAAGCCACGCCTTGATACGCGTATGTATAAGCGGGATCTAAACCATTATGGGCCTTTGATAAGCGGGAAAATCGCGGTGCATGTACCAGAAGTTGCTCACCTCCGTGAAGGACTTCTCCAGTACAGAAGACTCCAGCTGCTTCCTCGAAACCTGGCCAAAATGACTTGCGAACTAATGCAACGCAAATTTGGTATCATCTTCAGCCTTGGCGCGGCAACGCAGTTGCGGCGGAGACTAACCATGCTTGACTGTATCTACCCTGAGACCGTCAATATCGTAATCCAGGACGAGTTGTCTGATCCACCGATACATCTCCTGCACAACCTTTGGTGATTCGGTATTGACGTCGACCAAAGCTTCTCGCTGATCTTCTCCAATCCAACATTGTTCCACCTCGGTTTGGTTGTCATAGTTTCGAATCCAGCAATGGGGGTGATAATCGTCGGGCTGATTGAGCGCGCCATACCGGTCATCAGGGTGGAACACTCGGCCCCGGGGAGATCCGACGTGGTTTACGACCACATCAACCATGAGATACATTCCTCTTTCGTGCAAAGCGGTAGAGAGCGCTTGAAGGTCTTCCCGTGTCCCGAAATTGGAGTTTAGTTCTAAGAATGCAATCCCGCTCAGTTTACGGCTTTCAAGCTTGAGACAGCGACGTACCGTCATGGTTGAGGGTGTAGTACCCATGATAGCCCCCATCCTCATTCTCCACTACAGGAGATATCCATATTGCGGTAAAGCCCATCCCCTGGATATAGTCGAGCTTATTCACTGTAGCGATCGATAAAGTCACTGATTAGCGTCTACTGTCCATCACATCTTTGATGCACGTACTCAGTCCCTTCCAGGTGCCGCCGCAATACTGCCGCTCCGGCAAGTTGCATGTAGCGTCGAGCTCATCCTCTCTTGCAAAGCGGTCCGTCAAAAGCTGCAGAGGGGGAAGGCATTAGCTCGGGTTTCGTTTGATGTGCTCGAAGCGATGCACTTGGTATATGGTCTGTCTTCGCCAACCGTCAGCGTCAAGTGAGTACGCTAGCCGGAGTGCTTGGAGGCAAAACCACAGGTATTTCAACAAGAACATGTTGTTATAACTTCCCGGTCTTCATCCGCCAGACATTAGCGCAATAAAGGTCGTTCTGTGGAGCGACCTTCGGATTGCGGATCTGCTCTTCGTTGGGGCTTTCTGTCGATTGAAAGCGGCGCCAACCAGGTGATACCGCAAAATAAAAAAAGGATAGGTTCAGTGTTGCGGATCAGTCAAGCACTCAACGACTTGCGTGAAATCCGCAGGCCAAGAAGATGTGCAAGTTGGGAGAACATCGTCGTCGCCCTTCTCCGAACGCCCGATCAAAGCGGTTCCGCCCCTTGCTGCTTACTAATGACTATCATCCCCTGGCCTCCGATCATGACGAGGTCGAGACACGAGCAGCGATGAACCAGCGAGGGTGTCATAGGAAAGCGATAGACGGCTTCATCAGGCGCACCTGCGGTACCTGCGGCGATTGAACCTGAAGATCATCAGGAAAGATAGAGCTCGAGGTTCTTACCCAATTCCGCTACAAACCGACATCGTCAACGCGTAAAATCGGGATCAGAGATTCAGAATGGAGGCATTGGGTTTCAACGTTCGTGCTCCTTCCCGTAGTATCAGCTTACCCACTCACACCGATGGCGGTTTCAAAGATGTCTGCCGGTTTCTTGGAGGGAGTCGTGCGCGGGTACAAAGGCGGACTGCTTACACAGGCACAGTACAACAACTTGACGCAATGCGAGAATCTTGAAGGTAATCTACGCTGGCTTTCACCGCTCTGTTCCTGCTTTATTGATTCAAGCTCTGCTTCATTGTAGATTTCCGTTTGCAATTGTCTGCAACAGATTATGGGAACTTTCTGGCCAACGAACCGCTGCCGCTTTCGACTGCAACAATCGGTGACAAGGTACGTCGCAACCCCTTGGTATAGATACGGTGATGCATATTGACAGACACATTGTAGGCGACCGAAAAGCTCGTGGCTGAGTTCAACTACATTCGGACGAATGCAGTAGAGCCTTTGGCGACCTTTATGGACTACATCACGTGAGTATTCTTCCCATGAATAGAGATGGGCATACATCGACAATTCTTGCAGTTACTCATACATGATCGACAACGTCATTCTTCTGACGTTGGGAACGCTTCACGAGAGGGATACGCACGAGCTTTTGGAAAGATGCCATCCCTTGGGCGTTTTCGACACCATGCCGGCATTATGTGTTGCCACCAACGTGGAAGAGCTGTATCACAGTGTCATTGTGGAAACTCCGTTAGGTTCGTTCTTCTCTTGCTCATGTGTGATGCAGCTCTGACGGTTGCGGCGTGTCAACAGCTCCGTATTTCCAGGACTGTCTATCAGCTCAGGATCTGGACGACCTGAACATCGAAATCATCCGAAATACATTATATAAAGCGTATCTGGAAGACTTCAACAACTTCTGCCAGACGCTACCCGCTCCTACAAATGAGCTCATGTCTCGAATCCTGGCGTTCGAGGCGGACCGACGTACTATCAACATCACCCTCAATTCTTTCGGCACCGAATTGACAAAGGAACAGCGTGCCAGACTTTTCCCCACGATCGGCCGTCTGTACCCAGAAGGCAACAACGCCCTTGCCCGAGCGGAAGACGTAGAGTCCGTCAAGGCGTCCGTCGAGCACATCGCCGAGTACAAGGCGTTCTTCGATGCAGCCGAAAAGGGACTCTCCAATGGTGCCTCAGATGAGATTGACATCGATGACGCCGGAGAGGGAACCAGTCTGGAAGATGAATTTTACAAGCACGAGATGAGAATTAACCTCGGCTCGTTCTTGCAACAATTCCAGTACTCGGTCTTTTACAGCTTCATCAGGCTGAAGGAGCAGGAGATCCGGAATCTCGTTTGGGTAAGTCCAGGGTCAGAAACTTGATCTGAGTTTTGGCCGATCGGTATCCTGCGCAACAGATCGCGGAATGCATCACTCAAGACAACAAAGAGAGAATCAATGATTACATTCCCGTGAATTAGAAAAGAGGTCTGCCTTTGCGTCTTGGTTACGCCTCAACCTACATTGCTAAGTCTGTCGGAGTTGTAATATATGCTTGTAGATCTGCTATCGTCCCGCCATATGCTTCCCGCATGCTACATGCCTAACAGACTTTCACAACACGCCTATGCACTCCTTATGCTTCAGTTTTCAGACCAGAGTCATGGAAGTCGACCGGAAGCTATGCAACATTGACAATTTCACAGGCCGCCAAACGCCACCAAGACATGCTGCCAGTCGATCATGCAAACAGTAAACGAGCGTCCAGGCGTCATGCGTGGTGGACTCTGCGTGCCCCGTTTAAGGTCGAAACGTCGCGCGGAGATCGCAGTCCCCGTTGTCCAACTCGATGGAAATCACAGAAGTGCGAAGCATTCAGGCTGTTTCCGAGTCCGAGTCGTATTCATCATGTAGAGCACGCCTGCTTAGATCAGGCTTTTGCCAGGAACAGTTTCCCGGTCATCATGACGTTCTTTCCGACTTACGAATCCGCCGATCGTTCGAATAGCGAAAGCTTGTTTCTGATGGTTTGAGTGTCAACGACAACGCTGTCGACGAAGAAGGTAGATACTCATCGGTCGCGCCTTCCCTCATTCACATTCGCATTCGTCGTGCTTGGACTATTGCGTGAGCCGTTTCCGCCTTCTCTCGCGATCAACTGCTTCAGCGTTGAGCTTTGCAGGATGGCTGATAGCTTTAGCAAAGCCCTTCATCAGTGAACTTAGACTATGGGATGAGTCACCTCGTGCGGATCAGTCGTTGTCATGCCCGGGGAGTGTCATCTTCAGGGCTGTACCAAGACCCCTTTTTGTGATCGGTGTCTATTTCGGAGCGTTGAATTAGATTATATCCCTTGCTCTTCTGACCAGGCGGAGCGATCAGCGCTCACCCGGGCGCTCAACAGACCAAAAGGACGCGGCCTGGTGTCTGTGAACATAAATCTGGGGTTTTGAGAATCAGCTGTCGTCTGCGCCTTCGCCGTTCTTAGCAACAGCAAAGCAAGGAGAACCTCGCGTACTTGCTCAACCTACGACAAAGCCATCACGTACAAACTCGCCATCTTGCTCTGGAATCAAGTGAAAGCCATGCTCGTTCCGGATTCGAGCGCAATGCAGGCATCAGGTCGTGGCGAAGCTTTGGGCGCTTCATGGTCTCTCACACGACAGTCCCACCAGGATTTTCGAGAATATGAAGTATACAGTACGTCTCATACCTGTTTTGTTTTGCTCACATCCCACAAGTTGCTGAATCTCACGCCCTTCTGTTTGTGTCTGATTCCTGGCGTAGTGCCCTTAGAGGATCTTCCGGTGTTGACTAAGGCAGGCGTCAGCTGTTCACTTGCGGAGTACAGGCGTCGCCTCGGAAGACAAGAAGCGCCCAGACATGATGTTGCGCCGACTGACCTGGTTGTTCCCTGTGTGGACGTCCCGCCACCTCCTTATGTCGAGTCTCTGAAGGAGGATCCGTTCGCGAGGAACAAAGACTTCCAAACACAGAAGGAGGATGTCACACCGAGTCGCAGTCCTGGTTACTCTCGAGAGCAGTCAGGAGACCATCGAGGTGGGCTTCTCCTGTATTCAGACCAGCCGCCTTACTGAACATCGTCCTCTACTTCTCGATAGCGTTACAAAACGACACCCATACGATCAATTCGAACATGTTTCGACCTGTTTTCACTCACCTGCTCTCTTCGCGACCTCGGTCAAGTCTCGGGTCTTCCAGAACGGCAACGCCTCCCTCCGGATCCAGTACTCCCATCCCCAAGGTACATTGATCGCTCGACGGTTTACACCGGCCATCGGAAGGACAACTGCGAGATTTGAGAAGTCCATTTTCGAACAGTACGAATTTATAAATCTGTGCGGTTCAGACTCAACGCCGTGCGTGAACGTTTGATGCGGGAACTCGACAGACGGGTAGGAGAAATTGTCGAAGGCGGGCTACTCGAAAGCAAAAACGCTACACGAGCAGTAGCTGCTCATTCGATGATCACAGAAGAAACTTGTATCAGGGGTAAAATATTGTAATGGGCTTCCACAAAACTGAGAGGGTCAAAGCCCAAGGGTTGTTGGGACTCAATCGCACGCCGCCTACTGCGACCATCGACTTGGGCCGAAGTCCGGCCCATGGCCAGGGCGGGTCTCGAAGCACTTGGGTTGCTCTTCGGGCTAGCGAAGTCGCACGCGCCGGGTGAGTCGGTATTGCGATACAACCGATTACAACGTGAGCGTCGACCCGCGCAAACTTCGAGCTGAACCGATGGCGACAGCTGGGCTCCATCTCCAGAAATCATAATTCCGACCGGTTCATTAGCGGTCCAGTGCGCGCGGAAGGGCACTTATGAAGATGAGGCCCAAGGGCTGAGTCTCATTGGCCAGTCCGCTGCTCACACCGGAGCTCGGATTGAAGATCGAAGCTCTCCAGTGCCTATATAGCTCCGCCACTAGCCTTCCAGCATCAACTAGATTTGCGGCCGTATGTACCACAATTTGATTGAGCACGACTTTTATAAATCTGTATATAGACGGCAGTAGAAATCTATGCATCTAGCTCGAAGAAGCTGTCGAAGACATAAAAGTGCTGCCTTGCAAAGAGCCCGGGCCAAAGCCAACAATTATACTACAAAGGCCTTCATGAGCTTTTCTAAACGTAAAGGAAAGCAAAGGGATTGCGTAGCTAAGATAGGTTATTGGAAGCTTAGGCCAGATATAGGCCGGGAGGACGAGAGTGTCAGCCAATGCAACGGCCTCAACAGCTATGCCATTCCATGCCGCAATCCACCCAGTTCTGCAAACCCTTATGCTCCGACGGATTGGCCTGACGTCTGCCCAGTCCGAGGCAAAACTGTGGCTTCCACGACGGCCCATGCCAATGGAGCTGGTTTGCGTGGCGCTGTCGCGTGTCTGTCTATACGATGTAGCCTATTCGGTGCCGAGGATCGGTTTCTATTATCGCAGCTGTCGAAATAGAGCTCCGCTATAGAGTCGCTTCAGCTGTCGGTTCCTGCCAGCTTCTACTAGCGTAATTTCCTGAAACGCGCCATCTGGAAAGCAAGTGCGATCGAGCGGGCGTACTCAGCCTGGCGACAGCTCATAGTTTCCCTTGGAGCCTTAGAGCAACCCGCTACTTTGGTCAATGACCAACAGAGACCTCCGTTGGTTAAGTGGCTCCCCTCCGTGGCGGCGTCTGCCTTGGTTCACCAAAGGTGGAGACACAGCACAATACCAAACGCACATTTCAAGAAAGGATCAGATCGACGATCGCAAGCCCGAATTCGAACCACGACAGCAAGGCCACAGTGTGATCTAGGATCGGTCTTCTTTGACCCAGGAGCCCGGACGCTAGACAGTCTCTTCGGAACGTTTTCCGTAGGATCAGAAACCCACAGGAAGCTCGGAAAGCACATGATCGCTGGGTCATATCGTTTCGAGCGCGCCCTACAGATTCTGCATCATTGCCAGGAAACTTCACGACAAACGGCCAGCGCGTGGACGTCCTATAATTCAAGTCCTTAAATCAGAACACACCAGCGATTTCGGTAGCTTTGAGTGCATAGCACTCTACGGACAACTTGATTCAGCATGGCGGTATCACCTTCACTCGAAACGGCCAACCTTCATGCGGCTCTCGGGGACATGTCCATCCAATCAACATCAGCCGCGACGACTCCTTCTCCGTCTGCTCCACTTGCGCCTCCTCCTGAACAGGACTCGTCCTCCTCCAACCGAAGTCAGGCCGGTTCATCCCAGGCTATCGGAACGACCGGAGCGAGCTCGAATCCAGCCGTGAAACAGGGCCCAGCAGTGTCATCCACTTCAATGGCCAATCCGAACACAGTTCCAAAATCCATGGAGCCGCCAAGAAAGAGATTTGTGTATGACCCAGCTTCTATGCTGCTACCGCACGAGAGGTTGGCTCAGCAACGCGCGGCCCCACCTCAACCCCCCGGCGTTGCTGGCCTCAAACAGACGTTATACCATCAAGCAAACACGAACGTGAACGGTCATCAACATGCTCTTTCGCCACCGTATACAACCGCTTTCGCGACGAATGGCCGAAGTCCCGCACAGGATCCGTCACGCGGAGAAATGTGTATGCCCACACGGGCAGCACCTCCTCTTCCTCCCTCGGCAAATAACCGTCAACCTGCTGGTGTTCCAAAGTCAGGTATCCCGTCGGTCAATCGAAATACCGCCTGGGTGGACCCAAATGCCGTGGATCCACTGCAGCAATCTCCGATAATCAAGAATGATTCAGGTTCGGACGAAGAAAGCGAAGACGAGGACGAGGAAGGGATGAGCGCGAATGATAAACGTGGAAAAAAGCGAGTCAGGTCTGAGCGCACCTGCAGCGGCGGAGGCAGCTCAGACAAGCGGGCGGCGCGCAGAGAAATGAACGGTGTCGCTGGGGCATCATTGTCAGATTGGGAAATCGTGGAAACCCTAGGTAAGCTGGATGGCCGATATGAAGCGTTCATCGCTGAGCGCCTATACCACGAGGTACCGGGACCTTCGGTCGGGTCCTGCTCGTTCGCGTGCGGCCGAATTATCGCCCTCTTCCATATCACCCGATATTCCCCAAGCTTCAGCAGCCGATAGACCCAAATGCGCCAAATCCACAGGAAACTGCAGAGATGGACAAGCAACTTCCCCATTTTGCCATGAAGGTCTTGAACAAGGCGGAAATCGTGAGACTGAAGCAAGTGGAACATATCAATTCGGAACGTGCGATCCTGGAACGAGTCAGGCATCCATTCCTGGTCGAACTGTAAGCCTGTGCCGTTCTGCTTCGGGTTTCAGCGTGTACTGACAGCGAATACAGATATGGTACCTACCAAGACCACCTCAACGTGTACATGCTGCTATCCTACATCCCAGGCGGGGAATTGTTCTCGCATTTGCGACGAGCGGGTAGATTTACGGCGGACGTCACTCGTTTCTATCTCGCCAGTATAATCCTCGCCATCGACTATTTGCACGCGCAAGACATTATTTATCGAGACCTGAAACCCGAGAATCTGCTTCTGGACAGAGATGGTTACCTCAGAATAGCCGACTTCGGCTTTGCCAAAATCGTGGAGGATCGAACATTTACGCTGTGTGGTACTCCAGAAGTCCGTCTTTTCTTCCCCCCCTCAATGATGAAACGACTGATTCATCTCTCTTTTGTAGTATCTCGCCCCCGAGATCGTGCTTTCCAAAGGTCACGGAAAGGCGGTGGATTGGTGGGCGCTGGGAATTCTGTGTTTCGAGATGTTGTGTGGATATCCAGTAAGGCCGCATGGATAGTTGGCCGCGGTACTTGTGACTGACTGTCGTTTCCACCATCAGCCGTTCTTTGATGATCATCCTCTGGGGATATACGAAAAGGTGACGTAGCAAGCCTCGTCTATTGGGAGGCATGTCCTTATCGTAAGCATTGCACTTCAGATTATAGCCAATAAGGTGGCCTTCCCGAGCCATGTCGACCCTTACGCCAAAGATCTGATCCGACGTCTTCTCACGGCCGATCGTTCAAAACGACTGGGGAACCTGAGGGGCGGAGCGAGAGACGTCATGGCGCATCGATGGTTTACGGGCGTCGATTGGAGTATCCTCGAAAGCAAGAAGATAGGGGCGCCCATCATTCCACACGTCGCCAACAGAGGTTAGTTTAAAGTTTTACTCTAATAGGCTCCCAGGCAAAGCTCACCAAGGGTTTCTGCTACAGGCGACAGTCAAAATTTCCAGCGTTATGCGCCTCCGCTACCACAAGAGCTGCCAGGCATTCTTGGCATTCCGCAGGGCGCCGTTGACGATCCCTACAAACAGCTTTTCCAGGAATTCGTCTTTCCCTCAGCATAGAGAAGGACGGACGGTAGGTCGCGACGATGGTGTGCTATTCTGGACGATCGTAGAGGCCGGCGTGAGCGTCGGGAAAGGGGCAACGATATCTATAATCTCATGCAGCATTGAAAGCAATCGCAAGTTGTAGCTCGTGATAAGGATCCGGTAATCCGACCTGGGATGCCCACAATCCAGCCAGTCGTTCGTTGTCTGGCGTGCTGTCTCAGCTTTCCGACCATGAAGATGTTACCTCGAGAATGATACGGTGAAGAAGCATGAACTGCAACGTTTCTGATGCATGCAAGGAGCGCAATCAAATATATTTTGAGCTTGTTGACCTGTTTCGGCTGTGATATGAATGAGAACCGCATATGCGTGCTCGGCTGGAGATGTTCGCATAGCAGAAGGACACTGAAAAGTCCAGTAGTAAAGGACGTCCAGTAGTCCTCCTCAATAAACGTAGATCGGATAAGGCCGGAGCTTATAATAGCATATAGCATGTGGTCAAGGTTTCTGAGACTCCGATCGCAATCCTGAAGGGGTGACTCGAACTTCTCGGATCCGGGAGTCGCTTCAGATACAGTCTTGAACGGCTGTCTTCACAGTCACACGAGTGGTCCACCAGTCAACCGCTCGGCGAAGCTCTCAAAAATCCTTCGGCTATACAGATACAAGGACAGTTGCGCGGCTGTCGAGCAAGACTGCAAGTCGTCGAGTCTTGAGCGATCGCCCACTGGCAAAGCGGAGTGCCCGGCTCGTCATCCAATCGCTGCATCGCCAAGGTCTTACCATCAAGGGCGTAGTCATCTGTCTTCGCATACCGAGCAGTAGACCCTAGCCAGGATGCAGAACGCTCAAGTCATCTTCGCCAACGTAAAAAATGGGATCACCGATAGCCCGTCCACGGCTTCGGAAGACCCCTCGATATCGCGAATTCATCAGTTCTTGGTTGTGCTACCAACATGCGCGGTGTCCTTGTCTCTCGGTATTTACGCGGTGCAACAGCTCAGACAATTGCGCACAAGGAAGCAGGAAGGGTTGATTCGGCTTCCGGAGAACGGTAGACTCAGCCGCAAACCGGGCACGATCCGTCTCGAAGATGGCCCAGAACACGAGGAGGAAAAGGCGTTGGATGTCTGGGATATTCAGGATGAAGAAATGGAGATTGACGGATACCCAATAGAGGAGGAGGCATTCTGGCGAAAGGTCTGTCCACTTCGTTATCTACAAACTCTCAGACACGCTAACCACGTTTGTCAAATCACTAGACGCAATTCAAAAAAGTCACGCTCATACTGTTCCTTCTACTGCCCACCCTTGCGAATTTCTTCTCACTCGGATACTACCTTTCGCTGCGAGATGAACTCGACCTATCTCCACATATATCACGGAAAACGCTGCAGACGATCACCCTCGCGACCCCGATTTATGTCTACTCGCTTTTCCTGTGCTTGCTTTTCTTGTCGCAAAAGACGGTCGCCTATCATTGGGCCACCACGATTCACCTGTCCTCGATCCTCTTCGTCGCATGGTTCAGTCAATTTCTCGATGTGATTTTACCAGCCGACGGCGACCTCTTCTCCACCATCGGATCGAAAACGGTCATTAGGGAATATCGTATCCTGCAGGTCATTCAGGCACTTCAGCCGGTGCTGTTACTGCCTGCACTCGTACTCGTGCTGGCCATGCCCCGGGGGCCAGCTCTACATTTCCCTGCCGAGAAGATCTTCACGCCCAAAACGCTCGAAACATTGAAGGAGCGCCATGCAGAGCAGGTCTCGGCCGACCCGAATGCGCCTAGAATACCAGATGTTCTGAATCCCCGGATACCGAATGTTACCACCGAAGTCCAAAGTGGTGTCTGGGATGCCATTCTCTTTTCATTTGCAACTCCTGTCATCTGGAAGGGATATACGTCTCTCAGCATGGACCTTTGGGATCTTCCGCTGCCGATGGCGAACATGCGCAGCATGAACGCCTTCAGAAACATGAAGGCAGCTTACGGCGACACACAGAAGCAGCGCAAGAGTCGGAAGCATCGCAAGCAATGGGCGGACAGACTGCCGGCGGGATGGAGCTTACTCATCAAAGTCTTCAAAGTCAATCGATTCCTGTTCTCCGTTCGTGAGTTTCCCCACGTGCAAGACGTCAAAGGAAAAGCTGACTCAGGTACTCGAAACGCAGAGACCGTGTTAGCCATCGTGACAGCGGCCATGTATTATGCGCCATCATGGTTTCTGAAGGAGTTCGTGGAATACCTGGAAGCGCATCCGGACAGATCCGATATGCGTTGGGGCTGGGTGTGGTCTTTCGCATTGTTTGCCAGTAATGCGCTCATGTACCTGGCCATCGGCGTTCTGTGGTCCATCTCGTCAACCCATCTGCAAACACGGATCAAGCTCCAGCTCTACACACTCCTTTTTAGCAAGACCCTGGTCAAGAAGGATTTGGCTGCAGCACCCACGGCGGAGAAGCAAAATTCCGGAGAAAGCGTCACAGCCGCCATATCCAGAGAAGATATCCCCGGTGCCGAAAACGAGGGACAGGACCGAGAAGGGGCGATAGAGGAGATTAAAACCGCAAATAAAGAACCCGAAGAGGAAGATGTCAGTTCCAAGGCACAGGTGATGACGCTCTTCCAGATAGATTGCGAGCGTATCTCAGAATGGACGTTCCATGCATTCAGCATGGTGGACGCCCCAATCGAGATTCTTGTCGGCGGCCTTTTCCTCTACCGCCTCGTGGGAATTAGTGCTGTCTACGGCCTCCTGGCATCGCTCATCACGCTTCCGCTCAATCAATTCGCAAGCAAGTACGTGGTGCAAACTCAAGAGCATCTGATGAAAGCAAGAGATAAACGTACATCCCTCATGAACGAGATCCTCGGCGCCATTCGTATGCTCAAGTTCATGGCCTGGGAGAGGAAGTACGAAGCGCGCGTTTCCGACGTCCGCAACGAAGAGCTCAAATGGCTGAAGCGAAATTATATGATCGAAGTATTGTTCACTTTCGTTTGGTCCGTGACGCCTATAGTGGCGATCATTGTCACGTTCATGCACTACTCGCTCATCGCCAAAAAGCCTTTGACTCCCGGTATCGCATTCCCGGCTGTTTCTGTACTCAACGAGCTTCGATTCAGTCTCGCCACGATTCCCGAGACGCTACTCAACGCCATTCAGGGGTTCGTTTCTCTTCGAAGAGTCGAAAAGTACATGTCGACAGCAGAGGTCTCGCATCAAGAATTCGGAACCGATCAAATCAGTATGCGATCTGCCACCATAACATGGCCTCGGGATATCGCCCCGCCATCGGCCGAACCAGCATCCGTTCCGTCGACGCCAAACGTCGTCAGCTTCACTCTTAGCGATTTGAATCTGGAATTTCCGCAGGGCGAGCTCAGTCTGATCTGTGGGCGACTTGGAAGTGGCAAAACGCTTTTGCTTCTGGGATTACTGGGCGAGGCAGATGTTCTTGCGGGTCAGGTAACATGTCCCAGGTCGGGACCAGGGGCGATCGACGACTTTGGCCAGAAGATACACCCGGATGAATGGGTCGTACCTGGCCGGACAGCCTATTGCCCACAACAAGCGTGGTTGCAGAATGATACAATCCGTGGAAACATTCTCTTTGGATGCGAATACGTAGAGGACCGATACCGAAAAGTCATTGAGGCGTGCAGTCTAGTGTCGGATCTGGCCATATTGGAAGACGGATCGGATACGGAAATCGGAGAGAAGGGCGTCAACCTGAGTGGCGGCCAGCGCAGTCGTGTGAGCCTGGCAAGGGCCGGTAAGTGACCTATTCCGAGGATTCGGCATGTACTGATTGGTTTATTCTCAGTCTACAGCCGCGCATCCACCCTAGTCCTCGACGACATATTGAGCGCAGTCGATTCGCATACAGCCGCTTCGATCATGAAAGAATGCTTCCAAGGGCCTCTCATGAAGGATCGGACGGTCATTCTGGTTTCACACCATGTGCAACTTGTCAGCCCAGCTGCAAGTTATATCGTCGCGCTAGACAATGGTGATGTGACGTACGCCGGCGATCGTCCCGGATTCGTCGCCGGTGGTTTCATGGAGGATATCGAACCTGAAAACGAGGCTGATCAACCTCACAGCGAAGGGGACGGCAAACACACGACCGACATCAAAGCGACGAACAGACATCTAATGCTGGCAGGCGAAGCCTCCGAGCCGCCTTCTGAAACTGCAAGTCTAGCGGAGTCTTCCACAGTCATCAATGAGGAGGACAAGGAGACTTCTACTCCGGTCGAACGCAAGACACCGCGAAAATTGGTTGAAGAAGAACGTCGCGCCACAGGTCGAATCGGTTGGCCGGTTTGGAAATCGTACTTCCGCAGTCAAGGCGGAGTTGGATATTGGCTATGCTTCGCTCTTGCAGTGCTGGTAGGAGCGACTCCTCCCATTTGGGAGAACGGCTGGCTCAGCCGCTGGAGCTCGAGCTACAGCAATCCCCGGGACGACCACTCTCCAACGTTCTACGTTGTCGGATACGCCATATTGACTCTGGTTGGCGTCCTAGCGACAACATTGCGGTTTATGGTACTGTACTATGGATCGATTCGAGCGTCTACGCGAATCCACAAGCGAATGCTGGAGCGGATTCTATTTGCAACCATCCGCTTCCACGACACCTCGATCAGAGGTAGAACACTTGTCAGTCTGCTCGGAATCTCGTTTATCACAATCTCATTGTGTTTCCCTTGGCGCAGAACCGATTCGGCAAGGACTTGGAGGGCCTCGACAGCTCAACGGCTGACAACTTCGGCAAAACCGTCTTCTATTTCCTAAATATCATCGTCACATTCTCTTCCATCGCATACGTGGGCGGAAGGTATTTCGTGCTGTTCGCAACGTGCCTATTCATCGTCTATTTCCAAGCCGGTAAGATCTTCAGCGCGGCGAGTCGAGATATGCGACGGCTGGACAGCGTGACAAAGTCTCCGCTCTACGCAATCTTCTCTGAAGCCATCACTGGTAAGCAACGCCTGCCGGTGCCGTTTACCGGCATTACGCTGAGACTCTACTCTGTCGGGTCGACAGGTGTCCAAGTTCTCCGAGCCTACGGTGCTAGCGTCAACATGTTCCGCCTAATGATGAAGATTTCCGACAGCAACATGTCATCTTTCATCTGGTACTGGACCCTCAATCGTTGGATATCCGCCCGATTCAATCTCCTTTCAAGCGCAGTGGTTGGAATCACAGGCGTAGTCTGCTTGATAAGCGGAGCTAGCGCTGCTTCTGCCGGTTTCGCCTTATCCTTTGCTGGCACGGTCTCTGGAGATTTACTTTTCGTCGTGCGAAGATTCGTCTCGCTTGAACAAAGCATGGTCGCCATGGAGCGGATCGTGGAGTACACTGAACTACCTCTTGAAGCAGCGGAAATCATCGAACCTCGGCCTCCTGCATCCTGGCCATCTGAGGGGGCTATCGATATTTCGGGACTTGTTATTCGATATGCCCCAAATTTGCCAAATGTTCTTCACGGAATCTCTTTCCGTGTTGAGCCGAGAGAGAAAGTGGGCATTGTCGGTGCGACCGGTGAGTGCTCTGTGTCAACAACAAAACGCGCACGCTAAGGCCTCCGATAGGATGCGGCAAGAGTACTTTGGCGCTGTCCCTTTTCCGCTTTGTCGAGCCGACGGAGGGTCAGATTCGCATCGACGGTATCGACATTGCGAATGTTGGCTTGACGGATCTGCGTCAGCGCGTAACCATCATTCCTCAGGTGAGAAGGGCAATTCTCGAGGACGAAACAAAGTCTAACGTCTCGTGGGATGCCAGGATCCCACCATTCTGTCCGGTACCCTCAGGTCGACGCTCGACGTCTTCGACGAGTATAGCGACGATGAGATATACGAATCCCTTCGTCGAGTGCATCTCCTGTCTGTTGATGATCAGCAGGCCAACGGCGGGAACCTGAACGCTATCGACCGAGAAGAAGGCAGAAACAAGAACATGTTCAAAAACCTCGACAACGTCGTCAGCGAAGGCGGCGAAAACTACTCACAAGGTGAAAAGCAGCTTATCTGCATGGCGAGGGCGATCCTGAAGAGGAACAAGGTGCTCGTGATGGACGAAGCGACGGCCTCGATAGATTATGAGACAGATGAGCTGAGTAAGTCAGCCTCGCTTCAACAACAACGTAGCGGCTGACTCCATGCCCGCAGTCGGCAAGACCATCCGGGAAGAGTTCTCAGATAGCACAATTCTGACCATAGCTCATCGTTTGGCTACCATTGTAAGCACCGGTAGCCAGAAGAGCGGAATATGCTGACTGACAGCGTGCGCTACAGATCGATTACGACAAGGTTCTCGGTAGGTCGAGCAGATATGGTTTTTGCAGAGTCATGCACTGATGAAATCTTTCGCTTTCCATTGTCAGTAATGGATCGTGGCCGAATCGCCGAATACGACTCTCCCGCAAAACTGCTGGCGGATCCCAAGTCCAAGTTTCACTCTTTGTGCAGAGCCACCGGAAAGGCAGAATTCAAGACTCTGAAGAAGATGGCACTGGATGCGGAACAACGGAGAAAAGAGAAGTCTATATCAAGCTAGCCTGATTTGTATAGAACGACCTCGATCACAAGATTGTTGCATTCGCCAGTCTCGTATTCCATTTGAGATTCACACGGAACTTGTGCGAGATTACTCAGGTTCGTCTTCTGTCTAATTACACAGCTCAGTCATCGATAGTCCCCACAACCTCTTCTCCCCCGCCGCCAAACTGATTCTTCCAGGCCAATTTCTTTGCGCGCTTCTCCTTGGCCTTCTTCCTCGCAAGCTCGGCTGCCGTCATCGGCCTGCTTGATTCTCCGTCTGTCAAATTGCCGCCGCGAGAGGATGACGGAGAGCCCTGTCGCTCAGCGCCAGCGCCTCCTTCACCGCCACCTCCTTCCTCGTCATTCTGTGCCACAAGACCCAGCAGCGCTTGGACTTCTGATTGCATTTCCTCTTCTTGTTGCTTGAGAATCTGATCGATGGACTGGTCGGAGAATGTCATGTTTGCAGCCTTCTCGAGGCCGGTGAAGTCTGTTTCGGGTAAGATGAGCGAGAGCCCTCGCGACATGGCGGAACAGACGTACCAATAGTCTTCTTGTGCGCGTTATCATATGCCCAGTCCGCTCGAGGATCCTGATTCTTACACAACCGGTTCCATTGGTTGATGATATGCTTTCTGGTCTTGCCGGGGAAAAAGTGCATAATGATGTCGAATGACGTTCCGAACTCCCGCGTTTTCTGAAATGCCAAGGGAAAAATGAGTTGCGATTGAGCGGTCCAGCGTGTAGACTTACCTCAAACAGCAAATCAGTCTCCTCTCTTGTCCAGCGCGTTCCCCTGGGTTTTCGCTGGTAACTAAAGGCATTGATGAAGCGATCCTTGTCGTGCTCTTCGATAATCTCCATGTTGCCGAGATCGAAATCGTTGAGCGCCTGACCTGACTCAATTTGCAGTGACGATTCGTCGATGATGATGTTGCCGTTTTCGATCCTGATCTGTGCGGCGGCATTTCTTTCCCGGAAATGATCGTTCTCGTTGATATCACCGTTGTCGTTGTCGTTGTCGTCGTCGTCATCGTCATCGTTATCTGGATCGTTGTCCTTGCCGTTGTTTCCGGGATCCGATTCAGCTCCACCGTTCACCTTCTTGGTCTTCGCTGCGGCCCTGGCATCCTTTTCGGCTTGCGCTTGCTTCTTCATCAGTTGGGCGTACGCCGATTCCGTCGTTTGCGGCCCGCCGTCGTCTTCATTTTCACTCGAGTGCCGTACGCTGCCATCCGCAGTACCCTCTCGCCCCTTCCGGCGCAACAGCTTTTCCCTCTTTTCCCTCGCGAGCTCGATCCGCCGAGCTTGAAGTTCCATCCCGCGCGCGCTGACCCTGCCGAATCCAGGGTGTGACGCAATCTCGGCCATGGTCATGCTGCTCGGATCGATCGAGGGACCGAGAGATTGTCCGGCGACGGCTGATTCAAGGTCAATGTCGTCGTTGATGATCTTGCGTCGACGCCCTCTCCGTCTGCCGCTTTGTGATCCATCGTCCTCATCCTGTCCCTCTTCCCCGTCCTCCTTGTCTTTCCCCGCGTCTACATTCATCCCTCCGAGCGGCTCTTCCCTCGAGCTCTGCGAGTCTGCAGATCCATCACGACGCTCCGCTTCCTCCCGCATGATCTGCGCCTCCGGGTCCTCTTCCCCTTGTGCATCGCCCTCCGCCCCGATTGCCCTTTCCTTGCCCTTCTGCTTCTTGGACGCGCCCTCGGCACTCTTACTCGGTCTGCCTCGTTTCCGTTTCTCCGCACCTGAAGCCGTTCCGGTTCCGCTACATTCCTCCTCATCGCCGACCGTCCCCTCACCCGTCTTGTACCGCCTGCCCGGCCCTTCCAAGCCTTGCCGTTTCCGTCGCGAGAGCCGACGTTTGTCCTTTTCCGCTTCCTTTGCGCGTGCGTCGCGCTGGATCATCGCTTCGGATCGTGGATAGGCCGCGGGTGGATGTGGTAGACGCGAGGATGATGCGTGATGATGGCTAGCAGGCGGTGCAAAAGCAAACGAGTTTGATGTCGACGTTGATGCGATCGGTGCGGGGATCTGGGGATGCAGGAACGGATTCGGCATCTGCGGTGCGAGCGGTAGGGCCGTTGAGTGCGCCGGGGCTTCAAGACTCATAGCCGCTGCGTCGTGGAGACTCATATACGGGGACACGGTGGCCTGTAACGACGAGTCCCGAGGCGGGGGCGGCGACGCTGATTGTTCTGGGAGAAAGAGCGGCTGCTGCGTTGACGGAGGGGATGACGGCAAGCCTTCACACGGCGGCGCTGGAGGTGCATGATCGATAGCCGGTTCATCTTGCGCAGCTGCTTGCGTAGGATCTGGAGTAAGAGGAAGGATAACTTGTACCGTAGGAGGATTTGGCGGTGGAGGGGCATCAGTTGTGGACGGGACTGAGGCTGTCGCCGGTGCTGTCGACGCCGAAGCCGTGGCAGGAGGCGTCAAAGCAGCAGCATTCGGCGGAGCTGCAGGCTTCCCGGGACGCGCGATGGCAAACTTCTTGCCGGTCTTGTCTTCGCAGCGAAGGAGGGGTTAGCAGCGCGCGAGCAGGCGAGTCTCAAGGCACTCACTGGTTCGTAGCATGGCTGCAATTTACAAGGGCTTCGCCGCAAGGGCGAGAATGGTCTCTCGTTCTGGTAGACAGGAGAGGAGAAGCCTGCTATGTCTTCAAGGTAGCAGATGGAGCGTATATCCCTTATTGTTCTCGTTGACGGGGATGATATACAGGCAGGCCATGAATGTCTCACCACTTGTTTGGCTTGTCAGGGGAACTCGAAGTGCCCCCGATACAACGGCAGTGCTACCAGTCTCCCGCGGCCACCAATTCAGAACATATTTATATCTCTCAAAACACCTTCAGCAACGGTTCCAGGAGCACGGTGGTTGTGCGTCGGATTGCAATGTCATCTCATTACTATCCGTCGGCCGTCGGTTCGAGTCCGATCTGGAACTTCTTTTTTGCGCCCTCCCTCGACTTCCAAACGCACCCGGAATAATTGTTTTTGGCTCTGGGACGGTCATGGTGGCCAGCGGTACTCCGTGCTGCTACTGGTTAGCGTTTCCCGATCATCCACTTCCGTTCGGCGGCCGTCCTCTCGAGGCGATCGCGCTTTTGTGGTTAACGCGTTTCGCGTTTCCGCCAACAAGCTCCGCATGAGGCCTTCTTTCGTGAAGCTATCCCTCGTCTCTGGCTATATATTCACGCACGGTCTCCTCGCACGCACATCATGTCCAATCTCTCGGATGACACGCTGCGCAGGGTCAGTGCGCTATGCAGTCTTCCTATCTGTCATGTTGGCTTACCGTGAACGCCCGTAACAGATCTTAGAGCAGATCCAGCAGCAGGTACGTCATCATTCTCCTTTGCCCACCCGTCCATCTTGTTGACCATAGGTTTCCCAGGCAGTCGCCTCGCAGCGTTCACTCTCCGTCGTCAATGCACAGATCACAAGCAAGCAACGAGAGAAGAAGATTCTCGAGCTGACGACGCAGCAATTGAATGCGATTCCGAGGAGCCAGAATGTCAAGATGTACAAGGGCGTAGGCAAGGCGTGGGTCTGCGCCGAAGGTCGTGTACATGAGTCGTGCGCTGATGTTCTGGCCCATCTTAGCTTTGTGATGCAGCCTCGAGAGTCCATCTCGGCTGAGCATACCGCACAGCAAAAAGCAGTGGCGGATGACCTCTCGAATCTGTCCAAAAAGGTTCGTTGATGCGCCCATCACTCCGCGGTAGTCTCCTGACTCCATTCGCACCGCAAGGCAAAGTATCTGGAGAAGCAGTTGAATGATGCGCAGAGCCAATTGAAGGATATCGTGAGTCACCCCGTCGTCGCCGATATTCGTTCCTGCGCCTGATATCGCTTCCCCTCACAGTTTCACAGTCAGAAGCGAGAGGAATAGATCACTCGCCTGACATCACTGTATCAATACTACATCAAGCATGAACAAGACAAGACGAAAGGTAATCGTTGTATGGCATTTCATTTGACCACCGCACGCTTCCTCTCCGAGGTCTCCTCTTTATCAACATCACGTTGAGCACTCATCATCTCTTCATCCTGTTTCAGCGATATTCCCTTCCTACTTCTCACACACCCCTCACTAAAGACTCTTTTCCGAACGCTCGCGTTCAACCCCTCACGCGACGTCCTTCTCGGGACAGGTCGCGCGAGCGGGATAGTGGAATCGGGATCTCCAAAAGCGGGTAATATCAATGTATAGACAACGTCTTATTTGATTACGGTACGTCTCATGACCTCTACGGGACGTCTGCCGATTGTACCATAAGATACATATTTTATCTTCATTTCATTATGTATTGGTATATCCGCCTCTTCAGGCATTGGATAGATGCCACAATTCAATCAGTGCGAAGATTGGAGCTTTTGTCGAACAGCCTTTCCTGTGACCAACCGTATACTCGTTACATTTTTACGAGGTCATACCTGCCGCCATTCGTGTACTCGCTTTCCGCTGGCCCCCATGTCTGAGCTCTATACCCTTGGACGCGGCGCCATGCAGATCGTTGCGCTCGAAATAGCTTGAGCGCAAGTGAGACAACTCATTCTGTCGTCCGCGCGCGCTTTGTCCACGATGACGTTTGCTCAGCATTCCGGCTCCTCGGGCTGAATGCTGAGAATCAATTGATACAGCCGATTCGCACAGCCTGTACATCCCTCAAACATCACCCTTTACTCTCAAACATAGTACGTACCCATGTTCAGATCTGCTCTCAGACTGTCCCGACCTCTTTCGGCAACTACCAACCGGACTGTTCAACGTTACTTTTCAGCCTCTAGCATCATGTCTCGAGTTCAAGGTACTGAAAGCTTCAGCGTGAGTACTGTCGCTCGCTATCACAGTGTCCTCATAGCCCGCTCTCGGTCTGGAGGACTGATGCTTGGCTTTGATGAATGTGCAGTTCAACCACACCATGCTTCGGATCAAGGTATGGATCTCAGGCCCTCAATTTGATTGTTCTTCGCTGATAACTGCCCTCCAGGATCCCAAAGCATCGTTAAAGTTCTACCAAGAGATTCTGGGCATGGAACTCCTCGACCAGCACTCTGGTGGTGACTTTGTGAGCCGACATTTCTCCGCCGTCGAGAGACGCATTAACACTGCGCTATCGGACAGACTTTGTACTTCTTGGCTTTCCCTCAGAAGGAGGAAGAAGGTCTCTCAGCCGAACAAAAGGCCAAGAACCGATTCAACCGGGAAGGCATTCTCGAGCTGACCCACAACCACGGCACCGAGAACGATCCGAATTTCAAGGGCTATGCCAACGGTAACGAGGACCCCGGTCGAGGCTTCGGTCACATCGCGATGCAAGTCGAACAGGAAATATATGTTCTGGCTTGATAGACTAACGACGCGTTTGCTCTCGATAGCTCCGTTGACAACATCGAGCAAGCGTGTGAACGATTCGAAAAGATGGGCGTCCAATTTAAAAAGAAGTTGACCGATGGAAAGATGAAGCACATTGCTTTTATTCTGGATTGCGATGGGTACGTAGACAACACTGCTCCATCAACGCCGAATGCTTACGAATGACGCCTTGACAGATACTGGATCGAGGTCGTCCCGAAGAAGCTGAGTTTGTAAGGTGTACGGTGACATACAGAAAAGCGAAAGCAAATGAATATAAGATTAATATAAACTCGAAATCGATGTGAGGCCGGCTGCGGGGGTTCTCCTCCTGCCTTTAGATCGTATTCAAAACAAATCCTACACGGGCACAGGCAGGAAACTATGGCGAATCCGTCACCAGCCATTCGACATCACACACAACAAAAATCCATTTCAACTGCGCAACACATGCTGCTTCCAGATATTCTGAACGCAAACATTGCGGCAATCATCTATATACAAACGATTGGTTCGGCTCCCCGCCAGACAGGTGATCATAATCATTGCACCTGACTCAAATCAATCGCATCACCTCCGTCCTTGTTCTCAGCCACTCCAACTTCGGTAACGACACACGTAATAAGCTTTGCAGGGGTGACATCGAACGAAGGGTTGTAAATCGCGTTGTCGCCCTTGCCAATGGCGTTGGGCGTGATTTGCACGACCGCCTGCGGCGGTGTCGTGGATGCGGTCGAGTTGTCTGACGGTGTCGTGAGCTTGGATGGCGTAGGAGAAACAACAAGACCGCGAGCGAGGGTAGCTTCGACCGGTGGCCGTTGCTCGATGTGGATACTGAAGAGAGGCGATTCTGATCAGCTCCAGATCATGAGGCTACTCGAACGCGACTCACTCTTTGCCGTGCGAAATTTCCATATCGAGGGTGGTGACAGGGGCAATGACCATGAAGGGGATGCCATGCAATTTGGCCAAAGCGGCGGCTTGATATGTTCCGATCTGAGGAAGTCGTGTCATTATAAGTTTCCCTGGAAACGGCAAAGACATGAGCAAGAGACTCACCTTGTTGGCAGTATCACCGTTCTTGACAACTCGATCAGCTCCAACGATAACGGCGTCGATGTCTTCATGCTGGAACAGGGATCCCACCATGGTATCACCTGACCCACGGATCGAGTCAATTGCCGTAAGGGATCCGCTATACAAACGTTGGACACTTACAAATCATGCACGACGGAATGCCGAGAGTAGACAATTCGAGCGAGGTCAATCGGGATCCCTGGTGGTACGCTATCACAGAGGAACATTAGAATTTTCCAAAGGAGTCAACGCATGACACTCACGGGTGGATTGCGTGTAGTATGCTCTTTCCAGACGGCCCGTTTCAAACAGGTTCGTGATGACACCCAATGCCGTTCCGTAACCCTGAAAACAATTGTCAGCACTATTGCCTGGCATTCACGTCTAGTAAGACTAACCGAAGTCGCCAAACTTCCAGTGTTGCAAACCGTCATCACCCGCAACTTCTTCTTTCCATTCTTTGCACGCTTCTCATACAGCCAATCCGCACCCAACTTGCTCATCTGCTTGTTCCTCTCCAAATCATTCGCATGCACAGCCTGACACGTCTCGATCAGCGCACGGGCAAGCTCCTCTGCCGAGTCGCCCTTGTATGCGGATGCGGTGGCGCGGATCCTGTTCATGGCTTCAGAGAGGTTGACCGCTGTCGGACGGGACGACTGCAAGTGGTCGAGGACTTTGTGAAGCCATTCAAGAAGGGTGCTCGAGGTTGAGAGGGGTTCGAGTCGATATGCCGAGGCAGTGTTGGATGGAATGAAGGGTTCCGATGATTTGAGTCGTCTCGAGAGCAGGAGGGACACGGTAAGAGCGGCGAGTGATGCGATGGCCGGAGCGCCTCGAATCTGGACGAGTGACGAATGAGCCTTGTGCTCAATCGTAGAAGGGGACCTGTGCAGCTCACCCTCATAGATTTGATAGCGTCATAGGCGTCCTCTACCGAGTCGCAAGAATCCCACTGGATCTCGTGGGGAAGCAGCAGCTGGTTGATGACCTCGATGCTGTCGTCTCCTACCCGGAGGGACGTCATCATCTTGGGCGGGACGGATGGCGCACTTGGGTCGGCAGGCTGGACGGCTGTCATACTGGAATGCTACGCGGACGGGTCCCGGCAACGGAGCGAGCTGGTTTGAGGCGTCTTCGTTTCATCATTGTCCGCCCGCCGGCCTCTTTTCTGGTTGCATCCGCCCACGTTTCAGACGTCGAGTCACGTGATTTCCTTCTGCGGGTTCATGTTCCTCTGGATTCCCGAAGCAACTCTTGACGATCTTGGCCCCTAGTGGCGACGCGCTACCGGTACAGGCTGAATCATACTTCAACGACCAACGTCCGCCGGCAGTTTCCCAAGTTCGGAACCCCTTCGTGAAACCATCAGAATTGTCCCGGATCCAACCGATCAGCTGACGGTTCCAAGCGAAAGCCATATGCGCTGATGTAGAGTGGTACGCCGAAACGACGCCAAATCAATCAGGGAAATGTTGCAGAGTAATCCATCCGACCTGCCGCCACCGGGAATGTTCCTTGAGTTTTGTGTGTATGGAAATGATACAGACTACAGCGCGAGGAACTCTAACCTCCGCGGCCTAGCCAAAGGCAATACATGCGAAAAGAAAAGGGCCAAAATGGAAGAAGCAGACTTTAATAGCCTCCTCGGCCTCTTCCACCTCCGAATGAGCCCCTTCCACCACCTCGTCCGCCAGCTCCCCTGCTCGAGAACCCGCCCCGACCTCCTGGCGCGCCACCGCGGCTCGAGAATCCACCTGGGAAACGTAGAAGGACGGGTCAATGGTGAGAAAGGAGCGCGTCCTGGGAGAAAAAAGCGAACGAACCTCGACCACCACCCCTTCCGCCCCTATCTCCGAACCCTCCTCGACCTCTTGGCGCTCCCCGTCCACCCCTCGCGCCTCCGCGACCGCCAGCTGGCTTTGCCCTCTCTGCAACGTGGGAAGGTAGAGAGTTTAGCCGGGATAAGTCTGCAAGATTCCCTTCTACGACTCACTTGCTCCCGCTGGTGCCTTGGGTTTCGGCAAGAACCGCTCGATCGGCAACAACTTGTCACCGCCAATGTACACCTTGTCGTCCTTCTTGAAGCTCGAGGCGAGCATGCCCTCGTTCATCTTGACGGTGAAGAAGACCTCGTTGATCGGACCGAGAATCTCGTCAACCTTGCCGATTTGAGTCTTGTTTTGCAGATAGATCGGGGCGTTGAAGTAGGGAACCTTGGTGGGCATCAATGACGAGCAGAGCATTTCCGATTCGACGGCGTGCATAAACGAGCCCATTTCTGCGGCGATAAGTCAATGTTCAGCGCCACGGACTCTGCGCGGATCTCCCTACGTCCAACTCACCAAGCACAGTGTCTGGGACCGCATTGAAATCCCGAGCGCCGCCAAAACCGCCCCTTCCTCCCCGACCCGAGAACCCGCCTGCGGGAGCGTAGAATGCGTGAGACCACACCGTTCGACAGACGGTTTTTATTTCTACGCACCTCGCGATCCACCTCGTCCGCCTCGGTCGCCTCCGCCCCGTCCTCCCCTGCTAAAACCACCTCTGCCGCTCATTGCTGCGTCTAGTCGCTTCTCGTAATCGAGGTGCCGAAAGTGTCGTCAAGAAAGATCCGATCGCGGTACAGCGATTCTTGCGTCCTGGTTTTGTCGGACAAAGAGCCGATGACTAGCGATGGGGCACGGAGACCTTGAGGAAGACTAGTAGGACTAGTAGGCAACGCAGAAGACGACTCCGTCTAGAGCGATCGATAGTGAACATGCAATGAACTCTGCATCAACCTTGCGAGGCATTCGGTTTTCGAAAAATAGAAGCGCGAGAAGCGCGCCCGCCGAACTAGCTTAGGTAAGGAATCTGGTGCTTCGGTTGTATTCGGGCCGACAACGGCGATGAGGTGACACCCGTGCAGCCAACCTTGGTGCGCGGGTTCGTCTCCAGTGACTCAAATAGCATTCGCGGGGACCAGGATAGGCCATGATATGCATATAAGTCGACAGCATTGTCTTTGGCCATGAGTCTACAAGGGTCGGCACGACTCGCATCGAGGCAGCTTCTCAAGACGTGCATTCCAAATCCCATGAGGACCATGTGTCGTTCATCGTCGCAGTTTACCGTCGAGCATGAAATTGCCGTCAAGGGCTTTGGCAAGGGGACGAACGATTTTGTGAGCTCATTCCTGAGGGGCTATTGAACGGCTGACTGAAGACTCTCACCCTTAGTACGACAAGTCAGTCTTGGTCAAGTGATGTCGATGCTGTGCTAAGCGGTCGTTTCCGATACACAGAGCTCGACCTTCATACCCTTCACCAGCGATAAAATACGTTCAATCGCGAGTCTCACCCTCCGAATCATCTCAACTCGACGTCGTGGAGCTCGGCTCTGGAACTGGTATTTTTTCTCGACTCTTGCTTGCTCCACCGGACAAAGACGCAACAGCATTCGCTTCGAAAACCGACCAAACTGCGACTCAAGGCTCGAAAGAATATCCTGACTGGTCGATCCGCTCTTTCTATGCCGTCGAGCCGTCCGATGGTATGCGACAGACATGGCAAAATGGCATCGACAAGCTTCGACAGGCCAACCCCGATATCACCAAAGCCGCGGACGGGTCGGAAAGGGAAATCGTCACCTTGAACGGAGGTTTCTCGGACCTTGCGGAATTGAAAGAGCGCCGGAAGTCAAAGGGATTGCCA
The DNA here is from genome assembly GCA_023628075.1 of Naganishia sp. PG3902-1. Taxonomy (NCBI): domain Eukaryota; kingdom Fungi; phylum Basidiomycota; class Tremellomycetes; order Filobasidiales; family Filobasidiaceae; genus Naganishia; species Naganishia sp. PG3902-1. The sequence goes on from JAMALH010000005.1 coordinate 655,168, forward strand.
GAAGAGGGATGGGCAGATGCGGTCATGGCGGCTCAAGCCTGGCACTGGGCCCATCCGAAGTACGACGAAGCCGTCGTGAGTACTATAACCTTCGACGAAGGCGCGGCAATTCCTGATTCGTTTCGCCGCAGCGCGAGATCGCCACGATTCTCAAACCTGGTGGCAAGCTAGTCTTCATCTGGAACAATGAAGTGTACGCATTGCGCATCCTACTTTCTCCACCGTACCCTCTCTGACATTATCTCAGCCGCGACCCGCCGTACTCTCAAGATTACCGCGACTACGAGCTAGGCCTCGAGAATGACACCCCACAACAACGCCGCGGTCTCTGGGAAGCCATGTTCGATACCCCTGCTTACAAGGAATTCTTCGAGCCAAGTCTCGGAGACGGTAAAGGCGAGCGCCGGTGGTTCGAGTGGAAACGCGTTGTCAATGACCAGGCGATGCTTGATCGGACGTTCTCCAAGTCGTACGTCGTGGCCCGCTCCGATCAGGAAAAGGAGAAGATCAAGGAGGATCTGTCGCGATTCCTGAAAGAATGGCAGGGCCAGGAGTGGGTGGATAAAGAGGTACGTGCTATCGCGGTGTCGCGCGAAATCTACAGAGTATCTGATAGAAGCATGTCGCCTTAGGCGGGAACATATCTGCTTACGTTCCGGACGCTAGTCGTGATTATGCAACGCAAGTAGTACTCGGTCAAGATGATGGGGGATAAGCTGAACAGAACTGTAACGAGTAAAGGAGTACCCGTTGGCATGTACCAAAGCCATCAGAAAATGAATAGCGCTTCGTTCGCGATAGATTTACCACGCAAATCATGAAAGTACAACTCGGCTTGATGACTGTCTCGGCGGGACTCGCAAGAACGGTCGATGGCGAGATGCCAATACAAAGAATACAACTGAAAACTCGAGCGGCGACAGGGCCCGGTGACCGATCGTCACGGTCGTGGCTAATGTTCCTGGTTCGATTCCGAAATCTTGACGATTGAGCGCAAGACATCGCATTCGGGCTATCACAAGTCGAAGCCGATATCTTCACACTTGAGCAAGGCTTCTTTGACGGGTGTAGGCTTGACGTTTGTTCGCACCTGACCAAGCGCGGGACGGACGGTAGTAGATCGCTGTGTGGCTTGTTTTGTACCGTTGCCAAATGCTGGACGAATCAAAGGGGTAGGTTTGTTGAGCGCGCTCGTCACGGGAACGCGTTCGCGTCTCGTCGGCACGGTGGTCGGCGGAAGAGCACGGGATGTCAAGGGCTGACGAGGTCTAGGTGCCGTAGTGGAAACAGGTCGTCGTACGAGAGTGCTAGGACGTTGATGGCCGGACGCATCGACAGAAGACGGCTTCGCTTGCTGCCCCCGCAGCGGTTTTCCAACGGTATTTGTCATCGGTCGGCGGGTTTGGGCCACGGAAGAAGCCGCCGGTCGCTTGTCTGCCGTCACTCGGGGCTGGTTGCACTTCAACGCCGCAAAGATCGGGTTATCGAATTCTGGTTCCGCTACGACCGAGACGTGCATCAGTCATGTTCGAAGCCATCCAGGCGCCGCTGAAACTCACGCCTCGACTCGAGCCGCTTCAACGCCCTACCCGCCACGGGCCGCACCTCATCGTCCCCCTCCCACCCGCCCGCAAGCAGCTCGTGTTTCCCCAAGTCCAAATTCCATCGTCGCTCGACGTGCGTGTAGGTATCCTCGTCGGTCTCGGCGTCGCTATCGCTGCACGCGATAAAGTAGTCGGACCTGATCTGCGCGAGCTGTTCGCCAAGGGTTTTGAGTGGGATAAAGTCGAATGGGATCTCGTCCGGGAGGGCTGTGAGGTGCGGTGCGGCGCGGTGCGAATTCAGCCATCCATCTTGATTGCGCGACATCGCGATCTTCGCGGGGCGGCTGAAAGACTCACGGACGACCTTGGGCGGCATGTACTCGACCTCTCCATCACTCTCCACGACCTCGTGCATCCCCGTCTCCTCCTCCACCGCTACCTCCCCCTCATGCTCGTCCACGACCCCCAACGCGCGCATGCGCACCCTGACATCCGCCATCTCAAAGCTCTCGTCCCGCCCGCTCTCCTCGCCCTCGATCTCATACTCGGGCGGGGAGACGTACGCGCGGTAACTCGGTCGCAAGGGTGTGATGAATGATTTATCGAGCGGCGTCGGCGCAAGGAGGGCGGACGCGGAGGGATGGGACGCGCCGTGGGAGGCGGGTAAGGGAGTCGAGGTGAGACCGGGCGGCGAGGGACGGAACGGTGTGCCGGAGTGCCGGCTCGATCGTCGACGTGATCTCGTCGCGGACGGCAACGGCGTCGAAGCATCCACCCCTGCCGGACCACCCTTACCCCCACCAAGGCTCGTCCGGGCCTGCTGTTTCGCGAAAAAGGGCGTCTGCACCGGGAGCGTGGAGAAGCCGTCGTCCGGTGCCGGGGAGGGGATCAGGGGTACTTGGTGGGCGAGCTTGGATTTGGGCTTGGGTTGGGTGGGGCCGGAGGTAAAGTCGAGTTTCTTGATCCCTGAAAAGTATAAGGATGAACGCATGAGCCCATCGCCCCCGAAAATGGAGGAGGACGCCGCGCTGACCAAACGTATCACCCTCTCCCATCTCCCGTCCGCCGCCGCGCTCCAAGACCCCATTCTTCCTGCCCGTCAACACCAAGTTCCGATCCTTGAACACCGTCATCGGCGCCTGCTTCCCCTCCTGCTCCTTGCCCTTGACCGTCTGCGCGCGCTTGCCGCCCGTCATCGGCCGCTGTTGTCCGAGCATCATCGCCGCTTTCCCGTCCAGCGTCTGGTGCCTCCCCTGGGACGCATGCCGGATCGGGGTCTTGAGCGGGAGCGCATCGGGCACGGGGTCGACGTAGGGTGTCCACGTGCGGTGGCCGCGGTGGAGCATGGTGAGATGGCGCGGGATGCGGGATGCGGGATGCGGGATGCGGGATGCGAGATGGGCCGGGTGCGGAGGGTGGATGATGGACACTTTGACGCGTTGATAGCTGCGAGCCAGGGTGGGTGAGACACGGCGGACACGAGCTACAACATGTCCGCGTCACGTGTCAGGGATTTCAGCCAACGCCGTCAAGAGGGTCAGGCGGATGCCCGGATGCCATGGATCGCCTACACCAGAGTCGTCTAGATCTCGCCACACGAATCGTATCCCCGCTCCTCTTCTCAGCTCCGAATCGCGCCAGAGCACTACAGGAGCGTCCTTCGACCGCGTCGTCATCCATCATGGTAAGCATCCACATCTTGCCTCCGCCCGAGGACATTCCCCACGACAGCTCACGCGAGGGCTACCACAGGGAAAAGCCGCCAAGACGAGAAAGTTTGCGACGGTGAAGCGGATGATGAAGCCGAGTGATCCGAGATTGTGCGTCCCGCCGGCCGCCTGTTGCGCTCTCAGGGGACTTTGAATCGTATGCGGTGATCGCTGACGTTTGTGTTCTTCGGGCTGCGTAGGAAGGAAAACATTGAAAAGGCCGCGAAAAAGGTGGAAGCGGAGAAAAAGGCAGAGGAGAAGAAGAAGATGTACGTCTTGGGTCATGAAAACCACGATTTTCTATGCTGATCCTCCCCCCGCTGCGCTCCCAGCACCCCGCTCCCGGCCTCCCTCTTCCTCTCCCACAACACCGCCCTCGGCCCGCCCTACCGCATCCTGATCGACACCAACTTTATCAACTTTTCCATACAAAACAAGATCGAGCTCGTCCAGGGAATGATGGATTGCCTGATGGCGAAATGCATTCCGACCGTGACGGATTGCGTCTTGGCCGAGCTCGAAAAGTTGGGCCCCAAGTATCGGTTGGCGTTGAAGTGAGTCGCGAGGCGGAGGACGATGCCGTGCGGTGCGGGAAACGTAGCTGATAGGTTTTGGGGTAAGAGTCGCAAGGGATCCGCGCTTCGACAGGCTGCCATGTTCCCGTACGTCTGCCACACCGCATGGCACGCATAAATCCCGCCTCCTAACCCATTCACCCCCCTCGCAGACTCTGGAACATACGCAGACGACTGCCTCGTCCAACGCGTGACCGTTTCGAAATGCTACATCGTCGCCACCGTACGTCCCCTCGTCTCTCCCCCCCCCCTCTCCGGCTCACCCAGGGGCTGATCGATCTCGGGCGCCAGTGCGATCGCGATCTGCGGCGGAGGATACGAAAGGTGCCCGGTGTGCCGTTGATGTATGTCGCGAGGAGACGGTATCAGATAGAGAGGCTGCCAGAGTACGTTCCTTTCCCGTTTGGTTCCGATAGGGTGCCCGTGTGCGATGGCTGACCGGTGACCGGTGGCTGTTTCCAGTGGCGGAGCGGCGTACACATAGTGATCCCCCGGACGTCGAGTTTCGCGCTTTTCCGGCCGAGTTTTTGTCTTTGGCTGTCAGCATTGCATCCATCCTCACTTGTATCATAGACACGATTGTATACCTCGTCGCATGTATCTCGAGATCTGGTGGGCCGCCGCCCGGCTCTTGCACCGCGGCGCTGGCTGCCGGAAATGGGCGCGTCTGACGTGGGCGCATCCCCGATCGCGCGCGGCGTGTAACCCGGGGCAGAACATGGATGGATTCATCATCCCGCCCGGACAGCCCACCCTCCCCGCTCCTCCCACACCCCACCCACCCATCTCCATCCACCATGGCGGTCGCGTATCCGATACCGCACGTGTCGAGGCAGACCATCACCAACACCTCGGCCCTGCTCAAGTTTACCATCCTCGGCGTGATTTCCGCGGCCGCGATTGCCAGCCGGTTGTTTGCGGTCATTCGGCATGAGAGTATCATCCACGAGTTGTGAGTCGCGGGCGGCCGCGTGGGAAGGATGACAGCGGGGTGGCTACTTTCCTCGGAAAAGAATGGATGGGCTGACGTTTGGTTTCCTTCATTCAGCGATCCTTGGTTCAACTTGTCAGTATTTCCTACGCTACGCCGCTTCTCCACCTTTCCACAAGCTGATAGAAATCATCCTCGTCCTTCCCAGCCGAGCCACCAAGGTCCTCGCAAAAGACGGATTCTATGTACGATTCTCGCCAACCCTTACCCGTCACCCCCCACGCACGCTGACGCTCTCCCTCTCCTCTCTAGGAATTCTGGAACTGGTTCGACCCGGCAGCATGGTACCCGCTCGGCCGGCCCGTCGGAACGACCGTCTTCCCGGGCCTCATGGTCACCTCGGGTATCATCTACAACGTCTTGCACTGGTTGAATTTCCCCGTCGATATCCGGAATATCTGTGTCATGCTCGCGCCCGCTTTCTCGGGGCTGACCGCGATCGCGACGTATCTGTGGGTGTGCTTTGAGTAGACGATCGGGTGGGAGATGGTGCTGACGCCTTGCGAATAGGTTTACGTGTGAGATGGCAGACGAATCGACCGGATTGTTGGCGGCGGCATTCATCGGTATCGTACCGGGTAAGCATTTCCCCATCCAGGCTATCCCCTCGGTCGTATTCACTTACAATCGGGGGGGGGGGGGGGGGGGGGGGGGGGGGGGGGGGGGGGGGGGGGCGGGGGGGGGGGGGGGGGGGGGGC